>CM055122.1:648428119-649028119 GCA_029206835.1 Rana muscosa
TGCTTTTAAACTGCTGAAAAAATTAATGTATAAACTGAAATATCATTGAAAGTCAGAAAAGAGATAAATTCCCCCTCTTTCTACAATTATGTACCGGCACAAGTGCGCATTCTCAGACATGCAAAATAGTCACAATTTATCTCCCATTCATTTTTTACAGAGCGCTATAGTAAATTTGCAAATTCGCACGTGGCCAAAAAGCATTTGCGAACGTGAAAATGTGCGTTATATAGCCAAATGCAAGTTTCAACCATTGATTATAATTGTACAATTGTTACTTCCACAAAAAATACATTTTAATTTTGAGATGAACTGTTTATTTCTCTAAAATAAATTGTCCTTGCTGGGTTTTTATGTTGCTACTTCTTCATATTTTTTTTTTTTAAGAATGCTAGATATTTTGGTAAAATACATTTTTCTCTGTCTCTCACACTTGTTGCTCTCCATCGCGCAAAAATCTTTACCAAAAGCTCACACAGGTGTCTTTACAAACCACAAACAATACCATTGCTGATGCAAATTTTAAATGAGTCACAATTTTGTGGGTTGTTTAGTATTTCCAAATGATCATAATTTGACCCCAAAAAATGTGATATGTGTATCAACATCAGAAATCAAAATGTCATTCCTAAAATTCAGAGGGTAACATCAATAGTCTACACTCCCACACCAAGAACCACCAAATATCACAGAATACATCAAGAAGCATAACTCCTGACTAATGTCATTCCACCACCTACAGGTATATGTCCAAAGAAATGCAGTATTTTTGTATCTATGTTTAGGAGGGTTCCACCACCATTGCAAATCATGCCATATGTTTTCCATGGGCAAGGACAACAATTAGCCTTAAGAATTCCCCACCAGCACTAATTGTAGCCTCTTACCGAGGAAAAAAGTAACAAAATTAGAGATGTCTGTCTAGCAGCATGCTGACAGTAATCAGCCATACACAGCCTTCAATGTTCAATGGCTCTCCGGCCTTCCACAGTACATCTGCATTGATTAACTTATTGCACCCCTGGGACTTAGGACTGTTTGACACCACAGAGATGCAGACTCTATCCATGTGGCAGCGCAGTGGCTAACTAGTTAGCACTTCTGCTTAGCAGCACTGAGGTTGTTGGTTTGAATCCCAAATATGCCGCTACCTGGCTAGAGGTTTGTTTGTTCTTCCTCTGTTGTGGTGTTAAAAATTATTTTTCGCCAGTGATTACATTTTTGATGGGTTTCACATAATGACATTATAAATCAAGCGAGCGAGGGTTTGCACCAAATCTATAACTGTGTGTTTTGGGCCAGATATGAATGTATAAGTCTGGTGTGATCCTGCACACATATTTTAATGTTGTATGCTGATGATGAATGACAAATGCGCTTTGTCAACAATTTGTGTGAAGCAGCCCTCACAAAGTTGAAATCTCCTGTTTTCTACCCTCCCACAATGTACAAGTTCAATTTTTTGATTTTTGGTATCACTGATCATGGCCAGAGCCTTGGACATTTGTTATTTTTAGGTTTGCCCTGCACAGATACATATGCTGTTGCATTCTTTCATTTGTAAAGAGTGTGTGTTCCTGATGAACAGGTGGGAGCACTTGAGGCATGCATGAAGAGACAGAATCAATTAAACTGGTGGGTGTATCCTTTACTGGGTGGGTGTAAGTGTGCTAGCAATCCTAGCTAGAATATATAAAGGCCTGCAGCTGTGGCGGTTGTTTAGCCTGAGAATAGGCCATAATCTTTGTTTGCAGTGCTTATATTGGTTTACAAATAGCTATTTACTTCTAAATCTCACATGTTAGATTTACAACTGCTAATGTTTTTTTTTTTTAAAGGGTAAAATTTTTTTTTTGTTTTTTTCCACATACAACAGGGAAAAACAAACAAAAAAATAACAACAAAAAAGCAAAAACAAAAACATACAAATACACATGTGGAGCGAACAGCGCTCAATCCTGAACAGCATACATAGGTCTGGTATACATTCAATATAAACAGAGCAACATAGAAGTCATTATTCCATTCCTAATAAGTGATATTAATCAGAGTTTAAGGGCATATTCCTGTACAATCTGTATCGAGGAATCTATTTTCAGTCAAGATATCAGGGAGAAGGTGGTATGGTACGGTTAGAACTGACCCAAGAATCCCAAATCTTAGAGAACTTTTTCGGGCATCCTCTGGCTTCATATGTCAACTTGTATAATAGTATGACGTGATTAATAAGGGTGAGCCAGAAAGCAATAGTGGGCAAGGATTGAGATTTCCAGTGCATAGTTATTGCTTTTTTTGCATAGAACAGCACAATACGTATAAAGGTTTGTACATTTATGGATATTCCTTCATCGTCGATATGCCCCAACAAGCATCGCAGGGGGTTGCAAATATTAGGTATCTGAGCTAAAGAGCTGATAAAGGCCGTGATCTCCGACCAGAACTTTCTAATCGGAGTACACTCCCATATTAGATGAAAGAACAACTGCTAATGTTAATCTAGTTTATGTAATTGTTTAGATGAAAATGACGTTTTCTGATAATTCCAAACATGTGTGTGTCTATTTGATTTGTGTGCTGCCTTTTTGTATTTTGTATAATTTTGTCTATTTTTGCTTATAATAATCCTGCAATTTAACTTTTTAAGGATTTGGGGCGAGGAGTTCTGATCACCAAAAAGGTTTGTCATGGTTGTTATTCGCGTGATTTGTATCCCTGCTTTTATAATCTGATTTTTAATGTGTCTTCTTTTTAGTTTCCTAGCTCTTTTGAACAGGGCCCTTCTAACTATATTGTCAAATGCTTGAGCATCATTTCCATGCATTTTTTTTTTTTTTTGCCCAAATACATTAATGTACCAACTGTTTATACTAATGTTGAAATAGTTGATTCTTTTTTGCTTTATGTTTGACTTTTTCAGACTATAAATACATATTTTATAAGTGCAAACTATTCATACCTATTAATAGTTTTGTAAGCATTCGTTTCTAGTATTTGCTTACTCCATCCCTATACACATAGTTTGGTTTGTAAAACCCTCTTACAGGATTTCGACAATTTTATACGATTTGTAAAAAAAATATGTTATTACAAAATCTCTAAAATTACATAGCCTTGTTGAAATCACATAGGGCTGTATTTGGCCAAAATTTGATTGTACACATCAATACATAGGAGGTTGATATTTGTGCAATATTACATATCTCTTTGTAGAGTTTGATAAGCATACCCACTACCTACCTAATTGGAACCATTTGAATTTTTATTACAGACATCTTTTTGTCTGGATTACACCGGGTACTTGCCGGATGGTTCCTGTGGGTGTGCGGTGCACTGAGTGGCACCCCCCTTTATATGACACCTGGGAGACAACAGAAAACAGCCCTATAAGATTTGCCTTTAGTTTTATTGATCTTTATCTGTACAATGTAAGTGTCATCTCCTATCAGCCTAGTGTATTATTGTTATTACTTGTAAGGAATATTTCTATATTATTGACTGTTGTGATTATATTAAATATTTTGTATACCCTCCTCTTCCCCTTAAAGAGGAACTGCAGCCTGCTCACATAATTTGTAATAGAAACATCTTTGCCATTCTGAAGCTTTCCTCCAACCACTTTGCATATTATTTTATATATACTGTGATTCTGTACTTGCCAAATATGCTGCAGAAATCTCCCTACATTGAGTCTGGCTGCAACCATTTTAAATGTGGGCAGGTGAAGCTGCTGCCTGTTCACTTCCTGGATTTACACAAGCACACACCTCCAGCTCTGCAGCTCTGATTGGCCCTCTTATGACTCATTCCCACTTTCTTCCTGGCAAAGTCTCACGAGAGTGAGAGAGAGCTGTGCATTAAGTCATAAGCCTATGCTTTTTACCAGACAAGAAACAGGAAGTGGGCTGTATAAGGTACCGTATTTACCGGCGTATAACACGCACAGACGTATAACACGCACCTTCAATTTAAGAGGAAAGTTTCAGGATTTTTTTATTTTTTTTTTAAATAAACCACTTTGAAGCAAAATAATGGTCAGTGTCCATCTGCAGCCTCAATGCAGCCTGATCTGTGTCCATCTGCAGCCTCAATGCAACCTACGTGCCCATCTGCAGCCTATGTGCCCATCTGCAGCCTATATGCCAAACTGCAGCCTAAATGCAGCCTATGTGCCCATCTGCAGCCTAAATGCAGCCCATGTGCCCATTTGCAGCCCATCTCTCATCAATGCAGCCTGATGCCCATTTGCAGCCTCACCATCTCTCGTGCAGTGAGGGAATCACCGAGCAAAGATCACAATCAGAGTCAAAGATCAAGTCATTGGTTTTAGTTTTTTTTCTTGTTGTTTAGTGTCAAAGTGTGGATAAAACATATCGAGAGCAACTTCCGGAACTTATTATGTACAGTCTGGAGGAAGAAGGGAAAGGGGAGACATGATTGAAACCTTTAAATACGTCAAGAGGGTAAATAAGGTTCAGGAAGGCAGTTTTTTTCAATATGAAATCAAAATCAAGAACACGGGGACTTGACCTCAAACTAACTGGAGGAAAGTTTAAAACTAATCTTAGAAAGTATTATTTTACTGAAAGGGTAGTTGATGATTGGAATAAACTACCAGCAGAGGTAGTGAGACAGTCAACAGTAAATGGCTTCAAACATGCTTGGGATGAACATAGATTCATAGTCAGACAACAAAGTTAACGGAAAAAAAAAAACAATCAAGAACAACAACCTCCCCAAAAAAAAAAATGGGCAGACTCGATGGACTATTCTGTCTTTTTCTGCCGTCACTTTTCTTTGTTTCTATATTTAGGGCCCTACTACA
Organism: Rana muscosa; assembly: GCA_029206835.1. Lineage (NCBI taxonomy): Eukaryota > Metazoa > Chordata > Amphibia > Anura > Ranidae > Rana > Rana muscosa. Next base: position 648,432,942 of record CM055122.1, read on the forward strand.
TGAACAAACAACAAATAACGGAAAATTTATTACCAAATACTTACCGTAATTTTCCTTTCCTGATAGACTCCATGGCAGCCTACGTGTGGGTTAACCTCGCCTCCTCTCCAATGCTATAGGACCCCATACCCATAAAAGTAAGCTCACCTCTCAGTACTGTGTTCCGTAACTAGCCGATCTTTGGACAATTATTCTCATACTTTTAATATTATTTTCTTTTAGGGTGGGAACTCCGTCTGCCATGGAGTCCATCAGGAAAGGAAAATTACGGTAAGTATTTGTTAATAAATTTTCAGTTTTCCTGACAGACTCCATGGCAGCCTACGTGTGGGAAATAACTAGCCAGACCACACGGGTGGGTATGCTGAACAGAAAATAGCTTTAATTTGTCCCGTCAACCGACAGGATTCTTAACCCAAAATTAATAAGACAGTGATGCAGGCTCAATGCAGTAATGGGCCATAAATGTATTGATAGAAGCCCACGAGGCTGCTTTGCAGATGACATCTGGAGCCACATGTCGGGCCGTCGCCCAGGAAGCTGCCATCCCTCTGGTGGAGTGTGCTGTCACCGCCTGTGGAGGAGCCAAGCCCTTAGCCCTATAAGCTTGTTGGATTGTTTGGACAATCCAGGACGCAATTGTCCTGATTGAAGCTTTCTTCCCTTTATTGCTGCCTGAATGCAGTACGAATAGATGATCTGATCGTCTGAAGGGAGAAGTCATTTCCAAATATTCTTTCAGGATTTTTTCTATATCCAGTGGATGAGTATCATTAGATTCCGGAGTTTTGAATGTAGGAAGAACAATTTCCTGATTTTCGTGGAATACTGAGGACACTTTCGTATTTGAACCCAACAAGGGTATAAGGACTACTCGATCTGGAAAGAATGTAAGAAAAGGTTCTTCATGACCCAGTGAACCGATCTCAGAGACCGTCTTAGCCGAGGTGATGGCAACTAAGAAGGCTACTTTTGCTGAAAAGTCCTTAATAGAGGACGGGGAGGGCCCCGTTGTACTGAGTCCAGACAAGGAATCTAGGACGAGAGGAAGATTCCACTTGGGAAATTTTGGCTTCCTTTGAGGCTTAACTCTTGACGCTCCCCTGAAAAATTGTCTGACTAAGGGATGGACTGCCCATGAGATCCCAGAGAAAGCTGATAAAGCCGAAACTTGAACTCTCAAAGAACTGACAGATAAGGGTAAGTCTAGTCCAGTTTGAAGAAAACTGAGAACATCTTGAACTCAACAGAGTAGAAATCACTCTAGAGGCGCAACCAAGGGATTCCAGCCTCTCCCTCTCAAGAACCAGACCGTCAGTCTCATCAATGCCGGACAAGGGTGTAGAAGTGACCCTTGAGAGAGAAGGTCCGGCCTGAGAGGAAGAGGTACTTGGTCCCGGTGGCTCAGTTGGATCAAGAGAGGAAACCAGGGCTTATTCGGCCAGTAGGGAGCCACCACTGTTACTTCCACTGATTCCGCTTGAAGTCTCCGCAGGAACTTGAGAATAATTGGGATCGGGGGAAAGGCATATGCCCTCTTGAACCTCCACCGATCCGTCAGGGCATCCGTTCCACATGCCTGGCTGCAACGTCCCCGAGTGTAGAACTTCACTACCTTGTAATTGTAAGGGAAAGCAAATAGGTCTACCTCGGGATTGACTCCTAGAGACAGAATCCAGTTGAATGACTGTACATGGAGGGACCACTCGTTGTTGTCTAGACGAGTGCATGAGAGGAAGTCTGCCTGGGAGTTCTGAACTCCCGGAATTAAAACTGCCAAAATATTGGCCAGGTTTTTCTGGGCCCACGTTATTATAGGCTCGACCTCTAGAAGGAGAGTGGAACTCCGAGTCCCCCCTTGCCTCTTCACATACGACACTGCTGTTGTGTTGTCCATCCTTAACAACACCGACTCTCCTTTCATGAACCGGGAGAAAGATTGGAGGGCGCACCTGGCCGCCCTGAGCTCCAGGACGTTGGAGCCTGGATTGTGAAGACGAGCGTCCCATCTGCCCTGAGCTAGGTTCTGACCACAGAGAGCCCCCCGGCCTGAGCCGCTGGCGTCGGTCGTGACTGTAACCCAGGAGATGGGGGCAATGGAGTGACAGTTTTGCAAATTCTTGAGTTGTAGCCACCAGAAGAGGCTGTTTCTCATTGTTGTGGAAATGTGAATCAGCTGACTCTTGTCCTCTGACTTCCACTGCTGGAGGAACCCTGAATGGAACGGGCGTAACCTCCACAGAGCCCATTTGACCATGGGGGTCGTGGAGACCATTGTGCCAATGATTCTTAGGCATTGTGATGCTTTTAGACGAGGGGCATCCAGAGGACGAGAAATCCTCTTCCGAATCACCGGAATCTTCTCTACCGGCAGGGAGATGGTGTTCTCCACTGTGTCGAACTGAGCCCCTAAATAAATTAAGCGTTGGGCTGGATCCAGGTGGCTTTTTTCTAGGTTTAGAAGCCATCCGAAGCTGGAAAGGGTTGAGATCACTTGTTCTCTGTGCACCAGCAGTTGTTCTCTGTTTTGAGACAGAACTAGGAGATCGTCTAAATAATGGTAAAGACGCACACCCTTTAGCCTGATGAGGGCCACTACGGCCAAGACGACCTTGGTGAAAACCCGAGGCAAAGTTGTCAAACCAAAGGGCAGGCAGATGAATTGCAGATGTTCCTGCCCGACGTGGAACCGAAGGTACTTTAGAAAGTCTTTTGCCACTGGCACATGAAAATAGGCGTCTTTCAGGTCTATCGAAATCATGCAGTCGCCTGGTTGTATGGCTTGTTGGATTGTTGACAGAGTCTCCATCTTGAATTTTCCGTGCCTTATAAATTTGTTCAGGTACGTTAAGTCTATTACCAGGCGCCAGGCACCGCTTTTCTTTTGGACTAAGAACAGGGGGGAGTATACCCCTTGGAACTGTTCTTCCTCCGGGACATGAACTACTGCTCCCTGGGTTTTCAGCAGATCTACGTAGGACAGTAAGCTTTTTTTTGTTCTTCCGCACATGGGAGTAGGGTGGAGACAAATCTGGGGGAGGAAGGCTGGAGAAGGCCCATGCGTGACCTGACGACACTGTCTTGACGACCCAGAAGTGTGAGATTGAGGTCACCCAGACGTACCAGAAGAGGAGTAGGCGTGCTCCTACCCGACCCGCCTGGGCGGGCAAAATCTCAAAAGGATTTAGCCTGATCGCGACCATTGGACACCTGGCTTTTCGCTGGTTTGCGAAAGGACGCTTGGCCTCTATTCCAGTTTCTTCTGAAGTCCTGGCCAGGTCTATAGGAGCGTGCTTCCCAAGAATGCTTCGGGCTGCGTCTTCTGAATTGGGGCTTCCTTCAACCCTGTGGACGTTTGTCCTGTGGAAGAAAGCCAGATTTTCCGCCTGTGGCCTTAGCTATGGCGTAATTTAGCTTATTTCCAAACAGCAATGATCCTTCAAAAGGAATTTTGCACCATGTTTGTTTAGAAGATGGGTCGGCCTGCCAAGGGCGCCGCCATAGGGCTCGTTTAGCCGTAACTGAGGATAGCATAATTCTGGATAGTAAACGGATCAGATCGACCGATGCTTCTCCCAAGAAGGCCACTGCTAGTTTTAGCTCTGCTGCTGCCAAATTACTGGCCAGCTCTTCTAAAACACCTTTAAGAAAGGAATCTACATTCTCAGTCCGTGCCTCCATAGCCTTAGACACGGCTGCCAAGGCTAGGGTGGGTTTACAAGCTGTACCAGCAAGGCCGTAAATTCTTTTGAGGTCCTGATCCATTCTTCTGTCAAGACTGTCCTTAAAGGAGACTGCATCGTCTAGCGGGAGCGTGACGTGTCTGGCCAGACGCATTACAGCTGCGTCAACAGAAGGAATGTTCTCCAGGTATTTTACCTTGCCCGCTTTGAAGGGATACATCCTGGAGGCTTTGCTTGTCATAGAGGACTTCCGGTCCACTTTACTCCACTCCTCGTCAAAAATGCCCTTTAGTTCGGCTAATAGCGGGAAAACTTGGGCGCTCTTTCCCCAGGCTTTGAATTTTTTTTCTGTTTGGCTGGGGGAGTGGATGGGTCATCCCACATAAGGGCCTCTTTGACTGCTTTAATAAGCGGAGTCACTAGAGAAAAGTCAAATTCCACACTCTCCTCATCACTCTCCAATTCTCCCTCTGAGGGAACAGGGGGGGAAGCGTAGGGCTGGGAAGGACCTAGATCTTCATGGACCCCATCAGCCGGGGAACCAGACCGAGTAATGCTGGACTGGCTCTGTGCGTGGCAAGTATCCATCTCCTTTAGAGAGTTTTGCACCACCTGTTTCACTAGAGATTCGATCCGTTGATCCTCTGTCTCTTTTTCCCCAACCGCATGGGCATAGCAATGACTGCATAATGATTTGCCCTCCGGGACTCATGTGCCACATCCCCAGCAGGCTCTCCGATCAGAGCGACTGTCATGGCAGTGGGAGCGGTGTCTGGAGGAGGAATGGGAGCGTCTCCTCTGGTGGTGAGATGCAGACGGAGAATCACGTCTGGATTTTGAAGCTGACGAGTGATGCGGCCTGGCAAGGTCCGTTTCGGTCTGAGGATCGGGACCAGAAGGGCTAAAAGAAAAAAGGTTTGGGAGGAAAAGACAAGCCGTCAAGTAACACCAATACTTGCGACTTGTACCCCAAGCCCCTCCCCTCTCCCGCACATACCTTGTGCGTGAGGGCTGGCCACATGTAAGCGGTGAATTGTCCATAACTTCTAGACTAAAGCGTCACAATAACGACAGGCTGATTAAGAAAACCTAAAGTTTTATACAAAAAATAAATAAACATGTAACTTGCCCTTTAAAAAGGACTCACCATACAACAACTAGAATACAATGCACTATATATCCATATACACATTTAAGCCTGTTACAAAAGAAAAAATTAACATTCCACTCTTCTCCTTTAAAGAACTGACAAGAGCACACTAACCTGAGAAAGCAGTGTAATCACGTTGCCTCTGCTTGCCTGTCGGGGAAATCCCAAATGACATAGGCGAGTATCAGCTTTTAAATTCCCCGCCTGCCTGTTAGGTCACCGCCGACCACACAGAGCGCCTGCGCGGTGGAGAAGCCATCCTCGGCGCTTGCGCGGCCGCCGAGAGAACCGCTGGACCGCGCATGCGTGAACCAAGCCTCACTCTGAGAGCATACACCGCGCATGCACGAGCGGCAGCGGCGCCCGCAATACGGATCACCGTGGCGAGCTGGGACGCAGATGCGTTCCAGCAGCCATTTAGGGAGCAGCAGGGGGCATGAAGACAAACACAAAACAAAACGATACACATAATACAGAAGCGACTGCCATGGAAAAATTGTTGCAGACCTTGCCAGCCGAGGACGTCCTGATGCTTTGGGCACACTACAGCAACATCCCAGCCAGGGATACATGGTTGCCACAAGCTCTCCACCCGCCCATGGCTGGGTTCCGAGCTGCACCGCCAAGGAGTGTGCCATCCATCCATCGATCCATCCAGAAATCTGCACGGACGTGCATACTTTAAATCCGTTGGAGGAGGACAAAAAAGGAACACAGTACTGAGAGGTGAGATTACTTTTATGGGTATGGGGTCCTATAGCATTGGAGAGAAGGCGGGGTTAACCCACACGTAGGCTGCCATGGAGTCTGTCAGGAAAATATACATTTCTGTGGTATTGCCATGAACATCGTCAAAGTAGTAGGAGAATTTCCTTCCTTCTTTCTTTTTCTTTTTTTTTGTGGTGCGTCATGGTAATGGTGAGAAATTAACAGCTTAATTTTACAATTTTTTACTAGTTTGAGACAGTTTTCCTTGAACAATAAAAAATAGGAGACATCCATTAACATTTAGCACCAAATAAAGGCCCAATTTTATCCTGAAAAAAACAAGATATAAGTTACCTGGACACAATAAGCAGTTGTGATATGTACAATTGTACAAACACATGCTAAAGTTGCAAAACTCCGTTCAGGCGTTAAGATTTGTTTTATCGTTAAGCAATAAGGGGTTAAGGAGATCTCCAAATCTATTATTAACAACTTGCCACCCAGTGACGCACCGATACATCGCTGGATTGTAGGAAAATCGTGACCTGGAGCACGATCTATAGTCATGTGCCTCTATCCCGAAATCTGTACATACAAGTTTGCATTCCAGTGGGACTTTAAATAAAGCACATGACATCAAAGTAGTAAAAATTAATACACATGATTACAAATGTATTAGTCCAATTATAAACAGATCTAATAGCATTGAGATATATATATAAAACTGAAGAGCTGATGAGTAGCTATAGAGGAGCTGCAATATAACACATAAGCTTTTTTTGCCAGACACAAGAGTGAATGGCAACGACATCTTGTGAGCTTTATTCCTAAGGGAGTAGAATTGACACTAATCACATTGGTGCAGGATATTTGGTGTTTCAGTGGCAGTTTTTTACACCTACTTCTTTACATTCTGTTGAACTTTATTTTATACACTATTGTCTATGTGTATATATTTATATATTTTTTCATGGACACTTATTTTGGTTTCACAAGGTTTATTAGTGCGCTACTGTGAAACTTTTATTTGTTTTAGCATGATTTATGTTTCATCTATTTTATTTGTTTACTTTGTTTAAGTAGCATTTTCATTCAAGTAGTATTTTCATTCAAGGGCGCGGTCCGCACATATAGAACAGGCAAAATACATACCTGCTTTAAGAGACATACCTGCTTTGCCATGAAATCTCATTAGATGGATCTGTCTTACTGCATTTCTAAAAAGAGTGAGTCCATGGAGCACAGATCAATATACAATGTCTCGGTGTGGGGGATTCCTCCATCCACCTTGTTTGTGTGCACAATGGCTAACCGAAAAAATATATAACAGTGTATGGCCAGCTTAAACACCTTCAGAAAGATTTATATATCAGTATATAAGTGTCAATATTTATTTTGTATCAATATTTATTTTGGATGATTCTTACCAAGCCTCCTATCAGATTTGCCTGTGATACATCAAGCAAACATTTTAAAAAAGTTATATAAGCACACTCCCACTACATCATGTAGTAACCCCTGGAATCTGGATTCAGCTGACCACATAGAGCTAAGAATAATGTAAAGTGAGCTCATGTTTACAGAGTTGTGATGTTTGCTAGGTATCATTAGCAATTTGCAGATTGATTTCACTTCTTGCCAACTCTTGCTCTTTAAGTAGTTGCCCAAGTTCTGCCTTTAGAGCATTTGTTAACCCCCCAAAAAATGGATCCTGCTTCTTTAAAGCATGTTATACGACACAGTGCTTGTCCTGTGTCATTTCGCCCCCTGTAACACCTAAAAAAAAATCTGATCCTGACAGTTTCTCCCCACCCTTATGTAAACTGACCACGGTGTATCATGGCTAGGGATGAGCTCGGTGTTCGAGTCGAACATAGGTTCGACTCGAACATCGGCTGTTCGCGCGTTCGGCGAACAACGAACGATTTGGGCCGTTCGCGCCAAATTCGAGTGACGCGAACGGCCCACAATACACTGCGCCATCGCAGTGTAATCCCGGCGCTGTGATTGGCCAAGCATGCACTGTGACCCTGCATGCTTGGCCAATCACAGCGCCGGCAGCGAGGAGAGCAATGATTGGCCACAGGCAGGATGCCTGTGGCCAATTATAGCTGAGGGGGTTTAGTACACGCCCCACACTATAAAAGGCCGCCAGCGCGGCGGCCTTGTGTAGTGTGTTCCGGAGCAGGGAAAGTGAAGGATAGGCAGGGACAGTGTCAAATCTTGTCAAATCTATTCTTTGCTAAACCTTGTGTGTAGGGACAGAGAAGGATAGGCAGGGAGAGTGTCAGGCCTCGTACACACGACCGATTTTCTCGGCAAGAACCAGCAAGAAACTTACTGGCAGAGAGGTCTTGCCGAGTAAATTGGTCGTGTGTACGCGGCTATCGGGTTTCTCGTCGAGAAAACCGACAAGAAACCTCGACGAGAAAATAGAGAACCTGCTCTCTATTTTCTCGTCGAGATTCTCCTCGACATGTTTCTCGACGAGAAAAGTGAGTGTGTGTACACTTACCTGTCCTCCCGGAAGCCAGCGCATGTTCGAAATGAATTAGACGCATGCGCGGTAGCTTCATAGGCATACGTAGGGTATACCAAGATGGCGGCGACGGCATCGAATGTGACGAGCGCATGCTCGTCGTAGTCGATGACGTCACCGCGTACGCTCCATTCAAAGAACCGCGGGTTCTTTGAAACGAGCGTGTGTACACTCGGCCGGGACAAGTTTCTTGTCCAAGAATCTCGTCGAAAAAAACAACATTTTTTTTCAACGAGAATCTCGGCCGTGTGTACGAGGCCTCAGTGTCATATTCTTTGCTAAACCTTGTGTGTAGGGAGAGAGAAGGATAGGCATGGAGAGTGTCAGTGTCATATACTTTGATAAACCTTGTGTGCAGGGAGAGAGAAGGATAGGCAGGGGACAGTGTCAGTGTCATTGTTGCTAAGCCTCCTGCACATTATACACCTGAAGTTAGCCCGTATTGCTGCTTTTTCCTGGTGTGTTGCACCAACAGGATTTTGCAGCACTTACAGCGGGCGGAGTGTACCTCCTGACCATATTACACCTTAACTTAGCCTGTATTGCTGCTTTTTCCTGGTGTGTTACACCAACAGGATTTTGCGGCACTTACAGCGGGCGGAGTGTGCCTCCTGACCATATTACACCTTAACTTAGCCTGTATTGCTGCTTTTTCCTGGTGTGTTACACCAACAGGATTTTGCGGCACTTACAGCGGGCGGAGTGTACCTCCTGATCATATTACACCTTAACTTAGCCTGTATTGCTGCTTTTTCCTGGTGTGTTACACCAACAGGATTTTGCGGCACTTACAGCGGGCGGAGTGTACCTCCTGACCATATTACACCTTAACTTAGCCTGTATTGCTGCTTTTTCCTGGTGTGTTACACCAACAGGATTTTGCGGCACTTACAGCGGGCGGAGTGTACCTCCTGACCATATTACACCTTAACTTAGCCTGTATTGCTGCTTTTTCCTGGTGTGTTACACCAACAGGATTTTGCGGCACTTACAGCGGGCGGAGTGTACCTCCTGACCATATTACACCTTAACTTAGCCTGTATTGCTGCTTTTTCCTGGTATGTTACACCAACAGGATTTTGCGGCACTTACAGCGGGCGGAGTGTGCCTCCTGACCATATTACACCTTAACTTAGCCTGTATTGCTGCTTTTTCCTGGTGTGTTACACCAACAGGATTTTGCGGCACTTACAGCGGGCGGAATGTACCTCATGACCATATTACACCTTAACTTAGCCTGTATTGCTGCTTTTTCCTTGTGTGTTACACCAACAGGATTTTGCGGCACTTAGAGCGGGCGGAGTGTACCTCCTGACCATATTACACCTTAACTCAGCCTGTATTGCTGCTTTTTCCTGGTGTGTTACACCAACAGGATTTTGCGGCACTTACAGCGGGCGGAGTGTGCCTCCTGACCATATTACACCTTAACTTAGCCTGTATTGCTGCTTTTTCCTGGTGTGTTACACCAACAGGATTTTGCGGCACTTACAGCGGGCGGAGTGTGCCTCCTGACCATATTACACCTTAACTTAGCCTGTATTGCTGCTTTTCCTATTTCCCTGCAGGCCATTAGAATGTCTGGAAAGCAAACAAGGAGAGGCAGACAGTCAGGAGCCAATAAAAGAGGGCAAGCAGTCCATGCGTGACAGGTTAGTGCAATACAAGATAGTTCATAGGGCTTATTTCACCCCACACAGACTGCATAGGATGGACCCTGCCCATTCCTCGGGGTGTTGGAGATGCGGCGCCTCACCGGGCGACTTCTCCCATATCTTCTGGCGGTGTTCAGGGGTCCAGCAATATTGGGAAATGGTGCTGGATTTGATTAACAGAGTTGCCTTAGTCGCTGTGCCTTTGTCAATGGAGGTGTGCCTTTTGGGGCTCATTGAGACCATTGTACCGTCCTCTGCCAAACGCACGCTAATTACCTTGCTGCTCTTCTATGCCCGAAAGAATATTGCTGTGCGGTGGAAGAAGCCTGCCCCCCCCCCTCTTTGGCGCAATGGAAACACTTGGTGAACAGCAGCCTTCCTTTATACAAAGATACCTATGCCAATCGGGGCTGCTCACTGAAATATGACAAGGTCTGGCGCAATTGGTTAGATGAGCCCGAAACAGCCTAGTGAGTTGGGGGTGAACCAGGTCATCGTGTCAGGGTCTTGCCTTGCTCTTCTACCTTCCTTTTCCTCCGATGACCTCTGATATGTTTTCATTGACTAGTGGGTCTTAACATACTGGATGCCCTCCTAGATTTTATTTGGGCGGTGCTGCTGTACCCTTTCATGACTATGCATTATATCGCTGGGTTCACATTGCGAAATGTATTCTCATTTGTACATGTTCTTTTACTATGACTGTAGGTGCTTAAGCTGTATGTGTTGTATGTGTTAGAAAATTCAATAAAAAATAAGTTAAAAAAAAAAAAAATAGGGCAAGCAGGCTCTGTGTCTAGAGACAACAGTGCTGGTCGTGGACGCGGTGCATCGCCATCAGCACGTGGCCATGGGACACGCTTGTCCTTCTTTTCGGCAGCTGGACGTGTTGAGCCGCATCATGCCGAAGACTTGGTAGAGTGGATGACCAAGCCCTCCTCATCCTCCTCATCCTCTCTCACCCAGGCTCAGGGTACTGGCAAAGCAGCTGCCAAAGCGTCCTCTTCCCTGGTATCAATGTCATCATCAGTCACTCCTTCCCTAGACCAACCATGTCCTCCTGAGGAGTCCCCCGAACTGTTTGAGCACAGTGTTGGGTACATGCTCCAGGAGGATGCCCAGCGTTTCAAAGGGTCTGATGATGATACCCAGCTAGAGGAAGGCAGTAGCGTGAGAGCAGAGAGAGGGGATGCTCAAGAAGGACACCAATCTGGCAGTCATGTTCCAGCAGCTGTAGCATACTGCCAGATTGGCTCCAGTGATGAGGAGGGAGGGGATGATGAGGTCACTGACTCCACGTGGGTGCCTAATAGGAGAGAGGAGGAGGAGGATGAGGAGGAGGCACATCTCCAACAAGGCAGGATGCCCTCGGGGGGCCAGCGTAAGGGCAGCACACCGACGGAATCACACCGCAGAGCTCCGCCTGTGCAGGGCGCTGCCTCTGCCCGTTAGTCAAAAAGTTCTTTGGTGTGGGCCTTTTTTGAGTTGAGTGCATCAGATCGCACAGCTGCTGTTTGCAACATATGTCTCAAGCGTATATCGCGTGGCCAAAACATCACCCGCTTGGGCACCACATGCTTGACCAGACATATGTTGACCTGCCATGCAGCTCGTTGGCAAGCCTACCTTGAAGACCCACACCAAAGAACAAAGCTGACCTCTTCTTGCACCGCATCAGCTGGGATCTCCAACCCCACTATACCTTCAGTCCTCTCTGAAACCTGCTCTGAGAGGAATGAAGGTGTAGAATTAGGTGTGTCACAGCCAAGTACTTGCGGGCACTCTGCTAGCAGTACGCCAACGTCCGATTCTAGCAGGCAAATTTCCCTGCCCCAGCTGCTGGACCGTCGAAAGAAGTTCACTCCCAGCCATCCACATGCCCAGTGGTTGAATGCTAGCTTGGCTAAATTGCTAGCGCTTCAACTGCTGCCTTTTCAGTTGGTAGACTCGGCCCCCTTCCGTGAGTTTGTGCAATGTGCGGTTCCTCAGTGGCAGGTTCCCAAACGCCACTTTTTCTCACGGAAGGCGATTCCGGCTCTCTACCGGCATGTGGAAGGCAATGTCTTGGCCTCGCTGGACAGGGCGGTCAGCGGTAAGGTGCATATTACCGCTGACTCATGGTCCAGCAGGCATGGACAGGGACGTTACCTTTCTTTCACGGCCCATTGGGTCACTCTTTTGGCAGCTGGGAAGGATGCAGGACAAGGTGCAGTAGTGTTGGAGGTTGTTCCACCGCCACGCCTCCAAAATGCTACTACTGGTTGTGACACACCTCTGTCCTCCACCCCTCCTCTTCTTCTTCCTCCGTGGCCTCTACCTGTGCTTTGTCCTCAGAACCAGCGGTGCTCCGTAGGCGTTCAAGGGGCTACGCAAGTACGCAGGCCAAAAGATGCCATGCCGTGCTTGCGCTGGTGTGTTTGGGGGACAGGAGCCACACTGGGGCAGAGGTTCTGTCTGCTCTGCAGGGGCAGGACGAGAGGTGGTTGACGCCACGCCAGCTTAAGCCAGGAATGGTAGTTTGCGACAATGGCACCAACCTCCTCTCCGCTCTCCGACAGGGACAACTGACCCATGTGCCCTGTGTGGCTCACGTCCCTAACCTGGTGGTGCAGCGGTTCTTGGGCAGGTACCCGGGCTTACAGGATGTCCTGAGGCAGGCCAGGAAAGTCTGTGTGCATTTCCGCAGATCTTATAATGCCAGTGCTCGCCTGGCTGAGCTGCAAAAGGAGTTGAACCTGCCCAAGAACCGCCTTATATGTGACATGCCCACCAGGTGGAACTCAACTTTGGCCATGCTGCAGCGGCTGCACACGCAGCAGAGGGCCATCAATGAGTACCTGTGCGACTACGGCACCAGGACAGGGTCAGGGGAGCTCGGGTTTTTTTCACCACGCCAGTGGGGCATGATCAGGGATGCATGCACTGTCCTGGCACCATTTGAGGAGGCCACGAGGATGGTGAGCAGTGACAGTGCATGCATCAGTGACACTGTACCTCTTGTCCACCTGTTGGAACATACGCTGCGTGGAATAATGGACAGGGCACTTGAGGCAGAACAGAGGCAGGAAGAGGAGGACTTCCTTGCCTCTCAAGGCCACCTTTATCCAGACAGTGTTCCTTCTGTCCCACCCATCGCACAGGAAGAAGAGGAGGAGGAGGAGGTGGATTGTGTCAGCATGGAGGTGGAGGCTGGCACTCAGCATCATCAGCAGCAGTCTTTTAGGGATGATTTACAGTCCCAAGAAACCAGTGGACTTGTACGTGGCTGGGAGGAGGTGGCTGCGGATCATGTCCGCCTTAGTGACCCAGAGGACTCCGGACCGAATGCCTCAGCTAACCTACGCTGCATGGCCTCCCTGATCCTGCAAAGTCTGCGGAAGGATCCTCGTATTCTTCGGATCAAGGAGAGGGACCATTACTGGCTGGCCACTCTCCTTGATCCACGGTACAAGGGTAAGGTTGCGGACCTTATCTTACCGTCGCAGAGGGAGCAGAGGATGAGACAACTCCGGGAGGCCTTGCAGAAAGGTCTGTGCAACGCGTTCCCAGAGACTGGGAGGTTACAAACTCCTGGTCCTGGACAACGAGTTGCTGAGGCTTCGGTCAGTCAAAGAAGGAGCGGTGGGGAAGGTGGCCGTCTGACCGAAGTGTTCAGACAATTCTTTAGTCCGCAGCCCCAAGGTATGATCGGTTCCAGCAACCATCGCCAGCGTCTGATATACATGGTGCAGGAATACCTAGGGGCAAGGTCAGACTTGGACACCTTCCCCACCGAAAATCCTCTGGCTTACTGGGTCTTGAGGATGGATCACTGGCCAGAGCTTGCACAGTATGCAATTGAGCTACTGGCCTGTCCTGCATCCAGCGTTCTTTCAGAACGCACATTCAGTGCTGCTGGAGGATTTGTCACGGATCACAGGGTGTGCCTGTCCACCGACTCTGTTGATCGACTGACCTTCATAAAGATGAACCAGTCTTGGATCACCACCAGCTACCAAACACCTGAAGCTAAAATAACAGACTAATTTATTTTCAAATGTCACATCCCTTCAAGACTGATGCTGATGCTGAGAGACTGTCCTGTTATGTTGACTGACTATCCTCCTCCTCCTCAATGATCCGATTGACGATGATAGCTTGGAAGAACATTTTTGTTTCTGGGTGCCGCCACCAGTGGCTAAGGCCCAATTTTTCAGCCCCTGTTTAACAGGGGTGTGTTATTACAATTTTTTATGCAATGCTTTGCAGCAGGGCTCATTCCTGCACTCCAACTACAGTATCTGGGAGTGGTTGCAGTGCCGTGGCACCAGCACCAGTGGCTAAGGCCCAATTTTTCAGCCCCTGTTTAACAGGGGCGTGTAATTACAATTTTTGATGCAATACTTTGCAACAGGGCTCATTGCTGTGCTCCAAGTACAGTATCTGTGAGGGGTTGCAGTGTTGTGGCACCAGTGCCTAAGGCCCAATTTTTATGCCCCTGTTTAACAGGGGCATGTAATTACAATTTTTTATGCAATGCTTTGCAGCAGGGATCATTCCTGCACTCCAACTAGAGTATCTGGGAGAGGTTGCAGTGTCGTGGCACCAGCACCAGTGGCTAAGGCCCAATTTTTCAGCCCCTGTTTAACAGGGGCGTGTAATTACAATTTTTGATGCAATACTTTGCAACAGGGCTCATTGCTGTGCTCCAAGTACAGTATCTGTGAGGGGTTGCAGTGTTGTGGCACCAGTGCCTAAGGCCCAATTTGTCTGCCCCTGTTTAACAGGGGCATGTAATTACAATTCTTGATCTAATAATTCACAGCAGGGCCCATTCCTGCGCCCACCAAGACTAACTGTGAGGCCTTACGGTGTTGTGTCAACACCACCACCACCACCACCACCAAAGGCCCAATTTTTCAGCCCCTGTTCAACAGGGGCATGCAATTACAATTCTTGATCTAATAATTCACAGCAGGGCCCATTCATGCGCCCACCAAGAGTAACTGTGAGGGCTCACAGTGTTGTGGCAACACCAACATGTAAGGGGCAAATTTCAGCTGAGTATATACGGCAGGCCCCTACTTTCAAACATCCAACTTACAAACGACTCCTCCTTGCAAACGGAAGGATACAACAGGAAGTGAGAGGAAATCTACCCCTAGGAAGGCAAATTCTCTCCTGTAAGAGTTAATATGGGAAAAAAGTGTCTCCTCTCCACTGATGCTTTATCACCAATTCTTTTTTCAATAAAAAACCCAAATTTTCAAAAAACATTTGTCATTAGGACGGAAAGTGAGGTGAACTGTTCTGAACAGGTGCACACTGCACAGACAGCAAAACAAATGTTACAGGGGTGATAACCCTTCCCTATGTTTTCCAAAAAGCTTAAAAACAGATTTTTTGCCTGGAGCTACACTTAAACAATGTACCTGTTCAAAATTACAAACAGATTCTACATAAGAACAAACCTACAGTCCCTGTCTTGTATGCACCGCCTGTATACGGCTGTTCAGAGTATATAGGGCCTTTTTTATTTTGTGTGCGGGGTTCCCCTTAATATCCATACAAGACCCAAAGGGGCTGGTAATGGGCTGGGGTGGGGGGGGTGTGTGATGGGGTAGCTATGCCATTTTTCTTAAAGATTTTCATCCATATTACCGGGACCAGACATTACATTAAAGCCGCAAGCAGTTTTAAATGGCTTTTTTTCCTTTAGAAATGTAATTTTGTGCAGGGACAGTTCTAAACACGGGAAACACGTGGCACTTCACAGGCATACTTTAGACACCCCCCAGGTACGATATTTAAAGGAATATTTGACTTTTTTTTTCACTTTATGCATCATTAACCACTTCCTACCGGGTCATAGACATATGACGCCGGCAGGAACCCTCCCTCCCTCCGGGCGGACGTCATATGACGTCCTTTTTTCCCGGCCGTCTATGGGGCGCGCACGCGCCGCCGGCGGCGCGCGCGCGCACCCGCGGCAACGCTCGTGACCCGGTGAGTGTGCCCGGCGGCCGCGATGTCCGCTGGGCACCCGCGATTGCACGCGATCACGGCAGAAGTGTGGATCTGTGTGTGTAAACACACAGATCCACCTCCTGTCAGAGGTGAGGAGACCGATGTGTGTTCCCAGTACAGAGGAACACAGATCGGTCTCCTCCCCTTGTGAGTCCCCTCCCCCTACAGTTACAATCACTCAATAGGGAACATATTAACCCCTTGATCGCCCCCTAGTGTTAACCCTTTCCCTGCCAGTCACATTTACACAGTAATTAGTGCAGTTTTATAGCACTAATCGCTGTATAAATGTGAATGGTCCCAAAAACGCGCCAATAGTGTCCGATGTGTCTGCCGCAATGTCACGGTCACAATAAAAATCGCAGATTGCCGCTATTACTAGTAAAAAAAATAAAAAAAATAAAAATGCCATAAATCTATCCCCTATTATGTAGACGCTATAACTTTTGCGCAAACCAATCAATATACGCTTATTGCAAAAAAAAATTACCAAAAATATGTAGAATACGTATCGGTCTAAACTTAGAAAAACAATTGTTTTTAAAAAAAAAAATTGTGATATTTATTAAATCAAAAAGTAAAAAATATTGCATTTTTTTCAAATATGTCGCTCTTCTTTTGTTTATAGCACAAAAAATAAAAACCGCAGAGGTGATCAAATACCACCAAAAGAAAGCTCTATTTGTGGGGGAAAAAGGACGTCAATTTTGGTTAGGTTCAACGTCGCACGACCGCGCAATTGTCAGTTAAAGCGACGCAGTGCTGCATCGCAAAAAGTGCTCTGGTCAGGAAGGGGGTAAATTCTTCCAGGGCTGAAGTGGTTAAAATGACTGCTCCAGAAAAACGGCCGTTTTTAAAACTTATTTTTTGCATTGATACATGTCCCCTGGTGCAGAACCCGGGTTCCCAAACCCTTTTTAGGACAATAACATGCATAATAGTCGTTATAATTAGCACTTTAGATTTCGAACGTTCGCATCCATTGTATTTAACCACTTCAATACCATGCACTTATACAGCTTCCTGCCCAAGCCAATTTTGAGCTTTCAGCGCTGTCGCAATTTGAATGACAATTGCGCGGTCATGCTACACTGTACCCAAACAAAATTTTTTATCATTTTGTTCCCACAAATAGAGCTTTCTTTCGGTGGTATTTGATCGCCTCTGCGATTTTTATTTTTTGCACAACAAATAAAAAAAGAGCGAAAATTTTGAAAAAAACGACGTTTTTCTTTGTTTCTGTTATTTTTTTTTGTAAATAAGTACCTTTTCTACTTCAGTGACGGGCACTGATAAGGCGGCACTGACGGGCACTGATAAGGCGACACTGATGGGCACCGATGAGGTGGCACCAATGAGGTGGCACTGATGAGGTGGCACTGATGGGCACTGATGATGGGCACTGATAGGCGGCACTGATGGGCACTGATATGTGGCACTGGTATGCGGCACTGATTGGCACTCATAGGCGGCACTGATTGGCACTCATAGGCGGCACTGATTGGCACTTATAGGCGGCACTAATGGGCACTTATAGGCGGCACTGATAGGTGGCACGGACGGGCACTGATAGGTGGGCACTTATGGGCACAGATGGGCACGGATGGGCACTGATAGGTGGTGCTGATGGACACTAGTAGGTGGCACTGATGGACACTGATGCCCAGCAATGCCAGCCACCACACATTGAGGTGGTGCCATCATAGTGCCAGTCAGTGCCCATTTGTGGGCACTGATTGGCATATTTTTTTAATTTTATTTTTTATTTTACTACATGTGGATGGCCATGGGGGCCATCCACATGCTTGGGGCTTCCCTGTGGTCCTGGGGGGCTTCCCTGGTGGTCCAGTGTGGGTATCCGAGGGGGGGCTGCGCTGATAAACAATCAGCGCGAACCCCCCCTGTCAGGAGAGCCGCCGATCGGCTCTCCTCTACTCGCGTCTGTCAGACGCGAGTGAGGAAGAGCCGATCAACGGCTCTTCCTGTTTACATTGTGATCAGCCGTGATTGGACACGGCTGATCACGTGGTAAAAAGCCTCCGCTGGAGGCTTTTTACCGAGATCAGTGTAGCGGTGGGTCAGACTGACCCACCGCTCCACCGATCGCCGCGATGCGCGCCGGGGCGGGAAGTGGTTAATAGGGTTCTGAAGTTCGTGCGAACTTTCGGACCGTTCGCGGATTCTGGTGCGAACCGAACCCGGGGGTGTTCGGCTCATCACTAATCATGGCTGCTGAGCCCTGACACCATGGTCAGTTTACATGCCTCCGTCATCAGCAGCCTGCTATCTGCTCTCCTCTCTGCTCCTGTGTCCTCCTCCCCCCTCCCCTCTCTGTCTGTGTGTGTGAGGCCCCCCCCCCCTCCTGCTGCTCTCATAACACTAACCTGTATACACCATCAGCACTGCCTCCTATTGCAGTGTCCCCCTCTGTGAATGATTTATAAATATATATGTGTAGCGGCCTCACCTCTCTCTCTTTCTTTATCGGTTATATGGCTGTTGTCTAGGGGTACCTGGGAGAGAGAGATAAAACACACCACGGCCCATGTCCTCCGTAACTGGGAGGTGAAGGCCAGAGATTGGGCTTTTGTGTAGGTGTCCTAGAGTCAAGTCCAGTCCTTCGTCCCTGACTCCTTTGCTTTAGTAACCCAAGTTCCACACAGTGAATAGGTACAACTCAGTTTTATTCTTCTTGCCAAGCAATAAAACAATCTTTCTCCTTTGGAAAATGAGGGGGACAGATCGAGGCACAATCCTTTCCCTTTTTGCTGCTGCCCACTGTGCTGTCACCAGTGGTGAATAGTCACTGCCACTGACTAGGTAATATAGAACGTGAATTACCTTCGCTCACTTTGCCCCTGTCAGAGGAAGAAATCCGCCCAAGGGAGAAGTGGAGGCCCCCTCCGTCACCAGTGATGCTGCGCCGGGCTCTTCAGAGAAGTTACTGCGCACCAGGCAGTCCTCACAAACTCAGACACGGGCACCCAAGGAGTTAGGGCCCCCTCGGATTCCTCCACCCTCGCGGAACTCAGTCGAAGGTACTGAGCCCCAGGCATCCGCCATAGTACCTCACCCCAGGCTAAAGGTGCCTGAGATGGACTCCATCCCTGCTCCAGCTAGGTCAAGGGTGCCTAGGCCTGAAACACCGGAACGCCAGCACCCAAGCTGAAGGTGCCTGGGTGCGGCCGCGTCCTCCGACTCTCCCCCAAATCAGGGCATCCGCCCCTTTTATGACCTCTCCCTTTGCGTCACAGCGGGTTCCCCACCCCGCTGTACCAGCTCCAGGGGAGGACAAAAAGGCATGGTTCGCAGTGTGAGTTCAACTCCGGCCCCAGGCAACAGCGCCACCCAGGGACCCCAAGGAACCTCACACCACCAGAGTCCTCACATAATTCAAATACCCGCTACACTCTCCCCCTGGTGATTTTACACCAGTGTCTGGTACAAACTCACATCCCACAAGGGTGATGACATAAGTTCAGCCCAGAAACCAAACGACAAAATTTAGCCCCGAATTGTGCCAAGACCTGTATGGGGAAGGGAAAACTTAAAACAATATAACTATAAAACTTTCCAATAAAACACTTTAAATATCTCACACATTTACATTCCTCCCTCTGGCTATCTAAGAACCACCCACTCTCAGTAGTCTTGACAGACGAGTCTCCTGCAGAGGGAAAGAAAAGACACATACATCCTACCAACATGTGTGTTTGCTTGAAATGAATAGGTCTATCCTAGAAGAAACCCATTCACTCCAATAAGTGCTGCATAATGTCAAAAAAAAAACAACAATCGTTGCGCAACACTGCCACCTGGTGACAGTGCCGCGGTCAAGACACTCATCACTTCCAGATGAACTTTCCTCTTGAACATTTTCTCTGTGATCCTACACTATCTAAAACCCAAAGTCACTGGTTTCTTCTGAGCGCATGGAGAAGGAGGGAGAACAAACAAAAACACAGCTCCCATATCTCCAACGAGTAGAACTGCCCAAATACAAAAAAAAACTAGGGCACAGTCCCTGTGTTCAAGAAAAGGCACTCCGGAAAGTTCAGCCAGGAATAGAAAAGAAAAGCACACGGGAGTCTCTTTTTCCCTTACAGGTAAAACCTTGGATGAGGCAGTGATATAGGCTTCAAACGATCATCAAAAGCCTCCACATGGTACTCAATACTTTTTCCTTCTTTGCGGCAGATCACCACTTTGTCCGCATGAATGTGTCTTCCCAGCATCCATTTAGCTTTACAGTCCTGAAACTTCTTGGTGACCGTTGGTGAACAAGAAAGATACCGCCGTGCTTGCTGTACTTTCAGTTTGTCCCATACAAAGGTATCATACCATCTTTGCCGAAAGACCTCCACCTCATAGAGCAGTTTCCGAGGCAGATACGGGTATTCCCACCCATATTCCTGAGCAACCTTCTGGCCAAAGAGACGCTGCAGCCTTGACAAAGGTGGCATAGTAGCTCGGTCTCCCTCTCCAGGTGGAACAATCGCTTCTGGGTGGCGAGGTGCGTTCACCACCTCGGTGGACCTGGGCCTAGGAGCCCGCAGTGATTGACGTTGCACTCCCGCAACAGGAGCAGGTGAAATGGATGTGGAATCCAGAAGGGGAACTTCAGACAAAGGACCAGCTTCATCCCCTGGCGCCGGGGCCTCTACCCGGGGTGTACTTTCTCCAGTAGACATGGGCAGGTCCCTCGTGACACGGGCCAAGGGTAGCTTCATCTCGTCCCATCCCTTCTGTTGGAAGATTTTGTCTATCTCCCCATCATCGCCATTGTCAGACAATGAATCCAGGTCAGAGGTGTCGTAGCACTCAGCGGGCAGATAATTCCCAGTCACGGAACTATCCCCCTTGACGGCCTCTACCGACTGTGGACTACCGCCACTTTCTACCACACAGACAGTCCCAGCCCCTGGCTCACCTGGACCTTTAACCGAGCAGGGATGTCCAGGACGTTGTCTACTGAATCCATCCAGGTCAGGCAAGCAGTGGGGCGAAGCTCTTCCACGACCACACGAGGCCATCACTAGGCCGACTTTTCTCTTCGGTGGCCGGAGCAGGGAGCTGCTGGTGACCGAGGCAGCATCCTCAGGTTTTTCTCTTTTCACTTCTGCTTGGGCAGTCACTTCGCCCGGATCAGTGCGCATGGGGAACGCACCAGAATCGATCTCTCCCTCTGGAGTGGCAGTCCCTGTGAGGTAGTTGAGGTGGAAAGCCCGAGGCTTTTCTGTGGATGGTTCCACCTCGAAGAGGAATTCTTTGCAGACCTCACAGCGCCCAAACGGCTTCAGCTGGACCACCAGTCCCGAACAGCCGGGACAGATCACACAAGGGCTTCCCTGTCTCTACAGGTAAAGAGAGCCAATCGCCCCCGGGGCCTTAGCCTTAGTCTTATCCCCGTATCCATAATCGGAGCAGCCAGAGAAGACATATCCGCGAAGGAAGGAACAGAAATCCACGGAGCACTTGAAGCCATCCTCTCTCTTTGCTGCTCCATTGCGCACTGACCCACCTGCGCCGGAATCTCCACGTGCTTACCTCCACATGGCCAGACTCCTCCCACCTTCTGCACTTGTTCGCGGGCTTTTCCCTTGCCCCGCCCATGAACTACACAGTTATGGGTTGCCTCGTGCCTCGTGGCGCGTTGGCCAATATGGCCGACCTACTCGGAACTCCTCTGGGCAGCAAAGTTCAATTTCAGACACCATACACATATCCCGGATACGATGCCCCCACGTGTAGCGGCCTCACCTCTCTCTCTTTCTTTATCGGTTATATGGCTGTTGTCTAGGGGTACCTGGGAGAGAGAGATAAAACACACCACGGCCCATGTCCTCCGTAACTGGGAGGCGAAGGCCAGAGATTGGGCTTTTGTGTAGGTGTCCTAGAGTCAAGTCCAGTCCTTCGTCCCTGACTCCTTTGCTTTAGTAACCCAAGTTCCACACAGTGAATAGGTACAACTCAGTTTTATTCTTCTTGCCAAGCAATAAAACAATCTTTCTCCTTTGGAAAATGAGGGGGACAGATCGAGACACAATCCTTTCCCTTTTTGCTGCTGCCCACTGTGCTGTCACCAGTGGTGAATAGTCACTGCCACTGACTAGGTAATATAGAACGTGAATTACCTTCGCTCACTTTGCCCCTGTCAGAGGAAGAAATCCGTCCAAGGGAGAAGTGGAGGCCCTCTCCGTCACCAGCGATGCTGCGCCGGGCTCTTCAGAGAAGTTACTGCGCACCAGGCAGTCCTCACGAACTCAGACACGGGCACCCAAGGAGTTAGGGCCCCCTCGGATTCCTCCACCCTCGCGGAACTCAGTCGAAGGTACTGAGCCCCAGGCATCCGCCATAGTACCTCACCCCAGGCTAAAGGTGCCTGAGATGGACTCCAGCTCCAGCTAGGCCAACGGCGCCTAGGCCTGAAACACCGGAACGCCAGCACCCAATCTGAAGGTGCCTGGGTGCGGCCGCGTCCTCCGACTCTCCCCCAAATCAGGGCGTCCGCCCCTTTTATGACCTCTCCCTTTGCGTCACAGCGGGTTCCCCGCCCCGCTTTACCAGCTCCAGGGGAGGACAAAAAGGCACGGTTCGCGGTGTGAGTTCAACTCCGGCCCCAGGCAACAGCGCCACCCAGGGACCCCAAGGAACCTCACACCACCAGAGTCCTCACATAATTCAAATACCCGCTACATATGCTATAAATACCTAATTTAAGAGCTGAGATTGCGATCATAAGACCAGCCAGCTCTCTCCTCCTCCCCTCCTGACTGACATCAGCAGGGAAATCTCAGCCCCGCCCACTGCATTTCTAAAAGGAGGAAAGGAGAAAGCTGGCCAGTCATGTGATCGCAATCTCGGCAGTGAAATTAGGTATTTGCAGCATTTATTTTTATAAATCACACAGTGAGTGGGATGCTACAATAGGAGGCAGTGTTAATGGTGTATACAGGTTAGAGTGGCTTAACAACTACTTTAAGTGTGACAAAGTTGAACATACAGGAGGTTAGCCATTTTGCCTCCTGTCCACCATGGTGTCCTTCCTATACAGTGTGTGTGTAATTGTGCAAAGTAGCACAGAGATAAGAAAGCCTTTTGCTACCACTCAGTACAAAGCATCTACACTAGATATGTTACCAAGAACTTTGATCAAGAAGATATCTGTCTATTATATATATATATATATATATATATATATATATATATATATAAAACAATGCAAAAGTTTTAGATGTGTGTGAACAAATTCTTTAAGTTAACTTGCTTGTAAAAAGGCTGAAGGTATTTTACCTTGATGTATTCGATGCATTAAGGTAAAAAATGTTCTGGGTGCAGTCCCTCTCCCCCCCCCAGCCCCCAAAACTTACCTGACCCCATCTCAATCCAGCATTGTGCATGAGAGCCTCAGCTCTCCCGGGTCTCTCCCTCTTCATTGGCTGAGACACAGCAGCAGAAGCCATTGGCTCCCACTACTGTCAATCACAGCTAGTGAGCCAATGAGGAGAGAGCGGGCCGGAATCCGTGTGTGAATGCTGCTTGCTCTGGGGGCACTAGGCAGGAGGGAGGGGCCTGGAGTGCCAGCAGGGGACCCAAGAAGAGGAGCATCAGGGCTGCTCTGTGCAAAACCACTGCACAGAGCAGGTAAGTAAACCATGTTTGTTTGCTTTTTAAATATTCAAACCTTTAATATCACTTTTCAGAATTAGAAGTATTAATATATTTTTTTTATTATTAATTAACAAAATTAATAAAAAAAAGTAAATGAACAGAAGAGAAATCTAAATCAAATCAATATTTAGTGTGACCACCCTTTGCCTTCAAAACAGCATCAATTCTAGGTATGCTTGTACACAGTTTTTGAAGGAAAATCTTCCGACATCCAAGGGAAGTAAACATGATCTGTCTTTCATCTGCTGCATTAAAGTGATTGTAAAGTCTTTTTTTTTTTTCTTTTAAAATAACAAACAATTTATAATTACCTGCTCTGAGCAGTTGGTTTTGCACAGAGCAGCCTGGATCCTCCTCTTCTCGGGTCTCTATTCTGTGCTCAGTGGCGTAGCGTGGGTTGTCAGTGCCCGGGGCAAGTAATTTGCGCCCCCTAACCTGCGGACTTTTAGCACTCCCCGAGTCCTGTCCCCTTTCTTCCTACAATAGTATTGACCAGCCTGATTCCTACACTGACCACAACACTAATCTACCTGATTCCTATACTGACCACTACACTACACTGACCACTACACTGCACTTACCACTGACCTACCTGATTCCTATACTGACCACTACACTAACCACTATACTACACTACACTAACCACTATACTGACAACTGCACTGACCACTATACTTAACTGACCACTATACTTAACTGACCACTACACTGACCAATACACTATACTGACCACTACACTATACTGACCACTACACTACACTGACCAGGGCCGGTGCAAGTATTTTTGCCACCCTAGGCGAAACCTAATTTTGACACCCCCATTGGCTCCGCCCCTGACTATATGATGTAGGTGGTGGGGGTGGAGATTTTTGTGGCGCCTTCCAATGACCCCCCTGCCCCCCTTGTAGTGGAGGTGTTCTGTGCGGTGTAGTGAAGGTGTGATGTGCGGTGTAGTGGAGGTGTGCTGTGCGGTGTAGTGGAGGTGTGCTGTGCTGTGCAGTGTAGTGGAGGTGTGATGTATGGTGTGGTGAAGCTGTGCTATGCGGTGTAGTGGAGGTGTGCTGTGCGGTGTAGTGGAGGTGTGCTGTGCGGGGTAGTGGAGGTGTACTGGGATTGTGATGTCCAGGATGGCATAGCTGTATGACAGGTGGGGGGAGTGGGCTGGTGTGTGGAAGTCCTGCGGATCCGATCTCATTGTTCATAGAACACACAGTAAGTGTCCATGCCTCCACCCACGTTTCTCTCCTGTCCCTGTGTGTGTTGTACCCCTATTTATGTACCCCTCTCAGCTCCCATCCATGGACCCCTCTCAGCTCCCATCTTTGGACCCCTCTCAGCTCCCATCCATGGACCCCTCATCTCATGTGAAAGTCCCAGCTCCTGTTAATGTCATCTCCCACTGATTCCACGTCCCCCCCATGGATGTGACAATTCCAGCTCCACTGATTTCCTCCTGTCTTGTCCTATTCATGTGTATATAGAAGTGTGTCTTTCCTCTCTTCCCTCCATCTTTCCTCCAGGCTGCTCCCCCTTTCCTCTCCATTCCTCTCTCTTCTCCTCCAGGCTGTGACTTTCCCTCTCCCACATTCCTCTCTCCTCCACCCCCTGCTGCCTGCACTCTATTCACGGCTCCGTGCTCTCCTTCCTCCCCAGCATTGGCTCAGCCTGTCTGGAAGAGTGTCAGCGGCTGCTCTCCTCCTGATCCCTGGTACCTTGCTGGAGTAATCCGGCTTGGAGCCCGCTGATCAGAAGAAAGAGGCGGAGAGCCACTCCGGGCTGACTCGCCATGTTCTGCACCTGCTTCACTCTGCAGCATCTGCTCGCCGATAATCCCCGCCATGTACTGGCATGTTCAGTCTCAGGCAGTCTGTGATTGGGCGTATGGGGTCATGTGTGGCGGCGGGGCTGGCCTGTCCACGATTGCGGTAGATCCTGGAGTCCCGCCTCCACCCATGTTCAGTCTCCTGCACCCTGTGATTGGGCGAAGGCAGGACTCCAGGATCTACCGCGATCGTGGACAGGCCAGCCCCGCCGCCCCACAAGACCCCATACGCTCATACACAGGGCGCCTGAGACTGAACATGGCGGCAGAGCACAAGGACACAGTAAAGTACATTTAGGAGGAGGCAGCCACTGTGACACATACTAGCGGGCACCCCCCTAAATGTTGCACCCGGTGCCACGGCCCCCCTGCACCCCCCACGCTACACCACTGTCTGTGCTCCTGGTCCCTCTCTTATGTCGAGTGCCCCCACAGCAAGAAGCTTGCTATGGGGGCACCCGAGCCAAGTCACAGCTCTCTGTGTCCATTCAGACATGGAGCCACGAACCGGCCCCACCCCCACCCCCTCTCTCTCCTGATTGGCTAACTGACTTTGATTGACAGCAGCAGGAGCCAATGGCATCGCTGCTGTGTCTCAGCCAATCAGAAGTGAGAGTCTCAGATGACCGAGACACTTGTGGACATCGCTGGACAGAGATGGGGCTCAGGTAAGTATTGGGGGTGTTGGGGGGGGGCTGCTGCACAAATAAGGCTTTTTATCTTAATGCATATAATGCATTAAGATAAAAAACCTTCTGACTTTACAATCCCTTTAAGTTTGCTTGGCCAAACACTGCGTCTACGGTCTTCAGCGTTATCCAGAGAGACCTTGCTGGTGCAGTATAACTACGTTGTGTGCTCAGTCTTGCCATAGTGTATGACTGGTGAGGTGACATGAAACTGTCTTTTACAACCTCACCTTAGTAGCAGAGTTTGGCTGTTCCTCACGCAGTTTTATTCCTCCTACACAGCTGTTACTATTTCAGTTAATGAGTGTGTTTCAACCTCCATATGAAATTGATGATCATTAGCACCTGCTTGATCTAATGGGTTAATCATACACATGACTCTAATCCTAAAAAATCCCTGACTTTTTGCAAGTGCAAGAATTGATGCTGGTTTGAAGCCAAAGGGCAGTCACACCAAATATTGATTTGATTTAGATTTTTCTTCTGTTTGCTCACTTTGCATTTTGTAATATGATAAATGAAACAATTAAAATATGTATTTTTGAAAAAAATCTTACTTTACAGCATTTATAGATACCTGTTCACATAATCACATAATCTGTTCTCAGCTGCAGGGGCTTAGAAAGGTGGGGTAGTGAAACAGCAGTACACTGATCTTCCCAGTGAATGGCTGTACAGAGGAGCATGTCAGCACAAATCTGGGCCATCGGAGGACAGGCAGGCTGTTCTCCCAGCACAGCTAGAAAACTGAGCACACTGCGAAGGATGTGCTCTCATGCCTAGCATGGTCGGTTTGAAAAGGGAAAGCAGGGGGAATGGCAGAAGCACCAAGAATGTGACACAACAGACACAAAGTCAGGTTTATGAAATGTTGAGGTAACATATTCTTTAACAAATATATGGATGAGAATACATATACATGCAGAATTCTTTATAACTTTGTTAATTTTTGTATATTTGGAGTTCACCTTTAATTTAAACAATAATTTTGTATACAATATGTATGCTTTTGAATAGTTTCCTTTTACCAAAATTAGTTTTATAGAAAAATAACACAATGGGGGTTATTTATGAAAGGCAAATCCACTTTGCACTACAAGTGCACTGCAAGTGCAGTCACTGTAGATCTGAGGGGGACATGCAATAAAAAAAAAAAAAACAGCATTTTTGCTTGCACATGATTGGATGATAAAATCAGCAGAGCTTCCCCTAATTTCAGAGCTTCCCCCTGGATCTACAGCGACTGCACTTACAAGTGCACTTGCAGTGCACTTGTAGTACAGAGTGGATTTCCCTTTAGTAAATCAACCCCATTGTCTCACTGCCCTAAGCTTTCCTGACATTCACATTTAACATGGATTTTCTTAATTATAATGATTGTTTACGTAACTACTAGACCATCAATTAACGACTTACATGATGCCACAAGCAGTGTTGACAAAAAGATTGTGTGTAAGAGAAAAATCTAGATAATATGCAGTTTATAGTGTACAAAATATGTAGAGTAAAATCCATGCTGCATTTCAGTTTTACTAAGAACTCCAATTCAAACCAAACATTTTGTACAGTTTCTTTTTTTTTTTTTATTAATTTTCAACAGTATAATAAACATTTACAAATTGTATCATAGCATTAAAAAAAAAAAATTATACATACATTTAAAAACCCACTTATTCGGTCTCGGCTTTTTCACACCTCATTATCTTTACCTAATCTATCCTAGAGGATACCTGTCCCAAAGAATCCTTCTATATTGTATTGTCCCCCTATATAATCAGTCGATTTTAGTTGGTCGTTGACTCAAAGGGGAGGTACATAGAGAACGAGAGGTAGGGGAAGAGAGAGAGAGAGAGAGAGAGAAAGAAAGGGAGAGAGAGAGAGGGGGGAGAGAGGGAAGAAAAAAATAAAAAAAAAATAAAAAAGGAAGAAAAAAAAAAGAAGAAAGAAAAAGAGAAGAGGGGATCCACCCCAACAAAGTGAAGGTGACTTAAGTGCCAACATTACCCACAACATTTATCCACTAAAATATACCCCTATCCTACAAAAAGAACAACTAAAGCGGGTGCCTAAATTATATTCATTAAATGAATTAAATTATTCCCCATTTACAATCTAAGTGCATCCTAATAAGAGACAGCCACTTTAGACTGTCTTCCAACAGATCTTCTGTTTAACCCCAAGTGTATCTGGAAAAAAAAAAAAAAAAAAAAAAGTGCCTAAAAAGTATTCATTAAGTTAAATCAATTATTCCCCATTTACAATCTAAGTGTTATCCAATAAAAGGCATCCACTATAGACTGCCTACAGACAGATCTTCTATTTAAACCCTAGTGTATTTGTGTAAATCAAAAAAAATAATAATATTTTTTGAATCTCTTATAGTGCCCTAATTAATATAATATCCCACGAGGACTTGGCCTTCCAAGCCTAATAGTGAAGGAAAAAATAAAAAATAAAAATAAAAATAAAAAAAATGAATCTCTTATAGTGCCCTAATTAATCTAATATCCTAAGAGGACTTGGCCTTCAAAGCCTAATAGTGAGGAAAGAAAAAAAAAAAATTATATTAAAAAGTGCCTAACAGGTATTCATTAAGTTGGATAAATTATTCCCCATTTACAATCTAAGTGTTATCCAATAAAAGGCAGCCACTATAGACTGCCTACAGACAGATCTTCTATTTAAACCCTAGCATATTTGTGTAAAAAAAAAAAAAAAATTGAATCTTTTATAGTGCCCTAATTAATATAATATCCTAAGAGGACTTGGCCTTCCAAGCCTAATAGTGAAAAAAAAATAAAAAAATAAAAATAAATAAAAAAATAAAAAAATTAAAAGGATGTATGTTTTTATCCCTCCCCATCCACTACTCCCTCCCCGACCACCTCTGAATCCCTGAACTTCCTCCATCCCACCCAGATCCTATCCCATTTTCTCCTCGTCCCATTATGATTTGACATCAACTCCTCCATCAGACTGATTCTGTCTATTTCTTTCTTCCATTCACCTATTGTAGGGACCTCCTTTTCCTTCCATTTCCTTGGTATAAGCACCTTTGCCCCATTTAACAAATATGGGATCAGAGTCTCCCTGTACTTATTCTTTGATAGCCCCGTGTTGTGAAATAGACAGTACCAAGGGTCGAATTTTACTTCCAGTCCACTTATTCTCTTTATCCACTTTAATATTTCCTTCCAGTATTCTTGTATCAATGGGCATAGCCACCAAATGTGGGCATGAGTTCCCTCCCCCCCACACTCCCTCCAACATAAAGGTGACTCCTCCTTATTTATTCTATGTACTTTCATTGGTACAAAATACCATTTAGTCAACAGTTTATAGTTCATCTCTTTTATATTTGCCTCTATTGACGTAGAGTGGACATATTCTAAGATCTGTCTCTTCTTATCTTTGGTTATGGTTTGATTAAGTTCCTCTTCCCAGCTACTCAAAGCTCTACACAAATCAGGTCCCCTTGTGGGAGTCAAAATCCCATATATGTTTGATATTCCCTGTCTTCCAGTACCTCCTACTTCAGTAAGTTTTTCCCAGGCGTTTAACTCACTTCTCGATCGGAGGGGTCTAGGTAAATGATTTGTAAAGTGTTGAATTTGGATATATCTCCAGCTATCTCCCCTCTCTAATCCATATTTCTCTCGAAGTTCCAGAATTGGACATAGAGTGTTCCCCTTCAGTACATCCTTCAAAAGCAATGTATCCCCCGCTGCCCAACGCAAGAACGCCCCACCCTCTTTCCCCGGAGAGAAGTAGTCCGTTCCCGTGAGGGGCATCAGTGGGCTATTACATTGCCATTTCTTTACTTTACACACTCTATCCCAAATTCTAAAAGTTTCTTTAGTTATTGAAGGTAATTCTTGGGTAAAGCCTCTAAATTGATTTGGTATTGGTATCCATATCAACCTTCCTAGTTTTTTCCTACACAGACTCTCCTCAACTTCTACCCACTTTTTCTCCTGTTGTTTGGTTCCTTGGACCCAATCTAATATCCTCCTTAAAACAGCTGCCACATAATATCTTTTCATGTCAGGGAAGTTTAATCCTCCATCCTGTCTAGAACTAGTCAAGATTTCGGTAGATATGCGGGGTCTCTTTTTCTTCCAGATAAACTTCCCTATTATTTTCCTCAATATTTTAAAGAATGTATCAGGGATTTTAATCGGGAGAGTTTGAAATACATACAGAGCTTTAGGTAGTATCATCATTTTTACTGTGTTGATCCTACCCCACCACGAAAGTTTTTCTATTGGATATCTCTTCAATTCTAATTTTATTTTATTTAATAGCGGGATATAATTATCTTCATATGAGTCTCTTTCCCTGTTAGATAGGACTATTCCTAGATATTTCATTCCCCTCTGTTTCCAGTTGAATGAGAAAAGGTCCACAAGGTCTCTCCGCTCCGATGCACCTAAGGATACACCCATAATCTCAGTCTTCTCTTTATTAATTTTTAAATTTGAGATCTCCTCATAGATCTCATATTCCTTTATTATCTTGGGTAGTGATTGACTTGGGTTTGTTATATACAGCATCATGTCGTCAGCGAACGCAGAGACCTTATGTTCCCTCCCTTCCACCTTGACCCCCTCTATCTCCTGATTGGCTCGTAACGTTATCATAAATACTTCTAAAGATAGAACAAAAAGAAGGGGTGATAACGGGCATCCCTGTCGGGTCCCGTTAAACAAAGGGAACCTCTCCGAAAGAGCTCCATTAACCCGTACCTGAGCTGAGGGTTTAGAGTACAGTGCTGCTATCCAGCTGACTATCCTTGGCCCCAAACCAATATGCCTCAGAGTAGATATCATATAATCCCAGTCAAGCCTATCGAATGCCTTTTCGGCATCGACTGACAGAAACAATGTTGGTGTCCTATGTTTTTTAACTTTTTGAATCAGGAGGACAGTTCTAAGTATGCAATCTCTTGTTTCTCTCCCTGGAACAAACCCCGCCTGATCTTTCTCTACTAATCCCGACATTAGAGGTTTCAATCTCTCCGCTAATATTTTTGCATAGATTTTGATGTCAACGTTGATCAAGGATATAGGTCGATAGCTGGAGCATACTGTGGGATCCTTACCCTCCTTCTCTACAAGAACTATGTGGGCCCCCAGTGCTTCCTCACGTAATGTCTTTCCTCCGCCTATGGAATTCATTTTCTTCTGGAAGAACGGAAGTAAAATCTCCACATATCTTTTATAGTAAAGGGAGGTATACCCATCTGGGCCGGGGCTCTTACCCATCTTTATATTTTTAATTGTTTGCGTTATTTCCTCTCTCGATATTTCTGTTTCCAATTTACTAATACTTTCTTCTGGTATTTCCGGAAATTTAATCTTTTTCAAGTACTCTTTAATTTTTCTACTTCTGTTATAAGATTCTATTGGGGCCTGTTCTTTGTTTACATTATATAATTCCTGATAATAATCCTGGAAGATATTTTTCTTTCTCGTACATCACGGGACACAGAGCGACATAGTCATTACTAATGGGTTATATAGATACCGTCAGGTGCTGGCACTGGCAACTTCCAAAACCGGAAGTACCCTCCCCTATATAAGCCCCTCCCATCCGGGAGCACCTCAGTTTTTTGCCAGTGTCTAAGGTGTTGGCCAAGAAGAAACATGTGTTTTTCACTGAGCTTGCGTACAGGTTCTTTTGGGCCTCAGTAAGCTATTCCGGATCCGACCAAAAAAGCTTCATAGCTAAACGGTCGGTACCCGGGCCTTGCAGAGAAGAGCAAGGTTTTGCCTGTAATGCTTCTCTTAGGAGAGCTGGACCCTGGGATCCAGAGCTCTGGTCATACCCACGACCAAGATGTTTTCTGTGCAGGGTGCTATACAGGTCCAGGGGAGTGGAATCCTTGGGAACCCGGTCCCTGAAGGTTTGATTACAATGCCTGCCGTGATAGGTGAAGTTTGGGCTTTTGTGGACCAAACAAAGTCCTGCGGCGGGGAACAGGTAAGTGGGGGCCCCCAGGAACTTGGTTCTATTGGGGGACCCCCAAGCCTAATTTGTCTTTCTGTCTGTTACCTAATGGTATTCCCGCAAAATTCTGTGCATGCCTGTAACTACTAAAAAAATGTAATAATTTTTAATGGTGGTCAAGAAAAAAAAAAAAAAAAAATTTTTTTTAATATATATTTAATATATTAGACTGCGGTACCTGTGTTTGTCCACTAGAGGCCGCTGTGGAATGTTTTCTTGTCATGTGGACTAGCTTCTTCTCAGCAGAGCAAAGTCCAGGCAGATGGTGAGTTCTCTTATAGGAAACTGCTTCCTCTGCCATGTTGCAGTGCTCGTCCATCCCCCGGCCTGCGGCAAAGAGGGGCCCTGGCTCCTGTCCCTTGTTACCATATTTTGAAATTAGCGCCGAAGGCGCACGTGGCCGCGCGCATGCGCGTGCACGCGCCTCTATATATAGAGGTTAGCCGGGAAAGGGGGCGGAGCCTGGGGGATGACGCTCTGTGCGCGCCGCAGCGCTTCTGCGCATGTGCGGGCGTCCCAGCAGTTTAAAAAAAACACAATATTGTAGTGAGCTGGCTATGAAGTACAGAGACAGAGCTGGCAACATTTAAAGGCATACAGCAAGCGGTTGATACAGGCATCCCCTAGAAAGGCACATTAGTAGACACCAACTGTGATATAGCAGCAATTGTGCTAGACTATTCTCAGTAAAAGTGGTGTATTACGGCTGGAATACCTCAGCTTTAGGCTTAGGAATATGCCGTCCAGAAGCTCCGGAACTGAATCTTCCAGGAAGCGAAGGGGGTCTCATCGGGCTCGGAGGATCTTGGGCATACTTCTGCTGCACCAGTCTCCCCTGAAGTTCAGAGGTAAGTGACCGTAGAGACCCCGCAGGGGTACTTGGTACTGTGGCTGTCCTCAGTTCACCTGCTCCTGTGTATGTAACAGAGGAGGTTTTTTCCTCAGCTCTGGGAGGATTAGAGAGGCTGCCTCCCTGTCAGGGAAAGCACGCCCGATCTCCGTCTCCTCCTTCAGAGTGCCTGTTAGCAGAGCAACAGTCCCATACAGGGATCGACCTGCCTGAAGGGGATCAGGATGAGGTTGATTCTGTTATAGAGGAATCAACAGTGGGGGAACCTTTTCTCAGCATCTCAAGCTGAAAGATTATGGGTTCAGTCTCTGACTAACATGGTCCGATCAGCATTTAAAAATGCACCTTGCGGAACCATCAACCACTACTGTATCCTCGTTGGGGTCGCTGGAAGCCCCCAGACTGTTTGTTCTTTTCCACTTCACCCTTTACTGAAAGGGCTCATTTACCAGGATTGGGAACGTCCTGAGAAAATATTTATTCCCCCAAGAGATTTCCGGTGGTCTATCCCATGGAGGATAAGTTCATCAAAAAAAAAAAAAAAAATGAAAGGTCCCTACAGTGGACGCAGCCATCTCTTGTATGTATAAATCACTGACATGTCCAGTGGATAATGTCCAAATGTTCAAGAACCCAATAGATAAAAGATTGGAGTTCTTATGAAAATCTGCTTGGTGATACAACCAGCAGTAGCAGCTATTGGGGTCTGCTAAGCAGTGAAGGATCAGTTGAAACAGGTCTTGAGGGACTTGACAGATCAGCAGGCTTTGCCCTAGCTGATCTACCTAGAGCCTTAGGCTTTGCGGTTGACGCCATAGAGGATTCAGTCCATCAGGCCTCCCGCCTTACGCTGTCTATAGTACATATGCGTAGGCTCCTATGGCTCAAAAACTGGTCTGCTGAAGCTCCCTGTAAAAAATGGCTGGTTAGCGTCCCGTTTCATGGTGAACGCTTATTCAGGGAAAACCTGGACAAATATATCCAGAAAATTTCCAGCGGTAAAAATACGCTCTTGCCGTTTAAAAACAGAATTAGAGGTCCCTCTTTGAGAGGCCTGCTTCTCCAGTCCCTGGGCCATCGGCTGTGTAACAGTTCCGACGGCCTCCTCGGTCAAATCCCGGGGGTAAAAAACAGGGACAGTAGCAGGGTAATGAGAAACCCTGGGTCAGGGGAGGTACAAAACCTCCCCCAAAGTTAAATTCATTGAAGCCCCCACTCAGTCGGGTGGGGGGAGGACTCCAGTTGTTCGCAAGAGACCTGGCGGGACACGATCAAGACAGATAGGTGCTCTCCGCAGTAGGTTTGGGATACAGTTTGGAGTTAAAAGACTCTCCTCCTTCCCATTTTTGAGGTCAAACGTGCCAAGGGATCCCCGGAAGAGAGAGTCCCTCCTGTTGGCACTAGAACAACTATTGCTCCAAGGAGTAATTATGGAGGTTCCCCTGGAAGAATGAGGGTTCGGGTTTTACTCAAACCTCTTTACAGTCCCGAAGCAAACGCGGACGGGAGGCCCATATTAATTCTAAAAGGGCTATACAAATTCCTGTATATCAGGACTTTCCGATGGAGTCGATCCGATCGGTGGCCACTGCCCTACAAGGGGAGGATTGGTTAGCCGCGATCGACATCAAAGATGCTTATTTGCACATTCCCATCTTTCCAGTACACCAAAAATTTCTACGCTTTGCAGTAGAAGGGCGCCATTTTCAGTTCAGAGCCTTACCCTTCGGTTTGGCCACAGCACCACGAGTGTTTACAAAAATTCTGGCCCTTTATTGGCCAATCTAAGAACACAAGGTGTAATGATAATGGCATATCTGGATGACTTATTGCTGATAGACCACTCAGTGAAAAAACTAGACGTGGTCGTTCACAAGACAATCAAGTATCTGGAATCTCACGGTTGGATTATCAACCGAGACAAGTCAGCCCTAAAAACCAGTCAAAAGTCTGGAATACTTGGGGCTAAGGTTGGATTCAGGCCAGAGAAAAATATTCTTGCCTCGAGGAAAGGTGTTGTCTTTGAAAGATTTGATCCACTTAGTGGGTACAAAAAAGCCAGCCGTCCATACGCCTGTATATGAGGCTGCTGGGAAAAATGGTGGCATCATTCGAAGCAGTACCCTACGGTCAATTCCATTCAAGGAATTTGCAAGGGGCCATACTGTCAGCCTGGAACAAAAAAGTTCAGGCCCTAGACTTACAATGTCCTTGTCCCCTTCCGTTCGCAAGAGCCTCCGTTGGTGGTTGGTTCCCCAGAATCTGGAAAAAAGGAAATCCTTCAGTCCGATTTCTTGGAAGGTGGTCACTACAGATGCCAGCCTTATAGGCTGGGGAGCAGTACTGGAGCAATAGTCTCTCCAGGGCAGATGGTCGGATGCAGAAAAGGCCCTGCCCATCAATCTCTTAGAGATACAAGCAGCCCGGTATGCCCTAGTAGCATGGACATCCAAACTCCAAGGGTCCCCTGTCAGAATTCAATCAGACAATGCCACAGCAGTGGCATATATCAATCATCAGGGGGGCACCAGGAGTCGTGCAGCCCAAAGGGAAGTAAATTACATCCTGAGATGGGCAGAAAAATATGTCCCAGCCATATCTGCGGTATTCATTCCAGGAGTGGAGAATTGGAAGGCGGACTTTCTAAGTCGCCAACAATTATGCCCAGGGGAATGGTCCCTTCATCCCGAGGTTTTCCGGACAATATGTCAGCGGTGGGGAACACCGGATGTAGATCTGCTAGCATCCAGATTCAACACAAAAGTGGACAGGTTTGTCTCTTGGACAAGGGATCCCCTAGCTTGCGGCTCGGATGCCCTAGTGTTCCCTTGGGATCAGTTCAAACTGATATATGCATTCCCACCGCCACAATTGTTACCTCGATTACTCCGCAGAATCAGGGTAGAAAAGAAACCAGTGATTCTGGTGGCTCCAGCGTGGCCCCGAAGAGCATGGTACGCGGAGATTGTAAAAATGTCTGTGGGGAGTCCTTGGACCCTCCCACATCGTCCGGACCTGCTTTCGCAGGGACCGATATACCACCCTTCCTTACCAGCCCTAGGTTTGACGGCCTGGCTATTGAAGCCCACATTCTAAAAAAGAGAGGGCTCTCTAATGCTGTGATGTCTACCATGATCAATGCCAGGAAACCGGTATCCAGGCAGATCTACTATAGAATCTGGAAGGCGTACATCGCCTGGTGTGAGGCCAGAAAATGGCATCCACGTAAATACGTAATAGGTAGGATTCTGGACTTCCTACAATGGGCTGTAGATAGGAAGCTTGCCTTGAGTACTATCAAGGGTCAGATTTCGGCCTTGTCAATATTTTTTCAAAGGCCCTTGGCTTCGCATTCACTAGTCAAAGCCTTTATACAAGGAGTGATGCGTATTAGTCCTCCGGTTAATATTCCCATATGTCCATGGGATCTAAACTTGGTTCTGTCAGTTCTACAGAAACAACCATTTGAACCATTACAGCATATTTCCTTGGTGCTTCTCACCAGGAAATTGATTTTTCTAGTAGCCATTTGTTCGGCTAAAAGAGTGTCGGAATTAGCAGCTATGTCCTGTAAGGAGCCATATCTGGTTATCCATAAGGACAGAGTAGTGTTACGTCCTCATCCAGCCTTTCTTCCTAAGGTGGTATCGAGGTTTCATTTGAACCAAGATGTGGTTCTTCCTTCTTTTTTCCCCAAACCTACTTCGGTAGAGGAAAAGTTATTTCATTCTTTGGATGTAGTAAGAGCAGTTAAAGCTTATCTAAAAGCCACTGCTCAGATTCGCAGAACGGATACTTTGTTTATACTGCCGGAAGGCCCCAGAAAGGGTCAGGCAGCGTCAAAATCTACTTTAGCCAAGTGGATTCGACAGGTCATTATGCAAGCTTATGGCTTGAGAAGGAGACCGCCTCCGTTCAAAGTTAGAGCGCACTCCACGAGAGCAGTTGGAACTTCATGGGCAGTGCATCACCAGGCCTCCCTGGCTCAAATCTGTAAGGCCGCAACATGGTCTTCAGTACACACGTTTACTAGGTTCTACCAGGTGGACGTTAGAAGTCAGGAGGATGTCGCCTTTGGGCGCAGTGTGTTGCAGGCCGCAAAAGATCCTCATGTCTGATAGCGCTCAGCTTATATATGGTGTATCCCCCCCCTCATTTGGCATTGCTTTAGGACATCCCATTAGTAATGACTATGTCGCTCTGTGTCCCGTGATGTACGAGAAAGAAAATAGGATTTTTATAACAGCTTACCTGTAAAATCCTTTTCTTGGAGTACATCACGGGACACAGAGCTCCCGCCCCTCTTTGGGGACACTTATTGCTTTGCTACAAAACTGAGGTGCTCCCGGATGGGAGGGGCTTATATAGGGGAGGGTACTTCCGGTTTTGGAAGTTGCCAGTGCCAGCACCTGACGGTATCTATATAACCCATTAGTAATGACTATGTCGCTCTGTGTCCCGTGATGTACTCCAAGAAAAGGATTTTACAGGTAAGCTGTTATAAAAATCCTATTATAATCTCCTTCGTGGAATGCCTCATCTCACCTTTATTGTTTTTCATCTTTGATATAAAATTTTGAGTGTTCCTAGGCTTAATTGTCCTTACAAGTAATTTACCTGGTTTATTCCCCATAACATAGAATTTCTTACTCATATTATTAAATGCCCATTTAGTTTCTTTTTCTAATACCTCCTTTAATTTTTCTCTTTTCCCAGTCAATGTTATTAAGATTTGACCTTCCTGACTTACTTTGTGCTTTTGTTCTAGGTCCTTAATTTCTTCTAGTAGGGTCTGTCTTTGGGCCTGTCTTCTTTTTTTCCTCTTAATCCCCTCTTCTATCAATCTGCCTCTCATATATACTTTTTGTGTTTCCCATAATACCAGTGGGTCAACATTTTCTACATCATTCTCTTTGAAGAAGCAGACCATGTCCTTTTCTAGATCTTCCGAGATCTTCTTATTATTTAACAGGGTTTCATCAAGTCTCCACGCTCTCTGGCCCGCCGGGATTTCCCTTAAAGCAAGGGTCAATTTGACCGGCGCATGATCAGAGATCGTTACCGTCTTTATTTCTACCCTCCTTAGACCTTCTAATAACTGATGATCTATCAGAATATGATCAATTCTAGAGTATGATCTATGTACTGGAGAATAATATGTATAGTCCTTCTCTTTTGGATGTGTAATTCTCCAGGCCTCAACTAAATGCATTTGATGTATTTTAGATTTTACAGATCTCAGGTGTTTACCTGCGGACCTCAATGATATAGGTTGTGTGTCTAAGACAGGATCAAAAACAAAATTAAAATCCCCGGCAAGTATCACCTTTCCCTCTTTAAAGACCTCCAGTCTATTCAAGATTTTCTTTAAATACACTGAGGGCCGTACATTCGGGCAGTATACATTTGCCAATGTGAACCTTATATTAAACAAAGAGCCCTTGACAAAAGTAAATCGCCCCTCAGGATCTAACTCCACAGCATCCACTGTGAAGCATGTATTCCTGTCGAATCCAATCGCCGTTCCCTTAGACCTTTTATTAGAAGAATAACTATGTATCCATATAGGATACTCTTTTGAATTCAATCTAGTCTTTGATGTCCACTTTAAATGTGTTTCCTGCAGAAACACTATGTTTGCCGATTCTCCCCTCATCTCTTGCAAGATCTGGTATCGCTTATTTGGGCAATTTAATCCCTGCACATTATATGTAACTATTTTCAGAGTTTCCATTTCTATAATTAATTTCTTTCATTGTGACCCAATTGTTATACAACAGACATGTGCCGGGTCGAAGGGGCATTAACAGATCTATTACCTCCAACAAACCTTCAGACCATAACCCCTTAGAACTAGTCCTCATAAATTTTTGATGAACAGCCTCCTCTCTGGTATATTTCAGCGTCAGTAGGAAAAGCCGAGACCACGTATACCCCCCTCCCCCCCACCCCCATTCACATTGCAAATCAATGTTTTGAGTCCTTTGGCGTGATCCCACCCTGGCAATCTGCCAGGTGGGAGCCGCCTCTGGGCTTCGCATCTGTCCCCCCGCTCCCCGGGGTCTACCCAAAATTGGAAAGGCCCCAGAGCGCAGGCGGGCATTCCCTCTCCAAACCTCCCTCTCAGGAGAATACAGAATCATACAGAATCATACTTTTAATCTCTACACCTTATCTTCCTTCATCTCTCTCCCTCCACACCCTTCACCCACCCTCTTCCTTCCCCTTCTATCAGTTCAATTTACCTCCCTCCTCCACCCCTTTATCTCCTTAACACTAAGTTCGTTTCCAGTCCTGATCCTTCCACTTTCTCCATACTGGGGGTCTCTTTTCCCAATTTTCTACCTGTATATCTTCTATATTCAGTCTTTTACAGAATTCTTTTATATCTTCTGGAAATCTAACGGTTGCTGATACCCCCTCTTTTTTCGCCACCAGGCATGCAGGGAACCCCCACCTATAGGGTATATTATTTATCTGCAGGAAATTTGTTAGAGGCTTCAATGCTCTTTTCCGCGCCAAAGTCTCTGGAGCCAGGTCTGAGAAAATAGATAGTTTAATTCCCTTATATTCCATTGGGGAGGAGTTTCTAGTACTTTGCGAGACCAGGTCTTTTTGACCATACTCATGAAATCTTATTATAATGTCTCTTGGAAGGTCTCTCTGAGTGCTGTACGATCTTTGTATTCTATGTACCCTCTCGAATTGCATTGCTGCCGTTGTTTCATTCTTTAGAGCTTTATTAAATATCCCTCGTAGAACCTCTTCCAATTCTGTATCTTTAACCTCTTCCGGAAGTCCTCTTATCCGGAGATTTTTTCTCCTACTCCGATTCTCCTGGTCCTCTAATTTATATCGGGCGTTCCTTATCTCTATCCAGTCCATATCTGCCCTATCTCTAAGTTCTTTTATAGCGTTTTTATGTTCTTCTAGCTGATCTTCTATTCCCTCTACCCTATGTAATACACTCTGAATATCCTTTCTCGTAGCTCCCATTTCGCCTTTTATTGTTCGCTCCAGACGTGATATCATTTCAATCATATCCGTCATATCTTGCTTTGTTGGAGGGTCCTGTAGATCTTCGCGGGGTGTATCAGTTTGTTGATGTTTTTCCGGGGTTTTCTTACTTTTGGTTTCTGAGACTTGGGCCTTACTTCCTTTATTTTTCCCCGAGGTCCCTGGGGACCCTTCCTTCACCTCATTCATCTCTGGGTGACCAATATTTTTTTTTGGTGTTCCTGAGTTTAAATCTCTATTTCTAGGACTCTCCGACATTTGACATTTGATCAGACCCTTCTACAATCAAGTAGGACTTGATTGTGCTCCGGCTGGTTCCTTCCCCCTGATTTACTTTGACACCCTTTTTTACCATTTTCTCCTTGACCGAGGATCTTAACTCCAGCACAAAGCTGAATATAATCTACTTTTTCTTCTCCCCCCCCCCACCTCTATCCTACCCCTATCCCTCCTCCTCCCACACCACCAATTGGGGGAATCTTCAGCTTTATTTCTATAGATTTAGAGAGTTTAAATTCTGCTTCAATGTAGTTTCTCACTTAAGTAATATACTGTAACTTTATACATTTTCAGTCCCTTAATATCCGCTCATTACCGGATGATTCAAGTAGTCTCACTATTTCACTTTCTGCCCCACCCCCCCTTTCCTACGGCTAGCAAGAAACACAAAAGTAATTGAACTTAATACTTAATGCAGATTTTGATACATTAGTCGCGTCTCAACACCTTCTTAATACATATCCCAGTGTTCCAAAACTAACTCAACCACAGTAATAACTTAGTACTTATAAACCAAAAAAAAAAAAAAGGGGAAAAGGGAGGTAAAAAAAAAAAAATGATAAATATAAATATAAGACAAAAAATTCAATCCCTTGATATATATAATTTCTTAATTTCTTAATGATTCAGTTCTTTCCATATTTTCATGCCCAAAAAAAAAGGCAAAAGGACAAAAAGCAAAAAAAAAAAAACACAGGCCCTTGCATATGCAGATAGGTGTACGGTTCACATCATACTGGGTTGTGAGTGAAGGTAGTATAAGTAGTATAAGACTCCTAGCAATCCGACAGCAATCCGACAGCTGAAAATTCAGGAGATTTGCAGTTTCAACAGGCTAATGGCAGGGGGTTCCCACAGTCTTAGAATCTCATTCTCTCAGCATGAATGGTTAGGGGTGGTTAGTAATGGTTAGGAACAGTTAGAATTGATACCAAAAACCAAAGGAAAAATGGGAGATGAAAAAAAAAAGGTGGACAAGGGACAAAATCCTTAGGTATCCTTAGGTATCGACCCAGGTATAGATAAATGCAGGGAACTTCACAGTTCTCATACGACTAATAAGTCCAAGATCCAATGATTTACATCTATCTATCTTATATATCTTATATATCTGGGCTGTTCCCTTTATTATAGAGAGATTATAGAGAGATTTTTTGATGCAACTATATCCTCGTATTACATCAGTCCTTCAATCTTCCCTGTTCTTATTACAGCCTTCAATGAGCGGGGGGAGTCAAGAGGAAGAGTGATACGTTTTTTTTTTTTCTTACCCCTCACTTCCCGGGACGACACCGACTCTCTCACGGATCTCCTGTCCTGGAAGGAGCTCTCATAGGGACACCTTGGGGATACCTCCGGCTGTAGGTACGAGATCTCCCTACTATCCACTCTCCGCTCACCTCGACTCGCGTCACTTCCCGACAACGGATCCGGACCTACTGCTCCGCCGCTCCAATACGCCAGAGTGTGGATTCCGACATACGATCATACGATCATACGATCACCTGGAGGATCCCGTAGTAGTCTCGATGAGTCTCGCGTTGTCCTTCGTTCTTTCTGGATACTGACGTGACCCGCTTCAGGTCTCCGTACTCCGTCCACATCCAGCGCATCTAACACTCACCCGGCTCCCGGCTTGCAGTATCTCAGCGGCTTTCCCTCAGATCCCTGCCTCTTAACGCTCCCCCTTCAGGTGTCTCTCCGGAGGGTCAGGTAAGGCGAAAAATAGAGGGACGGAGGGTTATTAGCCGGATAGATTTAATCTGAATTAGGTCTAATGAGTCCCGGAAAGATAAGACCATCTCTCTTTTCAGAAGTTCAGAGATTCAGGTGTTCAGTACCTCAAAGCCTCTGTTTCATATGCTCGTTCACATCTTACTTCTTGTTCTGATTTCCTGGAGGAGGTTTGGAGCCTGCCTGCTAGGCGCTGATCTTACGGCGCCATGTTGTACAGTTTCTAATGGCAGAGCTCTTTTATTATAAATGGTTTACAATTTTTTTTATTGCATCTGAGCCAATGATACTTGAAATAGCTTACCAGTGATAGGGTCGTTAAAAAGTGCATAGAAAATCTTCACCTGTTTAAATAATGTCGCTCCCTTGCTAGCTGGATTCACAAATTGTCAATCCCTAGCTGCTGTGAATGCTGCATAATGTCATTGACCTGCGATAGATTGACTCTGCCCTGTAAAGCGATCCTGTCCCTGCCAAGTTGTTGCCAGGGACAGGTGTAACATTGCCCGTATGCTCCAATGAAGAAAAAAACATCATATCTTTACTGCTGTTCACATAGATGCTTCTGGCTAGTAACCAGAAAACAAGTTTGTTGCATAGCCCTGAAAAAGGGGGGAGTGTTTACTGGCCCTTGAACGTGTTGTCTGTCTTTTTATGCAAAACAGAAAGTTGGTTTGGCCTCCTCTATCACGCGCCTTATATTGGTACATTAACATATGAAGCACAGGAAAAAAATTCCTATTGGTTTATCAGAACTGTTTTCAAACAGCTTTCATTGTAAAAACATCCAAACAGACTAAGGCAATCTGCTACTAACCGTTTCTATTGAAACACTGAAAAAATAAGATTTGTTGGTGATACTTTTCCTTTATCCATGTAACACTATCCCCGTAGGGGTTGCAGATGGTAGGATTCCGCATGCCTACACAGCCAGGCATGTAAAATTTTCAGCTTTCATCCAGACACAAGGAACAGTCTTTGAGCTTTGTTTTTATGTTTTATTAGG
Organism: Rana muscosa; assembly: GCA_029206835.1. Classification (NCBI taxonomy): domain Eukaryota; kingdom Metazoa; phylum Chordata; class Amphibia; order Anura; family Ranidae; genus Rana; species Rana muscosa. The sequence continues at coordinate 648,475,760 of CM055122.1, forward strand.
GGTAATAACTTGAATGAGGAATAGGAATTATGGCATGTTCAACTTGATAGCAACGAAAACCAGGGACAACTTCCTCCCTGTCTACAACTTCAGATTCGGTTTTTCACTCCCGGACACGGACAGTCTCTAAGTAAAAAGATGCAACAGCCCCTTAAGCACTAGGAACTCTGATGCCCTGTACACACGACCGGTTTTCCCATGGGATAAAAAACCGATGGTTTTCCAGACGGAATTCCGGCCAAGCTTGTCTTGCGTACACACTGTCCGACCAAATCCCGCCCGTCCAAAGCGCGGTGACGTACACCACGTATGACGGCACTATAAAGGGGAAGTTCAATTGCAACGGCACCACCCTTTGGGCTGCTTTGGCTGATCTCGTGTTATCGCGTGTTAGTAAAAGTTTGGTGAGAGACGATTCGCGCTTTTCAGTCTTTGTGCTTTCAGATCGTTTTCTGGTGTTCAGTTTGTGCTTGTGGTTCGTATCTGTCTTTCAGGGTGTGTAGTGAGTTCGTATCTGTTTTTCAGTGCATTCTTGTCCGCTCGTTTCAGATTTTCAGGTCGTTCTTCATAGGCCTTGCTGTTCTTCAGTGCGTTCTGTTAGTTCGTTCTGACCATCCGAGTGTTTTCTAGCCATGTTGCGGGTACGTACTCGTCGTAGAGTTCGTGCTGTGCATAGGCTTGGTGTTGGGCTTCTTGCTTTAACCCAAGCTTAAACCATGAACAGGGTGAGGAGGAGTTAATGGACGAAGAATTGGTTGCTCCAGCGTTACCAATTCTGTCACATGCCTTTGCTGTGGGAGATCCAGGAGAATAATCCTGATGACTTCAGGAATTATCTCCGGATGACTGACCCCGTTTTTCACCATCTGTTGGCTTTGCTGTCCCCTTATATCACGAAGCAGGACACCTACATGCGGCAAGCCATCACTGCCGAGCAAAGGCTAGTTGCCACGTTGAGATACCTGGCAACTGGGAGAAGTCTGCAGGACCTCAAGTTCACGACAGGCATCTCCCCCCAGGCTCTGGGGATCATTATCCCAGAGACCTGTTCTGCCATAATTCAAGTCCTGCAGAAGGACTATATTAAGGCAAGTTTTCTCCTTTAACATCACATTCTATGTATTTAATGTTTGCTAATGTATAGTATTTCTTTCATCATTTCCTAATTACCATGATTGTAATATGCTGTGAATGTCTCCTTTGTCCCCATGCATGCTGTAAGCTTTTAATGCTCCTTTTTTGGCCTACATGCATATTTGCCTTCATGCTATCCTTGGCCCATAAACACCTAGCCTAGTCATTTAACAATGTATTTTCTCTGCTCCATTGTAGTGCTTTACCCTAAACACCCACAAAAATGTGTACAAATGTTTTTCTTCTCATTAAATTCAGGCAAAGTGGCAGAGGCTTTTTTTTGAGGGCCAAAACTCATCTAGAACCCCCCCCCCCAAAAAAATGTCTACAATGGGCCATCAGAGGGGGTGAGGAATCTGATAAGTGGGCCTTATATTTTTGTCTATAAATACTCCTTTAAATAAATGTTATACTGATGTTAGTAAAGAATGTTTTTGTATAATCTGCTTGCAATGTTATATGCGAAAGTACTAATATTTTTTTTTCCGGTTTGACTCCACAGTTTCCTTCAACGCCCCAGGAATGTCAGACTATGGCATCCCAGTTTGCCCACCGGTGGGACTTTCCCAACTGTGGAGGTGGAATAGATGGGAAGCACGTCCACATAGTGCCACCACCCCATTCGGGGTCATGATATTTTAACTATAAGGGGTTTCATAGTATCGTGTTAATGGCGGTGGTGTCGGAACAATTTGAGTTCCTCTATGTGGACGTGGGGAAGAATGGCCGGATGTCGGATGGTGGAGTCTTCGCCCAGACAGAGTTTTCCCGACGTCTCCAGAGGGGTGGCCTGGCATTTCCACCTGATGAAGACAACGAGGAAGGACTCCCATTTGTGTTCGTCGCAGATGAAGCCTTTGGTCTGGGACCACATCTGATGAGGCCATTCCCCCAGAGGACCCTCACCCCGGAGAGGAGGGTTTTTAACTACCGGCTGGCCAGAGCCCTGAGGAGTCGTTGAGAATGCCTTTGGGATAATGGCCAGCCTGTTCCGCCTATTTATGACAGCAATCCACATGGCGGAATACAAACTGAACCACATCGTTTTCTCATGCTGCATACTGCACAATTTTTTTACGACAAAATTCTCCAAATTATCTTGGCTCAGTTGGGCCTGAGGCCAGGCTTTCAGGGAATACCCTGACGGGCCTGGAATCTGGCCGTCCTGGCTTTCCCCCCCCAAAGCACCCGTGAAGTTCGGCAGAAATATGTAGATTATTTCACGGGTAAGGGGGCCATTGCTATGCCAGGCAATGTTTAAATATTTTTTTTTTGTAATAAAATAAAAATTATCTGATAAAATATTGAAATGTATTTATTGCTTGTGTTTCTTTTAGCTGTCTCCTAGGTTCTCCTAGTGCACTTGCAGTGCCAAGTGGATTTTCCTTTAGTAAATAACCCCCATTCTCACTGTAAACACCATATTATTAAAAACAATGGTATTGAGCATTGAAATAAGAAGCCATACATAGTTGTTTCTAAAAAGTTTTACTCTGTGCACATTCACATGGGTGTTATAAAATTTTTGGGCTTAAAATACTTTTTTTTTTTTAATGCATAAACGAGCATGTTTCAAAACATAACATACACAACTCTGGAACTTACAAAGTTCAACATTCAAAAACTGAAGGCAATATCAGACATTATAGTGTGTCCAAACTGTGTTGATCTGGCCCTCATCAGATGGAGTGATGTCACCCCTGAACAAGCCAAATTTTGAAGATTCACACAAATTGTGAGGCAAAAATGGGGATTTTCCTCCTAATCCCATGCCTAATGTCAACATGTGCTATCTCCCATCATGGGGGATCAATGGACGTGTTTTGGGGGTGCAACCCCTTCCTCTCACCTACTTGAGTTGCGAAAAAGGGGTTGCACCCACAAAACTTGTACATTGATATCCCCTGATGGGAGATAGCATATGTTGACATACTGTGTGCATCTTCAAAATTTGGCTTTAAAAAATGAGAATTTTTTTTTAAAATAGTGCATAAAAAAAACAAAAGGGATTTTGTGTTTCTTTAGATTCGCCCCAAAACATCAATTATGTTCTTAAATTTTTGATCCATAAGATTTATATTATTATTTATATTATTCCTCATGATGTCTAGTTCTCGACTACACACCATGATTTCCTGTATTAATATTTGGGCACTATCACTTGTGAAATGAGTTTCTTCTTCACCAACATGTTCATCACCTAAAAATAAAAAAAGGTATTATAAAGATGCAGGCCTACATCTCTTACCTGAAGCTGTGGTGACAGACACTGACCTGTTGTGGTGACAATTTCCACCACTTCATCCACCCCTCCTTCCTCCAAATCTTCATCTTGGGGTTCTCTCTGGTCCCCTTTTTTAGGAGGTGTGGGGTTCCTGGTGTCATCTGAGTGGTGTCCTCCGAGTCTTCTCTCCCCTATGAGAATGAAACAAAAGGTATACTTAGCACACAGATATTTCACGGCAGAAATAGGAAAATGAAACATTGCTTGGAAGTGGGGTACAATTGTCTGTTTTGGCTGAGCTCCAAGCTGAAGCCATGTTTTTTCCCCTTACCAAATCTGGACTACTTACCTTTTTTGGCCAAGTTTCACACATGGAGACACCCCAAGTATCCACTGGAGCACCTGTGTGGGACACCCTAAAAAGGTTGTTCTGGTGTCCCACACTAGTGCTCCTGAGTCCAGATGTGTAAACAGCTGCTGAGTGTCCTCTCCTTTACACGGAATCAAGTTTGCATTTCATTCTAGTTACAAACACATCTAGACAACAATGTACTAAACTTATTTTAATACAAATAGGCATGACCAAATTAAGTTAACCCTGTATCTACCAAAAACATTCCTGAAAGTTGCCATTTTAAACTGTCCAACAGTAAAGAAAAGCCCATGGAGCAACATGCTTGTAATAATAATAATAATAGGAACACAGGAGAAATACTTACTTTTTTGAAGCATTTTCTTGATCCTCCTGTACTGATCGTGCTTCCTCAATTTCAGGTCTGACCAGCGTTTCCTCAATTGCTCGTTGGATTGTCGTACCCCAAAATTCTTGTGCAGCCTTCTCACAACTTTAGACATGATCTTGGCCTTTCTCACATTTGGGTTGGTGTACGGTCCATGCTTCCCATCATAGTCTGTCCTCCTCAAGATGTCCACCATCTCTGCAAAGGACATATTTGAGGCTTTATATCTCCTCCTGGATTGGGACGATTCTTGCTCCGGGCTTTCCTCGTCGTTAGTACTATTATCACGCTCCTCCTGTGTCTCCGCCATGTCGCTCCTACTGCACGCCAAAATAGAAGGGGCAGGCAATATACTAGAAAGAACGCCAGGGGCGGGTGACGTGTGCGGAGTTTCACGCATTCGCAGTGTATATAAAGCTAACACGCATGTGTCGTACCTCCGTTCTGTGTGCAGAGGAAGGAGTAAGTGACGAATGTGAGACCGAAGGTAGCATTTTAACTTGGGTCATCAGTGGCCTATACTGCTTCGGGATTGTGACCTATATGGGGTTAAAGATTAGTAGAGTTTAGACAGACATTTGTATTTTTGGCTTGTGTTTTGTCTTGTAGAAAGAATGAATGCATTTAAAGCGGAGGTACGCCTAAAAAAAATAAAATTAAAAGTCAGCAGCTACAAATACTGCAGCTGCTGACTTTTAATAATCGGACACTCACCTGTCCCAGGGTCCAGCGATGCGGTGGAACGAAGCTCCGCTCGTCTCCCCCTCCTCTCTGCGGTGCCGGCATTGTCAGTGTGGGCGCCCGGCTGTGGCTTCACAGCCGGGCACGCACTGCGCACCGTGACTGGCGGAGCAATCACCTGGGACCTGTGACGTGTCCCAGATGATTGCGGAGAGGGAGGGGGCTGAGGTGAGCTTACTTCCGCCGCCGAGGCGGCCTAGGGAGGAAGTGGGAGCTGGAACCCTCTAAAAATAGGGTTTCCGCTCCCCCCCCCAAAAAAATCCATCCAGGATGTGGAGAATAAAATTGGGAGGAAAAGAAGGTGCGCCAAACTGAGTGCAGTATAACAGCTTTAATGGCAAATTGAATAAAAGACAGCCAGATGGCTACTCACAAGATGCAGGGAAATGTCAGGCATATATAAGGTGATGGTGGTCCGGTGTCATCTAAAGCGGTCCTCGGGGGAGATGTAAGTTCCAGATGAAAAGATGGCTGGAGGCTGGTCTGCAGTGTCAGCAACGGACGTCTGGACCTCAGGACCATACGTGATGTAGATTTCCTTGTAAGGCAGGAACAACCAGGAAGCAACCAAGTCCCTGGTGGAACGAGGGTTGGAGGCAGGTCTGCAGTGTCAGCAGAGTAAGTCTAGATGTCGGGACCAAGCGTGATGTGAATTTGCCTGTTCAGATGGATCTGAAGAAACAGCGGATGCTGTGAAACGCGTCATCCTATTGGTCCGTTCTTTACTCCACGTCACTTCCGGTCCGACGGCACGCTGCGCTCCACGCTGAAGCGCACGCTGATGCGCAGCTTCCTGGTTGTGCCTGTTACACAGGCAAATTCACATCACGCTTGGTCCCGACATCTAGACTTACTCTGCTGACACTGCAGACCTGCCTCCAACCCTCGTTCCACCTGGGACTTGGTTGCTTCCTGGTTGTTCCTGCCTTACAATGAAATCTACATCACGTATGGTCCTGAGGTCCAGACGTCCGTTGCTGACACTGCAGACCAGCCTCCAGCCATCTTTTCATCTGGAACTTACATCTCCCTCGAGGACCGCTTTAGGCCCCATGCACACGAGACGCAGGTGCAAACTCTGCTGAACACACGTTTTTAAACGCTGAAACCGGCGTTTATAAACGCGCGTTTTGCCGCGTTTGCGGCCGCGTTTAGCGGCGTTTAACCGCGTTTGCGTTTATAAGCGTTTCATCATAGACCCTCCCTAAGCTCAAAAAAGAGTAAATTTTAACCATTTCAGCCAGTTTGTGAGACCAGAGTGAGTAGCAGCAGCTGAGAGAGCAGCAGTGTACTTGTATTTAGCGTATCACTTGCCACATCATCTGCCACAAGTTGTGGATTGTCCACTTGCCACGTCACATGCCACGTCACCTGGCCACATCACCTGGCCACGTCACCTGGCCGCGTCACCTGCCACAAGTTGTGGATTGTCCACTTGCCACGTTACCTGGCCACGTCACCTGGCCATGTTACCTGCCACGTCACCTGGCCACGTTACCTGCCACGTCAGCTGGCCACGTCACCTGCCACAAGTTGTGGATTGTCCACTTGCCACGTCACCTGCCACGTCACCTGGCCACGTCACCTGCCACAGGTTGTGGATTGTCCACTTGCAATGTCACCTGGCCACATCACGTGCCACGTCACCTGGCCACGTCACCTGCCACAAGTTGTGAATTGTCCACTTGCCACGTCACCTAGCCATGTTACCTGCCCACATTACCTGCCACATCACCTGCCACGTCACCTGCCACAAGTTATGGATTGTCCACTTTCCACGTCACCTGGCCACATCACGTGCCACGTCACCTGCCACAAGTTATGGATTGTCCACTTGCCACATCACCTGCCACGTCACCTGGCCATGTTACCTGGCCACGTCACCTGCCACGTCACCTGGCCACGTCACCTGCCACAAGCTGTGGATTGTCCACTTGCCACGTCACCTGGCCACGTCACCTGGCCACATCACCTGACACAAGTTGTTGATTGTCCACTTGCCACGTTACCTGCCACAAGTTGTGGATTGTCCACAATGCAATGCAAGCAATTACAGTTTTCTTTTATATTTTTTAATAGTTTTTCATCATTTGCCATCATTTTTGAGATTTCTAATGTTAAAAAATAGGTCACCTTTAAAAACGCTTATAAACGCAAACGCGGCAAAACGCCGGTACCGCGTTTAGCCGCGTTTAGCCGCGTTTAGCAGCGTTTAGCGTCTGAAACGTGGAAAACTTTTGCGTCTGAACCCATTTTTTTGCTTCTGGAAAAACGAGGTTAAACACAACTGCTTGTAAACGCCAAAAAACGAGAGTGTGTGCATGGACACATAGGATAACATTGAATGGGTTCAGGAGCAGTTGAAAAAAGCGTCCAACTGCCTCTGAACGCGCGTTCAACAGCAAATAACAGCGTCTCGTGTGCATGGGGCCTTAGATGACACCGGACCACCATCACCTTATATATGCCTGACATTTCCCTGCATCTTGTGAGTAGCCAGCCATCTGGCTGTCTTTTATTCAATTTGCCATTAAAGCTGTTATACTGCACTCAGTTTGGCGCACCTTCTTTTCCTCATCATGTCTTACAGAGCCTGCTTCTGCTTATGGTAGCTGCCGCTGGTGCTTGCATTACTTATTGAAACTTATTGATATATGGATTTCACGCTCTGCCAGAACCTTTTTTGCGCCATTTTTTTTTCTTTTTTTACTGAGAATAAAATTGGGAACTTGAGGGGCACATACAGGTAGAAGCACACAAAGGTCCTGGAATCACAGAGGTCAGGAGCAGCAGCAGCGGATATTTATGTCCCTACTCTGTGGTACTACAATAAGATGCAATTTCTAAACGACCAGCTTGAAGTGAGGCCATCACTCTCTAGCCTTCCTTCCAGCCTTTACTCCACCCCCGCTGCTGAGCATTCTAAGGAGCAACCTGAGCCTTCCATCCTGGAAGAAGCAGATGCGCCCGGCTGGAGCCAGGTATAGTAGTTTTACAAAGATTTATTGTACTAAAAATAATGATGTAAAATAGATGTTATTATTGATAAGAAATTAAAGTTTTTAAAAAAAGTGTTTGACATATCAATAGACAGTAGTGGCCAAAAATGATTGGGACAAGAATGAAAACTGCTGGGGTCAGAATTATAGTCTTTTCTATTTATTAACATTCAATTTGCAACAGTCATGAGCTGAAAATTGTGTGTGATTGATGAACCAAAAACTAAATCTATGTCCCTTTTTATACACAGGATGAGCTCAGCCAGGATGAGGGTGTGGAAAGTGGCAGACAGGAGGTGGCCTGGCCCAGTGGCAGCCAGGAGGTGGGCCCGGGCCCAGTGGCAGCCAGGAGGTGGCTGGGCCCAGTGGCAGCACACAGTCACAGGTGGCTCCCCTCCGCCTTCAAACAAGAAGGGCCAAGAGGGATAGGAACCTGAATGAGGCAGCAATGGCCCTCATTAGGGAGGCACATGCCACACTCCAAGAACCCACCACCACTCAAGAGGGCTATGCCAGCCTAATTGCTGCCAAAAGGATGGAGATGGAGAGGGGCCAACGCCTCCTCTGTGAGACCCTCATTTTCAAAGCCATCAATAAGGGGTTCATGGGCAAAATTACAAGAAAGACATATCTTTGTGAGGTCACCCATCCTTCTCCACCTCCTTCTCCTCCACCTCCTCCTCCTCCTCCTCCTTCTCCTCCTCCTGCCACAAGTCCACCTCCAGAGCCACAGGCTCCAAGGAAGCGTGCAAGGAAGGCTGCAAATAAGGGTGCAGGGAAGGCTACAAAGAAGTCTAGAAAGTGATGGCCTGGCTTCAGTCTGGTCGGACAGAAGACGCAGGCTGTTGTAGTACCACAGACTGGGGACATATATGTCATCTGCTGTCAGGGCCGGAGTGGGAATAAAAACCAGCCCTGGAAAAAATGTCATACCAGCCCCATAGCATTATTATACCAACCCAACAGCTTAACGGCATTATTTTCTTGTTCATAAAAGGGAAAACCATGCATTTTAAAGCACATTTGAAGAGCGTATTATATATAGATAAGACAGATATTAAAGCACATAGGGCTAGGGATATATATACATATATAAAAACAGCAAATTACAGTTAAAAGTGGAGCAATCATCAAGGGGGACACCTGGGACTCTGGGGGAATGCGGGGGGAATCTGATGACCAGAGACAGCCTTCCGCAGAAGGAATAAACTAAGGTAAAGGGGGGTGGGGTACTGATATAAGGGGGAAACCTTTATATCAGTGCCCCCTTACATTATTGTTTTTACTCAACCCTCACATCAGTGACCCCCCTCAGACTAACTTCTCCCATGACCCCCATCCCGGCGGTGCTCCCACTCCCTCAGAGACTGAAGACATGATTTAAGACAAGAGACGGTCAGAGGCTGCGGGCATAGTACAGGAGATGGTCAGAGGTTGCAGACATGATGCAGGAGATGTCTGAGGCTGCGGGCATGGTACAGGAGTTGGTTAGAGACTGAGGGCATGATACTAAAGATAGTAAGATATGTAGACATGATACAGGAGATGGTCAGAGACTGCAGACATGGTACAAGAGATCAATGCAGCCTCACCAGTGCCTATCAAATGCAGCCTCACTGTGCCCATCAATTCAGCCTCTGTGCCAGTCAATGCAGCCTCACTGTGCCCGTCCATGCAGCCTCACTGTGCCCGTCCATGCAGCCTCACTGTGCCCATCAATGCAGCCTTACCGTGCCCTCATTGCAGCCTGACCATGCTTATAATTGCAGCCTTGCCGTGCCCATAATTGCAGCCTGACCATGCCCTTATTGCAGCCTGACCATGTCCATAATTGCAGCCTGACCGTGCCCATAATTGCAGCCTGACCGTGCCCATAATTGCAGCCTTACCGTGCCCTCATTGCAGCCTGACCGTGCCCATAATTGCAGCCCTACTGTGCCCTCATTGCAGCCTGACCATGTCCATAATTGCAGCCTTGCCGTGCCCATAATTGCAGCCTGACCATGCCCATAATTGCAGCCTTACCGTGCCCTCATTGCAGCCTGACCATGCCCATAATTGCAGCCTTGCCGTGCCCATAATTGCAGCCTGACCGTGCCCATAATTGTAGCCTTACCGTGCCCTCATTGCAGCCTGACAATGCCCATAATTGCAGCCTTGCCGTACCCATAATTGCAGCCTTACCATGCCCATAATTGCAGCCTTGCTGTGCCCTTATTGCAGCCTGACTGTGCCCATAATTGCAGCCTTACCGTGCCCTCATTGCAGCCTGACCATGCCCATAATTGCAGCCTTGCTGTGCCCATAATTGCACCCTGACCATGCTTTCATTGCAGCCTGACCGTGCCCATAATTGCAGCCTTACCGTGTGCATCATTGCAGCCTTTACTACAGTCAGTGCCTGCCTGTGCCTGGAGCACACACAGCGAGTATCTCCCACTGGAGCCGAGTGTGAGAAGATCGGCCGCGCTCACGCTGTGACAAAAGTCCCGCCCTCCTCCTAGATCAGCTCATGTGATAGACAGAACACTGCGTCTATCACACAAGCTGATCTAGGAGGAGCGGGACTTTTGTCACAGCGTGAGTGTGGCCAAACTTTTCACACTCGGCTCGAGTGGGAAATACTCGCTCTTGCTGTGTGTGACATATAGAGGAGGGAGGGGAGCGCTGCGCTGCAGCCACAGCTTAGCCGAAAGCAGCCCCAGGGCAGGCAGCCTTCCCGGGAAATGTCCTGGTATCCCGGTAGGCCAGTCCGGCCCTGGCCCCCATAGCCAGCTGCTTGCTGTGGGAGCTCTTGGCAGGAGGGAGGGGCCAGGTGCACCAAAGAGGGACCCGAGAAGAAGAGGATCTGGGATGCTCTGTGCAAAACCAACTGCACAGAGCAGGTAAGTATAACATGTTTGTTATTTTTAAACCCAAAAAAAAAATACTTTAATATCACTTTAAAGAGGAACTGCAGTCTGCTCACGTAATTTTTAATACAAACATCTTTTCCATTCTGAAGCTTCCCTCCAACCAATTTGCATATTATTATATATATATACTGTGATTCTGTACTTGCCAAATATGCTGCAGAAATCTCCCTCCACTGAGTCTGGCTGCAACCATTTTAACTGTGGGCAGCAGAAGCTGCTGCCTGTTCACTTCCTGGAGTTACACAGACACACCTCCAGCTCTGCAGGTCTCATTGGCCCTCTTATGACTCATCAACCCTCCCTTCCTGGCAAACTCTCACGAGAGTGAGAGAGAGAGAGAGCTGTGCATGATGTCTATGAAGCCTAGGATTTTTACCAGACAAGAACCAGGAAGTGGGCTATATAAGTGTAGCAGGGTGTCACTTTAAGGAGCTCAAAAGACTACCATACCCAGTGTACAGTGGGACACCCAGAGTACATTGCCCGGCGCAAGGTCTGCTGGGGAAGGCCTATTTAAGGAGGAGCGGAGCTACACACGGGTCTCTTTGGACGCCGCCCCCTAGCAAGTGGAACCAACGCTGAGTCTGTCGCTGGACTGGGCCTAAGAGTTTAGGCCTTGAGATCCAGAGAGCCCTCCGACTTTCACGGGAGAACCCAGGAGTCATTTCGTCCATCATCCTTCCAAGGACTGTCAGGAGGATTAGAGACTACGGGTGTCGTGAGACTGTGTGCTGGAGCCCCAGCTACGGAAGTCGGTTGTACGGACTGGTCCGGTCAGGTGAGAGAGCACTTGCTCAGAGATTAACTGGCTGATCTTAGGCCCAGTGTCCTTTGTTCGGGGACCACCGTTGCCAGAGTGTTGTATTGCATGCCGGAGGGACAGTGTGCTGTGCAGCGTTAGTTGAACTCTTTAGTACATGCCAAGTAGTTAACTGTTCTGATGCCTGTGGATTACAAATAACCTACAAAGTGCACCACCATTGCTAGCGAAGATCCTTCCCAATGGAAGCACCATATTTGCAATGGTCAGGCCTGACTGTAGAACTGTTAGATATTGTTTGGGCGCCATCTTGCCCACGAGGGGGAGGCTCGCGAGCATAGTTGAATGACATTTAGTGTGTGTAATACTATTGGAACTTAGCGCTTGTTATATGCTGAATGGTTAACATTGCAGGGCTCTGCATATGCATACGTATTACTGTTTAACTTGATGCTTTATATTCAGTAAAAAGTACTTGTGGTTAAGCCAATCCGCTGTGTGGTTATATGTTTGTTGCGGTATTGTGATCCCCATAACTAACAGGTTTCACAATCCCATCTTTACTGCTATCTGTGCCAAGGTTATTGGGGGTTGACAGCAGTGTGTACAGGCCCAAAATGTATACCAGCAGCCCTCTTAGCTGGGGGTATTGCTACATAAGGTATTTACTGGCAGAAAAATAATGTTTTACTATCCAAAGTTAAAACAACAAGGGCAGAAGATTTAACAGATGGAAAGATGAGAAAAAGTTCAGCTTTAAGGTGAAGGAAAAAAAATGCACCGAAACGCATCAAAAACTTTCAAGCAGAAACGCATCTGGACTGTGCTTCCATCATGTGAACCGGCCCGGATTGCATTATCCAATTGATGTGTGATTCAATCAAAACGATCAAATCTGCAAGCAACCGAGTAGCCCTAACATAACTGATTTTGGTTAATTTAGATTGGATTCGATCAAACCGAGCGGATTAGACAGGGTGGAAAAGTTTTGATAGTTTTGCATTGATTGGCAGTGCCGAGATACTTTGTTCATAAATACAATGGAATTTTGATAGATCAGATTATGAGATCACGTGCTGGAAAACAGAGATGGGATTGATACGTTGGAATCATATCCGGTCGATAGAAATCCACTTCCCTGTGTGTGGCGTATCGATCCAATGGCCTGTCAACTATAGATTGGTTATTTCTATTGATCAAAAGAGAAATTGATCATTTACTGAAGCGTGTATGGTCACCATAGGCTGCACTGACCCTTTCAAGGCGTTCCCGCTCACGATTTTGGTTGAGCGATTTAGCGTGTCACACAGGGCCAACCCTACATGTGTTTGTTGCCCAAAAAGGACGTGGTTTTTGAAAGGTCCAGTTTGCCACTCAAACAAGTACCACACCAGAATCGCATGGCACCCAAAAGTGCTGCGATTTGAGATGGCAGCGATTTTGCCCACGATTCCAAATCATGAGTTGTGACCAGGGCCTTAATGTTTGAATCTAGATGATAGGATGGGATTGTAAAATCAATTAGGAGCATAGAAATAATAAAACACTGACATTGTATGTGATAAGAAATCTAGAGGCCAGCTGAGCAGCAACAGGTCTGTGTTAGGGCCAGAGCAGGGAGTGCTTGTGAGGTAAACTTACACCCCCTCCTCCTCCCACATGACTTACCTCGACCTGGGATTACTCCTGTGCCCTGTGTATTATTATTCCTGGCACTACAACTTCACTGGAGTAGTAGAAAGATAATACAGCCTCGAGCCGGACACCGGCACCATCAGCATCTTCTTCTATGGTCGGCCTGGCCCCTGAGGTAAGGAGAGAGTCAGGGAGCGGAGCCCATAGCATGGCCACACACAGAGCTCCAACTTCCAGGAGGACACAGGAGGACTGTGGACGGCTCAGGAGCTTCTAGCCGAGTTTGTCCCTCAGTGGTGCGAGGCTGGCGCCTCACGGGCCGATGGAAGGGGAAATAAAGCAGCACCACCACCACAGCGTTCTGACATTCTCCTGCTCGGCTCCTCCCCTCAGGCACATGATCACTCCGCACTCCTTAGGCGCGCCGGATCAGATTGCATTGCATTGTAATGTGCGGCGGCGATGGCGGCCGCGGCTCGCCGGCCCGCCACTGCTATTTGACTGACAGGCAAGCAAAGGCGGCCCCAGGGCACTGAGTAAAGGCGGCCTACCGGGAAATTTCCCGGTATCCCATTAGGCCAGTCCGGCCCTGTCTGCTGCTGTTCCTGATCTCTGGGAGTCCAGGACCAGATTGTGCTCCCTATTGTATAGACTTCTCAAGCTCCCAATTTTCTTGTCCACAGACTTGATGTCTGCCCTGGGGTCCAAAGACTTCGCAAATTGCAGCAGGTTCTCCAGCATTGCCTTCCTATTTATTTTGTAACGAGCCAGAATAAATGGAATTAATTTTTACAGTTAATACTTGCCCATGTGTTTTTCTTAAAAAAGGACAGTTTGTTTGTGAGTAGGCAGGTATATTTCAAAAATACAATGTCTAATTAACAAGGGACACCAACCAATCTCCTTGAGGTAAACAAATACAAGATAATAATGTTGTTGTGGTAACTTGACACACCAAAATAAAAATTATGGAGATCCCTAGAAAATATTAAAAAAATAAAAATAAAAAATGCAGATCTTGATTAAAATTTGTACCCAAAAAAACAATATTTTTTTTTTAGAAACATTATTATGGAGATGTGGCTCTAAAAAACAAATAAATATTTATGAGATCACGATAAATAATAAAGAAACAAGTTTGTCAGAACTCTGTGTGAATATCAGCAGCAAAACAACTTAATTATTGTAGCATTATAAAGAAGAAAAGAATGCGCTGCATTAAACGATGCAATAATTTGCAGCGTGACAAATGTGCTATCTTCACTATGAACGCTAGTTTTACCAGAACGAGCGCTCCCGTCTCATACTTGATTCCGAGCATGCACGTTTTTTTGCCGGCGGAAAAGCATACAGACGAACGGTTTTCCCGCTCTGATTTTTGGCCTGAGGGGAAAAAAGAGATCCTGCTCTCTTTTTTTCCCCGGCAGTTTTCCCGTCGGAAAAACTGCGATGGAGCATACAGACGACTGGGATTCCCGACGAAAAGCTCTCATGGCAGTTTTTCCGACGGGAAAACCGGTCTTGTGTACAGGGCATGAGTCCCTTTAGGAAGTAGCACAAAGTGTTGTAAACTGCATCCTGGAGTACCTTCAACTCTCTTGTAGACACTGGTCCCAGCTCTACCACCTGCAGGAATTGCCAGCCCATCTAGCTGCTTCTTCACCAATTTACCCGACTGACTCTTCACCAGTCTAACTGACTAACTCTTCACCAGTCTACCTGACTGCTCCAGAGATCTCCAAAGGCAAGATTAGGAAAGATTTATGCACACCGATATCTTCCAGAGAGAACTCCTTCACGTGGCAATCTCTCCCCTTGTAAGTCTCTACACTGTGTTATAGTACTTACACTGTCCTCCTTGCTTCTGCTGCCTCTCAGAGAAGACTTCCTCCAAACTGCTTCTGTTGTTCTTCCTCCCAGGCCAGCCCGAGACCCAGCCCGAGGCAGAGCACCTCCCTCCCCAGACTAGGACCAACAGTCCCCTCAGCACTCCATCTTCCAATCGACAGTCTCTGCCAGCATGACTAATCCACACTTGGGGGCTTGGGATTGGCCAAGCTCCCCGGAGTATGGAGATCAATCCTGCTTGCCTCTGCCCACTAACCTCTAGAAGTTTCTCCAATCTTCCATACCCAGGGGGAGGCACCAGAGACCTGCCTGCATGAGTCATCCAGCCTAAACTCAAGTAAACCCTGAACAAGATTCCATGACTCATGTTTAACCATGGGCCAGACTTTGTTTTGCCTACTCTCACACTAGTAGCACACTAGAGGGTGTTACATCTATTTGATTGTTTTTGAGTTAGAAATTGGTTGAAACTGTTTACAAACTTACACACTCTAAAGCTGGCCATACACTATACAATCTGATTGTACAATATCTGCACAATTTTCTTTAGATTTACGAAAACAATGTAAAAAAAAGACAAATCTAAGAAATCCATTGATTTAGTATTCAATCATGTGTAAAATAAATATCCGCACTAACCCAAATAAACATATAAATATAAATGTGAGGGAGGTGCTGCTGCTTTCTATAGCCTGAATACTCAGCTAATAGTGTATATACAGTATCTCACAAAAGTGAGTACGCCCCTCACATTTTTGTAAATATTTTATTCTATCTTTTCATGTGACAACACTGAAGGAATTACACTTTGCTACAATGTAAAGTAGTGAGTGTACAACTTGTATAACAGTGAAATTTGCTGCCCCCTCAAAATAACTCAACACACAGCCATTAATGTCTAAACTGCTGGCAACAAAAGTGAGTACACCCCTAAGTGAAAATGTCCAAATTGGGCTCAAATAGCCATTTTCCCTCCCCGCTATCATGTGACTCATTAGTGTTACAAGGTCTCAGGTGTGAATGGGGAGCAGGTGTGTTAAATTTGGTCTTATCGCTCTCACTCTCTCATACCGGTCACTGGAAGTTCAACATTGCACCTCATGGCAAAGAACTCTCTGAAGATCTGAAAAAAAGGATTGTTGCTCGACAAAAGATGGCTTAGGCTATAAGAAGATTGTCAAGACCCTGAAACTGAGCTGCAGCACGGTGATCAAGACCATACAGCGGTTTAACAGGACAGGTTCCACTCAGAACAGATCTCACCATGGTTGACCAAAGAAGTTGAGTGCATGTGCTCAGCATCATATCCAGAGGTTGTCTTTGGGAAATAGACGTATGAGTGCTGCCAGCATTGCTGCAGAGGTTGTAGGGGTGGGGGATCAGCCTGTCAGTGCTCAGACCATACGCTGCACGCTGCATCAAATTGGTCTGCATGGCTCTCGTCCCAGAAGCAAGCCTCTTCTAAAGATGATGCACAAGAAAGCCAGCAAACAGTTTGTCAAAGACAAGCAGACTAAGGACATGCATTACTGGAATCATGTCCTGTGGTCTGATGAGACCAAGATGAACTTATTTGGTTCAGATGGTGTCAAGCGTGTGTGGTGGCAACCAGGTGAGGAGTACAAAGACAAGTGTGTCTTGCCTACAGTCAAGCATGGTGGTGGGAGTGTCATGGTCTCGGGCTGCATGAGTGCTGCTGGCACTGTGGAGCTACAGTTCATTGAGGGACCCATGAATGCCAACATGTACTGTGACATACTGAAGCAGAGAATGATTTCCTCCCTACGGAGACTGGGCCGCAGGGCAGTATTCCAACATGATAATGTGGAAGTGGAAGTGGACTCCAGTGGCAACCTGTGAAGCTCTGGTGAGCTCCATGCCCAAAAGGGTTAAGGCAGTACTGGAAAATAATGGTGGCCACACAAAATATTGACACTTTGGGCCCAATTTGGGCATTTTCACTTAGGGGTGTACTCACTTGTGTTGCCAGTGGTTTAGATATTATTGGCTGTGTGTTGAGTTATTTTGAGGGGACAGCAAATTTACAAGGTTATTCAAGCTGTACACTCACTACTTTACATTGTAGCAAAGTGTAATTTCTTCAGTGTTGTCACATGAAAAGATATAATAAAATATTTACAAAAATGTGAGGGGTGTACACCCTTTTGTGAGATACTGTATATAGAAAAAACATAGGTAGAGCCTCCAGTCCCAGTCGATGCCTTGTATTGGGAAACGCGTCAGATGGAGCAGCATTCCTTGACGTCACCACGTATCAACCAGCTGGTTAGAGCCGCGGCTGTTTGTTCAATTTTCTACCGTCTTCTTGAATGTAAGTGTTACTATGTTTTAAATAAATGTTTTATGAATATTACACCATGAAGCCTCTTCCTTTTATCCTATGATGTCGGAGAGTACTTGGAAAAGGATGATTTGTTTCCGAGGCTTCCATTTAACTGGATAGCTCTCTGTATTGGAGAGGATCTTTCCCCTGGAGAAATCCGAGGAGGAGATTATCCCTGCTGGCTGGCATTTGTGTGAGTGTGTTTGATCTCTATAACCTGAGATCCATCTGTTCTGGTAAGCGGCGCTGATTTATCACTTCATGAACAGGAGCATTGGATGAATGCATTGGGGTTGATTTACTAAAATTGGAGTGGAAAATCTGGTACAGCTCTGCATAGAAACCAATCAGCTTCCAGGTTGTATTGACAAAGCTTAATTGAACAAGCTGAGGTTAGAAGCTGATTGGCTAACATGCACAGATGCACCAGATTCTGGATGCTCCGGTTTTAGTAAATCTCCTCCATTGTGTCCCTTTATCACTTTGCACCCTTTGGAGCACCATATGGACTTAGTGTTATCATTTTATATCAATTTTATTAGTATTTTTTATGATGTTAATCCATTGATCTTGGAATTCACATTTTGATCACTTGATTTTAGTATTAATTCAGACTGACTCTTGTAGGACATACTGTTGATCTGAAGGAGATTGTACAACCAGGTTGTACAGTGTATGATCACCTTTAGGCTTTAAAGTGGTTGTAAACCCAATAAAAAAATAAAAAAAACCCCTGCAAGACAAAGGCATAATGAGCTAGTATGCATAGCATTATACTAGCTCATTATGAATTACTTACCTCACATCGAAGCCCCCGCAGCGTTCCTCCTACCCCCCTCCGGCCGGCCACATCTCTCCTGGGGGTTACTTCCAGGTATCGTGGCTCCGGCGCTGTGATTGGCCGGAGCCGCAAAGACGTCACTCCCGCGCGAATGGCACACTGACTGAAGCAAAGGGACATACGTGCCATTGCTTCAGTTTGCTCTAGTGCGCATGTGCCGATGACATCGGCACATACAGGGGACAGGGGATATCTCCTAAACCATGCAGGTTTAGGAGATATCCTGGGTAGTTACAGGTAAGCCTTATTATAGGCTTACCCGTAGCATAAAGTGGTTGTAAAGTGTTTATAACCACTTTAAGGGGTCTGTTGGTCCTTTTTTTTTTTGGAAACCTTCTTTTTACAAAATTTTATACAATTATGCCAAAGTGAGTCACCAAATAAAAACTTACAGTTGGGTGCAGATTTAAAGTAGATGTAAGCCCAGTCACTAAAATCCCATATAACCTTAAAAATGTTGTGAATTCAAATTCCCATATAATATTTTAATTTCTGTAAATCTCATTAAAATAATACATAGTGCCCATGCTTGAATGTCCTGATTTAGGCATTTCCTGTTATTGCCTGACAACACTCTGCCCCTAGTAAAATATCCCCATCTCACATGTTCCTGGAGATGGCTTGTAACAGGAAGGTGCTGTAGCAACTTCCAACTGGGAACCAGTATCAACACATGTTAAAGTATATATCACCAGCACACCTTGGATCTTCAAATTAGCACAGGACTCCTTTTGTCATGCCTGATGAAGGGGTCCTGCATGGCCCCGAAACGTCACATTTCTTTGCTGTGATTTGGTCGCTTCAATAAACTTTTGGACACTATTTTGAAAATCCATGGTGTGCTGGCGATATAAATGCATCAATGCTCTGTCCCTGGCTCCCAATTGTCCTGTGTAAGCTTTCAGCGTTGACTACATGTGACCATTTTAACACTTATTATCCAGGCAAAATCCACTGTTGTCACCAAAATTTTCTTGCAACCATTGCTGTAGTTCATGCATGTAGGAAGGAAGCCACTAAAAGGAGACCACAGGAGATCAGCAGCACCAAGGTGAAGCTAAGGATGACAAAATGGAAAAAGAAATATCGTATTTTAAAAACTGGCAATTGTTTATCATGCAATGTGCTATATCAAACTATAATTTTAAATAAAGAGATAGAAGGGACAATTGGAAGGGACATACCGGTATATTAATTTCAAGGGCAATCAAGAAAATGTTTATCCTCTTGACCAGGAAAACAGCTACGGGAGGAACCTGTTCAGTCAGATTTATCCCCTTTAATATTTTATGAAACACTTGGCACTTTTAAGGTAGGTTTGGAACCTTCCATCAGCTTTTGACTGGAAATATCAACTTGAAAATGACTCTTGACCTTAGGATGATTTAAGTCATTTCCATTACTATTTTGAATGTGTTGCCACTTGAAACCGAGAAACAGTTCAAACAGTAGGTGGCAGATTTCTATAGACTGGTTCCATGTGATTCTATTTTTTTTTAAGCTGATGGAAAATTTACAAAAAGTGCAACACTCAATATAAAACTAGCAGGATAAGCCAAATGGTGCTAATGCTGAATATGACCCTATTATTAAATAAAAAGATTCTAAATACCTGTTTTTAGTTATATCAGCTTTCTTGCTTTTAAAATATGCAGCAGTGGAGGAGTGTACACGTTGCAGTTTCTATGGCACTAAATATATAGTGATGCAGCGAACTTACTTAGTTTAAAACTTTTTGTATTTATTGTGACACGCTGAGGTACAGCAAAATAAGGATGTTGCAGGGATGCAATATCCCCTTTATCAACAGACAGTGGATATTGCACCCCTGAAACATCTGTCTTTTGCTGTAGCTTGGTGTGTCTTAATAATTGCAAGGGACTTCCTTCTTGAATATAATTGGTTCTATTTCTCTTAACTTTCTATTTCTGTTATTGATGTGGGACAATTATTAAGGCCTTCCTTATCTGACTAAAATACTTGTAGCAAAGATTTCCTAAAGAGCTGTTGGATAGTTGGTCCCTTCTGCCATTCCAAGGGGACCTGCCCTAGCTGGAGCCTACAACTCACCAACATACCAATACCAACACATCAGTAGTGATAAAATAGGCTTTTTTAGGCACAATAGTTTAAAGCGGTAGTAAACCGCCAAAAAAATTTAAATAAATCTTCTCTCTGGGGCACCCGCCAGGAGGGAGGGGCTAAGAGCGCTGGCGAGGGACTCGGGAAGAGGAGCATCGGGGCTGCCCTGTGCAAAACCACTGCACAAAGCAGGTGAGTATGATATTTTTTTATAAAAAAATAAATAAATAAATCCTTTAATATCACTTTAAATTCATGTTAAAAATACTGCCCTCCTAAACCTTATTCACACATTTAATTTATTTAAGGGTTTCAATCACTTTTCCCCTTCTCTGTCAGACTTTTCACCATTTTTGTTGCCTGTCTCTGAACTCTATTCTGGCTTATCAATATATTTTTGTAAGTGATTCAGCATTCAACCCTTTCAGTGCAGAAGGAACCCACTGAAAGCGTTATTTTTGTTTGTTTTTTTTGTTTTGTTTTTTGGTCCCAGCCCTGAGCTCAGCTCTAGGTGATTATTGATCCTTTTTTTTTTTTTTTAGAAGTGATTCTGGTAGTTTTACTACTACACCACGTTAACCCCACTGTAGTTGTCAGCTTCTTCCTTAAAATCCTTCTTTTGAAAAGGTACAATATGAAGTGTCCGGCAGTTATGGGGAACATCTCCTGTTAGAAGAGATTGATTAAAAAGATCAGTTAATGGTCCAACAACTATAGGTCCATAGTCCTTTTAGATTTCTGGAATGAATACCATTAGGACCCATTGCTTTATTAAACTTCAATCAAGCCAATTCATCTGCTACCTCTGCCTTTGTGAAACCCTGAACATAAACCTTTACCACTAAACCTTCAACTTGTTTTTTGTTAGTGTCATTTACCTCTGATAGGACCAAACAGAAATTGTTTAAAGTGGTTATATAGGGTCATTTTTTTAATCTGCTCTGTGCAATGGTATTGCACAGATCGGCCTGGAACATACTTTTCTGGGGCCCCCGCTGGCGCTCTCTGCTCCTCTACTTCTGTGTCTGCCCCCATAGCAAGCTTCTTGCTATGGGGGCAGACGTGCATGCTTGCTCTTCATAGACATACACATGCATCCATAGACTAGGGTGACCAGACATCCCCGGTTTCCGGGGACAGTCCCCGGATTGAGGACACTGTCCCCGGACCAAGTCTGTCCCCGGTTTTGTCCCCAGATTGGATCTGAACAGGGGCTGGGGCAATTTCTCTATCATCAGAAAGGGGCACAGAAAATGGAAAAAAAATACACCCCCCCTAAGCTAGTAGGAGCGGCAGAGCGGGGGTGTATTTTTTTTCCATTTTCTGTGCCCCTTTCTGATGATCACATGCTGGTCTGTGCAGAGGGAATATTTCTTCAGTTTCGGGTGCATGCCCATTCAGCTCCGCTCGCATGTTCTTCTGCCTTGGCTCAAGTCCTGGCCTGCCACCTGCCTGCTTATCTCCTTGCCTTCCCTGGCGGAGTGATCTTCCTCCATTCCCCACCCAGTAGTAGCCGGGGTCCAGAGAGTAAGACTTGACAGGCTGTGAGGCGGGCCGCGGCGGTGACGGGCAGAGAGTCGCTGATTGCCGCTATTACTGGTAAAAAAAAATAGGTCCCCAGATTTAATTTTAAAAATCTGGTCACCTGACCATAGACACACACATCATGGCTTGACAGCCCCCCCTCCCCCCACACACACACTCTCTGTTCACAGGATTGGATTGACAGAGCAAACTGTGTAAACAGAACAAATCAGCTTATAAAACCTCCTGATCTCATGCTAAAGAACATGGATGATGTAAACTCCCCCTGCCGACTGTTGTATTCTGACTGCTGACTCTTGTATTCTGTATTCTGGCTGTTGACAACTGCGGCTGTCAGAATACCTGAACAGTGATTTGTTTGGACAATAATTTTCCACCCAGGTCTTTTGACAAAGGTCTCTCGAAAAATTTACTTTTGATTAGCCAGTTGGTGCCAACTGGGCCACCCACAACCAAATTTTGGCTGATTCAGCAGGATTTTGTTGCTCCTATGGTGGACTATACATTTTTGACAATTTAACATGGCTGATAAATTCAGCTTAAAGAGGAAGTAAACCCTCCACAATTTTTTTAGTTAAAAATACCCCATGCAAGAGAAAGGCATAATGAGTTAGTATGCATAGCATACTAGCTCATTATGTGGCACTTACCTGAAATCGAAGCCCCCGAAGTCCTCCTCGTTCTCCGCCGCCGCCATCTCCGCTCGGAGCTTCTTCCTGTTATCGCCGCTCCGGCGCTGTGATTGGCCGGAGCGGCGATGACATCACACGCATGTGCGCTAGTGCACATACATGTGACGTCATCGGTGCTGTGTTTTTCAGCAAATATCTCCTTAACCGTGTAGGTTAAGTAGATATTTCATGCACCTACAGGTAAGCCTTAATGTAGGCTTACCTGTAGGTGCATGTTGTCAAAGTGGGTTTACAACCACTTTAACAATTTAGTATTTTTATCAGACAATCTCTTTACATATTTAATTAGGTTATACATTTGTAGTATTTAAATTCAATTTGGTGGTAATACACGCCATTAGGAGCAACGTATTCAATGCATGTGCTAATGATACTTAACTTGTAGTAAAAATCCCAGCATTTTCATTTAGTTTTCAACATGTTTTAATATTTGGAGTGGTAGTAGATGAAGTTGGAAGATCTTCTGCTGTTTTGTTATGCTATAAAGCAGGTCACATTGAGGTGGGTGGTCAAAGAATCCCACTGTTTACACCTCATGAGCTTGGCATAAATGCAGACAAAATTCTAAATGGTGTCTTTGTTTTCTAAATTGTAGGAGAAATTCTGATTCTGCACACACTGTGCACACACCGAAGAGTCTGGATTAGTCCTCACCACAAGGGAGCAAAAGCACCTGGGAGGTAAGGAGCACAGATTAGAGTAGAAAGCAGGGCACTGAAAATCATCTGATGTTTAGAAAGATGATATAATTTTATGCAATATGCTGCTGAGGTTAATCACTATCATTTCCATTACATCAATAAGCTACAACTGCAGTATGTGTACGATAGGACATACACTAGAACCCTTGTATAAAAGGCATATTTATGTGCAGTAACCTGTGGCAACAACTCAAGCACATCATTACTCTTGTCTAAATAAGTAGTTTACAGATGGTATAATTATGAATGATCTCTTCTAAAAATATTTTCGTAGAGGATATTCATCCATACTATATCAAATAATAAGGTTGATTGGCTGCACCAGGAATATAGTATTAGGCCCCATTCACATTGTGAATGGGGTTGTTTGTGATTACCCATGGGAGACTCATCATGGATCCATGCAAATAGGTGCGGACAGGAAGCCCCATGGAAAGCATTTGCAGCTATTTGGCAGGCGTTCACATTTAATCACTCATGCAAAGATTACCTGTGGGTGATCGGACCTGGACGCAGACAGCTTTCAGGACCCAATGGTTCCATAAGCAATTTAACTAGAAAGAAAATATGCAGGGGGATCTTCAAAAAGTTTCTGCATTTTTATATTTTTGTTGGAAACTGTGAGGGTAGGTGGAGTAGTAATTGGTCGTGTCTGAGAGTGTCATCTGACTAGTCTGTCTAGCAAGCTGGCTGACCTTGCAGTTTAGTATAAGAGTTGTAATATCTATAGCACTCTGATGAGATATGGCCCTCAGTCTGTAGGATGCTTGAAGTATTTTACAGAGGAGTTCCGCCCCACCCCCCCCACCCAAAAATTTAATATTAGGATATTAGGACACTTACCTGTCCATCAATCCCACGATGTCGGCACCCCAGTCGATTTTTTGATCGGCTCTCGGGTACTGCTTAGGGTTGCCACCTCATCCCTTTAAACCCGAACACATATTAATTACACAGGTTATGTGGCTGATTAAGGTGGTAATTAAACTCACTTGGTGCCTTATCTGCCTTTAATTAGCCTCAGAACCTGTGTAATTCATATGTGTTCGGGTTTAAAGGGATGAGGTGGCAACTCTAGTGCTGCTGCCGCCGTCATTCATGTTAAGGGAAACTGGCAGTGAAGCCTTTCGGCTTTACAGCTGGTTCCCTACTGTGCATGTGCGAAGCGCTTTCTAACTGGCCTGGTGGCGGAGGGAGGAGGAGGGGGGCTGAGGTAGCCGTGGCGCAGTCTCCTGGAAGTTGGTGACGGGTACCTGTCAAAAACAGGTAGGGGGAGGAGGAAGATAAGTGGAGCTTCCACTTTTTGGTGGAACTCCGCTTTAAAGTGTGTATGAAATGTGCCCTTGATATATGATCGGTGCTATTTTCACAGAAAATGTAGCCCATTATAACCGTAAAGTTTATTGGTTTACACCTCCCGTTTTTCATTACTTACACTTTTTTGTATACATTTTATACAGCGGAGGATCCACAACTTTTGTAATTTTCCTTGACATTTGCTTACATACTGTGCACTGTTTTACTCTTCTTGGGTCACCGGGTGACGTCACCCGGAAGCCTGCCCCATATGATGTCACCACCCGGGACATAATGGGTGGTGATGTCATACGGGGCGGGCTTCCGGTGACCCCGCCCCATGCCAATATAAGTAGTGGCAGACTGCACACCTAGCATTAGAGCGGGAAAGAGAGTTGTGTCAACATGACACATGAAGAAGAACAGAGGTAGAAGACAGCTGAGAAGACCCGGCAGAGGCAGAAGGGAGAAAAACCAGAGAGGGCTAGAAGACATCAGTGGAGAGCAGAGAAGACCCAGAGAGGGGAGAAGAACTGGCAGAGGCATAAGATATCAGTGGATGAGGCTGAAGATGTCGCCAGAAGGAGAGAAGAGCCGTAGAGGGGAGAAGAAGTCGGAAGAGACCCTGGAGCTGCCTAATAAATTACTTTAAAAACCTGTGTACTGTGTTTTATTTTTGACATTTATTTTTAGGTGAATGGGTAGGGGTACAATGTACCCCATACTCATTCACATAGAGTGGGGGGACGTGATTTGGGAGCCCCTGGGGCTTCCAGATTCCGATAAGCTCCCTGCCCGCAGACCCCGACAACCAATGGCCAGGGTTGTCGGGAAGAGGCCCTTGTCCTCATTAACATGGGGACAAGGTGCTTTGGGGTGGGGGGCGCAAAGCACCCACTCCCCCATGTTGAGGGCATGTGGCCTGGTACCTTTCAGGAGGGGGGCGCTCGCTCGCCCTCACCCCCTTTCCTGACCTGCCAGGCTGTGTGCTGCGTTTTACTGTCCCACAGCAAAATGAAAATTCTAAAGGAAAAAATGTAATTTAAACTTGCTCACGGCTGTAATGTATTTTCGGGTCCTGGCAATATAGATAAAGATCAAGGAAAAAAACGGAGTGGTTGGGTTCCCCCACCCCAGTCCATACCAGACCCTTTGGGTCTGGTATAGATATTAAGGGAAACTCCACGCCAAAATTTAAAAAAATTGGCGTGGGGGTCCCCCTAAAATCTATACCAAAGCAGCCTGGAGGACAGGATAAGGGAGGTGAGAGAGCACCTCCCCCTCCTGAACCATACCAGGCCACATGCCCTCAACATGGGGAGGGTGCTTTGATGGGGACAAGGGTCTCATCCCCCACAACTCTTGCCTGGTGGTTGTTGGGGTCTGCGGGTAGGGGGCTTATCGGAATCATGAAGCCCCATTTAACAAGGGGCCCCCAGATCCCGCTCCCCCATTCACCCAAAAAAAGTAAAAAACACAAAAGACAGTTTTTGCTAATTCCTTTATTAACCACTTGTCAACCGCCCACCGTCAAATGACGGCAGGCGGAAGACTCTGTTGTTCTGGGCGGACGTCATATGATATGATGTTGCACCTTCCAAAGCCACTAGGAGGCACGCACACACCCGCCGCGTCACTTGGGACCCGATGCGCATGCCCAGTAACCAAGCAGGACCGTGGATCTGTGTGTGTAAACACACAGATCCACGTCCTGTCAGGGAGAGGAGACCGATGGTGTGTCCCTTGTACATAGGGACAACCATCGGTCACCTCCCCCAGTCAGTCCCCTCCCCCCACAGTAAGAATCACTTCCAGGGAACACATTTAACCCCTTCCTCGCTCCCTAGTGTTAACCCCTTCCCTGACATGTGAATGGTCCCAAAAATGTGTCAAAAGTGTCCGATGTGTCCGCCGCAATATCACAGTCACGATAAAAATCCCTGATCGCCGCCATTACTAGTAAAAAAAAAAAAAAAATGCTATAAATCTACCCCCTATTTTGTAGCTGCTATAACTTTTGCGCAAACCAATCAATATACGCTTATTGCGATTTTTTTTTACCAAAAAGATGTAGAAGAGTACATATCGGCCTAAACTGAGGAAAATGTAAAAAAAATAAATTTATTAAAAATTGTTATTTATTATAACAAAAAGTAAAAAAGATTGTGTTTTTTTTTCAAACTTGTCGCTCTTCTTTTGTTTATAGCGCAAAAAATAAAAACCGCAGAGGTGATAAAATACCACCAAAAGAAAGCTCTATTTGTGAGAAAAAAAGGACGCAAATTTTGTTTGGGTACAGTGTCGCATGACCGCGTAATTGTCATTCAAAGTGTGACAGCGCTGAAAGCTGAAAAATGGCTTAGGCAGGAAGGGGGTGAAAGTGCCCTGTAGGCAAGTGGTTAAAAAAGAAAAATGAAAAGTGTCCCGCGATGTCCATCCATCTTCAATCATGGCGCCGACGAACCCGAAAAAAATAAAAATAAAAGCTCCACCTCAATGGGAGGCGTCCCGCCGACTGCTGTCTTTACACGGTGACAGCTGTTATAAAGGCACCCGCTGGCATAACCGGATGACCCTGCCCCCCACTGATGGTACATGATGTCAGAAGGGGGGCAGGGTCACTCGGTTACGACACCGGGTGGCCCTGCCCTTGTCTACATAACAGCTGTCCCCGGCGGGACGCCTCCCATCAAGCTTTTTTTTTTGGGTCCATCTGCGCCGTGATTGAAGACGGATGGACATCGCGGGACACTTTTTATTTTTTTTATTTTTTAATAAAGGAATTGTCAAAAACTGTCTTTTGTGGTTTTTACTTTTTGACACTTTTTTTTGGTAAATGGGTAGGGGTACAATGTAACCCATACGCAGTCACATAGGGTTGCCGGGATATGGGGGCCCGCTTGTTAAAGGGGGCTTCCAGATTCTGATAAGACCCTCACAACCACTGGGCAAGGGTTGTGGTGGATGAGGCCCTTGTCCCCATCAACATGGTGACAACGTGTTTTGGGGGACTGGGCAAGCGGCCTGGTATGGTTCAGGAGGGGGGGCGCCCGTCCCCCCTATCCTGGCCTGCCAGGCTGCTTACTCGGATAAGGGTCGTATGGATTTTGGGGGGACCCCCACGCCATTTTTTTCTTACATTTTGGCGTAGGGTTCCTCTTAAAATCCATACCAGACCTGAAGGGCCTGGTATGGATTTTGGGGGGACCCCCACGCCGTTTTTGTTTTTTAATTTTGGTGCAGGGTTTACCTTAACCACTTTAAAAGAATGTGTTATATATACTACACTGCCTGCACTGACTGAATATAGAGTCTACACTGAATATCTAGCATACACTAAATGCAGAGTATGTGTATATATATATATATATATATATATATATATATATATATATGTGAGGGGGTTAGCTCGGCAGCGGGTGTGTGTGACCCCCGGGATGGGCTCCCCACACAAAAACAGGCCCAGCAGACGGAGGTTGTGGTTTTCAAAATCAAAAAGGTGCCGTTTATTTTCTATTTACAGTGACAAAAACACAGCAAAGCAAAAGAAACAAACAAAATAAATCCTGGTCAACTTGACCTCTGACTAAACATACAGGTTTCCTAACTAACAACTGGGATCAGCCTAGTGCTGTCCTAGTCCCTGGTTTTAAATGTCCAAGCAAAATATAGCCACACAGGCTTTCTCTCACCGCACAGGGGTTCACTCTCCCTAGACAGTCCACACAGGTCTGCTTCCAGGCATGAGCTAACATCTAATGAAGCTGGGAGTTTTTATAGAGGCCTTAAACGAACTGACAGGCTTCAGCTGGCCTCATCAACTCCCTGCCTGCACGACGCCCAGCCCTCTCCCTAGAGGTATGAGTCATCAATGAGCCCACTAGTCTCAGCTGGGCTTATACAACTCTCCACCTAGCTGTATAAATCGGCGTAAAGCCTGAATCTGGGCGAAATATATCTACCCCCCTGGATGCAACCAGGTGACTTTACCTTCCTGCTGTCACATACCCCCCCCTCTTGTTTTAACCTCGGGGTTGGAACACCAGCAATCAGGCATTCATGTACTCGAGACAAAGCATCCACATTCCCCATTTGAACGCCAGGGCGATGCTTTACTGTGAAGTTGAATTCCTGGAGGGCCAGGAACCACCTATTCACTCTTCTATTTGTTTCCTTGTTTTGAGCCATCCACTTTAACGGAGCGTGATCCGTAACCATGTCAAAGTGCCTACCTAGCAGGTAGTACCGAAGGGAATCTAGAGCCCACTTCACCGCTAAACACTCCTTTTCAACGGTGGCGTAATTTACCTCATGGGACTTCAACTTCCTGCTGAGGTAAATGACTGGGTGCTCTTCCCCGTTCCAGACCTGGGACAATACTGCTCCTAACCCCACATCTGACGCATCACTTTGTACGACAAAGTCTTTAGAGAAGTCGGGTGAGTACAACACTGGCTGGCTACATAAGGCTTGTTTCAAGAATTGGAATGCTGCCTCAGCCTCGGGGGTCCATTTAATCATGACCGACCCTTTCCCCTTCGTCAGGTTGGTTAGGGGCACAGCCTTAGAAGCAAAGTGGGGAATGAATCGCCGATAATACCCAGCGATTCCCAGAAAGGCTCGTACCTGCTTCTTGCTGTTGGGACGTGGCCAACTCTGGATGGCCTCGACTTTGTTGAGTTGGGGTTTTATTACTCCCCTCCCAATGGTGTACCCAAGATATTTGGCCTCCTCCTGCCCAATGGTACACTTCTTGGGGTTAGCCGTAAACCCTGCTTCCCGAACAGAGTCCAGGACTGCTTGCACTTTTGGCAGATGTGAGGCCCAATCTGTGCTATGGACAATTACGTCATCCAGGTAAGCCGCAGCATACTTCCGATGGGGCCTCAGCATCTGGTCCATTTTCCGCTGGAATGTGGCCGGCGCATTCTGTAACCCGAACGGCATTCTTTTATATTGGAACGCCCCGTCTGGGGTTACAAATGCGGTTTTCTCTTTGGCCGACTTGGCCAGGGGGATCTGCCAATACCCTTTTGTGAGGTCAAGAGTCGTCATGTATCGGGCTGTTCCCAGCCGGTCGATCAACTCATCTATACGTGGCATGGGGTAGGTGTCAAATTTTGTAACTTTGTTCAACTGACGAAAATCGTTACAAAATCGCCAGCTCCCATCCGGTTTAGGCACCAACACGATGGGACTAGACCAATCACTTTGGGACTCCTCTATCACCCCTAAGTTCAGCATTTTCTGTACTTCCTCCCGTATTGCCTCCCGTCGAGCCTCTGGGATCCGATAGGGTTTTAACTTCACCCTTTCACCGGGCGGGGTAATGATGTCATGCTCTACCCCAGATGTTTGTCCCGGCAGCTCAGAGAATACCTCCTTGTTGCGAAGCACAAACTCCTTAACCTCCTGTTGTTGGGGTTGTGACAAGGTGGCTGCTATTCCAACCTCAGGAATCACGCAACCAGTTTGAGCTGGTGACCAAGTGTCTGCGACTAGGGACTCTCTATCCCTCCAGGCTTTCAACAGATTAACGTGATAGATCTGTTCGGGCTTTCGCCTTCCTGGTTGTCTGACCTTGTAATTCACTTCGCTCACTTTTTCCATTATCTCGTAGGGGCCTTGCCATTTGGCAAGGAATTTGCTTTCAACCGTAGGGACAAGTACCAATATCCTATCCCCCGGGGAAAAGGTACGGGTCTTGGCTCCACGGTTGTACACTCTCTGCTGTGCCAACTGCGCTTGGGCCAAATGTTCCTTCACGATGGGCATTACCTGTGCAATTCGATCTTGCATCAGGGCGACATGCTCAATCACACTCCTGTGGGGAGAACTCTCACTTTCCCAAGTTTCCTTGGCAATATCCAACAGCCCTCTTGGGTGTCTCCCATACAGTAACTCAAAGGGGGAGAATCCCGTAGAGGATTGGGGCACCTCCCTAATAGCAAACATCAAATAAGGAAGTAGACAGTCCCAATCCTTTCCATCCCTATCCACCACTTTCTTCAACATTTGTTTTAGGGTTTTGTTGAATCTTTCAACCAGCCCATCGGTTTGGGGGTGATACACAGATGTACGTAATTGCGTCACTTTGAACAATTTACACAGCTCCTTCATAACCCGGGACATAAAGGGTGTACCTTGGTCCGTAAGCAGTTCTTTACAAATACCCACCCGGCTAAAAACAAGAGATAGCTCTTTGGCTATGGTTTTGGCCGAGGTATTTCTGAGAGGGATCGCTTCTGGATAACGGGTGGCATAGTCCATTATAACCAATATGTACTGGTGCCCCCTAGCGGACTTGATTATAGGACCTACCAAATCCATTGCGATTCTCTCAAACGGGACCTCAATGATGGGTAGAGGGACCAGCGGGCTACGGAAGTGTGGCATCGGGGCCGACCTCTGACACACAGGGCAGGAGGAACAATAATTTTCTATGTCCTTCATCACCCCAGGCCAATAGAATCTCTGTAATACCCTCTCTCGGGTTTTCTCTGTCCCCAGATGACCTCCAAGAATGTGCCCATGGGCCAACTCCAACACCAACTTCCTGTAAGGTTTGGGCACCACAAGCTGCTCAACGGTTTCTTCTGCCCTTTTTGCCACCCGATACAGTAGGTCCTTCTCTACGCTGAAGTATGGGTAAGTGCAGGTATTATCTGGGTTCACTAACTCGCCATCTATTTTCACTACGTTTTCCCGTGCCTTTATTAGGGCGGGGTCTTTCAACTGTTCTGTGGCAAAGTTTTCCCTGTGAACCTCAAGATCAGAAAACTCCACAGACGGTAGGTTTTCGTCTGAGGAGGTGGGCTCCTCTCCAGTTTCTTGAGTCTCCCCTGCCAATACTGACAAGGGAAATTCGGGAGAGTCCTCACCACTCTCAGAGGAGTTCTGGCTATCATATTCCTGGTACATAGGGGCACCAGTGGGGGGCTCAGGATCATCCCACAGTTCCCAGAACTTCGGAAAATCCCTTCCCACAATGGCGTCATGCGGTAACTGAGACACTAAGCCCACTGGATGAGAAAGGGTACCTTTGGGGGTCTCGAAACACACTGTAGTCACTGGATACTCTCGGGTGTCCCCATGCACACAAATAACAGCTACCTTGCTATTCCCAGAGACCTCTGTTTTAACTAATTCAGCCTTTATCAGGGTCACAAGGCTACCTGAATCCAGCAATACCACAACATTTCTACCATTAATACACATTTTGCATAAATGTTTCTCAGTTCCCCGAATGGCAGTGCATGCGACTGTCGCACACAGCGACTGACGTCTGCCCGTCAGAAAGTCACACTGCATGGGTTCCTCCAAAACCGGGCAATTTGCTGCAATATGTCCCGCTTGCCGGCAGCGGTAGCAAATGATCCTTCTTGCCGCCTCTTGAGCCGCTGATTTCCCAGGCTGTTCTCGCCAAACTTGGGGTAGAGCTCCCACCCTCTCACTCTCTCCACCCTTACCCCTTGGAATCATCTTATCCGCCCCTGGGGATGGTCTGGTCTTAGGGTGGAAAGTCCGAGTGTCTCTGGAAGAGGCCGTCAGGTTCTCTGTAGCCAAGTATTTCTCCACACGATCCACAAGACCATCGGCCGTCTCTGGGTCTCCATGGCTTACCCACTTTTGGATGGCAGTAGGAAGAGCTCTCAAAAACCGATCCATTACAACACGTTCCACAATCTTTGGTGCGGACAAAGTCTCTGGCTGTAGCCACTTTCTGCTCAGGTGAATGAGATCATACATTTGAGACCTGGGGGGTTTTCCAAGCTGGAAAGTCCAGTTATGCACACGCTGAGCCCGGACAGCCTGGGTGACACCCAGCCTTGCCAATATCTCAGCTTTTAGCATCACATAGTCTTTTGCTTGGTCAGGCTCTAGGTCATAGTAAGCTTTCTGCGATTCACCCGTTAACAGAGGAGCCACCAGTCCAGCCCACTGCTCCTCAGGCCACTTTTCTCTTTCAGCAGTCCTTTCAAACGTGGTCAAAAATACCTCTGGATCATCCTCTCCAGTCATTTTTGTCAATAAACGACTCACCCCAAAGGACGCGGTATTAGTGGGACGGCTTTCCTCACTGGTCTGCGGACGTTGCTGCATTACTGCTTCCATTTGTTGTAGTCTCTGCTCTTGCTTCTGTAATAGGTCTATGAAGCGGGCCTCAGATCGTTGCTGGGCTTGTTGCTGAGCTTCCAGACTCTGTTGGTGAGCTTGCTGCTGGGCTGCAAGGCTCTGTTGATGAGCTTGCTGCTGGGCTGCGAAGTTCTGTTGTTGAGCTGCAAGGCTCTTTTGCAAACCTGCATTTGTCTGCTGTTGATTGGCATTTGCTAGAGCCAGCTGTTTCAGTATCTCCTCCATGCTGGCTTAAAAAAAAACTGCCACTGGTTCTCCACCAACTGTGAGGGGGTTAGCTCGGCAGCGGGTGTGTGTGACCCCCGGGATGGGCTCCCCACACAAAAACAGGCCCAGCAGACGGAGGTTGTGGTTTTCAAAATCAAAAAGGTGCCGTTTATTTTCTATTTACAGTGACAAAAACACAGCAAAGCAAAAGAAACAAACAAAATAAATCCTGGTCAACTTGACCTCTGACTAAACATACAGGTTTCCTAACTAACAACTGGGATCAGCCTAGTGCTGTCCTAGTCCCTGGTTTTAAATGTCCAAGCAAAATATAGCCACACAGGCTTTCTCTCACCGCACAGGGGTTCACTCTCCCTAGACAGTCCACACAGGTCTGCTTCCAGGCATGAGCTAACATCTAATGAAGCTGGGAGTTTTTATAGAGGCCTTAAACGAACTGACAGGCTTCAGCTGGCCTCATCAACTCCCTGCCTGCACGACGCCCAGCCCTCTCCCTAGAGGTATGAGTCATCAATGAGCCCACTAGTCTCAGCTGGGCTTATACAACTCTCCACCTAGCTGTATAAATCGGCGTAAAGCCTGAATCTGGGCGAAATATATCTACCCCCCTGGATGCAACCAGGTGACTTTACCTTCCTGCTGTCACAATATATATATATAATATATTAGACTGTATATATATATATATATATATATATATATATATATATATTAAATACACTGCCTGCACGCCACTAACTAACCTGCCTGCCTAATCTGGCTCAGTCTATCTCCATCCGCACACTATACATGGCCGCTATGTAAGCAGTCTTATATAGTGTGGGGCGTGGACTTAGTCCCCCTGAGCCATGATTGGCCAAAGGCACCCTGCCTTTGGCCAATTATGGCTCTCGCAGCAGAGCGCGCTGTGATTGGCCAAAGCATGCAAGTCAGGTGCATGCTTTGGCCAATCATCAGACGTCAATGCACTGTGATCTCGCAGTGCATTATGGGGCGCTCCGTGACGCTCAAATTTCCTACGAATGCCCCATATGTTCAGTTAGTTTGCGAGCAAACGAACACCCGATGTTCGAGTCGAACTGCGGGCTCATCACTAGCTTGTACCAGTAATAATGGACAACTGTTTCATTGTATAACATTCAGGTATGACTTTCATGCAACTTTTGAGGGTTAACATTGAACTCTGTGGCACTCAAGTTGCATGAAAGTTGGACCAAAGTAGTGCATGAGCTACTTTGACGTCACTGCAACTTTAAGTCACAATTATGTGATTGGTTATTATTGGAAAACACAAGAAACGACTTGTCATGCGACTTTGATGTCCAAAGTTGCATGACATGTCGCACAAGTGTGAATGGACCATAAACACTGGTATTTGTGGTTGTGTATATGCATGTCTCGAAATGGCAGCAGATTCATAAGACAAGACTATATATAGATGAGATTAAAAGTAGGGTTGTCCCGATACCACTTTTTTAAGACCGAGTACAAGTACCGATACTTTTTTTCAAGTACTCGCCGATACCGATTACCGATACTTTTTTTCAATGTCATGTGACAGTTTGAAAGATGGGGACTGATAGGTGGCACTTATGGGCACGGATCGATGGCACTTATGGGCACTGATAGGTGGCACTTGTGGGCAGTGATAGGTGGCACTGATAGGTGGCACTTGGGGGCACTGATAGGTGGCATTTATGGGCATTGATAGATGGCACTTGTGGGCAGTGATAGGTGGCACTTGTGGGCACTGATAGGTGGCACTGATTGCACAGAAAGGTGGCACTTGTGGGCACTGATAGGTGGCACTTATGGGCACTGATAGGTGGCACTTATGGCACTGATAGATGGCACTTATGGGCACTGATAGGTGGCACTTGTGGGCAGTGATAGGTGGCACTGATTGCACAGAAAGGTGGCACTTGTGGGCAGTGATAGGTGGCACTTGTGGGCAGTGATAGGTGGCACTTGTGGGCACTGATAGGTGGCACTTGTGGGCACTGATAGGTGGCACTTGTGGGCAGTGATAGGTGGCACTAATAGGTGGCACTTGTGGGCACTGATAGATGGCACTGATTGCACTATCAGTGCAATAAGTGCCATCTATCAGTGCCCACAAGTGCCACCTATCAGTGCAATCAGTGCCCATAAGTGCCACCTATCAGTGCAATCAGTGGCATCTACCAGTGCCACCTGATAGGTGGCACTGATTCCACTGATAGGTAGCACTTGTGGGTACTGATATGTGGCTGGCACTGAAATGCTGCGGGGGGTGGGGGGGGGAAATGACACAGGATTTAAGAAAAAAAAAAAACTGCTGCAACGCCCATCTTGGTACACCCTGCACTCGGCTGCAGTAAGCAACAGCAGACATCTTGTTACACCCAGCCCATATAGCTCGGGCTGGGTGTAACAAGATGTCTGCTGCTGCTTACTGCAGCCGAGTGCAGAGTGTACCAAGATGGGCGTGGGGACGTTCAGCCGCTGACGGCGACCGAATGTGACAGCACCGGTCACCGATCCTGATGCGGCTGCGCCCTGAACCCCTGCCAGCTTACCAGGTTCAACTGCAGGTGAGGGACTCGCTCTCCGCCCGCGGACTCCGTCCACCGACTGTGCCCGCCCTCTTCAGCCAGACTCCGCCCGCACCTTCCTCTCCCGCCCTTCCTAGCCACTGACTCCTCCCGCCCTCTCCGGCCAGACTCCGCCCGCACTCCCCCGCCCTCTCTCCTGCCCTCCCCAGCCACTGACTCCTCCCGCCCTCTCCGGCCACAAAAAAAAAAAAAAGTATCGGGTGAAGCATCGGGAGCATTTGCGCGAGTACAAGTACTCGCGCAAATGCTTGATATCGGTCCCGATACCGATACTAGTATCGGTATCGGGACAACCCTAATTAAAAGTGTTAAAATGCATGTTGCATATAAGTACTGTGAGGGGGTTAGCTCGGCAGCGGGTGTGTGTGACCCCCGGGATGGGCTCCCCACACAAAACAGGCCCAGCAAACGGAGGTTGTGGTTTTCAAAATCAAAAAGGTGCGGTTTATTTTCTATTTACAGTGACAAAACACAGCAAAGCAAAAGAAACATAACCAAAATAAATCCTGGTCAAGTTGACCTCTGACTAAACATACAGGTTTCCTAACTAACAACTGGGATCAGCCTAGTGCTGTCCTAGTCCCTAAGTCCCTGGTTTTAAATGTCCAAGCAAATAGCCACACAGGCTTTGTCTCACCGCACAGGGGTTCACTCTCCCTAGACAGTCCACACAGGTCTGGTTCCAGGCATGAGCTAACACCTAATGAATCTGGGACTTCTTATAGAGGCCTAAATGAGCTGACAAGCTTCAGCTGGCCTCATCAACTCCCTGTCTGTACGACGCCCCACACTCTCCCTAGAGGTATGAGTCATCCATGAGCCCACTAGCCTTATACAACTCTCCACCTAGTTGTATAAGTCGGCGTAAAGCCTGAATCTGGGCGAAATATATCTACCCCCCTGGATGCAACCAGGTGACTTTACCTTCCTGCTGTCACATACCCCCCCCTCTTGTTTTAACCTCGGGGTTGGAACACCAGCAATCAGGCATTCATGTACTCGAGACAAAGCATCCACATTCCCCATTTGAACGCCAGGGCGATGCTTTACTGTGAAGTTGAATTCCTGGAGGGCCAGGAACCACCTATTCACTCTTCTATTTGTTTCCTTGTTTTGAGCCATCCACTTTAACGGAGCGTGATCCGTAACCATGTCAAAGTGCCTACCTAGCAGGTAGTACCGAAGGGAATCTAGAGCCCACTTCACCGCTAAACACTCCTTTTCAACGGTGGCGTAATTTACCTCATGGGACTTCAACTTCCTGCTGAGGTAAATGACTGGGTGCTCTTCCCCGTTCCAGACCTGGGACAATACTGCTCCTAACCCCACATCTGACGCATCACTTTGTACGACAAAGTCTTTAGAGAAGTCGGGTGAGTACAACACTGGCTGGCTACATAAGGCTTGTTTCAAGAATTGGAATGCTGCCTCAGCCTCGGGGGTCCATTTAATCATGACCGACCCTTTCCCCTTCGTCAGGTTGGTTAGGGGCACAGCCTTAGAAGCAAAGTGGGGAATGAATCGCCGATAATACCCAGCGATTCCCAGAAAGGCTCGTACCTGCTTCTTGCTGTTGGGACGTGGCCAACTCTGGATGGCCTCGACTTTGTTGAGTTGGGGTTTTATTACTCCCCTCCCAATGGTGTACCCAAGATATTTGGCCTCCTCCTGCCCAATGGTACACTTCTTGGGGTTAGCCGTAAACCCCGCTTCCCGAACAGAGTCCAGGACTGCTTGCACTTTTGGCAGATGTGAGGCCCAATCTGTGCTATGGACAATTACGTCATCCAGGTAAGCCGCAGCATACTTCCGATGGGGCCTCAGCATCTGGTCCATTTTCCGCTGGAATGTGGCCGGCGCATTCTGTAACCCGAACGGCATTCTTTTATATTGGAACGCCCCGTCTGGGGTTACAAATGCGGTTTTCTCTTTGGCCGACTTGGCCAGGGGGATTTGCCAATACCCTTTTGTGAGGTCAAGAGTCGTCATGTATCGGGCTGTTCCCAGCCGGTCGATCAACTCATCTATACGTGGCATGGGGTAGGTGTCAAATTTTGTAACTTTGTTCAACTGACGAAAATCGTTACAAAATCGCCAGCTCCCATCCGGTTTAGGCACCAACACGATGGGACTAGACCAATCACTTTGGGACTCCTCTATCACCCCTAAGTTCAGCATTTTCTGTACTTCCTCCCGTATTGCCTCCCGTCGAGCCTCTGGGATCCGATAGGGTTTTAACTTCACCCTTTCACCGGGCGGGGTAATGATGTCATGCTCTACCCCAGATGTTTGTCCCGGCAGCTCAGAGAATACCTCCTTGTTGCGAAGCACAAACTCCTTAACCTCCTGTTGTTGGGGTTGTGACAAGGTGGCTGCTATTCCAACCTCAGGAATCACGCAACCAGTTTGAGCTGGTGACCAAGTGTCTGCGACTAGGGACTCTCTATCCCTCCAGGCTTTCAACAGATTAACGTGATAGATCTGTTCGGGCTTTCGCCTTCCTGGTTGTCTGACCTTGTAATTCACTTCGCTCACTTTTTCCATTATCTCGTAGGGGCCTTGCCATTTGGCAAGGAATTTACTTTCAACCGTAGGGACAAGTACCAATATCCTATCCCCCGGGGAGAAGGTACGGGTCTTGGCTCCACGGTTGTACACTCTCTGCTGTGCCAACTGCGCTTGGGCCAAATGTTCCTTCACGATGGGCATTACCTGTGCAATTCGATCTTGCATCAGGGCGACATGCTCAATCACACTCCTGTGGGGAGAACTCTCACTTTCCCAAGTTTCCTTGGCAATATCCAACAGCCCTCTTGGGTGTCTCCCATACAGTAACTCAAAGGGGGAGAATCCCGTAGAGGATTGGGGCACCTCCCTAATAGCAAACATCAAATAAGGAAGTAAACAGTCCCAATCCTTTCCATCTCTATCCACCACTTTCTTCAACATTTGTTTTAGGGTTTTGTTGAATCTTTCAACCAGCCCATCGGTTTGGGGGTGATACACAGACGTACGCAATTGCGTCACTTTGAACAATTTACACAGCTCTTTCATAACCCGGGACATAAAGGGTGTACCTTGGTCCGTAAGCAGTTCTTTACAAATACCCACCCGGCTAAAAACAAGAGATAGCTCTTTGGCTATGGTTTTGGCCGAGGTATTTCGGAGAGGGATCGCTTCTGGATAACGGGTGGCATAGTCCATTATAACTAATATGTACTGGTGCCCCCTAGCGGACTTGATTATAGGACCTACCAAATCCATGGCGATCCTCTCAAACGGGACCTCAATGATGGGTAGAGGGACCAGCGGGCTACGGAAATGTGGCATCGGGGCCAACCTCTGACACACAGGGCAGGAGGAACAATAATTTTCTACGTCCTTCATCACCCCCGGCCAATAGAATCTCTGTAATACCCTCTCTCGGGTTTTCTCTGTCCCCAGATGACCTCCAAGAATGTGCCCATGGGCCAACTCCAACACCAACTTCCTGTAAGGTTTGGGCACCACAAGCTGCTCAACGGTTTCTTCTGCCCTTTTTGCCACCCGATACAGTAGGTCCTTCTCTACGCTGAAGTATGGGTAAGTGCAGGTATTATCTGGGTTCACTAACTCGCCATCTATTTTCACTACGTTTTCCCGTGCCTTTATTAGGGCGGGGTCTTTCAACTGTTCTGTGGCAAAGTTTTCCCTGTGAACCTCAAGATCAGAAAACTCCACAGACGGTAGGTTTTCGTCTGAGGAGGTGGGCTCCTCTCCAGTTTCTTGAGTCTCCCCTGCCAATACTGATAAGGGAAATTCCGGAGAGTCCTCACCACTCTCAGGGGAGTTCTGGCTATCACATTCCTGGTACATAGGGGCACCAGTGAGGGGCTCAGGATCATCCCACAGTTCCCAGAACTTCGGAAAATCCCTTCCCACAATGGCGTCATGCGGTAACTGAGATACTAAGCCCACTGGATGAGAGAGGGTACCTTTGGGGGTCTCGAAACACACTGTAGTCACTGGATACTCTCGGGTGTCCCCATGCACACAAATAACAGCTACCTTGCTATTCCCAGAGACCTCTGTTTTAACTAACTCAGCCTTTATCAGGGTCACAAGGCTACCTGAATCCAGCAATACCACAACATTTCTACCATTAACACACATTTTGCATAAATGTTTCTCAGTTCCTCGAATGGCAGTGCATGCGACTGTCGCACACAGCGACTGACGTCTGCCCGTCAGAAAGTCACACTGCATGGGTTCCTCCACAACCGGGCAATTGGCTGCAATATGTCCCGCTTGCCGGCAGCGGTAGCAAACGATCCTTCTTGCCGCCTCTTGAGCCGCTGATTTCCCAGGCTGTTCTCGCCAAACTTGGGGTAGAGCTCCCACCCTCTCACTCTCTCCACCCTCACCCCTTGGAATCCTCTTATCCGCCCCTGGGGATGGTCTGGTCTTAGGGTGGAAAGTCCGAGTGTCTCTGGAAGAGGCCGTCAGGTTCTCTGTAGCCAAGTATTTCTCCACACGATCCACAAGACCATCGGCCGTCTCTGGGTCTCCATGGCTTACCCACTTTTGGATGGCAGTAGGAAGAGCTCTCAAAAACCGATCCATTACAACACGTTCCACAATCTTTGGTGCGGACAAAGTCTCTGGCTGTAGCCACTTTCTGCTCAGGTGAATGAGATCATACATTTGAGACCTGGGGGGTTTTCCAAGCTGGAAAGTCCAGTTATGCACACGCTGAGCCCGGACAGCCTGGGTGACACCCAGCCTTGCCAAAATTTCAGCTTTTAGCATCACATAGTCTTTTGCTTGGTTAGGCTCTAGGTCATAGTAAGCTTTCTGCGATTCACCAGTTAACAGAGGAGCCACCAGTCCAGCCCACTGCTCCTCAGGCCACTTTTCTCTTTCAGCGGTCCTTTCAAATGTGGTCAAAAATACCTCTGGATCATCCTCTCCAGTCATTTTTGTCAATAAACGACTCACCCCAAAGGACGCGGTATTAGTGGGACGGCTTTCCTCACTGGTCTGCGGACGTTGCTGCATTACTGCTTCCATTTGTTGTAGTCTCTGCTCTTGCTTCTGTAACAGGTCTATGAAGCGGGCCTCAGATTGCTGCTGGGCTTGTTGCTGAGCTTCCAGACTCTGTTGGTGAGCTTGCTGCTGGGCTGCAAGGCTCTGTTGATGAGCTTGCTGCTGGGCTGCAAGGCTCCTTTGCAAACCTGCATTTGTCTGCTGTTGATTGGCATTTGCTAGAGCCAGCTGTTTCAGTATCTCCTCCATGCTGGCTTAAAAAAAAACTGCCACTGGTTCTCCACCAACTGTGAGGGGGTTAGCTCGGCAGCGGGTGTGTGTGACCCCCGGGATGGGCTCCCCACACAAAACAGGCCCAGCAAACGGAGGTTGTGGTTTTCAAAATCAAAAAGGTGCGGTTTATTTTCTATTTACAGTGACAAAACACAGCAAAGCAAAAGAAACATAACCAAAATAAATCCTGGTCAAGTTGACCTCTGACTAAACATACAGGTTTCCTAACTAACAACTGGGATCAGCCTAGTGCTGTCCTAGTCCCTAAGTCCCTGGTTTTAAATGTCCAAGCAAATAGCCACACAGGCTTTGTCTCACCGCACAGGGGTTCACTCTCCCTAGACAGTCCACACAGGTCTGGTTCCAGGCATGAGCTAACACCTAATGAATCTGGGAGTTCTTATAGAGGCCT
Organism: Rana muscosa; assembly: GCA_029206835.1. Classification (NCBI taxonomy): domain Eukaryota; kingdom Metazoa; phylum Chordata; class Amphibia; order Anura; family Ranidae; genus Rana; species Rana muscosa. The sequence continues at coordinate 648,516,925 of CM055122.1, forward strand.
AAATGAGCTGACAAGCTTCAGCTGGCCTCATCAACTCCCTGTCTGTACGACGCCCCACACTCTCCCTAGAGGTATGAGTCATCCATGAGCCCACTAGCCTTATACAACTCTCCACCTAGTTGTATAAGTCGGCGTAAAGCCTGAATCTGGGCGAAATATATCTACCCCCCTGGATGCAACCAGGTGACTTTACCTTCCTGCTGTCACAGTACATTTTGTAACATTCATTCTATATTTATATAGTATAGTACATAAAGAAATGAATGAGCACAAATGTTACATACTTAGGATCATGTAGTTAAGCAAACAGCAATGTGCAGTAACCAATACAAATTTCGTGTTCACTGATTTGACCACATTAAACTGAAATCTAATTCATCTCCATGGGTTCGTGAACGTTGTATATCACTATTGCTTTTCCCTTGAATTGCTAAACCAGCCCAGTAAGCTTCTTTCTCTCCATAATGATTGTTTCCAAAAAGGTATGGACCAATAGTACCACTCCATTGTCATGACACTGGAAGTGATTTAATGCACATACAACGTCTGTGCTGAGCCAGGCAAAGACAGAGAAACCCTAGGATGGACAAAATAGAAATGAACAGGGACTGGGGTATCAGACGTTGAAGACCACATTAATTTGAAAGCATTGCAGTACAAAGTATTATTGCTATATTAAAGCCCATTCTAAAAATGATAGCAATAATAATGTGCAAAGTACAACAATCCATTGTGCCCATTTATTTCTATTTGCTAAAATCAGATTAGTAAAAGATAAATTTTGATTTATTGTTGCAAGCTGCTTGACTGTACACTGATTTCTAAAAAAGTTAGTAAAACAAAGCTAGCTTATTTAAAAAATGATGTAATTATAAATACATGTAAATGTTTAAACTGTTTAATAATTCTGTAAATGGGAAGGTGTCATTAGATGGTTTACCCACATTAAGGATATTCTACGAAACTAATTTACATTTTCTGATTGGACAATTGTTGAAAAAAAAAAAAACATGAACAGATTCAAAATATTGTCATGACATCACTGTGAAGACCACAAAGAGAGCATGAACTAATTTTTGTCAGCATTCCTTTGTAACACGCAAATCTTTTGCGGGGCAATACTTGGATAGGGTGGCATCACAATGTAGAGAACATTGTGACATATAATTCTCTCCCTACTGTTTAACATTCAATTTGACTTGACTATAACAAAATACATTTTTTTGGTTGTACATTAGGTTTAGATGTGACATAAACTGGCCAATACACAAAAGAAGAGGAAAAAGCATACTTTTTTTTGCAGTCATTTATTTTCACATACTTCACGAATAATTAATTTGTCTACATTTTTATTTACTGTATGTAAATTTTGGTATTGTATAAAATCCTCAATTCTACATGGAGTAGTTGAAGCTGGCTTAGAAAAACTGAGCTACAAATGGCCTTATCCAATAAAAAATCCTTATTCTTAAGGTCTAATTATTTTCTTTAAACATCTATCAGAATCCATGAGCTAATTAGGAATGTTTGTTATTGGTTACTGCACTTACAAAATTACTATTTAAGATTATTAACAATTTATTGACCAAGACAGAACAGTTCTAGGGTGCATCTGTGGCTGAGAGCGAAGCATTACAAAGACCTAGATTATATAGAACCCCATAACAAAAAATTATATAAGAAGGGTAAAAAGTGGCTGAGCAAACCTTCTAGAAGAGAATTACTGACATGTATTTACAGTACCTCTCATTCATTATTACAATAGAACGTATTTATGAAAAACACGTTTGTATAGGAAGCTGACAGAATTGATATATCATTATTTCCCAGTAAGCTTCAAGAAGTTGAGTCTGGGTTTTCGTATGTGTGTGATATATATATATATATATATATATATATATATATATATATATATATTTATATATATAAAATCATTATCATATATCTTCTTTTGTGTTACTTTGCGATCTGTGCCAAATATTCTACTTACCTTACAGAATAAATTAGGAAATTCCATGTATTACTGGAAAGAAACCTCATCATATCAAATTTTCACAAAATCCATCACCCTCAGTATATGTAGAAAGCCCTTCCAAAATATAAAAGACCAGGCTAAACTAAATAATGCTCCTGAAAAATCAGTATTTGTGAAAGATAGCCATGCCTGCCAATGATCTTTTTTGTCGCTCTGTCATGTTCATGAACTTTTAACTTGAAAAAGACCTTGACATTCTGTTGGGACTATTTGTCACTTAGTAACAAACTTAAAAGATACTGCTCCAGGCAAAATAGCAGTGGTCAAGGTCATAGGCAAATGACCATCAGGATGAAGTTCCTGAATGCAAAAGTCAGTTTTAAATTAACAAATGAATCCTGCATTTCATCAGCAATCCAATGATCAGCACAACCAGAATTTTAACAGAGAGGTAATAGTAACAATATCATTTGCATTTAAGCATTAACTTCAGGCAGGTATAAAAACATCAGTCTTTATTTATTTTTGAATATTCAGGTGAAGTTCCTATTTAAAAATACTTATTTTTTTTGTAACTGCAGCAAATGTAAGTACACACTGATCTCAGCCCCCTACAAACCCCTGCATGGAAGGACCTGGACTGAAGGAAGGAAGGGTCAGGAGGGGACAGCAGTTTAAAGTTGGGTAAACACAAATTATTTTTACAATAGATTTCTGCACCCAAAAAAGCAAGGTGGATGCAGGAACCCCACCACCACCAAAACATTATAATCTGATAGTGGGGACCCCCCTAGGGTTGCCACCTCATCCCTTTAAATTGAACACATATGAATGACACAGGTTCTGGGGCTAATTTAATGCAGATAAGGCATCAAGTGAGTTTAATTAACACCTTAATCAGCCACATAGCATTTGTATATATGTATTGTATTAATATGTGTTCAGGTTTAAAGGGATGATGTGGCAACCCTAGACCCCCCACTGTCAGAATACACTGGTTAGTGCTGCAGCCGATTTTCTGCAGCCACTGATTAAATGAAAAATTTCCAGCTGGTCCATTCGACAGAAGCCAATCTTACAATCAACTTCTATCTAACATGGAGGGCTACACAGATTTAAATTTGGCAGGGTCCTTGCTGAACCGTCTGAATTTTGATCTGTGTGCACCTAGCTTACGCTAAGTGGTGACTCTTCATTGTATGGCTGCTGCTCTATCACTGTCCAATTATCAGACAGAGATAGTACGTTTTTAATTAAGCAGGACCAATGTAACTAGGTAAAAATTATCCATATCTACATTACACATACTGTACTGCTGAATGAGTCAGAGCAGTACCCCAACCTTCCCATTCCGGTGTACAGCTCTGTGTAAATTTACAATGAGGTGTCTGAAAAGAAATCCATAGTACTCTGAGAATGATTTTTCAGATAATAAATGTTTATCTATATTACAAACATGGATTAAAATAAAAACGATCCAAAAGCAGTAAAAAAACAAAAAAAAAACTTAAAACTTATAGTCATTTGTAATAAGCAATAACTAATGTGTATGTATTATCTTGTCAAAACATTACTGTACACGTAACTGTGGTTACCTAAGTAAAGTCCCATTCTCATAATAAAGTCTACAAAGAAAGTCCCTTATTTGTAGTTTTTGATAACTTAGCAGTGTGACAGCAGGAAGGTAAAGTCACCTGGTTGCATCCAGGGGGGTAGATATATTTCGCCCAGATTCAGGCTTTACGCCGACTTATACAACTAGGTGGAGAGTTGTATAAGCCCAGCTAAGGCTAGTGGGCTCATGGATGACTCATACCTCTAGGGAGAGGGCTGGGCGTCGTGCAGGCAGGGAGTTGATGAGGCCAGCTGAAGCCTGTCAGTTCGTTTAAGGCCTCCATAAAAACTCCCAGCTTCATTAGATGTTAGCTCATGCCTGGAACCAGACCTGTGTGGACTGTCTAGGGAGAGTGAACCCCTGTGCGGTGAGAAAAAGCCTGTGTGGCTATTTGCTTGGACATTTAAAACCAGGGACTTAGGGACTAGGACAGCACTAGGCTGATCCCAGTTGTTAGTTAGGAAACCTGTATGTTTAGTCAGAGGTCAAGTTGACCAGGATTTATTTTGTTTATATGTTTCTTTTGGCTTTGCTGTGTTTTGTCACTGTAAATAGAAAATAAACCGCACCTTTTTTTTGATTTTGAAAACCACAACCTCCGTTTGCTGGGCCTGTTTTTGTGTGGGGAGCCCATCCCGGGGGTCACACACACCCGCTGCCGAGCTAACCCCCTCACAGTTGGTGGAGAACCAGTGGCAGTTTTTTTTAAGCCAGCATGGAGGAGATACTGAAGCAGCTGGCTCTAGCAAATGCCAATCAACAGCAGACAAATGCAGGTTTGCAAAAGAGCCTTGCAGCTCAACAACAGAACTTCGCAGCCCAGCAGCAAGCTCATCAACAGAGCCTTGCAGCCCAGCAGCAAGCTCACCAACAGAGTCTGGAAGCTCAGCAACAAGCCCAGCAGAAATCTGAGGCCCGCTTCATAGACCTGTTACAGAAGCAAGAGCAGAGACTACAACAAATGGAAGCAGTAATGCAGCAACGTCCGCAGACCAGTGAGGAAAGCCGTCCCACTAATACCGCGTCCTTTGGGGTGAGTCGTTTATTGACAAAAATGACTGGAGAGGATGATCCAGAGGTATTTTTGACCACATTTGAAAGGACTGCTGAAAGAGAAAAGTGGCCTGAGGAGCAGTGGGCTGGACTGGTGGCTCCTCTGTTAACTGGTGAATCGCAGAAGGCTTACTATGACCTAGAGCCTGACCAAGCAAAAGACTATGTGATGCTAAAAGCTGAGATATTGGCAAGGCTGGGTGTCACCCAGGCTGTCCGGGCTCAGCGTGTGCATAACTGGACTTTCCAGCTTGGAAAACCCCCCAGGTCTCAAATGTATGATCTCATTCACCTGAGCAGAAAGTGGCTACAGCCAGAGACTTTGTCCGCACCAAAGATTGTGGAACGTGTTGTAATGGATCGGTTTTTGAGAGCTCTTCCTACTGCCATCCAAAAGTGGGTAAGCCATGGAGACCCAGAGACGGCCGATGGTCTTGTGGATCGTGTGGAGAAATACTTGGCTACAGAGAACCTGACGGCCTCTTCCAGAGACACTCGGACTTTCCACCCTAAGACCAGACCATCCCCAGGGGCGGATAAGAGGATTCCAAGGGGTGAGGGTGGAGAGAGTGAGAGGGTGGGAGCTCTACCCCAAGTTTGGCGAGAACAGCCTGGGAAATCAGCGGCTCAAGAGGCGGCAAGAAGGATCGTTTGCTACCGCTGCCGGCAAGCGGGACATATTGCAGCCAATTGCCCGGTTGTGGAGGAACCCATGCAGTGTGACTTTCTGACGGGCAGACGTCAGTCGCTGTGTGCGACAGTCGCATGCACTGCCATTCGAGGAACTGAGAAACATTTATGCAAAATGTGTGTTAATGGTAGAAATGTTGTGGTATTGCTGGATTCAGGTAGCCTTGTGACCCTGATAAAGGCTGAGTTAGTTAAAACAGAGGTCTCTGGGAATAGCAAGGTAGCTGTTATTTGTGTGCATGGGGACACCCGAGAGTATCCAGTGACTACAGTGTGTTTCGAGACCCCCAAAGGTACCCTCTCTCATCCAGTGGGCTTAGTATCTCAGTTACCGTATGACGCCATTGTGGGAAGGGATTTTCCGAAGTTCTGGGAACTGTGGGATGATCCTGAGCCCCCCACTGGTGCCCCTATGTACCAGGAATGTGATAGCCAGAACTCCCCTGAGAGTGGTGAGGACTCTCCGGAATTTCCCTTATCAGTATTGGCAGGGGAGACTCAAGAAACTGGAGAGGAGCCCACCTCCTCAGACGAAAACCTACCGTCTGTGGAGTTTTCTGATCTTGAGGTTCACAGGGAAAACTTTGCCACAGAACAGTTGAAAGACCCCGCCCTAATAAAGGCACGGGAAAACGTAGTGAAAATAGATGGCGAGTTAGTGAACCCAGATAATACCTGCACTTACCCATACTTCAGCGTAGAGAAGGACCTACTGTATCGGGTGGCAAAAAGGGCAGAAGAAACCGTTGAGCAGCTTGTGGTGCCCAAACCTTACAGGAAGTTGGTGTTGGAGTTGGCCCATGGGCACATTCTTGGAGGTCATCTGGGGACAGAGAAAACCCGAGAGAGGGTATTACAGAGATTCTATTGGCCGGGGGTGATGAAGGACATAGAAAATTATTGTTCCTCCTGCCCTGTGTGTCAGAGGTCGGCCCCGATGCCACATTTCCGTAGCCCGCTGGTCCCTCTACCCATCATTGAGGTCCCGTTTGAGAGGATCGCCATGGATTTGGTAGGTCCTATAATCAAGTCCGCTAGGGGGCACCAGTACATATTAGTTATAATGGACTATGCCACCCGTTATCCAGAAGCGATCCCTCTCCGAAATACCTCGGCCAAAACCATAGCCAAAGAGCTATCTCTTGTGTTTAGCCGGGTGGGTATTTGTAAAGAACTGCTTACGGACCAAGGTACACCCTTTATGTCCCGGGTTATGAAGGAGCTGTGTAAATTGTTCAAAGTGACGCAATTACGTACATCTGTGTATCACCCCCAAACCGATGGGCTGGTTGAAAGATTCAACAAAACCCTAAAACAAATGTTGAAGAAAGTGGTGGATAGAGATGGAAAGGATTGGGACTGTCTACTTCCTTATCTGATGTTTGCTATTAGGGAGGTGCCCCAATCCTCTACGGGATTCTCCCCCTTTGAGTTACTGTATGGGAGACACCCAAGAGGGCTGTTGGATATTGCCAAGGAAACTTGGGAAAGTGAGAGTTCTCCCCACAGGAGTGTGATTGAGCATGTCGCCCTGATGCAAGACCGAATTGCACAGGTAATGCCCATCGTGAAGGAACATTTGGCCCAAGCGCAGTTAGCACAGCAGAGAGTGTACAACCGTGGAGCCAAGACCCGTACCTTTTCCCCGGGGGATAGGATACTGGTACTTGTCCCTACGGTTGAAAGTAAATTCCTTTCCAAATGGCAAGGCCCCTACGAGATAATGGAAAAAGTGAGCGAAGTGAATTACAAGGTCAGACAACCAGGAAGGCGAAAGCCCGAACAGATCTATCACGTTAATCTGTTGAAAGCCTGGAGGGATAGAGAGTCCCTAGTCGCAGACACTTGGTCACCAGCTCAAACTGGTTGCGTGATTCCTGAGGTTGGAATAGCAGCCACCTTGTCACAACCCCAACAACAGGAGGTTAAGGAGTTTGTGCTTCGCAACAAGGAGGTATTCTCTGAGCTGCCGGGACAAACATCTGGGGTAGAGCATGACATCATTACCCCGCCCGGTGAAAGGGTGAAGTTAAAACCCTATCGGATCCCAGAGGCCCGACGGGAGGCAATACGGGAGGAAGTACAGAAAATGCTGAACTTAGGGGTGATAGAGGAGTCCCAAAGTGATTGGTCTAGTCCCATTGTGTTGGTGCCTAAACCGGATGGGAGCTGGCGATTTTGTAACGATTTTCGTCAGTTGAACAAAGTTACAAAATTTGACACCTACCCCATGCCACGTATAGATGAGTTGATCGACCGGCTGGGAACAGCCCGATACATGACGACTCTTGACCTCACAAAAGGGTATTGGCAAATCCCCCTGGCCAAATTGGCCAAAGAGAAAACCGCATTTGTAACCCCAGACGGGGCGTTCCAATATAAAAGAATGCCGTTCGGGTTACAGAATGCGCCGGCCACATTCCAGCGGAAAATGGACCAGATGCTGAGGCCCCATCGGAAGTATGCTGCGGCTTACCTGGATGACGTAATTGTCCATAGCACAGATTGGGCCTCACATCTGCCAAAAGTGCAAGCAGTCCTGGACTCTGTTCGGGAAGCGGGGTTTACGGCTAACCCCAAGAAGTGTACCATTGGGCAGGAGGAGGCCAAATATCTTGGGTACACCATTGGGAGGGGAGTAATAAAACCCCAACTCAACAAAGTCGAGGCCATCCAGAGTTGGCCACGTCCCAACAGCAAGAAGCAGGTACGAGCCTTTCTGGGAATCGCTGGGTATTATCGGCGATTCATTCCCCACTTTGCTTCTAAGGCTGTGCCCCTAACCAACCTAACGAAGGGGAAAGGGTCGGTCATGATTAAATGGACCCCCGAGGCTGAGGCAGCATTCCAATTCTTGAAACAAGCCTTATGTAGCCAGCCAGTGTTGTACTCACCCGACTTCTCTAAAGACTTTGTCGTACAAAGTGATGCGTCAGATGTGGGGTTAGGAGCAGTATTGTCCCAGGTCTGGAACGGGGAAGAGCACCCAGTCATTTACCTCAGCAGGAAGTTGAAGTCCCATGAGGTAAATTACGCCACCGTTGAAAAGGAGTGTTTAGCGGTGAAGTGGGCTCTAGATTCCCTTCGGTACTACCTGCTAGGTAGGCACTTTGACATGGTTACGGATCACGCTCCGTTAAAGTGGATGGCTCAAAACAAGGAAACAAATAGAAGAGTGAATAGGTGGTTCCTGGCCCTCCAGGAATTCAACTTCACAGTAAAGCATCGCCCTGGCGTTCAAATGGGGAATGTGGATGCTTTGTCTCGAGTACATGAATGCCTGATTGTTGGTGTTCCAACCCCGAGGTTAAAACAAGAGGGGGGGGGGTATGTGACAGCAGGAAGGTAAAGTCACCTGGTTGCATCCAGGGGGGTAGATATATTTCGCCCAGATTCAGGCTTTACGCCGACTTATACAACTAGGTGGAGAGTTGTATAAGCCCAGCTAAGGCTAGTGGGCTCATGGATGACTCATACCTCTAGGGAGAGGGCTGGGCGTCGTGCAGGCAGGGAGTTGATGAGGCCAGCTGAAGCCTGTCAGTTCGTTTAAGGCCTCCATAAAAACTCCCAGCTTCATTAGATGTTAGCTCATGCCTGGAACCAGACCTGTGTGGACTGTCTAGGGAGAGTGAACCCCTGTGCGGTGAGAAAAAGCCTGTGTGGCTATTTGCTTGGACATTTAAAACCAGGGACTTAGGGACTAGGACAGCACTAGGCTGATCCCAGTTGTTAGTTAGGAAACCTGTATGTTTAGTCAGAGGTCAAGTTGACCAGGATTTATTTTGTTTATATGTTTCTTTTGGCTTTGCTGTGTTTTGTCACTGTAAATAGAAAATAAACCGCACCTTTTTTTTGATTTTGAAAACCACAACCTCCGTTTGCTGGGCCTGTTTTTGTGTGGGGAGCCCATCCCGGGGGTCACACACACCCGCTGCCGAGCTAACCCCCTCACAGCAGTTACACAAACATTTAAGTTGGCGTGGTTATTGTTGTACATCTGTTTCGAATAGAACATTATTTTGTTAACCGTGCTGTTTTACAGATATTTCGTCAAAGAACCCCTGAAAAGATGCAGATTATTAAGAGTAATCTTAAATCATAGTTAATAAAATACATGTGCCAGTGGAAGCTGTAGTACTAAATCTGTCATGATGGCTGTTGCCTGGCACAGACAGAGCTCCCATTCTGTTCTTATGCCGCGTACACACGACCATTTTTCTCGTCGGGAAAAATTTTATTTTTTCTCTTTGACGAGAAAAACGACCGTGTGTGGGCTTTTGGTCATTTTTCCCGACGAGAAAAACGGCATTAATCACGACGAGAAAAATTAGAACATGCTCTAATTTTTCTCGTCGTGATTCACGGCATTTTTTTCCGCTGCAGTTTTCCCATAGGGAGACACTGCCGGAGAGCCTACACACGGTCGTTTTTCTCGACCAAGAGATAAAATGACGGGAAAAACGGCCGTGTGTAGGGAAACAAGCCGCTCCTCGTTTTTCCCGTCAATTTTCTCGACTGTGTTTTCACCGTCGAGAAAATCGATCGTGTGTACGCGGCATTACAGAAGTTCCCTACCATTGAATCAGCACACATTTAGGTAAGACAATGCAAGCCTCCAGCACTAGATTGTACCCCCTGGCTGTGACCGATAACAGCCACTCTGTCAGGTTCCATTTTAACCACTTGCCCATTGGGCACTTAAACCCCCTTCCTAACCAGACCAATATTCAGCTTTCAGTGCTCTCACATCTTGAATGACAATTCCTCAGTCATGCAACATTGTACCCATATGACATTTTAGTCCTTTTTTTCACACAAATAGAGCTTTCTTTTAGTGGTATTTAATCACCACTGGGTTTTTTTTGCGCTATAAATGAAAAAAGACCTACATTTTGGATAGAGCATGAATGTGGATGTATGAGCCAGGGATGGAGCATGAATTTGGATGGATGAGCCAGAGATGGAGCATGAATGTGGATGGATGAGCCAGGGAAGGAGCATGAATGTGGATAGATGAGCCAGGGATGGAGCATGGATGAGCATGAATGTGGATGGATGAGCCAGGGATGGAGCATGAATGTGGATGGATGAGCCAGGGATGGAGCATGAATGAGGGTGGATGATCCAGGGGTGGAGCATGAATGAGCCAGGGATGGAGCATGAATGAGCATGAATCTGAATGCATGAGCTAGGGATGGATGGATGGATGAGCCAGAGATGGAGCATGAATGTGGAAGGATGAGCCAGGGATGGAGCATGACTGAGCATGAATGTGGATGGATGAGCCAGGCACGGATGGATGAGCCAGGGATGGGCACAGATCAGCACTGTGGGCACTTGAGATCCAGCCCACAGCGCTGCTGCACCAGCTCCCTCTTGTCCTCACACGCTGTACCGATCGGCATGAGGAGAGGGGAGGAGCCAAACCGGACATGCTCCGGTTTGTTTACAAGTGATTACTCCATCATTGGATGGAGTGATCACGTGGTAAAGGGCTGCTGTCATTGGCCCTTTACCCCGATCCGTATTCCGATGGTCACGGGCATTCCCGGGTGCGCGCCCCAGGGGGAGTGCGGGAGCGCGATTCTGGGACAATATAGTACGCCCTCCCAGAGTTATCCAACCACGCTGTAGCATTTTTTTGGCTATGGCCCAGTCGGCAAGTGGTTAAAATGCCTTTTCTGTTTGTCCTGGTAACCACTGTCACCAGGACTGAAAGTGAGGGTAAATCCACATTTCTGGGTTATCAACAGAACAGGAGTTGAGAGAATCATCTAATGGGTGCACGTGAGCCAATCCAACTGTCTAATAGAGTGTAGGCACTATGCAGGTGCAGTCTATTTTCTCCACTTGGTGGCACACAACCGTAGCGATGATGGAGGAGAAAGTCAAGAGGAGCCTTGTTCCTCTTCGATCTCCTCGGTCACAGAGAGGCAGCATCTAATTGGATGCTGATGTCTCATGTGACTTTGGCTGCCATCTTTGGTCAACAGAGTCAATTTAAAACCCTAAGTTTGGCCTAAGTTTGGCACGCATTTTGCATGTGGATAGAGTAGAGACAGGTTACCCATCTGTTAGGGACAGTGCTTAGCGTAAGGGTAGGGTTCCAGATGAGTAGGGAAAGTGCAGGGAAAAGCCATCCTTCCTGGAAACCGCTCCACTTTGGGCATGGACCGGCCAGGCCGCATTCCACCCCTTGAGACAGACGCTGTTGGCACACCTGAGACCCAATGCTACTGCGTGTGCCTGTTGCATTACTGAACTACAATTTCAATACAGTTCTGATTTTTGCAACTGGATTTCCCTTTGAAAAGATTTCCTCTTACTTCCTGTGATTTCTAGGGGCAGGAAGTAAAGAATAATCTTCCCAGTGAGACAGAAACTGCATTTAAAATAGAAATTACATGATTTTAATTATTCCATACTATAACGTTTTAGCTTTAGATATACTCTATAGACTTAAAACTAGTTGTATCTAAGCTAGCTATATAACAAAACTCCAATGTAAAAAAAATAATCTGTAAAATAGTGTCCATGGCCACATGCAGGCCCGAACCGGCCCCCGGCCCACGCTGCGACGGGCGTGGGCCAGGGCCGCCCACTCATGTTGATGTCCAGGCCGCATATCTGTATGTAAGCGGTGACCGCGGCCTGGACAGGGTTAACACGGGCATTGCAATGCAAATCACATGTGATGTCCGTGCAATGCGATTTCAGCCATACAGATAGTATGGCTGATATTGCATCGCATTCAGACCAAATACGCACAGGACCCTTTTTTTGGTCCACACCAGAATCGGATTGCATGGGTGTTCACACCCATGCGATCCGATTCATGTCCGAACTGTCAGTTCACAGTGCGATATGCGAGCTGAATTCACAGGGTTCCCACATCGCACAAGTGTAAACCCAGCCTAAATAAGGGTTCCCCTTTACATTAGAGTCCACAGAGCTCCCTCTTACAGTAAGTGGAAATTCTGCAGAGTTGAAGGGGGGTCTGTGTGGAACAAATAAAAGAACAGAGTCTATGTTGATCCGTAATGGGTGTGCAGAATCTGATGTAAAGCATGGACTGTCACCGTAGCAGGTGGTATTGCATCTAAACACCCCGAGCATACTAGAAGTGTCATCCAACATCAATGGTAGAATGGTAAGTAATGACTACTCTTACCGTGAGTCAGATGTAAATAGGCATAGACGAGATCCCAGAACCAGGTGCTCCAAAGGGGATGTCTCCAATCCAGCTTCCAGGCAGTGAAACTGCTGTGGTGTAGAAGGACCTCTCTCAGCGGAGTTTACACAGGAGGCGTAAGCCCCAACAAGCCTTCCGTGGTGGATGTCCCCTTAGGCAAGGTATCATAAAGAAAAAACTAAATAGCTCCACATAGTTAAAGTAAATCCAAAGTGTGGTAAAAAATGGACAGCCTTTATTGGCATTAGCATCCAGGAAAATGACAATACATGTAGCCTTAATAGATACAGGTAAAAAATTATTGATCCTCGAGGTAAAATATGTATGAAGGCGTGATGACAAGGGTGATAGCAAACTAAAAACCCTGTTTTTTTTCTTTATGATACCTTGCCTAAGGGGACATCCACCACCAAGGCATCCGCCTTGTTTTAGGCATATTTATGAAAGCCCGATTTTTTTTGCACTTTTCACGTCATAGTTTGAGTGGACCTATATCTGGAGGTTATTCTCTGTAGTCATTTACATAGGGTTTCATCTGGCTATACCTTGTTTTTTAGCGCTGCATTATTCTTTATATTTATCTTTACAACAATACTATCTTATTGTTTATGTCAGCTGCTTCTTCTGCACACATTTATTCTCACTGGCAGCGCAATTTTTTCCATTTTGTTTAGGGTCTGTGTGGACTCTGATGTAAGGGGGGTCTGTGTGGACTCTGATGTAAGGGGGCTCTGATGTAAGGGGGCTCTGTGTGGACTCTGATGTAAGGGGGTGTCTGTACAGACTCTGATGTAAGGGGGCTCTGATGTAAGGGGGTCTGTGCAGGCTCTGATGTAAGGGGGGTCTGTGTGGACTCTGATAAAAGGGGGATCTGTGTGGACTCTGATGTAAGGGGGGTCTGTGCGGACTCTGATGTAAGGGGGCTCTGATGTAAGGGGGGTCTGTGTGGACTCTGATGTAAAAAGGCTCTGATGTAAGGGGGGTCTGTGTGGACTCTGATGTAAGGGGTCTGTGTGGACTCTGATGTAAGGGGGGTCTCATGTAAGGGGGGTCTGTGTGGACTCTGATGTAAGGGGGGTCTGATGTAAGGGGGGGTCTGTGCGGACTCTGATGTAAGGGGGCTCTGTGCAGACTCTGATGTAAGGGGGGTCTGTGTGGACTCTGATGTAAGGGGGCTCTGATGTAAGGGGGTTCTGTGTGGACTCTGATGTAAGCAGGCTCTGATGTAAGGGGGGGTCTGTGCGGACTCTGATGTAAGGGGGTCCTGTGTGGACTCTTATGTAAGGGGACTCTGATGTAAGGGGGGTCTGTGCGGACTCTGATGTAAGGGGGCTCTGATGTAAGGGGGGTCTGTGTTGACTTTGATGTAAGAAGGCTCTGATGTAAGGGGGGTCTGTGTGGACTCTGATGTAAGGGGGTCTGTGTGGACTCTGATGTAAGGGGGGTCTGATGTAAGGGGGGTCTGTGTGGACTCTGATGTAAGGGGGGTCTGATGTAAGGGGGGTCTGTGCGGACTCTGATGTAAGGGGGCTCTGTGCAGACTCTGATGTAAGGGGGGTCTGTGTGGACTCTGATGTAAGGGGGCTCTGATGTAAGAGGGTTCTGTGTGGACTCTGATGTAAGCAGGCTCTGATGTAAGGGGGGGTCTGTGCGGACTCTGATGTAAGGGGGTCCTGTGTGGACTCTGATGTAAGGGGACTCTGATGTAAGGGGGGTCTGTGTGGACTCTGATGTAAGGGGGTCCTGTGTGGAATCTGATGTAAGCAGGCTCTGATGTAAGGGGGGTCTGTGTGGACTCTGATGTAAGCGGGCTCTGATGTAAGGGGGGTCTGTGCAGACTCTGATGTAATGGGGTCCTGTGTGGGCTCTGATGTAAGGGGACTCTGATGTAAGGGGGGTCTATGTGGACTCTGATGTAAGGGGACTCAGATGTAAGGCGGGTCCTGTGTGGAATCTGATGTAAGGGGGGTCTATGTGGACTCTGATGTAAGGGGGCTCTGATGTAAGGGGGGTCTGTGTGGACTTTTATGTAAGGGGGCTCTGAAGTAAGGCGGGTCCTGTGTGGAATCTGATGTAAGGGGGGTCTGTGTGGACTCTGATGTAAGGGAGGTCTGTGTGGACTCTGATGTAAGGGGGCTCTGATGTAAGGGAGGGTCTGTGTGGACTCTGATGTAAGGGGGGTCTGTGCGGACTCTGATGTAATGGGGTCCTGTGTGGACTCTGATGTAAGAGGACTCTGATGTAAGGGGGCTCTGATGTAAGGGGGGTCTGTGTGGACTCTGATGTAAGGGAGGTCTGTGTGGACTCTGATGTAAGGGGGCTCTGATGTAAGGGGGGTCTGTGTGGACTCTGATGTAAGGGGGGTCTGTGCGGACTCTGATGTAATGGGGTCCTGTGCAGACTCTGATGTAAGGGGGTCCTGTGTGGACTCCGATGTAAGGGGGCTCTGATGTAAGGTGGCTCTGATGTAAGGGGGGTCTGTGTGGACTCTGATGTAAGGGGGGTCTGTGTGGACTCTGATGTAAGGGGGCTCTGATGTAAGGGGGGTCTGTGTGGACTCTGATGTAAGGGGGCTCTGATGTAAGGGGGATTTGTGCGGACTCTGATGTAATGGGGTCCTGTGTGGACTCTGATGTAAGGGGACTCTAAAGTAAGGGGGGTCTGTGTGGACTCTGATGTAAGGGGGCTCTGATGTAAGGGGGGTCTGTGCGGACTCTGATGTAATGGGGTCCTGTGTGGACTCTGATGTAAGGGGACTCTGATGTAAGGAGGGTCTGTGCGGACTCTGATGTAAGGGGGTCCTGTGTGGATTCTGATGTAAGGGGACTCTGATGTAAGGGGGGTCTGTGTGGACTCTGATGTAAGGGGACTCTGATGTAAGGGGGGTCCTGTGTGGACTCTGATGTAAGGGGGGTCTGTGCGGACTCTGATGTAAGGGGGCACTGATGTAAGGGGGGTCTGTGTGGACTCTGATGTAAGGGGGTCTGATGTAAGGGGGGTCTGTGTGGACTCTGATGTAAGGGGGCTCTGATGTAAGGGGGGTCTGTGTGGACTCTGATGTAAGGGGGGTCTGTGTGGACTCTGATGTAAGGGGGCTCTGATGTAAGGGGGATCTGTGTGGACTCTGATGTAAGGGGGGTCTGTGTGGACTCTGATGTAAGGGGGCTCTGATGTAAGGGGGTTTGTGCGGACTCTGATGTAAGGGGGCTCTGATGTAAGGGGGTTCTGTGTGGACTCTGATGTAAGCGGGCTCTGATGTAAGGGGGTCAGTGCAGACTCTGATGTAAGGGGGGTCTGTGTGGATTTTGATGTAAGCGGGCTCTGATGTAAGGGGGTTCTGTGTGGATTTTGATGTAAGCGGGCTCTGATGTAAGGGGGTTCTGTGTGGACTCTGATGTAAGCGGGCTTTGATGTAAGGGGGGTCTGTGAGGACTCTGATGTAAGGGGACTCTGTGCAGACTCTGATGTAAGGGGGGTCTGTGTGGACTTTGATGTAAGCGGACTCTGATGTAAGGGGGTTCTGTGTGGACTCTGATGTAAGGGGGCTCTGATGTAAGGGGGTTCTGTGTGGACTCTGATGTAAGGGGGGTCTGTGTGGACTCTGATGTAAGGGGGCTCTGATGTAAGGGGGGGTCTGTGCGGACTCTGATGTAAGCGGACTCTGATGTAAGCGGGCTCTGATGTAAGGGGGTTCTGTGTGGACCAATTGTGCAAGTTCTCCCACTTAAAAAGATGAGAGAGACCTGTAATTGTCATCATAGGTATACCTCAACTATGAGAGACAAAATGTGGAAACAAATCCAGACAATCACATTGTCTGATTTGGAAAGAAGCCCCAGATCGAGGGAGATTATCAGTGGTCTTGTATGTCTTCCATTTTCTATTTATTGCTCCCACAGTTGATTTCTTCACACCAAGCTGCTTGCCTATTGCAGATTCAGTCTTCCCAGCCTGGTGCAGGTCTACAATTTTGTTTTTGGTGTCCTTCGACAGCTCTTTGGTCTTCACCATAGTGGAGTTTGGAGTGTGACTGTTTGAGGTTGTGGACAGGTGTCTTTTATACTGATAACAAGTTCAAACAGGTGCCATTAATACAGGTAATGAGTGGAGGACAGAGGAGCCTCTTAAAGAAGAAGATACAGGTCTGTGAAAGCCAGAAATCTTTCTTGTTTGTAGGTGACCAAATACTTATTTTCCACCATAATTTGCCAAAAAAAATCTTTCCAAATCATACAATGTGATTGTCTGGATTTGTTTCCACATTTTGTCTCTCATCTTTTTAAGTGGGAGAACTTGCACAATTGGTGGCTGACTAAATACTTTTTTGCCCCACTGTAAGGGGGGTCTGTGTGGACTTTGATGTAAGCGGGCTCTGATGTAAGGGGGTTCTGTGTGGACTCTGATGTAAGCGGGCTCTGATGTAAGGGGGGTCTGTGCAGACTCTGATGTAAGGAGACTCTGTGCAGACTCTGATGTAAGGGGGGTCTGTGTGGACTTTGATGTAAGCGGGCTCTGATGTAAGGGGGTTCTGTGTGGACTCTGATGTAAGCGGGCTCTGATGTAAGGGGGGTCTGTGCAGACTCTGATGTAAGGAGACTCTGTGCAGACTCTGATGTAAGGGGGGTCTGTGTGGACTTTGATGTAAGCGGGCTCTGATGTAAGGGGGTTCTGTGTGGACTCTGATGTAAGCGGGCTCTGATGTAAGGGGGTTCTGTGTGGACTCTGATGTAAGCGGTCTCTGATGTAAGGGGGGTCTGTGTGGACTCTGATGTAAGCGTGCTTTGATGTAAGGGGGTTCTGTGCAGACTCTGATGTAAGGGGACTCTGTGCAGACTCTGATGTAAGGGGGGTCTGTGTAGACTCTGATGTAAGAGGGCTCTGATGTAAGGGGGGTCTGTGCAGACTCTGATGTAAGGGGGGTCTGTACAGACTCTGATGTAAGGGGGGTCTGTGTGGACTCTGATGTAAGGGGACTCTGATGTAAGGGGACTCTGATGTAAGGGGGCTCTGATGTAAGGGGGGTCAGTTCAGACTCTGATGTAAGGGGGGGTCTGTGCAGATTCTGATGTAAGGGGCGTCTGTGTGGACTCTGATGTAAGCGGGCTCTGATGTAAGGGGGTTCTGCGTGGACTCTGATGTAAACGGGCTCTGATGTAAGGGGGTTCTGTGTGGACTCTGATGTAAGCGGGCTCTGATGTAAGGAGTGTCTGTGCGGACTCTGATGTAAGGGGACTCTGTGCAGATTCTGATGTAAGGGGGTCTCTGTGGACTCTGATGTAAGGGGGCTCTGATGTAAGGTGGGGTCTGTGCGGACTCTGATGTAAGGGGGTCTGTGTGGACTCTGATGTAAGGGGGGTCTGTGTGGACTCTGATGTAAGCGGGGTCTGATGTAAGGGGGTTCTGTGTGGTAGTAGTGACAGGTGACACAGAAGCAAACGAGGGGCATGACTGCTGGCAGCTGTATTGAAGTCCAAACCCACAGGGTTGATACAAATGTACAAAAATCTCCTCTGGACAGGCAGACGTCAGCAGGAGGTCACTGATGGGTGTGCAAGAAAAGAAGACAGAAGCAATATTCAGGGACAAGCCAGCATCAGCAGCAAGCAAAGTGCAGTGGCAGCAGGTGGAGATGAGGTCTAGTGGATAAGGGGGTCAGTAACAGGAGATCAAAGGTTCAGGTCAAGTCAGGCAAAAGAACAGCTAAAGACCAGAAAGGTAGCTGATGAGTGCTGGGCCTTAAATGGCCCATTTGGTGCCAGTGCAGGTGAACAGGCATGCACAGTGTGCACACACACCTTTATGCAGAGATGCGCAATTACCCATCTAGCCATGTGTCCAGATGGGGAGCCATGTATTGCAGCGTGCATATGCACAAGGGCACGAGCCAACTGAATAACTCCCTTCTATTCCAGTTACATTGATTTTAGTAACTACATAAGCTCCATGTACTTAAGTAATAATACAAATTTTTTTTTTTTTTACTTCCAAAGTAAAATAATATTATCTTGTGGTACCCCCACCATTAATTGCTCACCTAAAATGGCTAAATTATGAACAGAAGCAAGAGGGGCCATGGGATCTAATCACCATCCACCATTAGTTGTGTCTTTTATCTTAATAGGGAAGTTTTCCTTAAAACTGAACTACAGATAAGCAGCTTTCTATGGGGGTACTCACCAGAGAGGAGCAGCCAGAAGAGCCAGAGGAAGACCAGAGAAGAGGAGGATCGGGGTTGCACATGTTTGTTATTGTAGTTAGGATGGGGGGGGTGGATTAGATGGAAAGAATGGGGCAAAGGGAAGGGGGGGTGAGAGGGAAGTTGGAAGGGGCGGGGAGGGAGAGGAAGAGGGAGAGGAAGAGGGAGAGGAAGAGGAAGAGGAAGAGAAAGAGGAAGAGGGAGTGGAGGGAGAGAGACAGAAACAGAGAGGAGGGAGGTAGGGGAGAGGGGAGGGAGATGGGGGAGAAGATGGGTGGGAGAGAGATGGAAAGATAGGGAAGTGAGATGGGGGTAGGGGAAAGAGGGAGGGGTAAAAAGGGGGACAGAGAAAGGGAAGGAGATGGGGAGGGGTCAGCAGAAGGAGGGGAAAGAGAGAGAAGTTAGGGAGGAGAGAAAGAGGTTGGGGGAGAGAGGTGAGTGGGAGAGAATAAGCACAGAGGTCACTTACAATGGTATCTGTGGAGTAGGGTGACCACATTTCCAAACTGCCATTCAGGGACACATCCCCTCTCTCACCTTCCCCCAAAAAAGATGAGGGGGAGTGGGGGGTAATGTAGTCTCGAGGTTGATGGGGAATTTGGCGGCGGGCTATTTGTCAGGTGAATGTCCCACTTGCCACCAGATGCAGTGCCGCTTGCCACCCATAGCCTGCCACCAGATGCAGTGCTGCTGTCACTCCCTCTGCATGAGCCTCGTGTGTAGAAGGAAAGGAGTGGCGTCACTATCTGGAGTGTGAAGATCACACCAGTTCCTGCTGGGTGCCGGAGAAGGAAGAGGTGCCGAGGTGGGTGGGGACAGCAGTGCTGCACTAGGCGCAGGCCTCGCTTCCGGTCTCATTGAGAGTAAATTGTCACTGGTTGCAAGATGCCAGGCAGCGCTGGCCCTAGCAACCAGTTCCAGAAATGTAGTTCTATTTCATTCCGGGACATTGTATTGTCCCGGAATGAAGGTGCCCGGTACCCAGGACAGACATGTCAATTGCGGGACAGTCCCAGGCAATCCGGGACACGTGGGCACCCTACTGTGGAGTGGTTTTCTTCTTCCATGGGACTCTACAACCATGCTTTTTTCTCATTCAGGACTCTTTCACACATTTGTTTGTTTTTTTGTTTGGCTGCTGGCTAAATGGAAAAAACAAAGAACGATTATTATATGGGCAGCTTTGCTCCAAACTCCTGCACTCTAAACATGTTGTGTGACCAAGGTCTTCATTGTCCCAACAGTTGCTGATATTAATGAAGTTCTTCTCTATGGTAGTCTCAGTCAGACAAAATTATATATTTTTGTGTGCAATATAGAAAAGAAAATTATAATTTTTTTAAATGAATCTTTATCCTGAGGTTAATGTGTGTCTGTGAGACTGTCACTTGTGGCATAGTAATTAGGAGTATTTTGTGGGTACAAAGACTATGACATATGTGTGGTGTAAACAGGGACTAGGCTCAGGTTCTGTTTAAACCTCTCCCTTTAAGCCAATGTTAGGCACAACTATGACTACCATTTGCCACTGGACTTGTTTTCTGCTTAATCTTAGGGTTCCTCAAGTTTTTCAAAATCCTAGTCATGCTCACATTTTGTCACACTATTTTGACCTTTTTATTGTAAAGCTTTAGTTGTTTGGGTGTTATTAAAGCGGAATGTCACCCAAAAGGGGACATTCTGCTTGTTTGCATCCTTTCCCCTCCACTGCCCCATATGGCACTTTTTTGGGGGGAGTGGGTACCTGGTTTTTACAGGTACCCGCTTCCACTTCCGGTCAGATTGGCGCGGCGATCTGTGTGGAAGTTCGGCCCCCCTCTTCCCCCCTGCAGCCTTCTGGGACACATCAGGTCCCAGAAGACTGCAGGACCATTTACAAAGCGCAGTACGGCTTGCGCATGAGCAGTAGGAAACTGACTGTGAAGCCGGAAGGTAGGGATGGGCCGAACATTCCCCGGTTCGGTTCGCATCCAGAACATGCGAACGGACCGAAATTTCCCGCGAACATTCGAACACCGTTAAAGTCTATGGGACTCGAATGTGAGAAATCAAAAGTGCGAATTTTAAAGGCTAATATGCAAGTTATTGTCCTAAAAAGGGTTTGGGGACCCGGGTCCTGCCCCGGGGGACATGTATCAATGCAAAAAAAAGTTTTAAAAACGGCCGTTTTTTCAGGGAGCAGTGATTTTAATGATGCTTAACCTCCTTGGCGGTATTCCCGAGTCTGGCTCGGGGTGAAATTTCAGCACCAAAAGCGGTAACCCCGAGCCAGACTCGGGATTGCATCACAGTAATCCAGGCAGAGTTACTTACCTTTAACAAAAATGTCACTGCCCTCATCTATGACTGGTCTTCACAGCAAGGAGCACTGGATGGGCGGACGCATGTCAATAAAAAACACACAGAATATCCAAGCTCAACTTACCAACCAATCAGCAACAAAACAAATTCACCTGTCTAACAGTGCGTTTAAAAAGAGGGGTTTAGTTGCACGCATTTGCAAATACATGTGTAAGCTGCAGGCCGTGTCAAGGCTCCCTGTATGCTGCAGTCCTAACTCTAAAATTGAAGGTCTCCTCAATGGAAGCACATGTATGCTGATGGATAGATATAGGGCAGGTGACTGGGGGGAGCCCACCCTCCATTAAAGGGGCAGGAGCACACTAAACACCCAGCACATGGAAGCAAAGGTGCTAGTGCGTTGCCTGACCACAATGACAACAATACATATAACAAAAATGTCACTGCCCTCATCTATGACTGGTCTTCACAGCAAGGAGCACTGGATGGGCGGACGCATGTCAATAAAAAACACACAGAATATCCAAGCTCAACTTACCAACCAATCAGCAACAAAACAAATTCACCTGTCTAACAGTGCGTTTAAAAACAGGGGTTTAGTTGCACGCATTTGCAAATACATGTGTAAGCTGCAGGCCCCGTCAAGGCTCCCTGTATGCTGCAGTCCTAACTCTAAAATTTAAGGTCTCCTCAATGGAAGCACATGTATGCTGATGGATAGATATAGGGCAGGTGACTGGGGGGAGCCCACCCTCCATTAAAGGGGCAGGAGCACACTAAACACCCAGCACACGGACCGAAATTTCCCGCGAACATTCGAACACCGTTAAAGTCTATGGGACTCGAATGTGAGAAATCAAAAGTGCGAATTTTAAAGACTAATATGCAAGTTATTGTCCTAAAAAGGGTTTGGGGACCTGGGTCCTGCCCCGGGGGACATGTATCAATGCAAAAAAAAGTTTTAAAAACGGCCGTTTTTTCAGGGAGCAGTGATTTTAATGATGCTTAACCTCCTTGGCGGTATTCCCGAGTCAGGCTCGGGGTGAAATTTCAGCACCAAAAGCGGTAACCCCGAGCCAGACTCGGGATTGCATCACAGTAATCCAGGCAGAGTTACTTACCTTGTCCCCTGGATCCTGCGATGCCTCCCCGCTGTGTGATCGAGCTGTCTCCTCGCTCGATTCACACACACTGCCGAGTGCCGCCGAGCTCCGTTCCCTGCGACGTTACGACGCACGGGGACGGAGATCGGCGCCAAATTCAAAAAAGTTAAAACACAGTACACATACAGTACACTGTAATCTTACAGATTACAGTACTGTATAAAATAATTACACCCCCCCCCCTTTGTCCCTAGTGGTCTGCCCAGTGTCCTGCATGCACTTTTATATAATAAAAACTGTTCTTTCTGCCTGGAATTTGGAGATTATCCATAGCAACCAAAAAGTGTCCCTTTACGTCAAAAGTGGTTTTAGACCAGCTAGAAAACAGCGATAATATATTAGAATCACTTGCAGAATTGAGCGATAGCGATTTGTGGGGAAATTCGTCATCAAAAACTGAAAAACACTTTTTTTGTTATTATATTATTATTTGTTATAATTATTTTATAGTTATTTATTATATTATAATTTATGATTTTGTTTTTTGAACTTTATCATACCCGGGATGTTTACTAGACTCTGGTTTGGACAGATTTAAGTGAGTTATTCCTAAGAATTACAGGCCTACAATATAAAACGCCAAATTTCTATGCAGAATAATGGTACCGCTTTCAGCACCTAATATCTGACAGAATCATACCGCCAGGGAGGTTAAAGTGAAAAAATAAAAGTGAAATATTCCTTTAAATATCATACCTGGGGGGTGTCTATAGTATGCCTGTAAAGTGGCGGGTGTTTCCCGTGTTTAGAACAGTCCCTGCACAAAATGACATTTCTAAAGGAATAAAAGTCATTTAAAACTGCTTGCGGCTTTAATGCAATGTCGGGTCGTGGAAATATGGATGAAAATCAGTGAGAAAAACGGCATGGGTACCCCCCAGCCCATTACCAGGCCCTTTGGGTCTTGTATGGATATTAAGGGGAACCCCGCACCCAAATTAAAAAAATAAAAGGCGTTGGGCCCCCAGGCCCTATATACTCTGAACAGCAGTATACAGGCGGTGCAAACAAGGTTTGTTCTTAAAGCGGAGCTCCGCCGGAAAAAATATATTAAAAGCCAGCAGCTACAGCTACAGCAGCTGCTGGCTTTTAATATTTGGACACTTACCTGTCCTGGAGTCCAGCGACGTCCGCAGCAGAGGACGAGCGACCGCTCGTCGCTCTGCTGCTCCCTCCGCCATCCTCGCTGAGGGAACCAGGAAGTGAAGCCCTGCGGCTTCATGCCCGGTTCCCTACGGCGCATGCGCGAGACGCGCTGCGCCGTTCTGATTGGTGCTCCTGTGTTCTGGGAGCCGAGTGTCTCCCAGAACACCAAGGGAAGTCTGGGGGAAGTGACGTAACTCCCGCAGATTCCCGGAGCGAGGACTCCCGGATGTGGGTGAAAATACCTGTCTTAGACAGGTATCTTCACCCCCCTCCCCCCTGAAAGGTGTCAATTGTGACACCGGAGGGGGGGAGGGTTCCAAATAGCAAAAGTTGCTATTTAGGGTGGAGCTCCACTTTAAGTAGAATCTGTTTGTAATTTGGAACAGGTAAATTTTTGTAAGTGTAACTCCAGCCAAAAAATCGATTTTAAAGCTTTTTAGAAAACATAGAGAAGGGTTATCACCCCTGTAACATTTGTTTTGCTGTCTGTGCCCCTGTTCAGAAGATTTCACCTCACTTTCTGTCCCAAAGACAATTGGATTTAGAAAATTTGGGGTATTTAAGGCAAACAAGGATTGGTGATAAATCAGTGAAGGAGACACCTTTTTCCCATATTAACTCTTATGCCGCGTACACACGATCATTTTTCCCGTCGGGAAAAATGACATTTTTTTTTTTCGCCGAGAAAAACGATCGTCTGTGGGCTTTATGCCGTTTTTCTCGTTGAGAAAAACGGCAGGAAAAACGACGAGAAAAATTAGAACATGTTCTAAATTTTCTCATCGTTTTTTCCATCATTTTTTTCCGCGGCAGTTTTCCCATAGGGAGACACTGCCGCGGAGCCCACAGACGGTCGTTTTTCTCGTCAAAGAAAAAAATGACGGGAAAAACGGTCGTGTGTGGGGGAACATGCCGTTCCCTCGTTTTTCATTTTTTTTCATGCCGTGATTCACGGCGGTGTTTTCACCGCCGTGAATCACGATCGTGTGTACGCGGCATTAGAGGAGAGAATTTCCCTTCCTAGGGGTAGATTTCCTCTCACTTCCTGTTGTAAGTGGGAGTCGTTTGTAAGTCGGATGTTTGAAAGTAGGGGACCGCCTGTATATACTATACAGCCTGCCCTATATACTCTGCAGAAATTTGGGCCCAGAACACTGTAAGCCCTCACAGTTACTCATGGTGGGCGCTGGAAGGGGCCCTGCTGTGAAATATTATATCAAGAATTGTAATTACATGCCCCTATTGAACAGGGGTAGAAAAATTGGGCCTTTGGTGGTGGTGCAACAACACTGTAAGCCCTCACAGTTACTCTTGGTGGGCGCAGGAACAAGCCCTGCTGTGAAATATTAGATCACAAATTGTAATTACATGCCCCTGTTAAACAGGGACAGAAAAATTGGGCCTTAGGCACTGGTGCTGGTGCCACAACACTGCAACCCCTCACAGATACTCTAGTTAAGCGCAGGAACAAGCCCTGCTGCAAAATATTACAGCAAAAATTGTAATTACACGTCCCTGTTAAACAGGGGCAGAAAAATTGGGCCTTAGCCACTGGTGGTGGTGCCCAGAACCAAAAATGTTCTTAGAAGCTATCAACATGAACATTGAGGAGGAATAGGATAGTCACTCAGCATAACAGGATAGTCACTCAGCATCAGCATAGGCAGTCTTGAAGGGATCTCACATTCATAAAAAAATTAATTGGTTACATCAGCATCAGGTGCTTGGTAGCTGGTGATCCAAGACTGATTCATTTTTATGAAGGTGAGCCGATCAACCGAGTCGGTGGAAAGGCGCACTCTGTGATCGGTTATAAAGCCTCCAGCAGCACTGAATGTGCGTTCCGAAAGAACGCTGGATGCAGGACAGGCAAGTAGCTCAATTGCATACTGTGCAAGCTCTGGCCAGTGATCTATTCTCAAGACCCAGTAACCCAGTGGATTTTCGATTGGAAAGGTCTCCAAGTCTGATCTTGCCCCTAGGTATTCCTGCACCATGTAAATCAGACGCTGGTGATGGTTGCTGGAACCGATCAGACCTTGGGGCTGCGGACTAAAAAATTGTCTGAATGCACCAGTCAGACCTTCTCCACCACTCCTTCTGTGACTGACCGAAGCCTCAGCAACACGTTGTCCAGGACCAGGAATTTGTAACCTCCCAGGCTCTGGAAACGCGTTGCACAAACCTTTCTGCAAGGCCTCCCAAAGATGTTTTTCTTCCTCTGCTCCCTCTGCGACGGCTGGATAAGTTCCGCAACCTTACCCTTGTAACGTGGATCAAGAAGGGTTGCCAGCCAGTAGTGATCCTTCTCCTTGATCACACAAATCCAAGGGTACTTTCGCAGACTTTGCAGGATCAGGGAGGCCATGCAGCGTAGGTTTGCTGAGGCATTCGGTCCGGAGTCCTCTGGGTCACTAAGGATGACATGATCCGCAGCCACATCCTCCCAGCCACATACAAGTCCATGGGTTTCTGGGGACTGTAAATGATCCCTTTAAGACTGCTGCTGATGCTGAGTGCTAGGCTTCACCTCCATGCTGACACAATCCTCATCCTCCTCCTCCTCCTCTTCCTGTGTGAGCGGCGAGCCCGCAGGAATACTGTCTGGATAAAGGGGGCCTTGAGAGGTAAGGAAGTCCTCCTCTTCCTCCCTCTGTTCTGCCTCAAGTGCCCTGTCCATTATTCCACGCAGTGTGTGCTCCAACAGGAAGACAAGAGGGACAGTATCACTGATGCATGCACTGTCTCTGCTCACCATCCTCGTGGCCTCCTCAAATGGTGACAAGGACAGTGCATGCATCCTTGATCATTACCCACTGGCATGGCGAAAAAAAGGGAAACTCTCCTGACCCTGTCCTGGTGCCATAGTCGCACAGTTACTGATTGATGGCCCTCTGCTGCGTGTGCAGCCACTGCAGCATTGCCAACGTTGAGTTCCACCTGGTGGGCATGTCACAGATGAGGCGGTTCTTGGGCAGGTTGCATTCCTTTTGAAGGTCAGCCAGCCGAGCACTGGCATTATATGACCGGCGGAAATGCCCACAGACTTTCCTGGCCTGCCTCAGGAGATCCTGTAAGCCCGGGTACCTGCACAAGAACCGCTGCACCACAAAATAAAGCATGGATATGCAATTAGCGGACCTCCAGCTGTTGCAAAACTACAAGTCCCATCATGCCTCTGCCTCTGGGTGTCATGCTTGCTGCTGTCAGAGTCTCGCTATGCCTCATGGGACTTGTAGTTTGGCAACAGCTGGAGGTCCGCTAATTGCATATCCCTGAAATAAAGGATGTTAGCCAAACAGGGCACATGGGTCAAGTGTCCCTGTCCCATTGGCGCAAACCACCATTCCTGGCTGAGCCTGCCCCTGCAGAGCTAACAGAATCTCTGCCCCAGTGTGGCTCCTGTCCCCTAAGCAGACCAACTGTGCTTGCGTAGCCTCTAGAACGCCTACGGAGCACCGCTGGTTCCGAGGACAAATCTGCACAGGAAGAGGCCATAGAGGAAGAAGAAGAGGAGGGGTGGAGGAGAGAGGTGTGGCAGAATCACCACTACCAGCATTTTGGAGGCGTGGTGGCGGAACAAGCTCCAACAATACTGCACCCTGTCCTGCATCCTTCCCAGCTGCCAGCAGGGTTACCCAGTGCGCCGTGAAAGAAAGGTAACGTCCCTGTCCATGCCTGCTGGACCATGGGTCAGTGGTAATATGCACCCTACCGCTGACCGCCCTGTCCAACGAGGCCAAGACATTGCCTTCCACATGTCGGTAGAGAGCCGGAATGGCCTTCCGAGAAAAAAATAGACGTTTGGGAACCTGCCACTGAGGTACCGCACATTCCACAAATTCTCGAAGGGGGCAGAGTCTACCAGCTGAAAAGGCAGCAGTTGGAGTGCTAGCAATTTAGCCAAACTAACAGTCAGCCGCTGAGCATGTGAATGGCTGGGACCGAATTTCTTTCGCCGGTTTAGCAATTGGGGTAGGGAAATTTGCCTGCTACAATCGGATGTTGGTGTTCCGCCAGCAGATTGCCCGGAAGTGCTTAGGACTAGGGATGAGCCGAACACCCCCGGGTTCGGTTCGCACCAGAACCTTCGAACGGACCGAAAGTTCGCGCGAATTTTCGAACCCTATTCGTTATAATGGACGCGAACGTTCGAAATCAAAATTGCTAATTACAACGGCCAATATGCATGTTAATGTTATAAAACAGGTTTGGGGACCCGGGTCCTGCCCCAGGGGACATATATCAATGCAAAAAGAAATTTTAAAAACTAAAGTTTTTTCGGGAGCAGTCATTTTAATGATGCATAAAGTGAAAAAAAAAAAGTGAAATTTTCCTTTAAATATGGTACCTGGGGGGTGTCTAAAGTATGCCTGTGAAGTGGCATGTGTTTCCCGTGTTTAGAACTGTCCTTGCACAAAATGACATTTGTAAAGGAAAAAAAGAAGCCATTTAAAACCACTTGCGGCTTTAATGTCATGTCTTGTCCTGGCCGCCATATGGCTGAAAATCCTTGAGAAAAATGGCATGGCTACCCCATCACCCCCCCCCCCCCACCCCAGCCCCTTTGGGTCTTGTATGGATACTAAGGGGGACCCCGCACCCAAAATAAAACCCTATACCTACAACCCTATATACTCTGAACAGCAGTATATAGGTGGTGCAAACAAGACATGGACTGTAGGTTTGTTCTTAAGTAGAATCTGAACAGGTACATTATGAAGTGTAGCTACATCCCAAAAAAATCAATTTTTAAGCTTTTTGGAGAACATAGGGAGGGGTTATCACCCCTGTAACATTTGCTGTCTTTGCACATCTGTTCAGAACATGTCACCTCACTTTCCGTCCCAATGACAAATGTTTTTGGAAAAGTGGGGTTTTAATTGAAACAAGGATTGGTGATAAAGCATCAGTAGAGAGGAGATACCTTTTTCCCAAATTAAATCTAACAGGATAGAATTTTCCTTCCTAGGGGTAGATTTCCTCTCACTTCCTGTTTTCTCTTGCCGTTTGCAAGTAGGAGTCGTTTGTAAGTTGGATGTTTGAAAGTAGGGGCCTGCCGTATATACTCTGCAGAAATTTGCCCTATTAGATGTTGGTGTAGCCACAAGACTGGTGGGCACAGGAATGGGCCCTGCTGTGAGTTAATAGATCAAGATTTGTACTTGCATGCACCTGTTGAACCGGGCAGAAAAATTGGGCCTTTGGTGGTGGTGGTGGTGGTGGTGGACGGTGTTGCCACAAGACTGTAAGCCCTCACAGTTACTCTTGGTGGGTGCAGGAATGGGCCCTGCTGTGAGTTATTAGATCAAGATTTGTAATTGCATGCACCTGTTGAACAGGGCAGAAAAATTGGGCCTTTGGTGGTGGTGGTGGTGGTGGACGGTGTTGCCACAAGACTGTAGGCCCTCATAGTTACTCTTGGTGGGCGCAGGAATGGGCCCTGCTGTGAACTATTAGATCAAGATTTGTAATTACACGCCCCTGTTAAACAGGGGCTGAAAAATTGTGCCTTAGGCATTGGTGCTGGTGCCACAACACTGCAACCCCTCACAGATACTGTACTTGGAGCACAGCAGTCACACCTGTTGCGAAGCATCTTTTTAAAAAATTGTAATTACACGCCCCTGTTATACAGGGGCTGAAAAATTGTGCCTTAGGCACTGGTGCTGGTGCCACAACACTGCAACCCCTCACAGATACTGTACTCTGAGCACAGCAATGAGACCTGTTGCAAAGCATTGCCTAAAAATTGTAATTACACGCCCCAACAGGGGCTGAAAAATTGTGCCTTAGGCACTGGTGCTGGTGCCACAACACTGCAACCCCTCACAGATACTGTACTCTGAGCACAGCAGTCACACCTGTTGCGAAGCATCTTTTTAAAAAAATTTAATTACACGCCCCTGTTATACAGGGGCTGAAAAATTGTGCCTTAGGCACTGGTGCTGGTGCCACAACACTGCAACCCCTCACAGATACTGTACTCTGAGCACAGCAATGAGACCTGTTGCAAAGCATTGCCTAAAAATTGTAATTACACGCCCCAACAGGGGCTGAAAAATTGTGCCTTAGGCACTGGTGCTGGTGCCACAACACTGCAACCCCTCACAGATACTGTACTCTGAGCACAGCAGTCACACCTGTTGCGAAGCATCTTTTTAAAAAATTGTAATTACACGCCCCTGTTATACAGGGGCTGAAAAATTGTGCCTTAGGCACTGGTGTGGTGGCATGGATCATTGAGGAGGAGGAAGAGGATAGTCAGTGAACATAACAGGACAGTCACTCAGCATCAGCATAGGCAGTCTTGAAGGGATGTGACATTATAAATTATTCCGTTATATCCGCTTCAGGTGTCTGGTAGCTGGTGGTGATCCAAGACTGATTCATTTTTATGAAGGTCAGTCGATCAACCGAGTCGGTGGACAGGCGCACCCTATGATCGGTGACAAATCCTCCAGCAGCACTGAATGTGCGTTCGGAAAGAACGCTGGATGCAGGACAGGCCAGTAGCTCAATTGCATACTGTGCAAGCTCTGGCCAGTGATCCATCCTCAGGACCCAGTAAGCCAGAGGATTTTCGGTGGGAAAGGTGTCCAAGTGTGACCTTGCCCCTAGGTATTCCTGCACCATGTATATCAGACGCTGGCGATGGTTGCTGGAACCGATCATACCTTGGGGCTGCGGACTAAAAAATTGTCTGAACGCATCGGTCAGACGTCCACCTTCCCCACCGCTCCTTCTGCTACTGACCGAAGCCTCAGCAACTTGTCGTCCAGGACCAGGAGTTTGTAACCTCCCAGTTTCTGGGAACGCGTTGCACAGACCTTTCTGCAAGGCCTCCCTGAGATGTCTCATCCTCTGCTCCCTCTGCGACGGCAAAATAAGGTCCGCAACCTTACCCTTGTACCGTGGATCAAGGAGAGTGGCCAGCCAGTAATGGTCACTCTCCTTGATCCGAAGAACACGAGGATCCTTCCGCAGGCTTTGCAGGATCAGGGAGGCCATGCAGCGTAGGTTAGCTGAGGCATTCGGTCCGGAGTCTTCTGGGTCACTGAGGATGACATGATCGCCAGCCACCTCCTCCCAGCCACGTACAAGTCCACTGGTTTGTTGGGACTGTACATCATCCCTAAAAGACTGCTGCTGCTGATGCTGAGTGCCAGGCTCCACCTCCATGCTCACACAATCCTCCTCCTCCTCCTCCTCCTCTTCCTGTGTGATGGGTGGGACAGAAGGAACATTGTCTGGATAAAGGGGGCCTTGAGAGACAAGGAAGTCCTCCTCTTCCTGCCTCTGTTCTGCCTCAAGTGCCCTGTCCATTATCCCACGCAGCGTATGCTCCAACAGGTGGACAAGAGGTACAGTGTCACTGATGCATGCACTGTCACTGCTCACCATCCTCGTGGCCTCCTCAAATGGTGAGAGGACAGTGCATGCATCCCTGATCATGCTCCACTGGCGTGGGGAAAAAAAGCCAAGCTCCCCTGACCCTGTCCTGGTGCCGTAGTCGCAAAGGTACTCATTGATGGCCCTCTGCTGCGTGTGCAGTCGCTGCAGCATGGCCAACGTTGAGTTCCACCTGGTGGGCAT
The DNA here is from genome assembly GCA_029206835.1 of Rana muscosa. Classification (NCBI taxonomy): domain Eukaryota; kingdom Metazoa; phylum Chordata; class Amphibia; order Anura; family Ranidae; genus Rana; species Rana muscosa. The sequence continues at coordinate 648,547,852 of CM055122.1, forward strand.
GTCACATATTAGGCGGTTCTTGGGCAGGTTCAGCTCCTTTTGCAGCTCAGTCAGCCGAGCACTGGCATTATAAGATCGGCGGAAATGCACACAGACTTTCCTGGCCTGCCTCAGGACATCCTGTAAGCCTGGGAACCTGCCCAAGAACCGCTGCACCACCAGGTTGAGGACGTGAGCCATACAGGGCACATGGGTGAGCTGCCCCTGTCGCAGGGCGGAGAGGAGGTTGGTGCCATTATCAGAAACGACCATTCCTGGCTTAAGCTGGCGTGGCGTCAACCACCTCTCGGCCTGCCCCTGCAGAGCTGCCAGAACCTCTGGCCCAGTGTGGCTCCTGTCCCCCAAACACACCAGCGCAAGCACGGCATGGCATCTTTTTGCCTGCGTACTCGCGTAGCCCCTTGTACGCCTACGGAGCACCGCTGGTTCCGAGGACAGAGCACTCGAAGAGGACATGGAGGAAGAAGAAGAGGAGGGGGTGGAGGAGAGAGGTGTGTCACAACCAGTAGTAGCATTTTGGAGGCGTGGTGGCGGAACAACCTCCAACACTACTGCACCTTGTCCTGCATCCCTCCCAGCTACCAATAGAGTGACCCAATGGGCCGTGAAAGAAAGATAACGTCCCTGTCCATGCCTGCTGGACCATGAGTCAGCGGTAATATGCACCTTACCACTGACCGCCCTGTCCAGCGAGGCATGGACATTGCCTTCCACATGCCAGTAGAGAGACGGAATCGCCTTCCGTGAGAAAAAGTGGCGTTTGGGAACCTGCCACTGAGGAACCGCACATTGAACAAACTCACGGAAGGGGGCCGAGTCTATCAACTGAAAAGGCAGCAGTTGAAGTGCTAGCAATTTAGCCAAGCTAGCATTCAACCGCTGGGCATGTGGATGGCTGGGAGTATACTTCTTTCGACGGTCCAGCAGCTGGGGCAGGGAAATTTGCCTGCTACAATCGGACGTCGGTGTACTGCAAGTACTTGGTTGTGACACACCTAATTCTACACCTTCAGTCCTCTCAGAGCAGCTTTCAGAGAGGACTGAAGATATAGTGGGGATGGAGATCCCAGCTGATGAGGAGCAAGGAGAGGTCCGCTTTGTTCTTTGGTGTGGGTCTTTTATGTGTGCTTGCCAACGAGCTGCATGGCAGGTCGACATATGTCTGCTCATGCTTGTGGTGCCCAAGCGGCTGATGTTTTGGCCACGCGAGATACGCTTGAGACAAATATTGCAAATAGCAGTGGTGCGATCTGATGCACTCGTCTCAAAAAAGGCCCACACCAAAGAACTTTTGTGATAACGTGCAGAGGCAGCGCCCTGCACAGGCGGAGCTCTGCGGTGTGGTACAGTTGCTGTGCTGGCCTCTAGCTGGCCTCCAGGGGGCATCCTGCCTCGTTGGACATGTGACGCTGCATCCTCCTCCTCCTCCTCCTCTCTCCCTTCAGGCACCCACGTGGAGTCAGTGACCTCATCATCCCCTCCCTCTTCACCACTAGAGCAAACCTGGCAGTAAGCTGCAGCTGGTGGAACACTACTGCCAGATTGCTGTCCTTCAGCATCCCCTCTCTCTGCGCGCACACTACTGACTTCCTCAAGCTGGGTATCATCATCCGAGCCTTCGAATCGTTGGGCATCCTCCTGGAGCATGTACCCAACACTGTGCTCAAACAGTTCGGGGGACTCCTCAGGAGGACATGGTGGGTCTAGGGAAGGGGTGGCTGATGATGCCATTGAGTACGCGTTGGCAGCTGCTCTGCCAGTACCCTGAGCCTGGGTGAGAGAGGATGAGGAGGATGAGGAGGGCTTGGTCATCCATTCTACCAAGCCTTCGGCATGATGCGGCTCCACATGTCCAGCTGCCGAAAACAAAGACAAGCGTGTCCCATGGCCACGTGCTGATGACGATGCACGACCACGTCCACGGCCAGCACTGTTGTCTCTAGAAACAGAGCCTGCCTGCCCTGTGTTCTTGCCTCGGCACGCTCTGCCTCTCCTTGGCGGTCTTCCAGCCATTGTAGTCGGTAGTGTATATAGTATAAAAAATAGAACTCCTATGTGTGCTCACAACACACTGTAGGTCCTATGGGTGCTGACACTAACACACTATAGGTACTATGTGTGCTGCTGACAAGAAAATATAGGAGCTCTGTTTGCTGCCACTAACACACTAGAAGTCCTATGGGTGCTGCTGAGAAGAAAATATAGGAGCTCTGTTTGCTGCCACTAACACACTAGAAGTCCTATGGGTGCTGCTGAGAAGAAAATATAGGAGCTCTGTTTGCTGCCACTAACACACTAGAAGTCCTATGGGTGCTGCTGAGAAGAAAATATAGGAGCTCTGTTTTCTGCCACTAACACACTAGAAGTCCTATGGGTGCTGCTGAGAAGAAAATATAGGAGCTCTGTTTGCTGCCACTAACACACTAGAAGTCCTATGGGTGCTGCTGAGAAGAAAATATAGGAGCTCTGTGTGATGCCACTAACACACTAGAAGTCCTATGGGTGCTGCTGAGAAGAAAATATAGGAGCTCTGTTTGCTGCCACTAACACACTAGAAGTCCTATGGGTGCTGCTGAGAAGAAAATATAGGAGCTCTGTTTGCTGCCACTAACACACTAGAAGTCCTATGGGTGCTGCTGAGAAGAAAATATAGGAGCTCTGTTTGCTGCCACTAACACACTAGAAGTCCTATGGCTGCTGCTGAGAAGAAAATATAGGAGCTCTGTTTGCTGCCACTAACACACTAGAAGTCCTATGGGTGCTGCTGAGAAGAAAATATAGGAGCTCTGTGTGATGCCACTAACACACTAGAAGTCCTATGGGTGCTGCTGAGAAGAAAATATAGGAGCTCTGTTTGCTGCCACTAACACACTAGAAGTCCTATGGGTGCTGCTGAGAAGAAAATATAGGAGCTCTGTTTGCTGCCACTAACACACTAGAAGTCCTATGGGTGCTGCTGAGAAGAAAATATAGGAGCTCTGTTTGCTGCCACTAACACACTAGAAGTCCTATGGGTGCTGCTGAGAAGAAAATATAGGAGCTCTGTTTGCTGCCACTAACACACTAGAAGTCCTATGGGTGCTGCTGAGAATAAAATATAGGAGCTCTGTTTGCTGCCACTAACACACTAGAAGTCCTATGGGTGCTGCTGAGAAGAAAATATAGGAGCTCTGTTTGCTGCCACTAACACACTAGAAGTCCTATGGGTGCTGCTGAGAAGAAAATATAGGAGCTCTGTTTGCTGCCACTAACACACTAGAAGTCCTATGGGTGCTGCTGAGAAGAAAATATAGGAGCTCTGTTTGCTGCCACTAACACACTAGAAGTCCTATGGGTGCTGCTGAGAAGAAAATATAGGAGCTCTGTGTGATGCCACTAACACACTAGAAGTCCTATGGGTGCTGCTGAGAAGAAAATATAGGAGCTCTGTTTGCTGCCACTAACACACTAGAAGTCCTATGGGTGCTGCTGAGAAGAAAATATAGGAGCTCTGTTTGCTGCCACTAACACACTAGAAGTCCTATGGGTGCTGCTGAGAAGAAAATATAGGAGCTCTGTTTGCTGCCACTAACACACTAGAAGTCCTATGGGTGCTGTTGGGGTGCAATGCTGTGCTAACAGCACTGCGGTTGGTACTACTGCAATACTGTACTAACAGTAAGCACGCACCAGACTAATCCCCAGCAGCAGCTAATAACACACTAACTGTGCAATCAGCAGCAATGAACGATCAATGACTTAGGTAGCAATGGTTTAGCAAAGAAATAGCCAATGGTTTAGCAAAGAAGAGCAAATCTTTCAGTATCAAGCAAAGACAGAATCAGCAGACTAATCTCTCCTAAAGCCGGAACTCATGTGACCGGGGCCGATGGCGTGGCGGCCTTTTAAATGGTGGGGCGTGTACTAAAGCCCCTGAGCTGTAATTGGCTACAGCCGTCCTGCCTGTAGCCAATTATTGCTCTCCGAGTTTCGGGCGCTGTGATTGGCCAAGCATGCGGGGTCACAGTGCATGCTTGGCCAATCATCAGCCAGCAATGCACTGCGCCGGCCGCGCCGGCCGCAATGCATTGCGGGGCCGCTCGCATCACACGAATGTGATGCGAACGGCCCAAATAGTTCTGGGCTCGACGAGCGAGCGAACGCCCGATGCTCGATTCGAACATGGGTTCGAATCGAGCACCGGGCCCATCCCTACTTAGGACACCTAATTCTACAACTTGATTCCTCTCAGTGCAGGTCTCTGAGAGGACTGAAGTTATAGTGGGGTTGGAGATCCCAGCTGACGAGGAGCAAGGAGAGGTCCGCCTTGTTCTTTGGTGTGGGTCTTTTAAGTAGTGTTGCCAACGGACTGCATGGGAGGTCGACATATGTCTGATCAAGCATGTGATGCCCAAGTGGCTGCTGTTTTGGCCACGCTTGATACGCTTCAGACATATGTTGCAAACAGCAACGGTGCGATCTGCTGCACACGGCTCAGAAAAGGCCCACACCAAAGAACTTTTGGAAAAACACATGGAGTCAGCAGCGCCCTGCACATGCGGAGCTTTGCGATGTGATGCAGTCTGTTGGCTGCCCTTAAGCTGGCCCCTGGAGGGCACCCTGCCTCGTTGGAGATGTGCCTCATCCTCCTCCTCCTCTCTTCTATCAGGCACCCACGTAGAGTCAGTGACCTCATCATCCCCTCCCTCCTCGCCACTGGAACAAACCTGGCAGTATGCTGCAGCTGGGGGAACATGACTGCCAGTTTCTTGTCCTTCTTGGGGACCCCCTCTCTCTGGGCTCACGTTACTGCCTTCATCCTCAACCTGGGTACCATCATCAGAGCCTTCAAAACGCTGCGCATCCTCCTGCAGCATGTACCCTACACTGTGGGCGAACAGTTCGGGGTACTCCTCAGGGCATGATGGTGGGGCTAGGGAAGGAGTGACTGATGACATTGAGCCGATGGAAGAGGCCACTTTGGCAGCTGCATTGGCAGAAAAAGTACCCTGAGCCTGGGTGACAGAGGATGAGGACGGCTTGGTCATCCACTCTACCAACTCTTCTGCATGTTGTGGCTCAAAACGGCCAGCTGACGAAAAAAAGGACAAGCGTGCCCCACGGCCACGTGCTGAGGACGCATGGTGTCCACGACCAGCACTGTTGGCTGTAGACACAGAGCCCGCTTGCCCTCTTTTAGTGGCCTGTGAGCGTCTGCCTCTCCTTGGTGGCCTTCCAGACATACTGTACAATTAGATTATCAAAACAACACCTGAAGTTTACTAAAAACAGTACACCAGGAATGGCCTACAGTCAGGTATAGGCTTGGCTGGACTACAATGCAGTGAATATATATTTTATGAATTGCAGCTCACTGAGTCGCCTGCCTAAAAGTGTCTATGAACAAGTACAACAGGAATGGCCTACAGTCGGGTATAGGCTTGGCTGGACTACAATGCAGTGGATATATATTTTATGAACTGCAGCTCACTGAGCCACCTGCCTGCCTGAAAGTGTCTTTGAACAAGTACAACAGGAATGGCCTACAGTCAGGTATAGGTTTGGCTGGACTACAATGCAGTGGATATATATTTTATGAACTGAAGCTCACTGAGTCACCTGCCTGCCTGCCTGAAAGTGTCTTTGAACAAGTACAACAGGAATGGCCTACAGTCAGGTATAGGCTTGGCTGGACTACAGTGCAGTGGATATATATTTTATGAACTGCAGCTCACTGAGTCACCTGCCTGCCTGAAAGTGTCTTTGAACAAGTACGACAGGAATGGCCTACAGTCAGGTATAGGCTTGGCTGGACTACAATGCAGTGGATATATATTTTATGAACTGCAGCTCACTGAGTCACCTGCCTGCCTGCCTGAAAGTGTCTTTGAACAAGTACAACAGGAATGGCCTACAGTCAGGTATAGGCTTGGCTGGACTACAATGCAGTGGATATATATTTTATGAACTGCAGCTCACTGAGTCACCTGCCTGCCTGAAAGTGTCTTTGAACAAGTACAACAGGAATGGCCTACAGTCAGGTATAGGCTTGGCTGGACTACAATGCAGTGGATATATATTTTATGAACTGCAGCTCACTGAGTTACCTGCCTGCCTGCCTGAAAGTGTCTTTGAACAAGTACAACAGGAATGGCCTACAGTCAGGTATAGGCTTGGCTGGACTACAATGCAGTGGATATATATTTTATGAACTGCAGCTCACTGAGTCACCTGCCTGCCTGCCTGAAAGTGTCTTTGAACAAGTACAACAGGAATGGCCTACAGTCAGGTATAGGCTTGGCTGGACTACAATGCAGTGGATATATATTTTATGAACTGCAGCTCACTGAGTTGCCTGCCTGAAAGTGTCTTTAAACGGAACACACTACATAAGGCCGACGTGCAGGCAGCCTTATATAGTCTGGGGCGTGGACTTAACCCCCTGAGCCATGATTGGCCAAAGGCACCCTGCCTTTGGCCATATATGGCTCTCTTTGCTTACGGCGCTGTGAATGGCCAAAGCATGCGGGTCATAGTGCATGCTTGGACAATCATCAACCAGCAATGCACTGTGATGACGCAGTGCATTATGGGTCGTGACGCGCCGCACCGCTTGAATTTGGCGCGAACGGCCCATGATGTTCGATCTTCAGCGAACGATTGAACAGCCGATGTTCGAGTCAAACTCATGTTCGACTCGAACAGATAGCCCATCCCTACCGGAAGGCTTCACTGTCGATTTCCATTACCTAAGATGCCATTACCTGCACTCGCAGCTCGAGTGAGGACATTTCTGGATCCCTGGACAGGTAAGTGTCCTTATATTAAAAGTCAGCAGCTAAAGTATTTGTAGCTGCTGACTTTTATTTTTTTTTATTTTTTTTTGCTGTGTTCTCCCCTGCCATAGAAAAAAATAGAATAGAAAGGTTTGTGTGTATTCCTTGTCTTTGTTTGGCTTCATTGTGGTCTACACAGGAAGCTGATTAACAATGGTAATAGGTCATCTACTGACCTTTTCAATATGCAATTTCAATAAGCCACTGCAAAAAAATAATCATATATTACAGCTTATCAGTTTTTAGATGTGGTGACTGTATTAGTTTTCTTTTTTCAGAACATTTCTTAGAAAGCAAAGGAAATACCTGTTAATCTTGCCACTTCTGTGAATTAAATTAAAAGCACAAACAAATGTATCTTCCTTTTGTTAACTGCCAATGCCATCATCCACCATTTAATGGTGAGGAACAAAGGCAACATACCTGAAGTGTAGCATAGTGTGATAACAATGTAGTAACTCAGGGACAGGAAGTGTGTTATTTCCAGGATTACCGGTTAAAAATAAGGGGCCTGAAAATTCATCAAAGATCCAACAGCGTGTGGTCAAAATCAGGTGGGAGATAACAATCGATCAAGGGCTCCCAGAGCTGTTTGAATTTAGACACAGAGTCTTTGGGGAATTCCGACATTGTTTTCATTGAAAAGAGACCAATTCATTCTGTATTTCATTTGGCCAATCGTAGGGGGCGGTGACCACCATGCCTTTGCAAGAAACTGTTTGGCTGTCAGAAGATGTAATTAGTTATTCGTACAGGGTTCAGGCTTTCTTTCAGGAATTTTCAGAAATAACAGTTAAACCATATTTTTACATGTACTTAATCTAATGTGCTCGACATGAGTGCACTAATATTATTATTATTATACAGAATTTATGTAGCGCCAACAGTTTGTGCAGCGCTTTACAACAGAATAGGGCAGACAGAATAGTTACAATACAATTTATACAGGGGGATTCAGAGGGCTCTGCTCATTAGAGCTTACAATCTAAAAGGGAGAGGCAAGTGATACAAAAAGGTAATAACTGTTGGGGGGAGGGGGTATGAGCTGATGGGGAAAACAAAAATACAGTTGTTAGGTGGGGGCAGGATAGGCTTCTCTGAAGAGAAGAGTTTTTCAGGATCGTCTAAAAGTGAACAGAGTAAGAGATACTCGGACTGATTTGGGTAGGGAGTTCCAAAGAATGAGGGGGCTTGGGAGAAGTCTTGGGGATGAGTATAGGAGGAGGCGACGAGGGAGCTAGAGTGCAAGGAGGTCTTGGGAGGAATGAAGAGAACGAGTAAGTTGACATTTTGAGACTAGATTAGTGATGTAGCTGGGGGCCTGAGTTGTGGATGGCTTTGTGAGTTGTTGTTAATATTTTAAATTTAATTAATTGGGTGAGTGTAAGCCAATGGAGGGATTGGCAGAAAGGGGTAGCAGACACTGAACAGTTGGTAAGGTGGATAATTCTGGCAGCAGTATTCATGAAGGACTGATGAGGCGGTAGCCTATGTAAAAGTAAGCTAATGAAGAGAAAGTTGTAGTAGTCAAGGCGAGAGATAACCAGGGAGTAAATTAGAAGCTTTGTGGTGTCATTGCTTAGGAAGGGGTGTATTTTGGAGATTGCGGAGGTTAAGGAGGCAAGTCATAGATTTATCTCTATGACTCATTTAATAAAAGTATAAAGGACAATAAGGTAAATGCTGACCAATCAGGGTTCACTTGACTGCTCACTTTAAGATGTCAATAGCTGAATTACAATCAGTTACCGTGTATACTTGTTCCCAATGCTGTATGCATGATTTTATTAAACAAAGCTCACTAGCATGGTGCCTATCCTCGTCAGTTACAAAGAAAAATTGCATTTTATTAAACAAAGCTCACAGGCATGGTGCCTATCCTCGTCAGTTACAAAGAAAAATTGCATTTTATTAAACAAAGCTCACGAGCATGGTGCCTATCCTCGTCAGTTACAAAGAAAAATTGAATTTTATTAAACAAAGCTCACTAGCATGGTGCCTATCCTCGTCAGTTACAAAGAAAAATTGCATTTTATTAAACAAAGCTCACAGGCATGGTGCCTATCCTCGTCAGTTACAAAGAAAAATTGCATTTTATTAAACAAAGCTCACAGGCATGGTGCCTATCCTCGTCAGTTACAAAGAAAAATTGCATTTTATTAAACAAAGCTCACAGGCATGGTGCCTATCCTCGTCAGTTACAAAGAAAAATTGCATTTTATTAAACAAAGCTCACAGGCATGGTGCCTATCCTCGTCAGTTACAAAGAAAAATTGCATTTTATTAAACAAAGCTCACAGGCATGGTGCCTATCCTCGTCAGTTACAAAGAAAAATTGCATTTTATTAAACAAAGCTCACTAGCATGGTGCCTATCCTCGTCAGTTACAAAGACAAATTGCATTTTATTAAACAAAGCTCACAGGCATGGTGCCTATCCTCGTCAGTTACAAAGAAAAATTGCATTTTATTAAACAAAGCTCACAGGCATGGTGCCTATCCTCGTCAGTTACAAAGAAAAATTGCATTTTATTAAACAAAGCTCACAGGCATGGTGCCTATCCTCGTCAGTTACAAAGAAAAATTGAATTTTATTAAACAAAGCTCACAGGCATGGTGCCTATCCTCGTCAGTTACAAAGAAAAATTGCATTTTATTAAACAAAGCTCACAGGCATGGTGCCTATCCTCGTCAGTTACAAAGAAAAATTGCATGTTATTAAACAAAGCTCACTAGCATGGTGCCTATCCTCGTCAGTTACAAAGAAAAATTGCATTTTATTAAACAAAGCTCACTAGCATTGTGCTTGTCAGTTTTACAAAGAAAAATTGCTTATTTTCGTGCTTATTTTCAACATAAAAGTATAATGAGCTTATCCAGGCTGATATAGTTAGCTCTAATTAAAAGCAGGGTTTAATAGTAAAAAGGGAAACCCAGGACATTTGCAAATTGTTTAAGTATGGAGATCATTGACCTCAAAGTCATAGGTTCATTATCAAGGTACTGCAGAAACTTGGCAAAGTCCATGTACAGCAGAGGGGAGACTGTCAGTGCTGTGGACAGCAGAGAAAGAGAGTTGAGAGAAACATCTAGATTATGGCGTCCCAAGATGTATTTGAACTGGACAAAAGGTAGATACTGACTTACCTTTACAGTGTTCAGTAAGAGGTTCTTTAATTATAACTATTAACTAATTTGTTCGGATTTGTTATGTTAGCTTGATAGTTTGTTTTAGGAAAAAAATCTGTAGGAATATTACAAGTAAGCAGATATGAAGAGACATTTGACTCTCAGACTCAGTTTATTGATCTATATATTGTTTGATACTAAATGCACAGTGGGGCAGCTGTCATTTATTTTGTGCTCTGTACTGGCAGTTTTTATAATTCCAGGGATAATTTTTTGATATTTTATTATTTAAATTTCTTTATTAATTTTCCAACATACATTACATACATTTTAATACATAGAAACAAAAATACATTTTACTTAATAACATTTAATAACATTTACACGGTTTTTGATATTTTATGATTAACAAAGCTTTTTGTTTGTGTTACTTTAATATGACAATTTAGTGCAAATTATTTCTGCACTAACTAAAACCTTGCCTAAATCAGTCTTCTCTTACCTTCTGCGGCCTGCATGCACTTTTATGTCTGATATTTCTCCTGTAGGAGGTGCTGAAAAATGTAAACTGCAGCTTCTGAAACAGAGAGGCAAGGGTCCTGGGGCCAAACCATCAGCTTAAGGGGCACATGCAGCCCTTTGGTACTCATTGTATGGCCCTTGAACACCAGAAATCTGTATGAAATCTGTATTAGGTTGGGAAAATTGATTTGTAAAGGGCTAATAGAAGTGATCTCTATTGACCTCATGTAATATGCCTCCAGTCCTACTGTCTTCTGCAGTATGTTTCCAGTCTCCAACCAAACCCAAACATTTTATAGCATGTCCACAGTCTCTGACCATCATTTCCTCTAGTATTTCTGAAGACTCTGAATGTCCTCACTGGCATTCTATAAACTGCACATTATGTGTGTGGCCTTTTGGTGATGTCAAAAGCCTCAGCAGATGTTTTCTAAAAGTTGACAACCACTGGGCTGGGGTCTCAAGCAGGGGTGACCTTTTCACCAACCTGACCATAAAAATAAAAATAAAATAGCAACCAATAATGGTACTTTATCAGATCAGATAATATGTGTACATGCATTACCTTTGTCCCAAAAAGTTAGCTTATGGCCTCCTGCATAACAAGATAAACTGCGGGGGTTGATTTATTAAAATGTGAGAGTGCAAAATCTGGTGCAGCTGTGCATGGTAGCCAATCAGCGTCTAACTTCTGGAAACTGGAAGCTAATTGGTTTCTATGCAGAGTTGCGCCAGATTTTGGACTCTCCAGTTTTAGTAAATCAACCCCTATGGCTTCTTAATGGGTTTTTAGAAAGCATTGTGAAGTGGGAAGAGAAAAACTGATATTCACTTCTGAAATAGGGCCGTTGAATTAGCAATTTAAACTGTCTTGCTTCAACTTGCCTTGCTAAGAATATACTGCTGCCTTATTCAAGTTATACTGTATATACTCGAGTATAAGCCGACCCGAATATAAGCCGAGGCACCTAATTTTACCACAAAAAAATGGGAAAACGTATTGACTCGAGTATAAGCCTAGGGTGTCCATGTGCATGCCTCACTGTGTCCAAGCCTCACTGTGCCCATGCTTCACTGTGCCCATGCCTCACTGTGTCCATGACTAGACTGACGTTTAACATGGGAGTCTATGGAAGGGGTGCCCGGCTTTGAAAAATCGGTGCTCCCCGGCCGTAGGTCCTCCAGACAAAAAATTTTGGACACTTATGAAAGAGAAATGGGGATACATGTGTGCCAAGTTTTGGGTCCAGGGGACCTACGACCGGATGGTACCGGGTCCCCAAAATCACCAGAGAAATGACCGTTTAACATGGGAGTCTATGGAAGGGGTGCCCGGATTTGAAAAATCGGTGCTCCCCGACCGTAGGTCCCCCGGACAACAAACTTTGCACACTTGTAGAGGGGCTACATGTGTGTCAAGTTTCGGCCAGTACTGGGTCCCCAAAGTCTGGGAGATCAGGCGCAAAAAGGTGACTCGAGTATAAGCCGAGGGGGGCATTTTCAGCACAAAAAAATGTGCTGAAAAACTTGGCTTATACTCGAGTATATACGGTAATTCAAATGGCCAGAGTTGCCAGTATTTTGAAATAATGCCTTGTGACAATCCATATTTGTACAGTCTACTAATTACCTTTGTAATTTTTTTTTTATTTAATGTAAAAAGTTTATATACGGGGTTAGGCAGGTAACAAGGTGTGCTTTTATCGATGTGATGATGCTATCACATAAAGAGCATTATATAATTACATAGAATCTTGGAAATTACATGGTTCCACAGTCCTCAATATAATTTAATCCTGAAGCTATTGAATCCTCAGGCTATCATTTTTGGGCCTGATAGTTGTTACAGCTTCTTCCCTAACTGTTACCTTATCACTTTCATATATAAGATCATTGTCTTGTCAATAGAGTGCATCATTTAGAAGCTTATACAAAAAGTAAAATTATGAAATAAAATAGTTTCCAAAACTAGTTTACTGCATTCTAGAGATCTTCCTACCTTTCCTGTTTTCAATCTTATTTTTTAATAAAGTCTTGTAAAAAAAACAATTAAGAGAAAACTGAGTGATTTGCAAATACAGTAATAGAGCATGGTAATGCACCAAAGTGTATTTCTTTTTTGGCCTTGTTAATGCTCTCCCTTAGGCTGCAAAGGCAGCGGTAGGGGGTATACACAGGCCACAGCTGCGATGCTTTGTATCACATTGTGGTAAAAATTGTCCTTGCTGTCACATTCAGTGGGCAGTATCCCCTATTTAATGTGGCCCATTCAACTGAATAGGCACACCTTTTTTTTATTCTTTTTTTATTCACACCCTGCAACTGCCATACAATTGCATGCAATGCATGCAGTCGTGGCGCACAAGTGCATAATTTAAGGGTTTAAGTGGGAAGGCAATACAGCACCACCTCACTGCCTGTCAAATGCCCTCTGAACCGATATTATTATTATTATTATTATACAGGTTTCCAAAGCAGATCACTCCTTAGAGGGCACCATATGTGTAAGGCCTTGGCATTTTGATAGAGTAGGGAATGGTTAGAACTTTTCTCCCTCTGTCCTTTTGGTGAGGTTTCCTTCACTTCCAGTCCTGGTGACAATTTTGTCACTCTGGCAGGAAATGAGAGGATGGCACAAATTGATGGAGTCTACTTTTAAAGCTAAAATTTAGCTATGGTAATTTTTGCGTAGTTACATTGCATCCTGTGTTCACCATGCAGCAGCTCGGCATGGGACCTGGAAGATAGTTGAGAGTACTGTAGTAGTGGTGACTACTACAGTGATTTCCAGTTTCCTCGGGGGATCCCACAGGTTTTGCACAAACATACTTACACTGGTCCAAACTCGATCAGTGTAACTATGTAAAAATTGCCAACTTTAAAGGATAAGTTCACCCCCCCCCCCCCCCTCCATCATGGGAAGAAGTTTCCCGTACTAGCTGTCAGTTTTTAAAATCAGTGCGGTCGTGCGGGGCTCAGCCCAAACAGCCGCGTCATTCATTCACACAGCTCTGTATGTGAATGAACTACAACCCCCAACATCCTTTGCGGCTGTTGGCTTGTAGTTCTCAATGAACTACCATGGCACTTTGGAGCACCGTGGTAGTTCATTGATTTATTCCTGTCGGATTGTATCTGCCTGCCCATACCGGATGTACGGCACACAGATATACTGACAGATCTGAAGGAGACCTGCATAACACCAGTGATCTGATCGCTGTTGCAATGCTTTACAGGCTCTAAAACAAGGAAATAATGAATGCAACTTTTTTTATCTGCATAGAAATGTGCATTTATTATTTTTTCCCTAAAAGATGAACATATCCTTTAATCATGATACTTCAAACAACACTCAAACCTTAATCAGTGGTAGAACCAAGAATTATGTCTACCTCCTGTACAATTCTTTTCCAATCATTTTACTTATCTCTACAGTATAAGTGCTTTGTAATTCCTATAACACAATGCTTCAATGCTAATGCCTCATACATGTTTTAGTAGTATTTTTTAATTATAATTTTTTATTGAATGTATTTTTGTACAAGAGGTATCTTTGAACACATAATGCCAGCGGTCACCTCACCAATAGGAGATTGGATCTAGCAAGGGGAGGCATTACATTAACAACATATGGAATAGGGGGTAGGGTGGAAAGATGAGGTAGAACAGTGTTTCTCAACTCCAGTCCTCAAGGCGCCCCAACAGGTCATGTTTTCAGGATTTCCCTCAGATGAAACAGCTGTGGGAATTACTAAAGCAGTTAAACTGATCAAATAACCTGTGCAAAACAATGGAGAGCCTGAAAACATGACCTGTTGGGGCGCCTTGAGGACTGGAGTTATGAAACACTGAGGTAGAAGATAGAGGGAGGTTAGGGAGATGAAATAAGGGTAGTGGGAAGAAGCACATATATACCAACATCATGTATAAACAGTACCGTTTAGCATCACATTAAGTCAGCATCTTGGTTATAGAGATAAGAGAAACAATGGAGAAGAAAAATAAAATGGCTTGTGTTTTAGTAGTATTTTACCGTTACATGTTCTACCTAGCCAACTACATCAACATGAGCCTTATTAGGCCAGTTCCTACTCCACTAGCAAATTGCCAATTACTCAATGTATAACAGTAGTGATTAACTTAGATATAGGGACCCCAATTGTGTCCCCTGATATCAACAAGGCGCTAAATGTTATGTAGCGGGTGTCAAATTTAGTGGGGTGTATCTGGGCCATAGATGGCCCAGATACACTGATTTTAGGGATTTATGGACACTTTGGAGTGTGGGAGGTATGAATGGTGTCATGTTCCCTGCGGTCCCTGGGTGGCGCTGTCACCTGGGACCGGGGTTGAACTGCCATTCTAGAGCCGTGCCCTTTTTGTCCTCTCGCGGCATTAGTACGGCGGGGAACCCGCTGTGCCTGCTGGGAGAGAATATAAAAGGGGGCGGACATCTTGCGCACAAGGTCCATTCCTCAGGCACCTTCGGCCTGGGGGCTGCTGCGGTTCGTCTGTGCCCAGGCGCCCTTGGCCTGGGCGCGTGGAGTCGAGTTCCATCCCAGGCACCTTCAGCCTAAGGTGAGGTACTTTACCAGGAGGCCTGGGGCCCAGTACCTTCGACTGGGTCCCGCAAGGGCGAAGCATTCCTAAGGTGCCCCCGGCATTGGGTGCCTGAATCCTGGGCATAAGGGACCGGAGACGTGACCTCCCCGTAGAGCCAGCGCAGCATTTGCTGGTGCCGGTGGAGGCCTCTGATGACCGTCCGGATGGATGTCTTCCTCTGACAGGGGTTGTTTGTTCTAAAGAAGGTACTTCATGTTCTCATGGTCTGTGGCAGAGACCCATCTTTCTCAGGTCAGTGGCAGGCCTCAACGTTCACCCAGGTCAGTGGCAGTGACCAAATTCACGGTTGGTGGCAGCGACTGTGCGCCAAGCCTGTTTGCACTAAACGGAACAGGAGAAACTTTAATTCATTAGTTGTGCCTGGACCTACTCTTCCCTACACCTTGTCTGTTCTTTTAAAAGTCAACCAGTTTCAAGGCAATAAAACAGTGTTGGACTTTTCTTGGTGTGGAACTCGTGTTACTGGAAGCTAAGTGTCCCTGTCAGTGACAGTGGCAATCATCCTCCACAGAGAAAGCTGAGGCTCTGGCCTAAAACGCAGACCCGAGGGTAAACGGTTTAGCTCATATCTCTGCATCCTACATCAGAGAGCCGAGCTGGTGGTGTGCATCTTTCCCCCTTCTCCCAGATACCCCTAGACGAGTAAAACCAGCCGTGAAGAGAGGGGAGAAGCTGGGGGAGGACCGCTACAGTTATAATAGGCATGTATAATGCTACATATGACTTCAGAGACTGCAGATTTACTACAGACAACTGTAGTGCAGATGTGCTATTGTAGACTATCAGAGACTGAATATGCCACAAGTGTAGTTGGAGAATACTGCATTATAGCCACTAGATGGCACTAACTATCATAGGAAATAAGTATGATCATTAGCACCATCTAGTGACCACAATGCTGTGTTTCACACATTTGAATTGCAGAGAATATAGCCTGTATACATTCAATCCTGCCCCTTTCATTTGGAATGAATTTACATGCAGTTTTGCCTGATGAACATTTATGCAAAGTTTTTATAAATATACCTCTAATGCCGCGTACACACGGCTGTTTTTCCCGTCGGAAAAAAACGAAATTTTTCCCATTCGACGAGAAAAACGATAGTCTGTGGGCTTTCTGTCGTTTTTTTCGACGAGAAAAACAGCATTAAAAAAGACGAGAAAAATTAGAACATGTTCTAATTTTTCTCGTCGTTTTTTTCGACATGTTTTCCGCGGCAGTGTTTCCCATAGGGAAACACTGCCGCGGAGCCCACACACGGTCGTTTTTTTCGACCAAAAAAAAAAATGACATTTAAAACGGCCGTGTGTGAGGGGAACAAGCTGTTCCTCGTTTTTAACGTCGATTTTTTCGACGGTGCTTTCACCGTCGAAAAAATCGATCGTGTGTACGCGGCATGAGCCTCTGCCATAAAATTGGCAGCAGCCCTGTCAGCAAGCAGTGTGCGTGCCTTCATTTAAGCTGTTGGGGCTGCCTATTTGTCTGTCAGATAGGCAGCCCAATGACCTACTGAAGGTTTACATACACTTTAAATCACCTAATGCAGACATGTCAAACTAGTGTTGTATGGGCTGCATGCAGCCCTCTCGCGCTCTCTCCCTGTTGCCCTCAGTGGCTTAATGATAAAAATAAATGCAACTCCAGCTGGTGTCCAGTTGATAAATTACTGTTTTTCTTACATAATTTTGAAGCTAAATACTTCCAAAAATGTTTTATAACCCTTTTCTCTGGGATTAAATATTTTTACTTTAAGTTCTGTTAAGATCTGGAATTAAGTAGGTGCAACCCTCAATAGTAATAATGTGGCCCACAGTAGACACAATACAGCCCCCCTTGAAGGTTTAGTCCTCTCAATTCAGCTCATTGTTGTTTGAGATGTCTCACCGGATGAGTTCTTGTATCCCTCTGGAACTCTGCTGGGAGATATCTGCACCTCAGTTTTGCAGAGTGTGGCCTCGTACACACGGCCGAGATTCTCGTTGAAAAAAACATGTCGTTTTTTTCGACGAGATTCTTGGACAAGAAACTTGTCCCGGCCGAGTGTACACACGCTCGTTTCAAAAAACCCGCGGTTCTTTGAAAGGAGTGTACGCGGTGACGTCATCGACTACATCGAGCATGCGCTCGTCACATTCAATGCCGTCGCCGCCATCTTGGTATACCCTACGTATGCCTAGGAAGCTACCGCGCATGCGTCGAATTCATTTCGAACATGCGCGGGCTTCCGGGCGGACAGGTAACTGTACACACACTCACTTTTCTCGTCGAGAAACATGCCGAGGAGAATCTCGACGAGAAAATAGAGAGCAGGTTCTCTATTTTCTCGTCGAGGTTTCTTGTCGGTTTTCTCGACGAGAAACCCGCTAGCAGCGTACACACGACCGATTTACTCGGCAAGACCTCTCTGCCAGCAAGTTTCTTGCTGGTTCTTGCCGAGAAAATCGGTCGTGTGTACGAGGCCTATACGCCTGTTTTGGTCATTTGAAAGGGCCACAACTCACACATTCTCCCTGACTGTTTTTGTTGGTTGAGTGTATTCCATGGAAGAGTGGGAACATCCCCAAGATGGGCCGAATCACCAGAAACTCATGTAGCGGGTATATGCTTTTCTATCAGGTTTGAATTTGGTGGGGGATCTGTGATGTGTGGTTCCCTGGGGCCCAGCAGGTGGCGCTGTCACTTTGGGCCCGGGGTTGAGCCATCATTGCAGTGGCATACCCTTTTTGGCCTCTCGCAGCATGAGTACAGCGGGGCGGGGGCTCCGGTGGGCTTGCTGGGGGAGGGTATAAAGGGGTCGGCCATTTTGGTCACGGGGTCGTCGAGTCCCAGGCACCTTCAGCCTGAGGGCTGCGGTTCGTTGTCGGTGTCCAGGCGGCCTAGGCCTGGACACCCGGAGCTTGTGTTCCACCCCAGGCACCTTCAGCCTGGGGTGAGGTACTCGGTTGGAGGCCTGGGGCCCAGTGTCCTCCGCTGGGCTCCACGAGGGAAGGATTTCTGCTGGGTGAGCCTAAGGAGACCGCCCGGAGGGGTATCTTCCCAAACAGGGGCCAAGTGCAGTCAGGAGGAAGGTTCACCGTTCATCCGGTCGGTGACAGCGACCAAGATTCTCGACAGGTGGCATAGATCATGTGCCAAACCTATTCGCTGATAGAGGAATAGGAGAGTTCATTGTGCCTGGGCCTACTCGTATCCACACCCCCTGTCTGTTCGTTGAGGGAGTCCAACTGATTGTGTTTCATCCTGACATTGAAGAATAAAGGAGTGTTGGACTTTTATTGGTGTGGGGCTCATTTACTGGCAGACACTGTTCCACACAAGAAGCGGAGGCTCCAAACTCAGAACACCGACCCAAAGGTAAAGGAACTTTGCTTACACCACACAAACATCTGCGATGAAGGCTTGGCGTGGTGACCCCGCACTTTCTCCTCCAAGGTACCCCTAGACAAGCAGAAACCAGCCAACAGCGGAGAGAGAGAGTGGAGGCCGCTACACTCAGAAAAGGGTAAAGGAAGAAATTGCTGTTACTGAATTCCCCCAAATATATGAAAAGTCAGTGGGTGAACCAGCCTACCAGAGCCCACCTGTAACTGAAATATTACATTTGGATTAACTGACTTTTTAAAGACAGAAGAAAATACTAAACAGAAATTTACCTGGAGATGGAGTTACACTTTAAACTCCAGGAACTGGCATTACAATATTACCATACCACTATCAGTGAGCTATTTCCAGTTACTTCCCTAATAACATGATTCACTGACCTCCTGTCTTCATTATTCTTGTGATGATATATACAGTAGATTTGAACAGCATGGCAGTTATGTATCTACAAGTGTCCAGATCTGTATTGCTCATTGGGACACAGGCATACTGGGCATGGGCAGATTTCAAAGCATTTCAGAACATCAGTGAAAAAAAAGGCAACAGTGAAAAATTATTTAGTACTTATGTAGCGCCCTTCTCCTGATGACCAGGCCCTATGTTTAAATTTAGTGGGTGTCTGAGCTGGTAGTTAGCTCAGACTTTGATGATTAAGGCTAAATTGGTCTCTGTTCCGGCTACGGCTGCGCTTGGAGGGATTTCCCATTGTTTGCCTGAAGGTGGCGTTACCACCACAGGCAAATGTTGGAACACAAGCAGGCCAGAGTGTATTGGGTATTTTTCCCCGGGGACAGCCCAGTGGGAGTGGTCTCCCTGCTGGGCATGCTGGGGAAGGGTACTTAAGGAGCAGACGCCATTTTTCAGGGCTCTCTTCGCCTCGTGCCCTCCTGGCTCAAGGTATGCGATAGTGAAATTTCAGCCGTGGAGCCATGTTGGCCCGAGGCTGCATCTCTGCCAGGTAGGCCCAGTTGTTCTGACTGGGGCCTGCACTATGAAGGTGATCCTGTGCTGTCTGTCCTGCAGGAGGAAGACAATCAATGGAGGAAACCAGGGGAGGACCTGTCCTGGAGAGGACCAAGCAGAAGGCTGGTGTCTTGGGGAAGGCCTGGTGACCTTATTGGAGGATGCACCGTAGCTTATGTTACCTTACAGTGTGCCAGGTCGGCTTAAAGGCTCTAAAACTGTAAGGCTGGATATCCGGGTACTAAAGTCCTGTGGCAGAGGATTATTGAATAGTTCATCTTTATCGTACTAAAATCCTGTGGCAGAGGATTATTGAACAGTTCATCTTTATCGTCCTAAAGTCTGTGGCAGAGACTGTTATTTCTTCATTTTGTTCGTGCATCATCCCAGTTGCTAGGCCTAGTAAGAGGGGCCTATCCGGGTGAGCAACACCCACTTGAAGGAGAGTGGTGAGTGTGACTTTTGAAGCTTAGAAGTTTCCCCAGTGATCTGCATTGTGTGCCTGAAGCTTCCCCTGACCCTCCATCCCTCTACCTATGCAAGTTTGTGTGAAATAAAGCCTAATGAAAAGGATTTACAACTTGTGTGGACATTGAAGTTTCTATAAACTCTCATCCCCTAGACAACGAATGGTGAGGTAACGTGCAAGACCCAAATCTAAACCAGCAGCTCCTACGGGGGTAGTGCTACACTTATAATGAGCAAAAATGACAAAACATTAATGATTTTATCTAATAGGATGTTAACTCAAGCTAGGAAATTATGCAAACAGCATGCATAATTACATTACACGACCACTAATGCTATTACGCAAAATACGATGCTTCTGTTTTTATACTTTCATATTTTGTAGTCATGGTTTATTTTTTCATAAAACCTCTAATGTTAGAAAAAAGACAACATTTGTACCTATTTTTAAAAGGAGCAAACTGTGGACTTGTGATGCTGAATACTGGCTTTACCACCTAGAGATTCTACGATTCTTGTTTACTAGCTGCATGCTTGTTCCAGTTTGGTGGTGAATCCAGGATTAAACTTATGGCTCTGGATAGGGATGAGCTTCAAGTTCGAGTCGAGTCAATTTGGGGTGTTCGCGGCAAATTCAAAAAACCGCGGAACACCCTGTAAAAGTCTATGGGAGAAATCTAAAGTGCTAATTTTAAAGGCTTATATGCAAGTTATTGTCATAAAAAGTGTTTGGGGACCCGGGTCCTGCCCCAGGGGACATGTATCAATGCAAAAAAAAGTTTTAAAAACTGCAGTTTTTTCAGGAGCAGTGATTTTAATAATGCTTAAAGTGAAACCATAAAAGTGAAATATTCCTTAAAATTTCGTACCTAGGGGGTGTGTATAGTATGCTTGTAAAGCAGCGCTTGTTTCCCGTGTTTAGAACTATCCCTGCACAAAGTGTCATTTCTGAAGGAAAAAAAGTAATTTAAAAGCACTGAATTGTCGGCTCCCAGCAATACAGAGAACAGTCATTGAAAGTCATTGATAAAAAAAAAATGTGTGGGGGCCCCCCCAAATTCAATTACCAGGC
The DNA here is from genome assembly GCA_029206835.1 of Rana muscosa. NCBI lineage: Eukaryota > Metazoa > Chordata > Amphibia > Anura > Ranidae > Rana > Rana muscosa. The sequence continues at coordinate 648,568,825 of CM055122.1, forward strand.
CCTTCAGGTCTGGTATGGATATTAAGGGGAACCCTGCGTCAAATTAAAAAAAATGACGTGGGGTTCCCCCCAAATATCCATACCAGACCCTTCAGGTCTGGTATGGATTGTAAGGGGAACTCCACGCTAACTAAAAAAAATTTGGCGTGGAGTTCCCCCCAAAAATCCATACCAGACCCTTTATCCAAGCATGCAACCTGGCAGGCTGCAGGAAAAGAGGGGGGGGGATGAGAACCGTACCAGGCCACATGCCCTCAACATGGGGAGGATGCTTTGGGGTCTGGACCCAAAGCACCATGTCCCCATGTTGATGGGGACAAGGGCCTCATCCCCACAACCCTTGCCCGGTGGTTGTGGGGGTCTGCGGGTGGGGGGCTTATCGGAATCTGGAAGCCCCCTTTAACAAAGGGGACCCCCAGATTCCGGCCTCCCCCTATGTGAATTGGTAACGGATACATTGTACCCCTACCATTTCACAAAGAAAGTGTAAATAAATTGTAAAAAAACACACAGACACAGTTGGGAAAGTCCTTTATTAAAAATAAAAAAATAAAAAACCCATTCCAGCGATGTAATCCAGTCTGTCCAGCGTTGTTCTCTATGTTCCGCGGTGATCCGATGACCCCGCCTACGTCATTGGCTATTCCCCGACAAGCGGGGAAAGACAGGGCTTACCCTATGATCTGACGGGTGACCCCGCCCCCTCGTACGTCAGACCCCGCCTACGTCATTGGCTATTCCCCGGCCAGCGGGGAAACCCGGGCTTTCCCAGTGACGTGCGGGTGACCCTGCCCCCCTCTGATGTAACGGGGAACCTTTTTTTTTAATAAAGGACTTTCCCAACGGTGTCTGTGTGTTTTTTTACAATTTTTTACACTTTCTTTGTGAAATGGTAGGAGTACAATGTACCCCTTACCAATTAACATAGGGGGCGGGATCTGGGGGTCACCTTTGTTAAAGGGGTCTTCCAGATTCCGATAAGCCCCCCCGCCCGCAGACCCCCACAACCACCAGGCAAGGGTTGTGGGGATGAAGCCTTTGTCCCCATCAACATGGGGCCAGGTGCTTTGAGGGGTCACAGACCCCCAAAACATCCTCCCCATGTTGAGGGCATGTGGCCTGGTACGGTTCAGGAGGGGAGGGCGCTCTCTCGTCCCCCCTCTTTTCCTGTGGCCTGCCAGGTTGCTCGGATAAAGGGTCTGGTATGGATTTTTGGGGGGAACTCCACGCCATTTTTTTTTAAATTTGGCATGGAGTTCCCCTTAAAATCCATACCAGACCTGAAGGGTCTGGTATGGAATTAAACCCCATTCATGAAATCTGACCTGGGCACATATATCTGTAGTGTGTTCTTATGTCTCTCCAAAGCTCTAAGTGCCGTGTCTTTCTGCTGCTCTGTTCCTCTGTTATCAGCATAACTTCTGACAAGCTGAAAATGTGTGTCCGGTAGGGAAGTTAGAGATAGATAAGCAGAGAGCTTGTCTATTCAGACTGCAGCTCTGTAAGTTTCTTTGTTCCTCTGCCTATGTGGAGGGGCTGTGTGTGCCTTTCCTCCAATCAGCTCTCACACAGTGTATGCCCAGACTCCCCTCCTACTGCTGAATGAGGAAGAACGATTTGTAACATGATGTGCATTGTCCAAAGAATGTAGAAAGGGAAAGACAGCAGATATACTGTACATGTAAAACTTGTGTAGGGAGATTTGTTTCACCTCTGTGTATCATCTGAGTCTATTCACTTCACTGGGTATAGGAGAGCGTTTACAACCATTTTAACTTTTATTTTATGCCTGCTAGTTACTGGGAACTGTGGAAGGTGGACACAGCTAGGAAACTAGAATTTTTAGGAGCCCATAATGTCAACACCCATTTCACTCCTGATGGGTGTACTATAAAAACAAATCAACAGTGGAAGCTCCCCTATTTCTATCTAGCAGTAATGTTTAAATGACAAAAAAATAAGTGGGATCTTGAACATGTATTCATTTTGGGGCAGATTATTTTGGTATACATTTTCCCAGGCATGTGGTCCTGTGTGTGGTCTGTGAAAGTTCTCATTTATCCAGGTCATGGTATGGCCAGTAGCAGTTAGTCACATTTAGCTGGACTTGTTCTCAAAGGCTTATTCCAATGGGCAATTAATCCTATCTTCTGTGAAGAGAAGCTGGCAGAAGTATGTGCATCCACCTTGGAGCTCTATGCAGGTAGCCCAATAGAAGTGGATGCACACACAGAAGCTGCATGGACACAATCGCACGTCAAAATTTGACATGTGCGCACTGGGCAGGAGTGGGTGCACAGATTCGATCTTGGACACCGTGCATTCGAATCCATGCACCTGCTCATTCCTGTTATTCGAACTTTGACATTCAATTCGTGCAGCCGCTGCTTATGCATCCATTTCTATGAGCTGCTTGCATGCAGCTCCAAGGTGAATGCACATGCATCTGCCAGCAGCTCTGCTTGGAGGATGGGATTAAATGCCCATCTAAATGAGCCCTTAATGTTGAAGAGGTTTCTCTGCTTATATCAGTGGTGTATTTTGGTTTTGTGCTGCCCTAGGGAAGGCTAAAATCGGGTGCCCCCCATCTAAATCCCAGCTGTGGTATGCCGTTCTTGGCTCAGGGTCTGATGAGGAAGTTGCAGTCATTCACAGTGAACTACTGCGGTTTCCTCATCAGACCCTGAGACATGATTCGTCCAAGTGCCACATATATGGTCAATGGGGTGGAGGGTGCGGGTCAGCAGGGTATAGGACAAGGGTCAGTAGGGCAGAGCATGGGGTCAGTGGGACTGAGGATGGGGTCAGCAGGGCACAGGAGGGGGTCAGCAGGGCAAAGGACAGGGTCAGTATGGCAGAGCATGTGGTCAACAGGGCAGGGGGTGAGGTCAGCGGGGCATAGGACGTAGTCAGCAGGGCAGAGGATGGGGTCAGCAAAGTATAGTACAGGAGTCAGTAGTGCAAAGGATGGGGTCAGTAGTGCAGGGGATGGGGTCAGCACGGCATAGGACAGAGATCAGTAGGACAAAGGATGGGGTCACTGCTGGCAGGGCTCTCAGCAGAGCTGCTTCTTCCCACACTGCACACAGCTGAGGTTGGATTATTTTACAGACACAGCTTCAATCTGCACAATGTGTATTTGGCTGTTGCAGCTCTGCTGCCTTTCCAATATGAGGATTTCACAGGTCAGAACTGCAACAGCCAGTTACACACAGTGCAGATCGAGGTTTTATCTGTACAAGAATCCAATCTCAGCTGTGTGCAGTAGGAGCAGCTCTGCTTTATGTCCTGAGTACAATCCTGTGATGCTGAGTATAGTAGGAGAATGTGGGGGACGAACTTACCAATCCCGAAACTGCATCCATGATGGGGGGTGTCACACCACCCTCTAGATCCAGCTGTCCTTAACACCAGTGTCCTTAACACTGAGCTGTCCTGACTGTTTAGGAGCAGAGGCGGATCTTTAATTCGGTAAATTAAGGCCTAAATAAAGAACCGCCGCTGCCATTCTGCCTAAGGCAGTGCCGCCCCCCTAAAAAAGGGCCCCCAAGGCAAACGCCTTGTTTTCCTTGCAGTAGATACGCCCCTGGCTTATCTAAGCAGCGTTTTGATAAGTATTTGTGAGCTGAGGATGCTTCATGGATAAGCAGTGACACATTTTATATTATTGAATATAATAGAAGATATTGTAATGCACAGATGAGGAACCAACCTCTTAATGAATATGTAAACCTAACATTTCATATTCCTGAAGTGTGCCTGCTGTACCATGTACTTGTATGAACAAGTATCCTGTTCTCTTTGTATTGCTTCCTTTATGTGAAATCCCTGGTGTTCCCACCAGCCCCTCTGCTTTCCTATTAAAAACTGACCACACCGTGGTCAGGAGTACACTAGCTATGCTGGGAACTCAGCCTGTGCTCTCTTTAAATGATCAGACTTGTCCTCCTGACATGCCCCCCCCCCCCCCCCCGCTCAACCTTTCATTGAGAAGATCAGTGTGCTGCTGTGCTGTTTCTCCTCCTCCAGCTCTTATGCAGCTGAGAACATAGGGAATGTGATTACTTATAAAAAAATGGGGAAAATAGGTTTTTATAATGTACACAAATGTTTTGCCTTTCATTTCTATTTTAAACTGAATGGGCTGATTTACAAGGTGGGGATTTGCAATCACTTTAACTCCTTGCAAAAAACAACTTTGGTTGCAGGCTTGAAATGCATTAATAATTTCAATGTACATGCTTCAGAGTAGTAATATGCAAATCTTGGTACAAATGTAAAATGCTGTTTTAAATGAAAATATTAATGTCTTTATTTTATGCAATGTCTTAATTACTTTAATATGATTTCTGTCTGTTTTTTTAGACATCCTGAAAATCTTGTTTACTTGCTGATGAAAAATTACAGCATACCAAAAGCCTGCTTCTCTATACCTCCAAAAGCAGCACAGCTACCGTACAGTATGTAAATTATGAATCCAGGCATAAAATTCAAAACAGTTTGGCTATCCATTTACAGTTGATCATTGCTTTAGAGCAGTGGTCTCCAAACTATGGCCCGGGGGGCCAGATGCGGCCCTTTGCCTGCCTTTATCCGGCCCTTGGTGCATTATTCCTCCCACTGATATGAGAAACTATTCTGCCAACTGACATCAACAATGGGGCACCATTTCTACTACTGACACCAACAATGGGGCATTATTCCTCCTAATGATACCAACAATTGGGGCACTGTTCCTTACCCTAATACCAAATGTGACGATGTTTACTCCCACAGATGCCAGGAAAATGCCCATTCCTACTGGTCATAGTCCGGCCCGCCTGAAGTCTGAAAAAAACTAGCCCTTTGTATAGAAAGTTTGGAGACCCCTGCTTTAGAGGATAACATTATAGCTATTTTTACCATATCCAGGGATTTCAAGCAACTTTGCAAATATACAGTATATTTTTCTTTCTCTGCACTTTGTGAGCTGTCACAAGATACCCAGGCCAGTGTAAACTTTGCTTTGTTTACATTCACCTTGTCTGCATCTGCACTGGACAATGTGAGAACAAGAAAGAAGTATGCTTTATATACGTGTAGCGGCCTTCACCCTCACCCCCTTCTTTATCGGTTACTCTGGCTCTGGTCTAGGGGTACCTTGGAGGGGAGAGCGAGGTGCGCCACGGCCCATGTCCTCTAGATTACAGCATGTAGAGGTGAAGGCCAGTATCTAGTTGTATTCGGGCTTGTGTATACGCTTAGAGCCAAGTCTGTTCTGCTGTTCTGCTGATAACCCCCTTTGCTCCCAGTAATTGGAGTACCACACACTGAAAAGGTCCAACACTTATTTATTCCATAACGGCAAACAAATAGTCCTTTGCGAGCAGACAGTTTGAGACCCATAGAACAGTTCAGTATTGGTGAGGAGTAGGTCAAGGCACAGTCCTCAAAGAAAACTAAACCGTTGAGGTTTCACCAATGGTTGCCAAGCACAGTGGCTGTTAAATGAAATTTTTGGCTTCAGAGTCTCTTCCAGCGACTCTAGTGAACAGGAACTGGAGTTACCTTCGCTACGTTGCAGCCCCTGTCAGGGGGAAGACATCCCTCCAAGGGAGTTACCAGAGGCCCCACCGTCACCGGGTTAATGCTGTACCGGACTATCCGGAAGGGTTACACTCCCTGGCCTCAGATACGGGTCCCAACACCTTAGGGCCCCTCGGACTCCTCCACCCTCGCGGAACCCAGTCGAAGTTACTGGGCCCCAGGCCCCGGCAGTAGTACCTCACCCCAGGCTTAAGGTGCCTGGGATGGACTCCATTTCTCGCTCCGGCCAGGTCAAGGGCACCTGGGCCCGGAACTCCGGAACGCCAGCACCCAGGCTGAAGGTGCCTGGGTGCGGCCGCGTCCTCCAACTCTGAACCCAAGGTCAGGGCGTCCGCCCCCTTTATCTCCTCTCCCCTTGTGTCACAGCGGGTTCCCCGCCCCGCTGTACCAGCGCCAGGAAAGGACAAAAAGGGAGCAGTCTTGCGGTGCAGGTTCAACTCCGGCCCAGGGCGACAACGCCACCTGCAGGCCACAGGGAACCTTGCACCACCAGAGTCCTCCAAGAACCACAAAAGGGATTCTCAGATTCCCTAACAATTAGTACATCTGGGTTAAATAACGCAGATGCTCCCCCCAATTTAAATATCCGCTACACACCTATATTGATTGATTTTCTTTAACTGCTTAATACATTTAGCTGCCCACATTCCCATGACATGCAATTTCAGAAAGGCAAAATGCCTATCTAGAGACTTCTTTGTTCTCAGTCCTTGTCTGGGGACATATGTTTCCGACATAGTAACTTGTGCAGCAGCTACCTTTGTGATCTTAAAGAAAAGTCTTGATTCCAACACAAATATTGCTTTGACCTTCTTTAAAATATAAGTCAAAACTTTCTCTTTTTCAATTTGGGTAGAGTAAGGAAGGGTTATAACCCTTGTCAGTTTTTTTTTTTTTTAATCTGTGTTCCATTGGGGAGATTTTCCTTCACTTCCTTTCACATGGCCAAATAAGTGAGAGGAAATCCCTTAAAAGTAAGAGAATCACTGGTTGTCACCTGGGTTACCAGAACAAGTGCCCTTTTTGAAAGAGTTCGCTTGTATCCCTGCTCTGCTGACAACCCAAAATTTGGGTTTTCTTTCACTTTCACTTTCACTTTCAGTGATAATGGTAAACAGGCTAAATAGTGAGAATGAATCGCCCTAATGAGGACACAGACAGCAAAAAAAAAAAAGCCCGACACAGGTTCTAATCCCTCTCCACTCTATCAAACACAAAAAAAAAAGTTTGTCTTTAGTTATACTTTAAATAGCCTTCATAATATTGAGCCTTTGTGCTTTCAATAAACAAATCTTCTATTGCCTGTGTATCTGTTTTACATCAATGATATCATCAAAGCCATCTATCCTCCGGTATTCTAATCACTGTTCTCTCTTTCCAGTGCTGGACACAGTACAGCTGTGCATTATGGGAATTCTTACCATACTCACAACAATCTCAATCATACTCTATCTGGAAGAGGTCGGGTATCTTAGAAAAAAAGTGAAATGTGTGATAAAGAGAAATACATCTTTATGGAGCAGTGCAGCCCCCACAGTAAGACAGTTTACAATATACAGTTTTATGTATATATAATAATAATAACATATTTACAGTCAACACTGAAAGGATAAAAAAAATAATTTTTTAGCTGAAAAAAAAATTGGTTAATAGCATCTAACCAGCTTTATAAATGTCTTCTATCAAGCTTTATACAATATGGTATGTATTGTTCCTGTCCAAGCGTGCTCAACCTGTGGTCCTCCAGCTGTTGCGGAGCTACAAATCCCATCATGCCTCTGCCTTTGGGAGTCATGCTTGTAACTGCCTCGTGGGACTTGTAGTTCTGCAACAGCTGTAGGCCACAGGTTGAGCACTCATGTGTGTAGCCCCCAGTGGCGGCTGGTGGTACATTTTTTGGGGGGGGCGGCAATCTGTTATTCATTTTTGTCACACAACTGGGTGGGCTCGGGGTGCAGTGCTCTGCGCCCCGAGCCAACCCTTTTTTGAAGCCAATTAGAGCCTTAGGCTCTAACCACATGCTTAAAAAAAAAAAAAAAACATTGGAATCTATGCGTCTGGCGCCCTGCATGTAAATTAGGGGCCAGGTGCATGGATTAGGGAGGCGGCCGCAGCACCCCTGCCCCACACCCATCTTTAGCAAGTATAGAAAAAAGTAGTCTGTGGTAATGACTCTGTTGCATTGCCATAATTGGCAGTTCCGGTCATGGGACAGATCATCTTTCGAGTTTAGTTTATTAGAATTTTATTGATCAGTATGGTCCTTATTAAATCTCAGGCTTGGAACTTCTTTTGGCTAAAATGACATTCACTATGCCTGCTGTATTCAGCTTCATTAACATTATTGATTGTAATCTTTCACTTATTTAACTGATGCAGATACAGCTTCATTATAGAGTATGAGCTCCTATCAAATTTACATGTCCCAAGCTAAAGGCATGTTGTGTCTTCAGACACTTGCAATAGTACACTTTTTAACCACTTCAATACCGGGCATTTTCACCCCCTTACTGCCCAGACCAATTTTCAGCTTTCGGCGCTGTTACAGTTTGAATGACAATTGCGCGGTCATGCAACACTGTACCCAAATTAAATATTTTTTTCCCCCACAAATAAAGCTTTCTTTTGGTGCTATTTGATCACCTCTGCGGTTTTTATTTTTTGCGCTATAAACGAAAAAAGGGCAATAATCTTGAAAAAAAACACAATATTTTTTACTTTTTGCTATAATAAATATCCCATTAAAAAAAATAATAATAATTTTTCCTCAGTTCAGGCCGATATGTATTCTTCTGCATATTTTTGGTAAAAAAAAATCACAATAAGCGCATAGTGATTGGTTTGCGCAAAAGTTAAAGCGTCTACAAAATTGGGGATAAATTTATGGCATTTTTTTTTTTTTTTTTACTAGTGATAGAAGCGATCTGCGATTTTTATCATGACTACGGCAGACACATCGGACACTTTTGAAACTATTTTGGGACCATTCACATTTATACAGCGACCAGAGCTATAAAAATGCACTGGTTACTGTGTAAATGTGACTGGCAGGGAAGGGGTTAACACTAGGGGGCGATCAAGGGGTTAAATGTGTATCCTAGGGAGTGATTCTAACTGTAGGGGGAGGGGATTCACAAGGGGAGGAGACCGATTGGTGTTCCTCTGTACTGGGAACACACATCAGTCTCCTCTGACAGAACGTGGATCTGTGTGTTTACACGCACAGATCCACGGTCCTGCTGTGTTCACAGGCACGCGCGGCGGGTGCGTGCGTGTGCCCCCTAGAGACTCCGAAAGTAAAAGATGTCATATGACGGCGGCCCAGAGGGACAAAGGGTTCCTGCCGCCGTCATATGTCTATGTGCGGTAGGGAAGCGGTTAATATCCAATTAACATGATAATGGCTGCCCAAAAATACCTTGCTAACTCTGAGGCACAAGCAGCATAAGGAATAGAGCCTTTTATGGTGATCACCTTTAACATGAGCTGTCCATCTCTAAGCAGCAATGTAGGGTCTTTAGAGGGCAGACAATAATAAAATCAAAATGCTGCACTATTGTCAATACTAAAACGTAAGTAGAATCATAAATTCAGTTAAATGAATCCAAACATACTGTATATCACATAATTTGCAGCAGGTATATAATATTAAAAACGTGATCCACATAACTCTGTACACTGACATCACAAACTGAATATCTCAGTGATATGATCAGGTTGGCCAAACGAGATTGGAATACAGTGGAGCCCAAGTAGGAGTTGATGCAGCGCTGCCTTCATGTACCCACTCCATGACTGAAGCCTTGTCTATCTTATTATACAAGTGAATGTAACAATTTTATTAATAGAACATTACGGAGAGCACTATGTTTCCTTCCTTTTGTCTTTGAGCATGGATTGATTTCCTGGAGTGAGAATAGCTTTCATCCACCGGAAAAGATACAGCCTTCAACCGGAAAGGAGTCCTGGGTATAAAAAGGATAAGCGTGAGAGACCTTTTCCTTTTTAAAAGGTTATACTGTATCAACAAAGTGAGGGTGTACCGATAACAATTTCTTGGAGGTCTCACTGGAAGTAACACAAGAGTGATTTGACGGTGAAAGATCACAGGAATACTCATGGACAATTTTTTATTTGTTTACTAGTCTGTGTGTTCACATTTGTGTATATCACTGGGATATTCAGATTTTAAATCACATTTTTTTATTATTATTGATTTTATTTTTAAACAGTGATGTGTTTATGTAAATGCTGCGATATATACTTTATATTTGGACTGATTTAACTGAATTTATGACTCCATTTGCTTTTTAGTATTTACAGTAGCACAGCATTTTGATTTTATTAATTTTGGTGTTCCTGTACTACTTCAACGCGACTTCTAGGCAACTTTTACCCAAAGATTTCAATGGAAGTTGCCTCCAAGTCGGATCTCCATCTTAATTGAAGAAACTTTACAGGAAAAGAAAATAGTTTACCCAGGCAAACCCCTCCCTCCCACAGAGCTGATTATTCTGTGATTGGCCACAGCCAAAGTCGCCTGTCCTGGAGGCAACTTAAGTCACGTTGTAAGTTGCTCAAAGTCACGCTGAAGTCGCCTCCAAATCGCCTTGCAAAGACGCGCTGTAGGTCGGGTTGCCCCTGTGTGAACCGACACTTAGGAGAAATTGTTTATAGTTTTTCCTAGAGTTATGTAGAGTTGTTGTGCAACAAAATCTTTTGAGCTAGAAATCTTACATTCTCCAAAAAGTCCCTCAGTCTGAAATAGTCCCCAGTAGTTGTATTATGTATTATATGTAGCGACCCCCTGGCAGGAAAGAAAACCCCATTGCACTACTCCAGGCTGGACTGAGGGTTGTAGTGGATAATTGAAATAACATTGGACACCAGTCACATTTGTCTTTTCCAGATATTTTTTGCTCCAGGCTTACTGGGAGAGAGGGTTAGGGCTTCATATACTTCCAGCAACATATTTTTAGACTCCAACCACATTACTGACATCACAGTGCATAAAGAGAACGTGGACCATGGTGTATTGCTAAAAAAAAGGATCATCAGGTAATCACTGGCAGCTCCGTCTTCAGAGCTCCATAGCCAGGCAGTGGGTACCTCCATGCCTCCTTACCAAGGAATTAACAGCATTTTCTGAGGGTCAGACTCATTCCCCCTCCAGTATGACTTCTTCCTCTGGCTCTCTACCTTAGGTACTCTATCCTCCTCGACCCGGCATGACAGCTTCAGGATGATGTGCTAGGCCTAAACAGGCTTATGGCTGAGCAAACACAAACTACTACACACTCCTCCCCAAGCCGAAGCCTTGGGAAAAAAAGAGGACTCACCAAGCCACTCCTCAAATATTTATATCCTCCCCCAGCATGCACCACTGACAATAAACCTAGTGATTGGCTGGGGGGAGGGGGGAAATTCATGAGCCAGAAACAACAGCAACACTGAGTTTAGGGGAAAAACAAGTGAAATGCTATAAATTAGTCTGGGCAGATTACTACCTGCCAGAACTAAATTTCTTTAGTCACCTCTGCTTACAGCAGGGTGGCTACAATTATAAACTATAGACTATATTATTCCAATTAAAGTGTATGTAAACCCTAGCAAATAAATCTCTTATTTTCTAGATTTGTGTCTGTAAACTATACCCAAAAAAACATTTTGGATTTAAAATTTTCGATAGGTGCAAAAAAAAAAAAAACTTGTTGATTCTTCCAGAGATCCAGTAAGCTTGTAATATTCTGCAGTAAGCTGACAACACAGTGTCTTTACTACACCATAATCACAAGCAATATTCCCAGCCCTGCCCCGTTCACCTTTGTGAACTACAGAACACCCTTCTTGCTATACAGATTGATATAGAGATATAGAGGAGAAGGAGGTGTTCTGTAGTCCTAATCAGGAGCGAGCAGGCTAGGGTGGCAGCGCTTCTACAATGCCACCTTACAAGGTAAAAAAAAAATGAAAAAAGAAAAGGAATGCGGCTACCATATCTAAGGACTGGTACAGACGTTTTTACAGCTGCTTTTATGAGCGTTTTTTGCAGCTTAAAAACGCCTCTCCATGTTAGCCTATGGCGTCATGCCCACCATGGCGTTTTTGAGCTGTAAATGGCATAGCCGTTTTTAAGCTGCAAAAAAAAAAAAAACAGGACCAGTGCGTTCTGAGAATCCAGCCCTAGAGCTGTAAAAACATCAGACGCCGGCAAAAGGTGTTAAACGCGATTTAACGAGGCTTAACGCTGTGTTAAGCCTTGTTCGGCGTTTCTGTCTCTATTCAAAATCAAGAAGTCGGATCTAGAGGATCTGACTTGCGGTGCGACATGTGTGCTGAGAATCTTAAGGGGGGAACCCCGCAAATAAAATAAAAAAAAATTGCGCAAGGTTCCCCCCCAAGATGATACCAGACCCTTCGGTCTGGTATGGATCTTAAGGGGAACCCCCATGCCAAAAAAATTGGCGTGGGGGTCTCCCAAGATTCATACCAGACCTTTATCCGAGCACGCAGCCTGGCAGGTCAGGAAAGGGGGGAGAGCGAGCACCCCCCCTCCTGGACCATACCAAGCCACATGCCCTCAACATGGGGGGGGTTGGTGCTTTGGGGCAGGGGGGGCCCTGCGCCCCCTACCCCAAAGCACCTAGTCCCCATGTTGATGAGGACAAGGGCCTCTTCCCGACAACCTGGCCGTTGGTTATCGGGGTCTGCGGGTGGGGGGCTTATCGGAATCTGGGAGCCCCCTTTAATAAGCGGGCCCCCAGATCCCGGCCCCCCACCTTATGTGAATGAGTATGGGGTACATTGTATGGATGACATGACCCGTGACCCCACCCCATGCCTATATAAGTCGTTGCACACCGCGCACGAGGCATTACAGAGGGAGAGAGTGTTGAGTCAACATCGGAAGAAGAGAAGAGGAAAGAAGACAATGGAGAAGACCGGGCAACAGCTAGCAAAACAGCGGGCAAAAGAGCAGAAGAAAGCGGAGGAGCCCAGCAGAAGACACCGAAGAGCGCGCGGAGAAAAGGCCAGAGAGCGCGGAGAAGAGGCCGGAGAGTGTGGAGAAGAGGCCGGAGAGCGCAGAGAAGAGGCCGGAGAGTGTGGAGAAGAGGCCGGAGAGAGTGGAGAAGTCGTAAGAGACCACCGAAGTCGGAAGAGACCCCCGGAGCTGCCTAATAAATTATTTAAAAACCTTTGAAGTGTGTTTTTTTTATTGACACTTTTTTTCCCCAGGTGAATGGGTAGGCGTACGATGTACCCCATACTCATTCACATAGGGTGGGGGGCTCCCAGATTCCGATAAGCCCCTCGCCCGCAGCCCCCGACAACCAACGGCCAGGGTTGTCGGGAAGAGGCCCTTGTCCTCATCAATATGGGGACAAGGTACTTTGGGTTGGGGGCGCAGGGCCCCCCTGCCCCAAAGCACCAACCCCCCATGTTGAGGGCATGTGGCTTGGTATGGTCCAGGAGGGGGGCGCTCGCTCGCCCCCCTCTTTCCTGACCAGCCGGGCTGCGTGCTCGGATAAGGGTCTGGTATGGATCTTGGGGGGACCCCCACACCATTTTTTTTGGCATGGGGGTTCCCCTTAAAATCCATACCAGACCGAAGGGTCTGGTATCGTCTTGGGGGGGAACCTCACGCAATTTTTTTTTTTTAATTTGCGGGGTTCCCCCCTCAAGATTCTCAGCACACAAGTCGCACCGCAAGTCGGATCCTCTTAAACCAACTTCTGGTGCGACCTCTATTCAAATCAATGGGCTCCCATAGGGAACTATTGATTTTGAATAGAGACAGAGAAATGCGGCTGAAAGCCAGCGAGGATTAACGTGCATTGAATTCAATGTAAAACGCGGATAAAATCGCGTTTTTATCGCCGCTTTTTTCCAGGCATCTGTACTGGCTTTACAGCCCGTTTTTTAAAACGTCTGTGGGCATGAGGCCTTAAACTGTATTTCTGCATCAATAATTAGTAGAATTACATGTTAGATTACAAATAGTCCTACAGATCTGCAAAGAAGGTTAATTGTAAGGTATTTGCCTTTCATCACAATTAGTAAGGGCAAACACATTCAAATTTATAAAGTACCAAGACTAACCCTTTCAGTGTGCAGTTGAGTCCCAGTGTAGCCACAGGTTGATATGAATACTGAATAATAAGAACAGCAATAGCATCTGTGCTTAAATAAAGAAAAGAAAAAAGCTGCGCCAAGAACGTTAGTCAATGATGATATGAAGGCTATGAAGGCAGTCCAAAGGAGTGAGCTATAGGTGCCAATATAATATCAGAAGGCAGGAATCACATATGCTGTAGAAACATCCAGGAACTGTACAGTATAGTAACACCACCGTGCTTGACAACCAGAGTGACCACCACCGTAGAAAAAATGGCTGCTTACCAGAAGCAAGCAAAGGAGCGCAATCGGCTATAACCTAGCTGCGGCCTTTAGCTTGCATGTAGTGGGTGGATGGAACTCAAACCCAATCAGAACACCCAGGATGCTCCTCCAGTATGCAATATGGCATCGTTGTATGATGGCTCCGTATGCATAAGTATCAAAACAAGAGGAGAGGACCATAGGGTGATAACGTCTGTTGAAAACAAAGTTTCAGCTGAAACTGGTGAGAGTAATAGTCAGCTTCTGGGGGAAGAGTCTGCAGAGAGGTCCATGGACAATACAGAGACTTTGCCTGGACCAGGCACAGCGGCTGTTTCTGTGAATGGTGGAGGAGATGCTGGCTGCAGTAGTGCCACAACTCTCCAGGAGTCTGCAGTGGACAGGATTGGAGCTGTGTGTTCAGAGCAGAGGGCTTAACCCCTTCCCACCTAGCCCCACATCCCTTTAAATTAGTCTTTATGCCCGGGAGTAGGATGGACTTCCCGATCATGTGACTCATGTGATTGGCTGTCATAGTGGTCACATGATCGAGAGCTTGTCTCGTCGGCTCCTAATAATAACAAGAGATTGACGCATTTGTGCATTAAAGTCCACCCTCTTTTCTGCCACTGATATGTGTTATGTGGGTGTAATGAGGTTAAACAATGCAAGGAAAAGCTAAAGCATGGGAAGACTCGCTTTCTAATCCTGTGACAACTCATACAGTTTGGATTTCCCATCACTTTCTATACTGGAGACAATGGACATTGGACAGGCAACAAAAAGTGCATCTCCCTAGCAGGCACTTAGTAATGTAGCGGGGTCTTCAAAGTTAGTGGGATACACTTGGGGGTAGAGAGACCCAGGTGTGTAATTATGTCAGGGTTCAGACCCCTTTTCTTATTCGTGGAGGATTGGGTGGTGTAATATTCTCTTTGACCAGTGGGTGTCAGTATACCTACTGGCTCGAGGTAGAATCACTACCAGGGCTACCCTTCTTTGTCCCTTCCTGGAGATGGTACGGCCGGGGCGGGGAACCCGCCGTGGTGTCGATGGGAGGATATAAAAGGGGGAGACGCTCTCGCCACGGGGCGGTCCGGAGGGAGGAGGTCGTGTCTTCACGCACCCAGGCACCTTAGGCCTGGGTGCGGGCGGTTCAAGGTTCCGGCCTAGGCGCCCAAGGCCTGGCCGGAACGAGGATGGAGTCCATCCCGGGCACCTTCAGCCTGGGGTGAGGTACTATTAAGGCCTGGGACCCGGTGACTCCGGCTGGGTCCTGCGAGGGTGGAGTTGCTCCAGGGCGCCCCTTGCGAGGGGACCCGCATCTGAGGTGAGGAGGCTGGGGAGGTCACCCGTCCGAAGACCCGGTGCAGTGTCAACCCGGTGACGGATGGGCCTTCAGTAACTCCCTTGGAGGACATCTTCCCCTGATATGGGCTACAGCGCAGCGGAGGACCTTTCATCAAGACTCCTGCAATCCCTGGTCATAGCACAGGGAGTGTAGGGACTAGGAACCTGTACAGTGCCTCGACCTGCTTCCCCATCATATCATGCCGTTGCATTTGACTGTATGTGGAGATACGCAATAAACCTGAGTTTGAACTTTGATGGGTGTATGGACTCTGTTGATGGGAACAAAGGGAGATTCCGGCACGGAAGGACTGACCCTCATAACCAGCGCACATTTGGCCCGAGGAAAAAGATTTATACTGGCCTTCACCTCACCCACAGCCATGGGGAGGACATGGGCCGTGGCGCACCTCACTCTGTCGCTCGACATACCCCTAGCAAAGGAGGTCGGGGTGAGGCCGCTACACGTGGGGGCTCGTGAGTCCGGGATGAAATGTGTGTTGACCCTGAGGTTTGGAACGGCTGTGTTTGGACTTTGCTGCCCGGAGGAGGTCCGAGCAGGTCGGCCATGTGATTGGCCAAAGTGCATCCCTGTGCTCGAAGTCGTGGAAATTTCCCTAAAAAACCGGGAGAGGCCCATGCAGAAAGGGCGGGAAGAGGGAGGAGTCCAGCCGTGTGACGAACTACATGTGGGGACTTTTGCTGCACTGCGCCACGAGGCACCCCATGACTGCGCAATTCATGGGCGGAGGCTGGCGGAAGCCCGCGAAAACGTGCAAGTCGTGGGAGGAGTCTGGCCACGTGTGGAGATACATGTGGAGACTCCGGCGCGTGGTCAGCGCGTGATGGAACAGCAAGTGGTCGGGATGGCCTCAAGCTCCCCGTGGATACCGGTACCTTACCCCACGAAGATGACTGCTTTTGCTGCACCCATTACAGACACGGGGATAAGGCTCAGGCCCCGAGGACAGTTGGCTCTGTATTCATGCAGAGACACGGAGGCCCTCGGTGTGATCTGTCCCGGATGCTCGGGACTGGTGGTCCAACTAAAGCCATTCGGGCGATGCGAAGCATGCAAGGAGTTTCTTTTTGAGGTTGAACCACACACGGAAAGGCCCCGGGCCCTACGCCTCAACTGCATCACAGGAACCGCCACTCCGGAGGGAGAGATCAAAGCCTTTGCGGAGTTTCCCGTGCGCGCTGACCAGGGCGAAGTGACTGCCCAACCAGAGACTGAGAGAGAAAAATCCGAGGACACTGCTTCGGTCACTACAGACTCCCTGCTCCCACCTCCGAAGAGGAAAGTCGGCCTGGTACAGGCATCCTATGGTCGTGGTCGAGCTTCACCCCGCCGCTTGCCTGGCCTGGATGGCGCCGGTAGAGAAGAGAGTCCCGGACATCCCAGTTCTTCAGAAGGTCCAGGTGAGCCAGGGGCTGGGACTGTGGTGTTGGTTGGAGGTGTCGGGGGTCCACAGTCGGTGGAGCCCGCAAGGGAGGGTAGCCTTCCGTCTACTAGAGACTACCTTCCCGCCGAGATGTATGACACCTCCGACTTAGAGTCATTGTCAGACTGTGGGGATGACGGAGAGATAGACGAACTGTTTCACCGGAAGGGCTGGGACAGACGTCCAATACCTGTGCTGAGTAAACCGCAGGATTCCCCCATGTCCATAGAAGACAGTACGCTCCGGGCGAAGGCCCCGGAGTTCTCGAGGAAATCTAGTCCTCCGACCAACTTCCCGCATTCAACTACATCATCCGCTCTGATGTTGGGGATGCAGCGTGCTTCGTTGCGGGCACCAAAGACAAAGAAACCCGAGATGGTGAAGGTACCTCGGCACCCGGAGGCCATCGTACAGCCAGGAGAAGGTGAGCGAGATGTGATGTCACCTCTAGCCAGGTTGCAGAGACTTTTCTCCCAGAGAGTCGCCCGTGAATATGGGTGGGAGTACCCCTACTTGCCTCGGGACTTATTGTATGAAGTCGAGGTCCTGCGACCAAGGTGGTATGATGAGTTTGTATGGGAAAAACTTAAAGTACCCCATGCCAGGCGATACCTGTCCTGTTCGCCGCCTGTGTCTAAAAAGTTCAAGGACTGCAGAGCTGATTGGAGACTTGGGCGCCATATTCATGCCGATAAGGTGCTCATCTGCCGGAAAGAAGGAGAGGATGTCGAGTATTCGGTGGAAGTGTTTGACGGGCACCTGAAGCCCCTGTTTCTGCCGGATCCAAGGTTCTATTTATAGGAGAAGTGAGCTCCTATCTTGTTGCGGTTGAAACTTTCTGGAAGAGACATTCCCAGACGCCTAGAACTGTGCCCTACTTTTGTTTTGATTTGGGCTTTTCTTTTACTCACTGGAGATTTGGGAGCTGTTGTTTTTTTTTCTCCCTTTTCTTCGTGTGCCAAAGGCAGAGACTTTTGGGGTAGAGTTAGAGTAGGAGAGCAGGAAGAATGAAGATCTCACCAAGTGTCATTACCGCAGCGCTGTCACCAGGTGGCAGTGTTGTGCAACGAATGTTTGAAAATGTTACACATGCATTACGTACTTATTGGAGTGAGTGGGTCTCTCGGCTGACGGACCCACTCATGCCAAGTTAACCCAGAGTGTTAGGATGTGTTTTTTTTGTTTGTTTCCCTTCTGCAGGAGATTCGTCGGTCAAGACTACTGAGTATGGGGTGGTTCTTAGACAGTGACGGGAGGGATTGTATATGTGTACATGACAAATGTTTTAGACAAAAGTTTTAATGTTCTAAGGTTTCCCTGTCTGTTGAGCAGGTCTTGACACATACAGTATCCAAAATTTGAGGGATAGCCTCTGGGGCCCACTTCATGTCACCACTCCTTGGGAGACATGGGTGTGCACCTGACGCTGGGGACCAGCGTCCAATCACCAGGGGGAGTGTGTAGCGGGGTCTTCAAAGTTAGTGGGATACACTTGGGGGTAGAGAGACCCAGGTGTGTAATTATGTCAGGGTTCAGACCCCTTTTCTTATTCGTGGAGGATTGGGTGGTGTAATATTCTCTTTGACCAGTGGGTGTCAGTATACCTACTGGCTCGAGGTAGAATCACTACCAGGGCTACCCTTCTTTGTCCCTTCCTGGAGATGGTACGGCCGGGGCGGGGAACCCGCCGTGGTGTCGATGGGAGGATATAAAAGGGGGAGACGCTCTCGCCACGGGGCGGTCCGGAGGGAGGAGGTCGTGTCTTCACGCACCCAGGCACCTTAGGCCTGGGTGCGGGCGGTTCAAGGTTCCGGCCTAGGCGCCCAAGGCCTGGCCGGAACGAGGATGGAGTCCATCCCGGGCACCTTCAGCCTGGGGTGAGGTACTATTAAGGCCTGGGACCCGGTGACTCCGGCTGGGTCCTGCGAGGGTGGAGTTGCTCCAGGGCGCCCCTTGCGAGGGGACCCGCATCTGAGGTGAGGAGGCTGGGGAGGTCACCCGTCCGAAGACCCGGTGCAGTGTCAACCCGGTGACGGATGGGCCTTCAGTAACTCCCTTGGAGGACATCTTCCCCTGATATGGGCTACAGCGCAGCGGAGGACCTTTCATCAAGACTCCTGCAATCCCTGGTCATAGCACAGGGAGTGTAGGGACTAGGAACCTGTACAGTGCCTCGACCTGCTTCCCCATCGTATCATGCCGTTGCATTTGACTGTATGTGGAGATACGCAATAAACCTGAGTTTGAACTTTGATGGGTGTATGGACTCTGTTGATGGGAACAAAGGGAGATTCCGGCACGGAAGGACTGACCCTCATAACCAGCGCACATTTGGCCCGAGGAAAAAGATTTATACTGGCCTTCACCTCACCCACAGCCATGGCGCACCTCACTCTGTCGCTCGACATACCCCTAGCAAAGGAGGTCGGGGTGAGGCCGCTACAGTAATAAAAAATATTACATCATTTCCAACCTATCCACATTCTATAAAAAGCTACAAAACACTTGACTTTAAATACATATTTTCCATCTTATAGCTCCCTGATCTTTTCACTTTTTTGAAGACAGAAATGTGAGTGAATCACATGTTTCTGCATACCCAGAAGTACCAGACAGTAAATCACATGTTCACTTTAAAGACCATACAAATAGATGTATTTTTGTAGGACATTATTTAATTTGCAAGTAGTACCAATGTTTGCCCAAGATAATCACAAAAATAGCAGAGCTGTTATCATGTGTTTTCTTGTAGATCATCTCATTTTTCAATTGTTTGTCCCTGTGGATACCTCGTTCAACTGGGTTTATAGAAACTGCTGTGGGCACGTAAGTAACAGTTGCATACAGAAAACTGCATACACTTAAAATACTAAAGGCACTTTCAAAAATTTACTACGAGGGTGGATTGAAAAGTTCTTAGCCTTGCATAAAGAGTGTTTACTTAACATAACCCCCTTTCAAGTCTTTGCACGTACACCAAAGTTTCAAAGCCAAAATGCCAGTTTTGTAGAAGCTTTCCTCATGGCCTGCAAAAAAACTGTGTTACGGCATGTATAACCTACTCTGTTGAGCTTTGGGAAGAGGTCGAAGTACAAAGGTGTTAGATTTGGTGAATATGGTGGAATAAATTTGAAGCCTCATGATGGATTGTTGCCCTTGCAAATGTGAAAGTGTAAGGACACGTATTGTCCTGTTGGAACAGCACAGCTTGTGTCAGCATCCAAGGCCTTTTGGATTTTATTTCCTCACGAAGTTAGGTTAGCAAGTTAGCATAATATTGTCCATTTATGGTGTGGGATGACGTCACTCCTGAGCATGTAAGGATCAGGCCGGCCGATGTAAGCTGAATTGAGCACATGTAGCTCAGTTTACATCAAAGAAGATACCGTTTCCCCGAAAATAAACCCGGGTCTTATATTAATTTTGGCTACAAAAGACACAGTAGGGCTTATTTTCGGGGTAGGTCTTACCATGTAATGTGCTGTCTTCTCTCCACCACTCTTTCCCTGACTGACAGGAATCCCCAGTGTGAACCGAGTTAAAATGCTTGTAAAATCCTATAATCCACTCTATTACAGTATTATATCATATACAATGTGTGTGTTTCTGTAATATAATTGTGCCAAATACCTTTGATATAGCGCTGCTCTGCGCTTCTTTGACCCACCGGAGCTCTCTTCCCCGCATTTATATTTCAGAAACACACACATTGTACATTATATAATACTGTAATAGAGTGGATTATAGGATTTTACAAGCATTTTAAACTAGGTCTTATTTTTGGGGTAGGGCTTATATTGCAGTCCTCCTGGAAAATACCGCTAGGTCTTATTTTCGGGGAAACACGGTATTCAGGTGGTTGCACTCCTAGGATCCTCTAAAAATCATCCTTATTGAGCAACAAAGTAGCACCTGGAAACAGTCAAGCGGCCACATATAGGGGCAGGGCAGGAGATGGTAACATGTTTCTTCATGAAGCACAGATTTAGTGTGAAACGCGTTACTATCTCCTGCTCTCTCCCCATGTGTGGCCGCTTGTATGTTTCCATGTGTCTACTTTGTTGCTGAATAAAGCTAATGTTTAGGGGTTCCTAGGAGTGCAGCCATCCAGATATCTCCTTTGATGTGTGCAGTTCAGGGACTGGGCTAGAACCTATCTGGGATGCTGAGTGGAGTTGCCAGTAGGGCCGAAACAACTAATCGATTAATCGACAACTAATCGATTATGAAATTAATCAATTACTATTTTCATACTCGATTAATCGGCCAGTAACATAATGGGGTTACAAAAAACTAAAATGAGCCCTTTACAGTACAAAAAGAGCAAATTGCTACTGTAAATATTACTTTCACTGTCCCACAGTAAAAAATGAACCTCTTACAGCGATTATTTGCTCTTTTTGTACTAGTTTTATTTTTTTTAACACCATTATGTTACTAAACATCTCAGGCCCGGGTCACACCTCTGTGTGTTTTTTTGGTGCTTTTTGCAGAAACACACTACAGGTCATTCACATGGTTTCCAATGGGACACGTTCACATCCATGATTTTTTCAGCTGCTGCGTATTTGGAAAGGGCAAGTACTTTTTTTAATGCAAAACGGTGCTATTTTGTTTTTTTGGTTCAATATACTTTAATAGAGAAGCTGCAGAAAAGCATGTAGTAATGTGCTTTTGCAGCAATTTGTGTTTTTTAGTCTGCCCAACAACAAATTGGCCAAAAAAAAATGCAAATCGCAGCAAAATTACCTTTTTTTTTTTTTTAACGGCTATTAACCGATTAATCGATTAATCAAAACAATAATCGGCCAACTAATCGATTATGAAAATAATCGTTAGTTGCAGCCCTAGTTGCCAGTGTATATACACACCTAGAGCAGCATCCGTTTGTGTTTGTCTATCCTCCTGAGCTCAGTTTACATACCGCAGGATGTTGCGAAGAAGGAACGCAAGTACCGTATATACTCGAGTATAAGCCGACTCGAGTATAAGCCGAGGTACCTAATGTTGCCTCAAAAAACTGGGAAAACTTACTGACTCGAGTATAAGCTGAGGGTCATCCTTACTGTTCCTATCCTCACTGTTCTCCTTTCCTCACTGTTCTCCTATCCTCACTGTTCTCCTATCCTCACTGTTCCCTAGCTCGCTATTTTACATTGTAAATCGTACCTGTAAAGAAGATGCGGCTGCGGCATCCATCGTTCGAATTCCGCAGTCTCTTCCTGTTCCTTCCGTGATAGGCGGAGAGTGTCTGATGAGAATCGCCTATCACGATCATTCTCTCATCCTCAGTTTCCCAGCAGACACTGTGTTGGGTGTTCCGCCAATCACAGACGTCTGGTGGGAAACTGAGGATGAGAGAATGATCGTGATAGGTGGAGAGTGTCTGATGAGAATCGCCTATCACTGAAGGAACAGGAAGAGACCGCGGAATTCGAACGATGGACGCCGCAGCTGCCACGTCTTTACAGGTACTATTTTCAATGTAAAATTTTTTGCTGACTCGAGTATAGGCCGAGGGGGGGGACTTTCAGCCCAAAAAAAAAGGCTGAAAATCTCGGCTTATACTCGAGTATATACGGTATATAATATTGCAGAAGAGACATTGCATGTCTCTTCTGCAATAAAGAAAAAAAAACAGCTTGCAGTGTTCAACAGCAGAACTTCAGTTTTGCTTTAATAAGATTAAATATACACCTTTTCCTAGGACAAAATACCTGAAAATAAATTTTTTAAGAAAAGCACCAAAATTCTTCACATTTCTAATAAGTTTATGAGATAATATATAGGAGCACACGCCTGACTTGTATGGAAATTCTAATAATGTAAATGATTAATATACTGTAACGCTTACGGGAGGCATAGAATCCCACGGTCGGTATTGCAGGCGGCCAGGTCTGATGGGGGCCTGGCTTTCCCCACCCTCACTAAATATTACCAGGCGGCACAACTGAGGGCAATAACTTCTTGGTTCACACTCCGTTCCTATAACAAATGGACCGAGATAGAGAAACTGTGGTTAGCTCCGATACACCCAAACAACCTTCTGTGGAATGCGAACGCAGAGGTAGAGCCAGCACGATTGCTAGGCCCGATGGCGCAGCTTAGAAAGATGTGGCGCAAACTGACACGACAACATAGACTGGTCTCTGACAGCTCGCTCCTGACCTCATTTGCTTGTAACCCCAAAATGCCAGATAGCTTAACCTACCAAATGTCCTCCCCCTGGACTACGAGAAACCTCTTCCATTTTGGAAATTTGATGGATCCTCGCACCCGTAAACTGCGTCCCTTCGCCGATCTGCAGTCCCAATATGGCCTCCCTAAGCAGGCTTTCTACGGGTATCTCCAAATCCGCCACTATGCCATGTCCTTCGCACCAGCTCTGCAATTTTCCCCCCCTACCCCATTTGAGAACCTCATTCTGGTAGGCTTTGCACAGAGAGGTCTGATCTCAAATATTTACAAAATATTGAATGAGAGGCCCTTTGACTCAATGGGCAAACACAATTACATGATCAAGTGGGAAAAGGCACTGGGAGAGGAGATACCCCTGGAACAATGGAGGGCCATATGGAACCAAGCGTCCAAAACATCGATATGCACGCTATACAAGGAGAATATATACAAGATACTGTACTTCTGGTACTTGACTCCTGATGTCCTCCATGCCATCCACCCGGCCAGTTCAGACTGCTGCTGGAGATGCCAGGGAGCAAAGGGAACACTATATCATATCTATTGGGAGTGCCCGCTGATAACCCCCTATTGGAACTCAGTTCACCAACTTCTGACTCACCTCCTAGAAACGGAAGTACCATTCACCCCCAAATTTTTCCTGCTGGGACTGATGTCTCTGAAGGCCCCTCGCCCATACAAGAAACTAACCAGACATGTCCTTACGGCAGCTCGTTGCTTGGTGGCACTGAACTGGAAGCGCACCTCCCCCCCCTTCAGAGGGAGCGCTGTACGCCAGGATTAGGGATGTAGAATCAATGGAGAGGATGACGGCGAGGATTCATGATCACCTTGACGCACACAACATGGTCTGGGAGCTGTGGCGCCGCCGGGAGGACCACGGTGACTCAGAGCCAGGTATACTTTGATGACATCCCCCCCCCCCCTCTCCCCCATCTTCTCTCTCCCTCTTCCCTCTCTTCTTTCCCTTTCTTTTTTCCCTCTCTTCTTTTTCCCTTTCTCTGGGAGTCCCTAGGGGACCCATATACTTGAATATCTAATAGCCTTATTGGTTTAAAGGTTTGGTTGACAGCACGGTACGTAAATGTTAAAATAATCTGATGAGATCAGTAATCTGCATAGATGCTAGATGTGCGGTGCTGGCACGCTCAGGAACTATTACAAACATGTAACCAAGAAGAAAAAGCAATTACTCTGTTTGTTGTAAGACCAATGCATTATAATTGTAACTGATGTGGCTTCAAATAAAACAGTTATTGATAAAAAAATATACTGTAACGCTTATATCTGTAGTACTGCAAGGAAACATAATAAACATCCTACTAGTGTAATTCTTGATTGAATATTTATAATGTGATAACTCCCTGATCTTTATTTTTTAAACAGGTATTTTGCAGTCTGTTTCTACCTGATATTGATGGTTATAATTGAAGGCTATGGAGGAAAAGATGCTATTGTGAAGAAATTTGAGAGTATTGAGTTACACATCAATACAGGGCCATGCTGCTGCTGCTGTCTCTGCCTCCCCCGCATCAAACTCACCAAGTAAGGACACTTTGGGGTAGGCGTGGGGTATGTTTGTGTGTGCCATTATATCCACTGGATTTATATCTACACAGCAAATGCCGTTCTGCTGCACTAAATTACCAATTCTTTAAAGAAAGCTGCCACTAAAAGCAATATTGGGATAGCTATTGCTGACCTTTAACACATACTAGTTCCCTTGCTTCCTGACCTTGGATTTACTATACCCTGAGTCACTGACCCAGAACACAAATTAAAACGTCACAATAAATTCCAACTACTACACTGCATACTAACATAGTTACATAGTACTTATTCAGAGTCTGTGCCCAGGGCCGCTGATAAAAATCATGGGGCCCCACACAGCCTACCTGATGGGGCCCCCTTCAGCTCCACCCCTGGTCCCGCCCCTGGTCCTTCCTTCAGCCCCACCCCTGGCTCCGCCCCTGGCCCCTCCCCAGATGCCATATTGTGCTACAGACAGTGCCACCCATGCCATGCCGCCCGCCAATGCGTTCCAGTTGGTTTGGTGTACTTGGACAGACGATGTTTGGTCAAGGTGGCTGGAGGATTTTTTTTTTTTTGCATTAATTTGTTCTCTGTTCATGTTACCCGGGGCCCCCTACTAGCCCGGGCCCGGTACAACAGGGCCAGTTGTACTGGCCCTGTCTGTGCCTTATGAAGTATTGATAAGTTTTAGTGGATTTTTATTTGTATTAGTAAGTTGCTGGGGTGGTAAATACATGGTTCAAGTAGTATTAGACCCTCAGAATTTTTAAGCTTAACATATTGTGCACAGTGAAATAAACATTCCGCAATAAAATTCCTATCCCAGCACTTGCAGTTTACAACTTTCAATGCTGCTGGCTCCTGCTCTCTCTGTGCTGCTTCCCTGAACTTTCAATCTTTATATAGTAAAGCGATGCCAGCGTAGTGGACAGTGCAGTCTCTAGGCAGTCTGTTACCTTGGAGAAGAGAGGAGGGAGGAGCAGAAAAGTGCCTTGCCTGGCTGTCTTCCTCCCTGGAGATTTGCCCGGCAGTGTCCTCCTGCTGTCCTCTCCTTGCTCCCGTGCTTCCTGAACAGGATCCCCTTTTGTGTCTTGAAGAGGGGTCCCTACCGCACCCGAGCTCCGGCCTGAGTTCACCCCACCCCGCCCAGACTAGGTGGTTACTCTCAAAGGCCTCCCACAGCTAACACTTCATCTTCAGCTTCCACCCGAACAACCCTCTCCCCTGCTGATGTAACCCTGAGTATTTGAGGGGGCCTGCCCCCTGCCATCCTATCTGTTGGGTATTGGCCAGGGCCTTCATAATACTCCAGACAGCTCCACTTCACTTCCCCTCCCATTCTTCTAGAAGTCTCCAGTGAGCTGCCAGCCAAGCCTGCACAAATTTACCTATCCTAACAAAAACCTGACTCTAGCACTCCAGCAACGCTAGGGGGTACCACACAACTAAAGTCCCTGAATGCAAGAGTGACTCAATAGCATGCTGCAAGAGAAAGGAGCCACCCTGAGACAGGAAACCTGGGGCAGCAGTCATGGTATCAGCTTAAAGGGGTTGTAAACCCTCGTGTTTTTTCACCTTAGTGCATCTTATTCATTAAGGTGAAAAAAAACTTCAGTCACTGACCAGCCCCCCAGCCCCCCCTGTTTTACTCACCTCAGCCCATTCGTTCCCACCCTGGAGATGTGCAAACCCTCTCTGGCCAGGGTCTCAGCTCGAGTGGATAGATTGATAGCAGTGCGGCCATTGGCTCCCGCTGCTGTCAATCAAATCCAATGACACGGGCACTGGGGGGCAGGGCCGAGTCCGGCATTCTGTGTCTATGAATGCAAATGCTACATTCGGTAGTGCGCCCGGTAACCCCCAGGGAGAGTGCTTTTTCTAGGGGGTTTCTGATGCAAGGAGGAGCCGCAAGCGCCGTTGGGGGACCCCAGAAGACGAAGATCGGGGCCACTCTGTGCAAAACAAACTGCACAGTGGAGGTAAGTATGATATGTTTGTTATTTAAAAAATAAAAAAAAACTTTCAACTGGAACATAGACAAGGATAAAAAGTTTAAGAAACTGCATACTCGGTAAGTATTTAAATCGGCTGCTGAAAGTGCTTAAAAAGGGCATAAAATCACTTTAAGGGCCCTTTCACACATGCGGACCGTATGTCTGTTTTTTCATCCATCCGTTTACGGATGAAAAAGGGACATACATGTATACCTATGGGATTGCGGATGTCAGCGGATGAACATCCGCTGACACCCGATCTCATCAAGCTCTGCTATGGTCCGTTTCTGAAGACGGAGGAAAATCCTATTTTTCCATCCGTCTGCAGAGCGGATCGGATGAACACGAACAGATGGTCTGTGTTCATCCGATCCCCCCATAGAAGAGAACGGAGATCTGACAGGGCACTGCACAGTGTGCAGGGACCGCCCTGTCATCTGCCGGCTTAGCGGGGATCAACAGAGCGATCCCCGCTGAGCAAGCAAATGTTTAAGGAATGGATCCCCATGTCTGAAAGGGGCCTAAGTTTAGGTGGGGTAGAGAGGCAGGGCTAGCCTGCTTTTACTGGAAGCACACTAGTCATTTAAAGGCTAATTTTACCTTTTCTATAAAAGTTTCTATTTATTCAAGTGCTCCCAGTAAAAAAAAAAAAAAAAAACTACTGTGTAGCAAAAAAAAAAAGGAGTTCATTTAAAATGTCATAACTGTAGGGCGTGAGCACCCTCTGCCAAGCTTACCAGAAGCAGTGGCGTAGCGTGGGTTGTCAGCGCCCGGGGCAGGGCAAGAGATTTGCGCCCCCTAACCCGCTGACTTTTAGCACTCTCCCTTCTGCTAGTACAGTAGTACTGACCAACCTGATTCCTACACCGACCTACCTGACCACTATACTAACCTACCTGATTCCTATACTGACCTGCCTGATTCCTACACTCACCACTAAACTGACCTATCTGACCGCTACACTGACCACTACACTGACCTACCTGATTCGTATACTGACCACTACACTGACCTACCTGATTCCTACACTGTCCACTACACACATTATTATTGCTCACTGATTGGTTGCTAGATGATACTGCACATAATTACCGATTACCCATTGTTTGCTAGAGGTTACTGCAAATCATTACTACAAACTGATTGGTTGCTAGTGGTTACTGCAAGTTATTATTGCTCACTGATTGCTTGCTAGAGATTACAGCAGATCATTACTGTTCACTGATTGGTTGCTGAAGGTTAATGCACATCATTACCACTCACTGGTTGAGGGGGGTGCACTGTGTGCAGCGTGCAGGGTTGAGGGGGTGCGTTGTGTGTGGCATGCAGGGTTGAGGGGGTGCGCTGTGTGCGGCTTGCAGGGTTGAGGGGGTGCGCTGTGTGTGGCTTGCAGGGTTGAGGGGGTGCGCTGTGTGTGGCTTGCAGGGATGAGGGGGTGCGCTGTGTGTGGCTTGCAGGGATGAGGGGGGTGCACTGTGTGTGGATTGCAGGGTTGAGGGGGGTGCACTGTGTGTGGCTTGCAGGGTTGAGGGGGGTGCACTGTATACATCTCCCCTCTCAAAAACAAAGCTCTCTTTCCAACAGATTCCAGTTCAAAACTCGGCCCCAGCCCCAGCCCCCCCTCCAGCTGCCATCATCCTGTACAGAGCTTTCCTCTGTAGAGGCGTACTCACAATGTCCGTGCAGCTCTCGGTAAAGAGGGGCTTCTATCTGTGTGGATGATGCCTCATCCTCTTCCTCCTGGCCCCAGTTTCCTCCAGTCCTGGGGTGGTCGGTGCAGGGTCAGAGTGCCGGGAAGGCGTAGCAGCACACTGACAGGCACATGCAGGACTCAGAAGAAGTGGCGGTGGTCGGACATCCGGGCTGTGGGGCGGGCTAAGTGGACGGACAGCATGTCGCACGTGGACCTCGTGTGTGGGGAGTGGCGTGTAATGGAGAGGATGCCTCGTGAGTTGCCTGCCCTCCTCCTTCCCCCCAGTCTCCGCACGGTCAGAATCCCTGGGATCATCATGGATGGTCTTCAGTGTTCATTTACTCACTGCTGTGTCAGTGTCACCACTGGAGCCTAAGCCGGGACTGCACCGCAACTTCTTCCCCATAGCGAAGCGGAAGAGCTCACAGTCTCCTAGACTGCACAACGTAGAAGAGCTGCATGTAACCTGCCGCCTGGCGATGTGCCCCTCTAAATTTGCCCCCCTGCCCCCCCACGCTACGCCACTGACCAGAAGAACTCCTAATGCCTCTTATACCCTCCAAGTCCTGCATAGATGCCAGAATGCGCCATACATTTGCTAATGTTCAGAGCATACTTTGCGTTTTTCTCAGTAAATGCAAAGTATTATCTGATTGGATGAAGTGGAGAGGAGGGTTGGTCTTGTCACAATCTCCTCCTCATCCAAATAACGCATGACAGGGCATTCTTTGAATGATGGCTGTGCTGTGTGAGTGACCCTTGTGCCACCTAGTAAGAATGTACATTATGATTTTGTAGTGTGTGAGGGGGTTAGCTCGGCAGCGGGTGTGTGTGACCCCCGGGATGGGCTCCCCAGACAAAAACAGGCCCAGCAAACGGAGGTTGTGGTTTTCAAAATCAAAAAGGTGCGGTTTATTTTCTATTTACAGTGACAAAACACAGCAAAGCAAAAGAAACATAAATAAAATAAATCCTGGTCAACTTGACCTCTGACTAAACATACAGGTTTCCTAACTAACAACTGGGATCAGCCTAGTGCTGTCCTAGTCCCTAAGTCCCTGGTTTTAAATGTCCAAGCAAATAGCCACACAGGCTTTGTCTCACCGCACAGGGGTTCACTCTCCCTAGACAGTCCACACAGGTCTGGTTCCAGGCATGAGCTAACATCTAATGAAGCTGGGAGTTCTTATAGAGGCCTAAATGAGCTGACAAGGTTCAGCTGGTCTCCTCATCTCTGTCTGCACGACGCCCCACACTCTCCCTAGAGGTATGAGTCATCCATGAGCCCACTAGCCTTATACAACTCTCCACCTAGTTGTATAAGTCGGCGTAAAGCCTGAATCTGGGCGAAATATATCTACCCCCCTGGATGCAACCAGGTGACTTTACCTTCCTGCTGTCACATACCCCCCCCTCTTGTTTTAACCTCGGGGTTGGAACACCAGCAATCAGGCATTCATGTACTCGAGACAAAGCATCCACATTCCCCATTTGAACGCCAGGGCGATGCTTTACTGTGAAGTTGAATTCCTGGAGGGCCAGGAACCACCTATTCACTCTTCTATTTGTTTCCTTGTTTTGAGCCATCCACTTTAACGGAGCGTGATCCGTAACCATGTCAAAGTGCCTACCTAGCAGGTAGTACCGAAGGGAATCTAGAGCCCACTTCACCGCTAAACACTCCTTTTCAACGGTGGCGTAATTTACCTCATGGGACTTCAACTTCCTGCTGAGGTAAATGACTGGGTGCTCTTCCCCGTTCCAGACCTGGGACAATACTGCTCCTAACCCCACATCTGACGCATCACTTTGTACGACAAAGTCTTTAGAGAAGTCGGGTGAGTACAACACTGGCTGGCTACATAAGGCTTGTTTCAAGAGTTGGAATGCTGCCTCAGCCTCGGGGGTCCATTTAATCATGACCGACCCTTTCCCCTTCGTCAGGTTGGTTAGGGGCACAGCCTTAGAAGCAAAGTGGGGAATGAATCGCCGATAATACCCAGCGATTCCCAGAAAGGCTCGTACCTGCTTCTTGCTGTTGGGACGTGGCCAACTCTGGATGGCCTCGACTTTGTTGAGTTGGGGTTTTATTACTCCCCTCCCAATGGTGTACCCAAGATATTTGGCCTCCTCCTGCCCAATGGTACACTTCTTGGGGTTAGCCGTAAACCCCGCTTCCCGAACAGAGTCCAGGACTGCTTGCACTTTTGGCAGATGTGAGGCCCAATCTGTGCTATGGACAATTACGTCATCCAGGTAAGCCGCAGCATACTCCCGATGGGGCCTCAGCATCTGGTCCATTTTCCGCTGGAATGTGGCCGGCGCATTCTGTAACCCGAACGGCATTCTTTTATATTGGAACGCCCCGTCTGGGGTTACAAATGCGGTTTTCTCTTTGGCCGACTTGGCCAGGGGGATTTGCCAATACCCTTTTGTGAGGTCAAGAGTCGTCATGTATCGGGCTGTTCCCAGCCGGTCGATCAACTCATCTATACGTGGCATGGGGTAGGTGTCAAATTTTGTAACTTTGTTCAACTGACGAAAATCGTTACAAAATCGCCAGCTCCCATCCGGTTTAGGCACCAACACAATGGGACTAGACCAATCACTTTGGGACTCCTCTATCACCCCTAAGTTCAGCATTTTCTGTACTTCCTCCCGTATTGCCTCCCGTCGGGCCTCTGGGATCCGATAGGGTTTTAACTTCACCCTTTCACCGGGCGGGGTAATGATGTCATGCTCTACCCCAGATGTTTGTCCCGGCAGCTCAGAGAATACCTCCTTGTTGCGAAGCACAAACTCCTTAACCTCCTGTTGTTGGGGTTGTGACAAGGTGGCTGCTATTCCAACCTCAGGAATCACGCAATCAGTTTGAGCTGGTGACCAAGTGTCTGCGACTAGGGACTCTCTATCCCTCCAGGCTTTCAACAGATTAACGTGATAGATCTGTTCGGGCTTTCGCCTTCCTGGTTGTCTGACCTTGTAATTCACTTCGCTCACTTTTTCCATTATCTCATAGGGGCCTTGCCATTTGGCAAGGAATTTACTTTCAACCGTAGGGACAAGTACCAGTATCCTATCCCCCGGGGAAAAGGTACGGGTCTTGGCTCCACGGTTGTACACTCTCTGCTGTGCTAACTGCGCTTGGGCCAAATGTTCCTTCACGATGGGCATTACCTGTGCAATTCGGTCTTGCATCAGGGCGACATGCTCAATCACACTCCTGTGGGGAGAACTCTCACTTTCCCAAGTTTCCTTGGCAATATCCAACAGCCCTCTTGGGTGTCTCCCATACAGTAACTCAAAGGGGGAGAATCCCGTAGAGGATTGGGGCACCTCCCTAATAGCAAACATCAGATAAGGAAGTAGACAGTCCCAATCCTTTCCATCTCTATCCACCACTTTCTTCAACATTTGTTTTAGGGTTTTGTTGAATCTTTCAACCAGCCCATCGGTTTGGGGGTGATACACAGATGTACGTAATTGCGTCACTTTGAACAATTTACACAGCTCCTTCATAACCCGGGACATAAAGGGTGTACCTTGGTCCGTAAGCAGTTCTTTACAAATACCCACCCGGCTAAACACAAGAGATAGCTCTTTGGCTATGGTTTTGGCCGAGGTATTTCGGAGAGGGATCGCTTCTGGATAACGGGTGGCATAGTCCATTATAACTAATATGTACTGGTGCCCCCTAGCGGACTTGATTATAGGCCCTACCAAATCCATGGCGATCCTCTCAAACGGGACCTCAATGATGGGTAGAGGGACCAGCGGGCTACGGAAATGTGGCATCGGGGCCGACCTCTGACACACAGGGCAGGAGGAACAATAATTTTCTATGTCCTTCATCACCCCCGGCCAATAGAATCTCTGTAATACCCTCTCTCGGGTTTTCTCTGTCCCCAGATGACCTCCAAGAATGTGCCCATGGGCCAACTCCAACACCAACTTCCTGTAAGGTTTGGGCACCACAAGCTGCTCAACGGTTTCTTCTGCCCTTTTTGCCACCCGATACAGTAGGTCCTTCTCTACGCTGAAGTATGGGTAAGTGCAGGTATTATCTGGGTTCACTAACTCGCCATCTATTTTCACTACGTTTTCCCGTGCCTTTATTAGGGCGGGGTCTTTCAACTGTTCTGTGGCAAAGTTTTCCCTGTGAACCTCAAGATCAGAAAACTCCACAGACGGTAGGTTTTCGTCTGAGGAGGTGGGCTCCTCTCCAGTTTCTTGAGTCTCCCCTGCCAATACTGATAAGGGAAATTCCGGAGAGTCCTCACCACTCTCAGGGGAGTTCTGGCTATCACATTCCTGGTACATAGGGGCACCAGTGGGGGGCTCAGGATCATCCCACAGTTCCCAGAACTTCGGAAAATCCCTTCCCACAATGGCGCCATGCGGTAACTGAGATACTAAGCCCACTGGATGAGAGAGGGTACCTTTGGGGGTCTCGAAACACACTGTAGTCACTGGATACTCTCGGGTGTCCCCATGCACACAAATAACAGCTACCTTGCTATTCCCAAAGACCTCTGTTTTAACTAACTCAGCCTTTATCAGGGTCACAAGGCTACCTGAATCCAGCAATACCACAACATTTCTACCATTAACACACATTTTGCATAAATGTTTCTCAGTTCCTCGAATGGCAGTGCATGCGACTGTCGCACACAGCGACTGACGTCTGCCCGTCAGAAAGTCACACTGCATGGGTTCCTCCACAACCGGGCAATTGGCTGCAATATGTCCCGCTTGCCGGCAGCGGTAGCAAACGATCCTTCTTGCCGCCTCTTGAGCCGCTGATTTCCCAGGCTGTTCTCGCCAAACTTGGGGTAGAGCTCCCACCCTCTCACTCTCTCCACCCTCACCCCTTGGAATCCTCTTATCCGCCCCTGGGGATGTTCTGGTCTTAGGGTGGAAAGTCTGAGTGTCTCTGGAAGAGGCCGTCAGGTTCTCTGCAGCCAAGTATCTCTCTACCCGATCCACAAGTTTACCGGCCGTTTCTGGGTCTCCATGGCTTACCCACTTTTGGATGGCAGTAGGAAGAGCTCTCAAAAACCGATCCATTTTCCAAGCTGGAAAGTCCAGTTATGCACACGCTGAGCCCGGACAGCCTGGGTGACACCCAGCCTTGCCAAAATTTCAGCTTTTAGCATCACATAGTCTTTTGCTTGGTTAGGCTCTAGGTCATAGTAAGCTTTCTGCGATTCACCAGTTAACAGAGGAGCCACCAGTCCAGCCCACTGCTCCTCAGGCCACTTTTCTCTTTCAGCGGTCCTTTCAAATGTGGTCAAAAATACCTCTGGATCATCCTCTCCAGTCATTTTTGTCAATAAACGACTCACCCCAAAGGACGCGGTATTAGTGGGACGGCTTTCCTCACTGGTCTGCGGACGTTGCTGCATTACTGCTTCCATTTGTTGTAGTCTCTGCTCTTGCTTCTGTAACAGGTCTATGAAGCGGGCCTCAGATTGCTGCTGGGCTTGTTGCTGAGCTTCCAGACTCTGTTGGTGAGCTTGCTGCTGGGCTGCAAGGCTCTGTTGATGAGCTTGCTGCTGGGCTGCAAGGCTCCTTTGCAAACCTGCATTTGTCTGCTGTTGATTGGCATTTGCTAGAGCCAGCTGTTTCAGTATCTCCTCCATGCTGGCTTAAAAAAAAACTGCCACTGGTTCTCCACCAACTGTGAGGGGGTTAGCTCGGCAGCGGGTGTGTGTGACCCCCGGGATGGGCTCCCCAGACAAAAACAGGCCCAGCAAACGGAGGTTGTGGTTTTCAAAATCAAAAAGGTGCGGTTTATTTTCTATTTACGGTGACAAAACACAGCAAAGCAAAAGAAACATAAATAAAATAAATCCTGGTCAACTTGACCTCTGACTAAACATACAGGTTTCCTAACTAACAACTGGGATCAGCCTAGTGCTGTCCTAGTCCCTAAGTCCCTGGTTTTAAATGTCCAAGCAAATAGCCACACAGGCTTTGTCTCACCGCACAGGGGTTCACTCTCCCTAGACAGTCCACACAGGTCTGGTTCCAGGCATGAGCTAACATCTAATGAAGCTGGGAGTTCTTATAGAGGCCTAAATGAGCTGACAAGGTTCAGCTGGTCTCCTCATCTCTGTCTGCACGACGCCCCACACTCTCCCTAGAGGTATGAGTCATCCATGAGCCCACTAGCCTTATACAACTCTCCACCTAGTTGTATAAGTCGGCGTAAAGCCTGAATCTGGGCGAAATATATCTACCCCCCTGGATGCAACCAGGTGACTTTACCTTCCTGCTGTCACAAGTGTTAATAAAGAACTACTTTACAGCCTGTCAGTACTCAGAGAGTAGAGTTCTGGTTTTGGTGTAAGGTCCCTTTGTGTCTCATCTATATACAAAAATTGCCGGACTGCTTTATTTTGATGGACATCACTGCCATCACAAAAGCACTTCATTTCAGCTTGTTCCTTCCACCCTTTTTATAAAAAGTATATAGCTGTGGTTGTGCCATAATTGCATCATTATACTTTATTGATTTCCCTTGTAAGTGTACTATTATGCTTACTCATCACAGGCATAATCTAATAAAACCAGAGTGTGCCCACATCATTTCCTTTTCTTGTGCTTCCTGCTCTCAAGCAATTATTCAAGGTCATAAAACAGCAAAGCAAAACCAGCCTTTTAGTTTAAAGGAACCCTGTGCAAAGAGAAGTATGTTGGCTATCCTTGTTGTCCTGAGTTTCTGAAAATGCAAGCTTCCTGGCAGTCCTGCTAATGTACTGGCTCCTCTGGTGTCTTGCAGTCCTGACAGGAGCCCTAATTTGGCACATTTCCTCTAGTTCTGAGAAATGTACGGTATGTCCTACCCTCTGATTGGCTAAGGAGGCTATCAATATGAGACAGTTTTGTCACCTTTTATGGGAAAATACCAGCTTATGGTGTCTTTTTATTAATAACCTTGGTGGCAAGTCTCAATTTTACCAGCCAGTTGGAAACCCTAATAAAAGCAATGGGACCTACACCACATTCCTGCTACTAGAGAAAATTAACTAATTAGCATTCCACAGGGTACATGTGGCTCCAAAATCTTCTGGGGAAGGTGAGCAGTCATTCATTGTGAATTGCACTGCCATGTGGTGCCATTCATTGTAAATGGAACTTCAATGTACTGTATAGTAGAGTACAAAGCCCAGCAGCGCACCACAATGCACATACCATGAGTTGCAGTGTGCTACAGTTTAAAAATAAAAATGTCCTAGTGTAGCGGGTATGTACTTTCCCGGGTGTAATTTGAACTTGGCAGAGACATCAGTGATGTGTAATTCCCTGCAGCCCAGCAGGTGGCGCTGTCGCTCTGGGTTGGGGTTGAAACATTGCTGTGTGCCGTGCCTCCTTTTTGTCCCTCCTCGGCAGCGGTATGGTGGGGCGGGGAACCCGCCGTGCTTGCTGGGAGAGGGTATAAAGGGGCCGGCCATCTTTGTCACGGGGTCGAGTCCCAGGCACCTTCAGCCTGCGGGCGGTGGTTTGTGTCGGTCCTCTAGGCGGCCTAGGCCTAGAGGACAGCCGGAGGTCGTGTTCCATCCCAGGCACCTGGGGTGAGGTACTCGGATGGAGGTCTGGAGCTTGGTGCCCAACACTGAGTTCCGCGAGGGAAGGAGATCCTAGGGTACCCAGGGATTGGGTACCCGAATCCGGAAGGCGTATTGGACCGGGGGGAGCTCCTCACTTGAAGACCTGGTGCAGCAGTTTGCCGGTGACAGGTGAGCCTCTCATCGGAGATCGTCTGGAAGGAAATCCCCCCTCACTCGGAGACCGCAACCCACTTTCAGGGAGGAAAGTGGAGAACACATTGTGTCTGGGCCTATTCGCATCCACACCTCCTTTTCTGTTCTGTTTCTACCAAGGGAGTTCAACTGATTGTGTTCATTCGAGAAGAATAAAGGAGTGTTGGACTTTAATGGTGTGGGGCTCATTTCCTGACAGACATTGTTCAAGGTAACTCTCGGTGGAGGCTCCAGGTGCACAACACTGACCCGAAGGTAAAAGAACTTTGCTTGTATCACACTGACACCTGTGGTGAAGGCCAGGCGTGGTGTCCCCGCTCCCTTCCCCTCTGAAGGTACCCCTAGACAAGAGACAGACGAGCTGAAGGAAAAAGAGGGGAGTGAGGAGGGCGCTACACTTAATTTTATATTTGCACGTTATGTCTTAATATATCAAAAATGTCTTAATGTTTTCGGCACGAGCTCTACATATACCACTGTCATATGCAATAAGTAGTTATGATTCCTCCATTACATTATTTGAAATCAAACAAAAGGCTATCATCTTATTTTTTTCCTTATTTTCTAAAGAGTAAAAAAGTATTTTCTTGTTCATACATCACGGGACACAGAGCGGCATAGTCATTACTATGTGGGTTATATAGAATTACCTTCAGGTGCTGGCACTGGCAACTTCCAAAACAGGAAGTACCCTCCCCTATATAAGCCCCTCCCATCCGAGAGCACCTCAGTTTTTTGCCAGTGTCTAAGGTGTTGGCCAAGGTTAACATGTATTCATCTGGGCTTGTGTACAGGTTCTCTGGGCCTTAGCAAGCTATTCCGGATCCGACCAAAAAAGCTTCATAGCTAAACGGTCGGTACCCGGGCCTTGCAGAGAAGAGCAGGGTTTTGCCTGTAATGCCTCTCTTAGGAGGGCTGGACCCTGGGATCCAGAGCTCTGGTCATACCCAAAACCAAGAGGCTATCTGTGCAGGGTGCTATACAGGTCCAGGGGAGTGGAATCCTTGGGAACCCGGTCCCTGAAGGTCTAGTACAATGCCTGCCGTGAGAGGTGAAGTTTGGGCTTCTGTGGACCAAACAAAGTCCTGCGGCGGGGAAAAGGTAAGTGGGGGCCCCTCAGGAACTTGGTTCTATTGAGGGGACCCCCAAGCCTAATATGTCTTTCTGCCTGCTACCTAAAGGTATTCCCGCTAATAGCTGTATATGCCTAAGAAATCCTAGAAATGTCTTTTCATAAAGGAAGTTTTAAAAAACTGTAAACCTAGAAATGTTTTTCATAAAGGAGGTTTTTAAAAAAAAAAAAAAAAAGACAAAAGTGCGGTACCTGTGTTTGTTCACTAGAGGCCGCTGTGGAACGTCTTTTTTTCTTGGGACTATTCCTTCCATGGTGAAAGTCCAGGCAGATGAGTGAGCTCTCTATCAGGGAAGCTGCATTCCTCTGTCATGCTGCCAAGTAGTTTCCTTCCATCCCCGAGTCCTGGTGAAACAGGGACCCTGGCTCCTCTCCCTACATGGCGCCAAGAGCGCACACGTGCACGCGCGCGCACACACGCTTTCTTTTTATAAGATTTCGCTTCAAAAAAGGGGGCGGAGCCTGGCGGATGACGCGCTCTGTGCGCCCAGCGCTTCTGCGCATGTGCGGGCGTCCCAGCAAGATAAAAGGACTCAGTCCACGCTGCTTGCTATGGACACAGAGCATGAAAAGGAGCTGGTAGCATGGTATAGGGGCTTACAGCGGGCGGTTGATACAGGCATCCCCAGAAAGACGCATTAGTAGACACCCACTGATGTACATAGCAGCAAATTGCATTAGACTATTTCAGTAAAGGGGTGTATTGCGGCTGGAATACCTCAGCTTTGAACTAAGGAATATGCCGCCTAAAAAACTCCGAGATATACCTCTCAGGAAGTGTAGGGGGTCTCCATCGGGCTCTGAGGATCTGGAGCAGTCATCTGCACCTTCCTCCCCTGAGAAATCAGAGGTTAATACCCATAAGGAACCCCCGGGAGTGCCAGGTACTGCGGCTGTCCTCAGTCCACCTGCTCCTGCATATATAACAGAGGAGGTTTTTGCCTCAACTCTGGAGGGATTGGAGCAGAGATTGGCAGCATTGATCGCTTCTTCTCTACAGGAAAGAAAGCGTGCCAGATCTCCATCCCCTCCATTAGAGTGCCTGTTGGCAGAGCAACAGTCCCAGGAAGGGACTGACCTTCCTGAAGGGGATCAGGAGGAGGTTAACTCTGTTTTTGAGGAATCGACAGTAGATGAACCATTTTCAGCATCACAGACTGAAAGATTGTGGGTCCAGACCCTAACTGACATGGTTCGATCTGCATTTAAAATGCCTCTTGTTGAACCATCAACTACTGCTGTCTCCTCGTTGGGGTCGCTAAAAGCTCCCCAGATTAATTGCTCCTTTCCAATTCATCCATTATTGGAAGGACTTATATACCAGGACTGGGAACATCCTGATAAACTATTTGTTCCACCTAAGAAATTTCAGGTGATCTATCCCATGGAGGAAAAATTCACCCAGAGATGGAATGTTCCTACGGTGGACGCAGCCATTTCTTCTGTGAACAAATCACTGACATGTCCAGTAGATAATGTTCAAATGTTCAAAGATCCAGTAGATAAAAAATTGGAATCTTTATTAAAATCTGCTTTTTCCACAGCAGGGGCTGTTACACAGCCAGCAGTGGCAGCTATTGGGGTCTGCCAAGCTTTAAAGGATCAAATGAAAATGGTCCTGAGGGATTTGCCAGACCAGCAGGCCCAGGCTCTGGCTGATCTGCCTAGAGCATTATGCTTTGCGGTTGACGCCATCAAGGATTCTATCCATCAGGCCTCCCGCCTCACGCTGTCTTTGGTACATATGCGTAGGCTTCTGTGGCTCAAGAACTGGTCTGCTGAGGCTCCCTGTAAGAAGCTCTTAGTTAGCTTCCCATTTCATGGAGAACGCCTTTTTGGCGAAGACCTGGATAAATATATCCAGAAGATTTCCAGTGGTAAAAGTACTCTCTTACCAATTAAAAAGAGGTCTAGGGGTCCGTCTTTTAAGAGGACTACCTCTCCTATCCCTGGGACGTCTGCTACTAAGCAGTTCCGACGGCCTCCTCGGTCAAACTCAGGAGGTAAAAATCAGGGACAGTCACAGGGTAATAAAAAGCCCTGGATCCGAAGAGGTACTAAACCAGCCTCCAAGTCAAGCCTATGAAGGGCTGCCCCCACTCAAACGGGTGGGGGGAAGACTTCAGTTGTTCACAGAGACCTGGCGGGAGACGATCAAAGACAGATGGGTGCTCTCCGCAGTAACTCGGGGATACAAGTTGGAGTTAAAAGAGTCTCCTCCTTCCCATTTTATGTGGTCAGGCATGCCAAAAGACCCTCTGAAAAGAAGGAGTCTCCTAGTGGCGTTAGAACAACTATTGCTCCAAGGAGTAATTATGGAGGTTCCTATGGAAGAGTGGGGGTTGAGTTTCTACTCAAACCTTTTTCACAGTCCCGAAACCAAACGGGGACATAAGACCCATATTGGACCTAAAGAGTCTAAACAAATTTCTAAACGTCCGGTCCTTCCGGATGGAGTCGATCCGATCGGTCACCGCTGCCCTACAGGGGGAGGAATGGTTAGCCTCGATCGACATCAAAGATGCTTACTTGCATGTTCCCATCTTTCCAGGTCATCAAAAATTTCTACGCTTTGCAGTAGAAGGGCGCCATTTTCAGTTCAGAGCCTTACCATTCGGTCTGGCCACAGCACCACGAGTGTTCACAAAAATTCTGGCCCCACTGTTGGCCGATCTAAGAACACGAGGTGTAACGATAATGGCATACCTACACGACCTGTTGTTGATGGACCACTCAGTTGCCAAGCTAGAAGTGGTAATTGTCGATACAATCAAGTATCTAGAATCTCACGGTTGGGTCATCAACCTGGACAAGTCAGCCCTACAGCCAGTGAAAAACCTGGTATA
Source organism: Rana muscosa (assembly GCA_029206835.1). Taxonomy (NCBI): domain Eukaryota; kingdom Metazoa; phylum Chordata; class Amphibia; order Anura; family Ranidae; genus Rana; species Rana muscosa. The sequence goes on from CM055122.1 coordinate 648,608,747, forward strand.
TCTAGGGCTACGGCTGGATTCAGACCAGAGGAAGATTTTCTTACCTCTAGACAAGGTATCCTCTTTGAGGGGCTTGGTCCGTCTGCTTTGTGCAAAAAGACAGCCGTCCATACGCCTGTGCATGAGGCTGCTAGGAAAGATGGTAGCATCATTCGAAGCTGTGCCATACGCCCAATTCCACTCAAGGAATTTACAGAGGGCCATATTGTCAGCCTGGAACGGAAAAATTCAGGCTCTAGACTTCCCGATGGCTTTGTCCCCTTCCGTTCGGAAGAGTCTCTGCTGGTGGTTGATCCCCCAGAATCTCCAGAAGGGAAAACCCTTCAGTCCGATATCCTGGAAGGTGGTCACTACAGATGCCAGCCTTATAGGCTGGGGGCAGTACTGGAGCAATGGTCTCTCCAGGGCAGATGGTCAAATGTAGTAAAAACCCTGCCCATCAATCTCTTAGAGATACGAGCAGCCCGGTATGCCCTAGTAGCCTGGGCATCCAGACTCCAAGGGTCCCCTGTCAGAATTCAATCAGACAATGCCACAGTAGTGGCATATATCAATCATCAGGGAGGCACCAGGAGTCGTGCAGTCCAGAGGGAAGTAAGTCACATCCTGGAATGGGCAGAAAAGCATGTCCCATGTATGTCAGCTGTCTTCATTCCAGGGGTGGAGAATTGGAAGGCGGACTTTCTAAGTCGCCAACAGTTATGCCCAGGGGAATGGTCCCTTCATCCCGAGGTCTTCCGAGCAATATGTCAGCGGTGGGGAACACCGGATGTAGATCTGCTAGCATCCAGATTCAACGCAAAGGTGGACAGATTTGTCTCCCGGACAAGGGATCCCCTCGCTTGCGGCTCGGATGCTCTGGTGTTCCCTTGGAATCAGTTCAGACTGATATATGCATTCCCTCCGCTACAATTGTTGCCTCGACTCCTTCGCAGAGTCAGGTTGGAAAAGAAGCCGGTGATCTTGGTGGCTCCAGCGTGGCCCCGAAGGGCCTGGTACGCGGAGATCATCAAAATGTCTGTGGGGAGTCCTTGGACCCTTCCACGTCGTCCGGACCTGCTTTCGTAAGGGCCGATATACCACCCTTCCTTACTAACTCTAAGTTTAACGGCCTGGCTATTGAATCCCACATCCTAAAGAAGAGAGGTCTCTCTAACTCTGTGGTATCAACTATAATCAATGCCAGGAAGCCTGTATCCAGGCAGATCTACTATAGAGTTTGGAAGGCGTACATCACTTGGTGCGAGGCCAGAAAGTGGCATCCACGTAAGTACGTTATAGGCAGAATTCTGGACTTCCTACAGTGGGCTGTAGACAGGAAGTTTGCCTTAAGTACTATCAGGGGTCAGGTTTCGGCCTTATCAATACTATTTCAAAGGCCCCTGGCTATGCATTCACTTGTCAAATCCTTTATGCAAGGGGTGACTCGTATTACTCCACCGATTAAAGCTCCCATATGTCCATGGGATCTAAATTTGGTTCTGTCGGTTCTGCAGAAGCAGCCATTTGAACCTTGCGGCACATTTCCTTGGTTCTACTCACCAGAAAATTGATATTTTTAGTAGCCATATGCTCGGCTAGAAGAGTGTCGGAAGTAGCCGCCATGTCCTGTAAAGAGCAATATATCTGGTTATTCATGAGGACAGAGTAGTATTACGTCCTCACCCAGCCTTTCTTCCTAAGGTGGTATCGAGGTTTCACTTGAACCAGGATGTGGTTCTTCCTTCTTTTCCCCAAACCGAGCTCGGTAGAGGAAAAGTTATTGCATTCTTTGAATGTAGTAAGAGCAGTTAAAGCTTATCTAAAAGCCACTGCTCAGATTCGTAGAACGGATTCTTTGTTTGTTCTGCCGGAAGGCCCCAGAAAGGGTCAGGCAGCATCAAAATCTACTTTAGCCAAGTGGATTCGACAGGTCATAATACAAGCCTATGGCTTGAGAAGTAGACCGCCTCCGTTCAAAGTTAGGGCGCACTCCACGAGAGCAGTTGGAACTTCATGGGCAGTGCATCACCAGGCCTCCCTGGCTCAAATTTGTAAGGCCGCAACATGGTCTTCAGTACACACATTTACTAGGTTCTACCAGGTGGACGTTAGAAGTCAGGAGGATGTCGCATTTGGGCGCAGTGTGTTGCAGGCCGCAAAAGATCCTCATGCCTGATGGCGCCCAGCTTATGTATGGTATATCCCCCCCCCTCATTTGGCATTGCTTTGGGACGTCCCACATAGTAATGACTATGCCGCTCTGTGTCCCGTGATGTATGAACAAGAAAGTAGGATTTTTAAAACAGCTTACCTGTAAAATCCTTTTCTTGGAGTACATCACGGGACACAGAGCTCCCACCCCTCTTTTGGGGACACGTATTGCTTTGCTACAAAACTGAGGTGCTCCCGGATGGGAGGGGCTTATATAGGGGAGGGTACTTCCTGTTTTGGAAGTTGCCAGTGCCAGCACCTGAAGGTAATTCTATATAACCCACATAGTAATGACTATGCCGCTCTGTGTCCCGTGATGTACTCCAAGAAAAGGATTTTACAGGTAAGCTGTTTTAAAAATCCTACTATTCTACTTAACGGTTTTAATAGTTCTGGTCCAAGCTATTACCTCTTACGGTAGCATAATTTCCACCGCAGTTAGAAATCTCAAGTTTTATTAACTAATGTACTTTTTCTTTTTCTATAGTAGTTAAATAACCTACCAATCGGTAGTTTACTGTTGGACCTTAGAGTTTTACCATATCTGTTCTCATGGCTCATTGTAATATTTATTACAACTGTATTGTAATTTACTTGCTTATTCAATCAATAAAATACTTTGAGAAGGAAATCAAACAAAAGGCAAACATTACAGCTTTTGTACCAAGTGACTCCTATGACAATGACTCATAAGTGATAACCTATCTGCTGAGTGGGTGTAAATTATATTCATTCAGCTTCATTTCATTTTTTTTTCTACACCTTGCTATTTTCCTCAAGACCAGTGCACACCAGTGTGTTCTTCTTTTTCCATGAAATATTGTACCTTCATTCCCTAACAAGTTAGAGCAGTGGTCTCCAAACTGCAGCCCAGGGCCAGATGTGGCCCTTCGTTAGCTTTTATCCAGCTCTTGGGGCACTAATTTATCCGCTGATACCAACAATGGGGCATAATTCAAAAAAGGGGAGTGAAATAAAAATTTCAAAAATAATTTGTCAGAGAGGAATATGGATTAAGACTGCAAATTTATCCAAAAGTTATCCACATGTAAAAAAACACATTTAATTACACAAAAGGTGCCAGTGTCTCCACAGCACTAATAAAATTAGACGCTAGTCTAAGGGGGACAGGTGGCCACCACAACCATACATACCAATCGCATACATATACCTACAGGGACAGGCCTGGGAGCTGGGGCATATTCATGCATATCGTGAAACTATAACAGTAATGATATGGCTACAGACTGAAGCTGTGATCCAAAAATGTGATTCCAAAAAATATGTCATCAGTTCGTTAGGATGTTGTTCCACATGAATAGGGTAGGTTAACTTACAGTTCAGTGGTGGACTTTAGTGAGGTTGAAATAAAGAATGTTGCCTGCAGCAACAACAGGACTATCCTGTTTGATACACTGTTGGATCCAAAGCACACCAAGCAGTGCTAGCAGCGTGGGCTAAAGGTATCAAAACACACCCTGTATTGGTGCAACTGATAGTTTCATACAGATCCCGGTATCATATTTACTGCTCACCCACTTATTTATCCACTCTTACCAGCTGTCGGCTGTCTTCTATCTGGGAGTCCCGGACCTCGCACTCTCAGGTGGTGCTGGCGTGTTTAGCAGGTTCCTCCGGCTGAAGGGTACGGTGTGCAACTGTCAGTAGGTATCCTGAGCATACAGCAGCCAGAGAGTTTGGTTCTGGGAGATAGAGCAGTTCCTCTGAGGGAAGGCAGGGGGTAAGTCAAAGCAGCAGTAGGCGGTTAGCATGCAGCGTAGCTTCCTCACTGTGTATCCAAAGGCAATGTCACTCAAATGGATAGATGCAAAAAAACAGTAGAAGTTCTCAAAGTTTGGGACGGAGGCCCCAATAGTGTTAGAATGGGTGGCTGGGAGGGTGGCTGGTCCTGCTTCACCGCTGATGTGCGTACTGCATAATTCCCCCCACTGACCCTATGATGGGGCACAATTCCTCCCAATGACACCAACAATAGGGCTTAATGACACCAATGATGGAGTACAATTCCTCCCAATGTCCCCAACAATGGGGCCCAATGACGCCAATGATGGGGCACATTGACACCAATGAAGGGGCATAATTCCTCCCAGTGACACCAATGATGGGGCACATATCCTCTCAGTGACACAATGATGGGGTACAATTTCTCTCACTGACACCAATGATCAGGCACAATTACGCCCACTGAAACAAACGATGGGGCACTATTCCTCCCACTTACGTTGGGACATTTTCTACTCCCACTGGCCACAGCCTGGCCCCCCTAAAGTCTGAAGGACAATTAACTGGCCCTTTGTTTAGAGAGATTGGAGACCCCAGCGCTAAAGTATGACAAAGGTTGCACAGCAATGCATGTGGTGAGAGCCAGCAGTCATATCCTAAAACAGGGTCAGAGGAAGGCTGGTACTGGAAATTTGGAACCTGATAACCCACATGTTCACATAAATTCAGGACCCTTAAAAAGATGAGGATACTGGCAGCTATACGGATTTAGCTAGCACGGTAGCCAACCAAAAGATAGAAAGAACTAGCATTTTCAGATGACTATCAGAAAATGGCTTTCTACCTGTCTTATGACTGTTATTAATATATATATGTAGCGGGGGTTAAAATTTAGGGGGAGTGCAAGGGTGGTAGTATGATCCAATGCACTGATTGTTGGGGAATCTGGGACCTTTATTATTGGTTCTTGGAGGACTCTGGTTGTGTGAGGTTCCCTGCGGCCTGCAGGTGGCGTTGTTGCCCTGGGCCGGAGTTGAACCCTCACCGCAAGACTGCATCCCGCAAAGGGAGAGGGGATAAAAGGGGCGGACGCCCTGAACACGGGGTTCAGAGTCAGAGGTCAGAGTCGCGCCCAGGCACCTTCAGCCTGGGTGCCGGCGTTCTGGAGTTCCGGGCTCAGGTGCCCTTGACCTGGCCTGGAGCGGGAGATGGAGTCCATCCCAGGCACCTTTAGCCTGGGGTGAGGTACTATTGAGAAGGCCTGGGTCCCGGGACCTTTGACTGGGTCCCGCAAGGGTGGGGGAATCTGAGGGGGGAACTAAAGCCTTGGGTGCCCGAGTCTGAGATGAGGAGGCCAGGGAGCGTAACCCCTCCGAACAGTCCGGTGCAGCATTGCTGGTGACGGCAGGGCTTCTGGTAACTCTCTTGGACGGATGTCTTCCCTCTGACAGGGGCTGCGCTTAGCGAAGGTAATTCACTCTCTGTTCTACACAGTCGGTGGCAGTGACTGTACGTCATAACCGTTGGTGACACCACAATGGTTGGTTCTATCTAAGGATTGTGCCTCGACCTACTCCCCACCTATACTGAACTGTTCTTTGGTCACAACCTGTCTGTGCTAAATGACGATTTATTGCTTTTGAAGAATAAATACGAGTTGGACCTTTTCAGTGGTGTGGAACTCCAGTTACTGGGAGCAGAGGGGATCATTTACAGAAAAAGCTTGGTTCTGGGTTATGCACATGACCCGATGGTAAAATAGGTTCTGGCCTTCACCTCTATCCAAAAGAGGACATGGGCCGTGGTGTATCTCATCCCTCCTCCCATACTTCCCCCTAGACAAGACAACAAGCCGAGAAGAAGAAGGGGTGAGAGGGGTGAGGTCGCTACATGTGGGGGCATCGTGTCCGGGATGTGTGTTATACTGTCTGAACTTGAACTTTGCTGAACGGAGGAGTTCAGAGTAGGTGGGCCATATTGGCCAGCGCGCCACGAGGCACACCATAGCTGCGCAGTTCGTGGGCGGGGAGAAGAGAAAGCCCGCAAACAAATGCAGAGTATGGGAGGAGTCAGGCCATGTGGAAGGACACACATGGAGATTCCGGCGTGAATTGGGCAGTGCGCAATGGAGCAGCAGACAGTCAGGATGACCTCAAATACTCAGTGGATTTCTGTTCCTTCTACCACGGAGATGACTTCTTTTGCTGCTCCGATCATGGACACAGGAATAAGGCTAAGGCCCAGAGGACGTTTGGCTCTGTACACATGCAGAGACATAGAGGCCCTCGGTGTGATCTGTCCCGGCTGTTCGGGACTGGTGGTCCACTTGAAGCCGTTCGGGAGATGTGAGGCTTGCAAGGAATTCCTTTTTGAGGTGGAGCCATCCACAGAAAGGCCTCGCGCCTTCCACCTCAACTACCTCACAGGTACTGCCACTCCGGAGGGAGAGATCAAAGCCTATGCGGGCATTCCTGCGCGCACTGACCGGGGCGAGTTGAAGGCCCCAGCGGAGACTGAGAAAGAGAAATCCGAAGATGCTGCCTCGGTCACCACAAGCTCCCTGCTCCCACCACCGAAGAGGAAAGTTGGCCTAGTGAAGGCATCTTATGGACGTAGAAGAGCTTCGCCCCGTTGCTTGCCTGGCCTGGATGGATCCGGAGGGAAGAGCCCTGGACGTCCCTGTTCTACTAAAGGCCCAGGTGAGCCAGGGGTTGGGACTGTGTGTGTGGTTGGAGGTGTCGGCAGCCCACAGTCGGTGGGGGCCGTTCAGGGGAGTGATTCTGTATCCACTGGGAATTATCTGCCCGTGGAGTTTTATGACACCTCTGACCTGGAGTCATTATCTGACGCCGGTGATGACGGGGAGATCGATTAGATCTTTCAAAAGAAGGGATGGGCAAGATGCCGCTACCCTCGTCCCACGCAACAAGGGACCCACCTATGTCCATTGGGGATAGTACACCCCGGGTGGAGGCCTCGGAGCCTAGGGAGTAATCTGGTCCCCTGTCTACCTTTCCACTTTTTGAATCATCAGATGTTTCACCTGCTCCTGTTGTGGGAGTGCAACGTGCATCACTGCGGGCTCCTAAGCCCAAATCTACAGAGATAGTGAAAGTACCTCGTCATCCAGAATCCATCGTTCTGCCTGGAGAAGGAGACCGTGCCACAATGCCACCTTTGGCCAGGCGGCAGTGTCTCTTTTGCCAAAAGGTTTTCTGTGAATATGGATGGGAATACCCATATTTTCCACGAGACTTTCTCTATGAGGTGGAAGTCTTGCGGCAGCGGTGGTACAATGAGTTCGTCTGGACAAAGCTCAAGGTACCTCACGCACGCAGATACCTCTCGTGTTCACCTACAGTTACCAGAAAATTCAAGGACTGTGGGGCAGAGTGGATGCTTGGAAGGCACATCCATGCTGACAGGGTGCTTATCTGTCGGAAGGATGGAAAGAACATTGAGTATAATGTGGAGACCTTTGACAAGCATTTAAAGCCTTTGTTCCTGCCGCACCCAAAGTTCTACTTATAGGAGGAAAAGACTCCTTTATATTCTCTTTTATTGCTGGACTTTCCAGAGTGTTTTGCTGGAACACAGGGACTGTGCCCTACCTATTTTTTTTTTTTGGGGTGTTTTACTCTTTGGAGAAATGGGAGCAGTTACTGTTGTTTGTTCTCCCTCCTTCTCCTCCATCAGAAAACATCAGTGACTATGGGGCATAGCCATTATAGGGCCACAGCACAGAGAAGTAAAAGTTCATCTGGATCTGACAAGTGTCTTTACCACGGCATTGCCACCAGGTGGCGGTGTTGTGCAACGATTGTTTGATTTACACTCTGCACTATACTTATTGGAGTGAATGGGTTTCTTTATGGATAGACCCATTCCTTCCAAGAAAACACATACATTATGTTAGGATGTGGTTTTCTTTTCTTTTCCCCTCTGCAGGAGATTCATCTATCAAGGCTGCTGAGAATGGGGTGGTCCTTAGATAGCGGAAAGGGGGGGGAAGTGTCAATGTGTGAAATTACTTAAAGTGTTTTTGATAAGTTTGCTGGTTTATGTTCATGTTTCCCTTTCCCATTTTAGGTCCTGGCACAATTCATGGCTAAATTTTAAGGTTTGGTTCTATGTGTAGTTTGGTCTCTGGGTTGAACTAATGCTACCACTCTTTGGGAGACATGGGTTTGCACCAGACACTGGGGACCAGTGTCGAATCACTGGGGGGAGAGTGTAGCGGGGGTTAACATTTAGGGGGAGTGCAAGGGTGGTAGTATGACCCAATGCACTGATTGTTGGGGAATCTGGGACCTTTATTATTGGTTCTTGGAGGACTCTGGTGGTGTGAGGTTCCCTGTGGCCTGCAGGTGGCATTGTTGCCCTGGGCCGGAGTTGAACCCTCACTGCAAGACTGCATCCCTTTTTGTCCTTTTCCGGCACTTGTACAGCGGGGAACCTGCTGTGACTCAAAGGGAGACAGGATAAAAGGGGCGGACACCCTGAACACGGGGTTCAGAGTCAGAGGTCAGAGTCGCGCCCAGGCACCTTCAGCCTGGGTGCCGGCGTTCCGGAGTTCCGGGCTCAGATGCCCTTGACCTGGCCGGAGCGGGAGATGGAGTCCATCCTAGGCACCTTTAGCCTGGGGTGAGGTACTATTGAAAAGGCCTGGGGCCTGGTACCTTCGACTGGGTCCCACAAGGGTGGAGGAATCCGAGGGGGCCCTAAAGCCTTGGGTGCCGAGTCTGAGATGAGGAGGCCAGGGAGCGCAACCCCTCCTAACAGTCTGGTGTAGCATTTCTGGTGACGGCGGGGCCTCTGGTAACTCTCTTGGACGGATGTCTTCCCTCTGACAGGGGCTGCGCTTAGCAAAGGTAATTTACTTTCTGTTCTACACAGTCGGTGGCAGCGACTGTACGCCATAACCGTTGGTGACACCACAATGGTTGGTTCTATCTAAGGATTGTGCCTTGACCTACTCCCCACCTATACTGAACTGTTCTTTGGTCACAACCTGTCTGTGCTAAATGACGATTTATTGCTGTTGAAGAATAAATACGAGTTGGACCTTTTCAGTGGTGTGGAACTCCAGTTACTGGGAGCAGAGGGGGTCCATTTACAGAAAAGACTTGGTTCTGGGTTATGCACACGACCCGATGGTAAAATAGGTTCTGGCCTTCACCTCTATCCAAAAGAGGACATGGGCCGTGGTGTATCTCATCCCTCCTCCCATACTTCCCCCTAGACAAGACAACAAGCCGAGAAGAAGAAGGGGTGAGAGGGGTGAGGTCGCTACATATATATATATATATATATACATATACATATACATACAGTATATGTGTGTGTGTGTGTGTGTGTGTATATATATATATATATATATATATATATATATATATATATATATATATAATTCTGATCTTGAGCTGTAGTGAACAGCAGGTAGAGGGTATGCTCCTTGCGATGTATATTTGTAATAAACTACATGTGGCCATCAGGGTACTTTCAGAAGTGACCCTTAATGCTTCTAATGGCTTGTTGATGCTGAATTCTCAGATTGCTGACTAGCCGTGTATGAAATATAACAGTGAGAGTCTTCACTTATTCTGCTGAATCCAAATGCTTACTTTTCAGGAGAAAGGTGAACCTTTTTATCCTGGGAGTTTTCCAACTGGCCTTTCTGAAGCCGGCCTTTAATATCATTGGCATGATTCTCACAGCTGATGGAGTATATGACGTGGATGATGTGAGTTGTTTATACTTTTCTAATCTTTAGTGGGAATTTGGTGTAATTGTGCTGTAATATTCTGTATAATGCAAATAGATTAAAAGTTGCTTAAAGTGACACTAAGCCCTGGTTCACACTGGTGCGATTTGACATGCGATTTGACATGTCAAATCGGCGATATTTGCCGCAAATTGCGGGCAATGGCACTGTCCTAATCAGTGCGACGCCGCATCTGCGGTGCTGCACCGATTTCAAAAAGTCGTTTCTGTACTACTTTTTGCGATTTCGGCTGCGATTTACATTGACATCTGTGTCAGATGTCTTTGTAATCGCGGCTGAAATCGGGACTGCCAGCGAGAGTGAAATCGTGCAAGTTCAGCTGAAATCGCACGGCTTCACTCCCGCAGCCCAGTGTGAACCTGGGCTAAACTTTTATTTTATTCAAGTGTAGCAAAGTCCCTGGGCCCCTGAGGCCTAATGGTGACTTCCAGAGTTAGGGACAGCTGACATCCATCTGTGAAGAGTGGGTTACAAGGCATGGTGGGTGTAATGCAAGATGAAATGGTGGGCGCCAGACACTTTTAGAATGCAAAAAGAGATTTATTGTCTCCAGAACTGGGGGAGGGAGAGTTAGGGCCAGGACACTCTTAAGCAGATGCAATGATAATTAGCAGACTCCGAAACTTCTATAGAAAGACAGCTATTCAGGTGAAGGCCGCCAGCTGGACACCACTTCTGTATAGGTAGGACCGCTGTCTCCTATGGCAACAGTCTTGTAGTAGTTACTAACGGTAGTATATTCAACTATTGACAACACAAGCAGTTCTCTGTTTATTCCACAATCACTCACTGTGGATCTTCGCTCAATGAACTCCCAGTCTTTCACTAAACTTCAGATCCAATAGCCACTGGATCCCCTGAGCTCTTCCAATTGTAGCATTCAGTATCTTCCTCAAGCGTCAGCCCCGCTTCCCTGCTGGGTCCCTGGCTTGACACTCACAGATACACTTCAAGCGTCACCCCTGCTGACCTGCTAGGTCCCTGGCTTGACACCCACTGATGTTCCGCAAGCGTCACCTCTGCTGTCTTGCTGGGTCCCTGGCTTGGCACTCACTGAAGCTTTCCCACTTCTTCACCGTCCACGTCTGATGAGAAGACTGCTTAGGTACTGACTTAAGATTATTCACAGTGGTATCGGGTAACAAGGTGCATGGTCCCTTAGTGGCAACAGCTTCCCCTTCTACCTATAATTCCAACTCTATGCTGCTCTCCTGCTTCTGGATAGGCCTCAGACAGCCTAGCAGCCAGATGCCCCCAGGATAGGCCTCATGCTTCCGGCCGAGCAGCCCAGGGCAGTACAACACAGAACCCCGATCACCTGACTCCACCCAAATAAATAGGCTCTCCCAGCAGGCCAAGGGACTTAAAGAAACCCATGCCAATTGGCTGAGACACCCCATTCATTCATAATCTGTCCTTGATATGCTGTTGTCTTATCCAATGTCACAAGCTACCATGCCACCTAGTTAAAGAAGAGAGAAGTGCAGCAATTCCAGAATTAGGAGGAAATCAATTGATCTCCTAACAATTGGCCAAGGCAACTATCGCCTGGCAACTAAATTTGATAGCAACTCTGCCTAAACTTTAGGGTGCTACACAAGTATGCATTCTTAACTGACAAAATACAATCCATTGATCTCAGCCTCCTCCAAATCCCCAAATTTCTCTCAATAAATTTTTTTTTGCTTCTGTAATCTGACATCCTGTAAGAGGGTGGCTACATTCATTCTCCACAGTACCAATGTATGTAGGAAAGTAGCCACACTTCCCTTCTTGCTTCTGAGATTGACTAGGGACTATGGGGTGTGTAGTGTACATGACCGCAGCTAATGTGTACTACTCATTCCAAAAAAATGGAAATGAGGGGGATCAGGAGGAATTTAGGGGCTCACAGAGGATGTTACACAAAGACAAAAAAACACAATAAGAAACAATTTCATGATAAATAGATTACAGGGCCGTTAAATACTGGATATACACTATATAGATTATTTAAGGAGATTAAAGTGATTGTAAAGGAACATTTGTTACTTTTAAAAATAACAGACATGTTACAGTGACCTGCTCTGTGCAGTGGTTTTGCACAAAGCAGCCTAGATCCTGCTCTTCTTGTCTCTCCCCACCGAGTGCACCCATAGCAAGTCGCTTGCCACAAGCACTGCCACTGCTATCAGAAGCCCTTATTATATTGCACATCAAAAGACAATAACATTTTACCGGAATTAGCCCAGGTGGCTGATTATGGTGGTACATAGATTTACTCAGTGCCTGATATCTGTTTAGTAACTCATGAAGCATGTGTCCTTTACTTGTGCTAAATCTTAAAGAAAACCTGTAATGTGGAAGCTGTGCCCAAAATAGGCAAAAATAAGGCAAAGGAATATTCACCAGTATTATCTGTAGGCAGGAAATCTTTTCCCCACTACTGACTTACCATAAGCTATTCTGTACTGTGACTGTTTCCAGAGGTGGCCATCTTGGTGGAGGCAGAGCTTTGCCTCCACCAAGTACCTTTCTGAAGTACCGAGAGAACCAGAATTAAATCCCACTGAGGAAGTGGTGGTCGGACCAGAGGGGTCACATGCTGGACCCCTTGCACAAAAGTCTTCACCAATGAATGAGCCGCCAGGGGTTGCTGAAAGAAAACAGCCAAGGCTGAAATCTGGCCCTTAATGGTGCTTAAGGCAAGTTTCTGATCCACTCCGCGCTGTAAAAACAGCAGGATCCTGGAACCCGAATAAGTCCCTGGATGCCATTCCATCTCCTCACACATAGAGATGTAGGCTCTCCATGTGCGATAGTAGATCTTCCTAGAAGAAGATTTCCGTGCCCTCAACATGGTTGAAATGACCGAATCTGACAGGCCTCGGTCCCTTAGTACCTGGCGTGTAATAGCCATGGCGTTAAAGCCAGCGACTGTAAAGCAGGATGAAGAATGGGACCTTGCGAGAGAAGGTCCTCCCTCAGTGGCAGTCGCCAGGGCACATCCGCCACCAGCCGCACTAGGTCTGCGTACCAGGGACGCCTGGACCAATATGGGGCGATTAGAATCACCGGAATTCTCTCGGTCTCTACTCTGCGGAGTAGACGAGGAAGCAACTTCAGTGGGGGAAAGGCATAAATTAGCCGATACTGACCCCACGGGGCCACCAACGCATCTGATGCGTCTGCCCAGGGATCTCTGGACTGGCCACAAACCTTGACACTTTGCAATTGAGTCGAGAAGCCAGGAGATCCACGTCTGGCGTGCCCCATCTCCGGCAAAGAAGCTGAAAAACCTCCGGATGTAACGACCATTCCTCGTGGTCCAGCATCTGGCGACTCAGGTAGTCCGCCTGCCAGTTTTCCACGCCCGGATTGTAATATGCCGATAGGGCCGGCACGCTCCTGTCCACCCACCGTAGGATGTGAACGACCTTCGACGCTGCAGCCGAGCTTCTTGTTCCTCCTTGATGGTTGACGTATGCCACAGCCGTGGCGTTGTCTGACTGGATCCTGACTGGATGCCCTCTTAGTCTCTGAGACCACCTGGAGAGGCACAGCCTGATCGCCCAGAGTTCCAGAACATTGATCGGCAGTTGGGATTCGGTCGGAGTCCAGCGGCCCTGGGCCGCCTGAACCCCCCAGACTCCCCACCAACTGGCCAGACTGGCGTCCGTCGTGATCACAGTCCAATGAAAGGGGAGGAACGACTTCCCGGACCGAAGAGCCGGGGATCACAGCCACCAACTCAGAGAGGACCTGACAAGATGACTTATCTGAATCTGACGATCCAGAGACAATGGAGATCTTCTGTTCCATTTGGAGAGAATCTCCTTCTGCAAGACCCGAGTGTGGAATTGGGCATATGGTACTGCCTCTAAAGAGGCTACCATGAGGCCCAGGACTCGAAATGCAATAACGGAGAGACGATAATTTGCGGGACGTCAACAACCTCACCACAGTCTGGAATGTCTGCAACTTCTCCAAGGGGAGAAGACTCTGGCCTCTGAGGAGTCGAGAATCAACCCCAGGTACTCTAGGCGCTGGGTGGGTACTAACACCGACTTCTGGAGGTTCAGAATTAAACCAAACTCCCGGAGGGTCTGACTGGCTATAGACACGTCCTCCTCTAATTCTGAGCTTGAAGCAGCTCTCAGAAGAAGGTCGTCCAAGTAGCCTACGATAACAATGCCGCGCTGTTTCAGCAAAGTTAGACCGGGGTCGAGCACCTTGATGAAAACTCTTGGTGCTGATGCTAGGCCAAAGGGAAGAGCCACAAATTGATAGTGGTCTTCGCCGATCGCAAAGCGCAGGAACCTCTGATGCCTGACGCACATGGGGACATGCAAGTATGCGTCCTTGACATCCAAGGATGGCAGGAAGTCCCCTGGATGGAGCGCAGCCACCACCGAACGAATAGATTCCATCCGGAATTTTTGAATCTTTTTAAAGGCACTGAGGGCCTTGAGGTCCAAGATTGTATGGCCTCCGTCCCTCTTTGAGACTACAAACAGATTCGAGTAGAATCCCTGAAACCTGTCCTGCGATGGTACGGGTATGATCACCCCGCACCTCAACAAGTTCTGCACTGCCCCCTGCAGGGCAGTCCGACGAGCCGGAAGGAGAGGCAGATTTGAGGGAAAGAACCTGTTTGGAGGACAAAAAAGAAACTCGATCTTGTACCCCAAGGTGACTACCTTGCAGACCCACTGGTCGGAGAGTAGGGAGGTCCACTGGGCTGCAAACCCGCGAAGCCGTCCCCCACCCAGGAGTCGGGCAGGGACAAAACTTCATGCGGTAGCAGGTTTGTTTGCTGGCTTGGTGGGCTAGCGCACCCAGGGACGCTTCCGTCCCCCAGCTGGACCTTTTTCCGCTTGGGAGGGTCTGTCAGCAGGTCCTGACTGACGAAAATACAGTTTCCGTGTGGGAAAGGAGGACCCCGACTTACGGCACGGCTCCTTCCCTTTAGTGGACTGAGGGAGAAGTATGCTCTTACCTCCAGTGACATCCTTAATGATGTCGTCCAGTAAGGCACCAAAAAGCCACCACCTTAGAAAGGCAAATCTGCCAGAGTTTTCTTGGAATCTTGATCAGCGGACCACCGTAGATGCGGAGGCCCTGGAGATTTAAGGGCTGCATCCAGGGTTGCAACACAGACGTACACAAGTCCCTGTACCAACTGTACGACCAGTGACCCGCATTCTGGAGGGAGCTGATGCTCCTCCACAGTCTGGTGCAATACTTTAGCTCACTCAGCGAGTGTCTGGGACACCAAGGTAGCAGCCAATATAGGCCGCAATGCTGACCCCAGCATGGTGAACATGTAGCGGCTCACTGTTTCGGACCTCCTATCAGAAGTGTTCGTAAAGGCAGGGGTCCCCTCCACCGGGATAGTGGTTACTTTATTCAACCGAGAGACCCGGGGATCAACGACCGGAGGAGAAGCCCATTTTTTCAAAAGGCTTCCTTCAAATGGGTAACGGACCGCCCTGCGCTGAGGGACCGCAAAGGACCTCTGCAGCCATTCCCATTCCTTATCTATGAACTTGTCAAAGTAAGACACATAAGGAAAAACCTTGATAGCGGGTCGGTTAGTGAGACCCAAAAGGGACTGACACCTCAGCGCATGTCCCAGCTGTGTCCTCCAGCTTAAGAGTGACCCTCACTGCTGTGATAAGTGCTACCACAAGTGCTCTATCCTGCGTTGACCCGGGCGAGGAGTCACCCTCACTGCCCGAACGGTCTTCGCATCCTCTGACACTTCAGAACAGGGGTCCTGTGCCGCAGCCAGGCCCGAGTCTGAGTCAGAGCATTCCCCAGGAGATGGCGGGGGGAGGGGGCGCTTATTTACCCCCCCCTTACTCCCGCCCTTGGCAACAAATGACTCCAGGACTGTCCAAAGGGACCCCAGGTGTAGGGACACTGGTTGCTGCCCTGGAATGTCTGGGAAAGAAGCATCAGCATCTGACTCCATGCCCACCCACTGACAGCCTATAAGGACTTAAGTCAAGGTAATGGCACCAAAAAATATCCACCCTTCTTGCTGCTCTGACTGGGGTTTTACCCAGGGAACTCACCACCCAAGTAAGAGGCTGCCCAGCATCGCTGTCTGCTCTCCCTCCGCACACAGAGTGTGTCTGAGGTGTTCTGTGATGTGAACTGCGCTCTTCACGCCGTTCAGGAAGCCTTCCCAGCACTGGAGGCCATATCAATAAGCAAAAAACCACCCTCAAAATGGCCGCTGAACGCTTCAGAGAAATAGAGCGCGGACTACAAGGAAATGGCCGCCCGCAATAAAGACCTGCATCATAGCGCGGCCACGACAAAATGGCCACCAATGGAGATTTCAATGCAAACTACAGGCCCCAAAAAAATGGCATCTGCGCTTAAAAAAATGGCGCCTAAGCACCTGAGGTGGACGAGAAGGACGTAGAGATGCCGAATGGAGACTTCCCAGAGGCAGACCACCCCCCACAGAGAGCGGACCCGGACGCCCCCACAGCCCCAAACCAGGATACGGAATCCCCCTCAGGTATACCCTGGCCGACGTAGCAGGCAAGGAGGAAAAAAAAGGGGGACAGAGGGAGAGGAAGGGAGGACAGGAGACCCCCTAACCGACCCCCCGCGAATGCCCAGCTGTTCCATCCCACCGAAGCAGGAGGAACTGTACTTACCCGTCCCTGCGAGGACCTGCTGGTGCGTTCCTGAAAGACCTACAACCGAGCAGTACGGAGTAGCTGTCGGCCCGGTCCACTGTGACTGAGACAGCAAGCAGCCCGGTCATATGTGAACCCTGGAGCATATAGCTCACCAGCCACCCCTGGAGCCATGGGGTATGTCGTGGCTGACCCCGCACATAGCTAAGGCCTGCTCACGCTCGATGGCCGGACTGGGGGGACTACAAGAATCTATATTATCCTGCCTGTCATGCCCAGCCGGCAGTTGATAGAAGATTCTAAAAAATAAAATAATAAAAAGTAAAAATTTCTTCAGAACTCTGGGCCCAAAGGGAGCCAGGTCCTTCTCCTCTACTAGGCAGAAAAAAAGAGGCTACTACTGTAGGTTATGTACGGAGGGACCGCCCCCTGGGCGGGGATGTTCAACTCTGTTAAAGTAATGTTACTTGTATTAAATATGTATTAAATATCTAACATGTTCTGCCTAGTCCTCTCCTAATAGACAGAACATAACCCAACTGTCAAGAATTAAGGAGCTGTGTCCGTCCATGGACGAAAAGAGAAAAAGTGTTTTCCAGCACTAATACTTTCATCCGATTTCTAAATGGCTGCATTTGTACAATCCAAGAGCCAATATAAAGGAATACTAGTGGTAAAAAAAAGCACTTGTGGGTTTAACAAATCTAGTTTTTTGTACACTTCTCCTTTAAAGGGGCGTGGCAAGGGGAGTGACCTATGCCTGCATACTTTTGCTGATAGGTGTCCCTCATTCCCATCTCAAAAAGTTGGGAGGTATGCCCACCCTGCTGCATACTGTAGTTATACTATGCTTGTAGTGATGCTGTGTGTTGCCAGTTATCTTCTTCAATCCTAGTATTCATTTTTTATTGCGGAAAAGGGTATAATGACCTGACATGTTGTTTAAACAGTTGCACTCCTCCGCTCAGCTGACCTGGTACATGTTTAACTTTTCTAAAATCTGCATATGCTGGTCAAGAAACGTGGTCTAATGCCCTGTAGATGACCGCACTGTCCGTCGGAATAAAGCCCGATGGTTTGTCCGACGGAGTTCCGACGGAATTCCGCTCAAGCTGTCTTGCATACAGACGATAACACTAAAATCCGACCGTCAAAAACACGGTGACGTACAACACTACGACGAGCTGAGGAAAATTAAGTTCAATGCTTCCGAGCAGGCGTCGACTTGATTCTGAGCATGCGTGGTTTTTAGTCCGTCGGAATTGCATCCAGACGAACGGACTTTCCGATAGAAAGTTTTGTCCGTCTGAAAAAAAGACAACAAGTTCTCTATCTAAGTCCGTCGGAATTTCCGAAGGAAAAAGTCAGATGGGGCATACACACGGACAGAATATCCGATGAAAAGAGCCCGTCTGACTTTTTCCATCGGAAAATCCGGTCGTGTGTACAAGGCATAAGAAGTATCAGTTTTATATGTTATTTTTTTTTTCACTTGATTTGATTTCTCAGATCTCACTGAGGGCCCTTCATGCTGCCCACATGCAAAATGCTCTGTTTTAGCATGGGAGTAACTGTCAGTTTTCGGCTGCTGTAGGGACAGTGTGATGTGCCCTTCAACAAACCCAGTTTCCTTCTTTTTCTTTTACCTGTGTTTGACATGCACAAAATGATACTTCATTCATTTCTACTCACAGCAGCGTGGTGCATTGGGCTGCTATGCAATGGCATGTGGTCCCTACCTGTGCACTGGGGTAAAATGTAGTATGTCTGTATTTTAGCTCACTACTTTCCATTCTGTCCTGTTTCGAGATCAGTACTGTTTCCTGTCACTTCTATAATTTCCTCTCTGCCATCTCATATTTAGTATTTTTAAATATAGACATGCTTTTAAAAAAAAAAAAATTGTAGCTTTAAAGTGTTAATACACCCAGGACCCTGTATTCACTATATCTGTTCTCCTACAGTACACAGAACATGGAAATTAGTAAATATAAACTGCTAAATACCTTTTCTCATAAGCAGTATATAGTAGTCCTGTGACTTCTATCAGTGTCTGGTAAAGGTTGTAGGAGGAGTTTCCATTCTGCCATGGTTATCCTATGAGGCTGCATGACCCCTGACCCTCTGTCTTGACAGTGCTGATTGGCCCTGTGCTGATCACATGCAGCCTCCCAAGAAAAAAAAAAAATTCTAGTAAAACACACCAAACTGAGCATGTGCAGAGTGCATCCAAGGCTCTGTACTATCAAGAGATGGATTGGGGACAGTGGAGAAAGGGGAGGATCAGAGAAGACAGGATCAAACAGCCTTTTTACACAATGCGGAGGATTAACCCTTAGGTTCCACAGTGCGTACAACAAGCATGCTCTACTGCATATAGAGACTGATTTTTACTGTTGTGGGTTTAGTAACACTTTAACTGTTTTGGGTAAAAAAAAAAAAAAAATCTTTTTTTTTTTTAACTAGTGTTTTGGCAATGGAACACAATCAGACTCGGCAGCAAGAGAGCAGGGATTGGCAGGGCTTCGCACTGACCACAAAAGATACAGGCGCTCTTTATTTTTGTTTTTAAGAAAATGTATATACACATTTTTTGAGCAACAACTTTCCTTCAGTTGGCATTCCTTCCCAGATAGCAAGGATAAATTGCCACAAATTTGTGGCAGTGTTGAATTGCAAATCTGGTAACTTGCTGCACATTTTCACTGGCAATTTGAAGAACACTTTAAAGGGGTTGTAAAGGTTCATTTTTTTTCACCTTAATGCATTCTATGCATTAAGGTGAAAAAAAAACCTGGCAATGACGGCCCCCCAGCCCCCCGTTTTACTTACCTAAGCCCGTTCACCTGCTGCGCTCGCCCCCGACGTCCTCTTTGCTACTCAGTCTGGCCGTTGATTGGCTAGATTGATAGCAGCGCAGCCATTGGCTCGCGCTGCTGTCAATCACATCCAATGATGCGGCGCGCCGGGGGCGGGCCGAGTGATACAGCCACCGGCTGTATCATGGCCGCGCGCCCGCAAGAACTAACCCCGATGGGAGAGAGCTCCCATGAAGGGGGTTAGTTCTTGCGGGGAGGAGCCGAGACAGCCCCCAAGGGACCCCAGAAGACCAGGATCGGGGCCACTGTGTGCAAAACGAGCTGCACAGCGGAGGTAAGTATAACATGTTTGTTATTTATTTATTTTTTTAAACGGGAACCTTCAGTGTCCCTTTAAGCTTCTAGTTGACACTTTTCCAATTTGTAGCAAATTTGCATAGCAGATCTCTAGCAAGAGCAAAGTTGCAGTGGTGAGTCTACAGCAAGAGCTCTGCAAGTCTACAGCATGAAAATTCAGCCACAGTGACCCCTGTGGTGGGATGACTATTGCACAACATAACTGAACCAGAACTTGCAGAATGTTTGCAAAGAAAGTTGATCTGGAGTCATGCAATGCAGACTTGCTGCAATTGTGCAACAAACTTGTGAAGCCTGAAAAGTCTAGCAATAGCTTAGCAAGTCATTTTCAAACTTGCAACACAATTGCTTGCTATCTGGGTTATTACCTGTCTTTCCATTTATAGCCTATGTCTCATCTTGTGTATTCTGTGTGTTGCAGCCATCAACTCGCAGCATTGCCTTTTGGATGAACATCATTCTTGGTTTCTGCACCGTTATAGCACTGTGGCCCATTGGAATACTTTTCAGAGAAGCCAAAGTTCACTTGGCGGAGAAGAGTATGGGGACAAAATTTGCAGTTTTTCAGGTAAAATTTACTCTGTCTTGATAAGTCCTTCTTCTATCATGGATTTCAAAAATGTTTTCTGTAATATTTCAGGTCCATTCACGGTTTTGATCATATGATGATAACATCGCAGGGTTTCTGTTGTGCCTTTGTTTTCCAGACGCTTCTCATCCTCACCACTTTACAATCGACAATCTTCAATATCTTGGGCAGTTCGGGAGTTCTTCCTTGTGTTCCCCCCTATGCATATAAAGCCAGAGCTAGCAGTAAGTATCCATTTGGTCTCATAAATATCAAAAATGGCATTGATAATTAACAAACGCCTAGATGATAATTATTCTTGTTATGATGTAAAAAGTCCTCACCTCCTGTATCTCTGCAAATGTTAAACCAGAACTCCAGCTTTGTGAAAGATATTATGGAATTATATATTGATACCTTTATATATTGATACCTTTAGAAGGTTTGTACAATTTTGTATTTGCAGCACAACTATGATCAGGATGTAAGCCATCAGGAATCTTACACGGCCTTTTCCTCTAATTGTCAGGGATGTTTTTCTTCTCCCCCGTAGTCCAAGATACTATAGTGGTGATGTAACCACATTCACTGTGCTGATACTGGGCTGGATTCATTGTTTACAATTTGCAGAAGCCTGGCCACTCAGACCTACTGACCAACCTATTCTGGACTTTAACGGCATTGACTGAGATCTGTACTACTCTTTTAGGCTGGGTTCACACTCTGTGTGTAGCGGCTCACAGTAGGTGGTCCAGGTGCATCCCTGTTCACTGTTTCAGGTCTGAATTAGGCCAAAGACGCACAGGATCCTTTTGCCGTGCATTCCGCGGCTGCACTGGAGATAAGTGAACCGGCTCCATTGAGAGCCGGTCACAATCGCCTGTCATGCGAATTGGATGCGGGGAAACTCACATCCAATTCTCATAAGTGTTAAACCAGCCTCACTGCCCACAACATCACCCAGAAAGACCCTGAAACCACAGGAGGCCCAGAGAATCGTAGGAAATGTCGTTTTAGGAACTTGCATACCTAACAAATTGTAGTTCCTCCAGGTGAATAGTAATTTAAAACACATCAGGAAATCAGGAGTCATATGACATATCTACTAATATGCAACAAATAAGATTTGGAACGGAGCAGTAGTAGACAGGTGGGCACGTACCACGTCCAAGGTATGTAGCGTGGCCTCCTTGGGATGCAACTGCCGAGGACACAAGGATGGAAGGACAAAGTCCTCGTGTAGGTGACAAGCTGAAACTACCTTAGGAAGGAAGGCTGCAAGCGTAGACATATCTACTAATATAGCATATATGGCGATAGAAGCAAACATTAAAAAAATTAACAGTTTGATTTGGTGGCAGCCCAATCAGTTTAAAAAAAAACATGATAAGCAAAACATTTGTTATTAATTAGGGTTGCACCGATATCTGAAACTGATACCGATACCTTTGCGGTGTGATTTGAGCAAATACAAAATGAAAGGGCTCAAATCTCACAACAAAGAATCATATGCGATTTGAACAGGAATGCGGTCCAATTCCTGTCCGAATCACATGCAGTTTCCCCCACAGCTCCTGTGGCTTGTCATAGTGACTTCAGCCTGGGCTCACACAAGAGCGGGGCATGAAACCGCCTGTGATTTGGACAGGAATCGCAACGCAACCCTCAAACCTTATATATTTTTTTCTAACACCCTAGAGAATAAAATGGTGGTCGTTGCAATACTTTTTGTCACACTATATTTGCGCAGTGGTCTTACAAGCACAATTTTTTGGGAAAAAATAGGATTTTTTTGAACTCACTATAAAATCATTTTCTCTGTCGTCCATGGACAGACACAGCTCCTTAAATCTTGACATGTGGGTTATGTTCCTGTTCATAGGAGAGGACTAGGCAGAACATGTTAGTGATCTTAAAACATGTAACTTTAACAGAGTTGAACAGCCCCACCCAGGGGGCGGTCCCTCCGTACATAACCCTCCACCCTGCAGTCAGCAGCCTCAGTTCGTAGAAAAGCAGTACAAACTTAAAAAGGAGGGATGGGTGCTGTGTCCGTCCATGGACGACAGAGAAAAGGATTTTACGGTGAGTACAAAAAAATCCTATTTTCTCTTTTCGTCCATGGACGGACACAGCTCCTTAAATCTTGACATGTGGGATGTCCCCAAGCAGTGTCAGAAAAAACGAGGGGTGGGAACAGCAATCAAAAGAAGACTTAACTTCACCCCAAATAAACAGAGTTCCTCAACGGAGGAGTTGCAACCTCAAACAGCCGCCTGCAAAACCTTGTGGCCAAAGGAAGCATCCGAAGATGCACTCACATCAAACTTGTAACTAGAGGTCGACCGATATGGGTGTCTTTCTCTGGCCGATGCCGATATTTAGAAATCGTGGTGGCCGATGCCGATATTTAGAAATCGTGGTGGCCGATGGCCGATATATGATGCCGATTTTTTTTGGGCCGATATGTTAGGCCGATTTTTTTCCCTTCATCTCATAAAATCTAACAGTTGGACCCCTTTCACACTGGGGTGTTGTAACGACACCCTAAATACGAAAGGGGGTAAACGCCGTTTAGATATCTTCCCTCTCCTGGACACAAATTCACTGTCGATCCTCCACAGCCAGACGACCACTTCCCATAGGAATTAATCCTTCTGAAAGAACGAGACGCACTCTGTATCTTTCTAGGATAGACTGCCTTTATTGCCAAAACCATTGTAACTTTTATACACATCCAATACTGCATTAATCTAAAATGAACAATGGTCCAGCTCCACCCACAACATAACAAGACCCAATACACATTTGACAGTAGGCTAGCTTTTGTCTCCCAATACCCATCTCTTAGAAGGCAACAGCTAATCCCTTTATGTTTAAATAACTATGCATGACCTTTATATTCACCAGACTGTCTGTTACTTTACAATACACACAAGGACAGACTTAATTATCACAATCCACATCACCACAAACAATGAACAGGTCTTTTAGAAGCTGGGATTCATTAGCATTACACTAGGCAGACAGGTGATTGAGGCTGAACACATCAGTATCTCTCAATTAACCTGTTGAGTTCAGAATCAGTAAATAGTCCTTTAAAGATATCCTTGGGAATATGGTGGATAAATATTAGACCCATTTTAGGTAGTCCAAGATATATTTCTTAATGTCCATTATTTCCTGGCTCACCCTGTGTCCAAAGTGACCCTTCTGTCACAGGTGTTTTTCAGGCACTTTTGGGCTAAAAATAGCACCTGTAAAAGTGGCTGCAAAACAGCTCCCCTGCAGTCTCACACTGAGGCGGTGCGCTGGCAGGACGTTAAAAAAAGTCCTGCAAGCAGCATCTTTGGAACGGTGTATACCGCTCCTCCACCACTCCTGCTCATTGAAATGAATGGGCACTGCTGCCGAAGCGCCTGCAAAGCGCTTCTGCAGCAGTGCTACACGGGTGCATTTAACCTCTTCATCGGCCGCTAGCTGGGTTATAAGCGCCCCGCTAGCAGCCGAATAGCGCCGCTAAAATGATGGTAAAGCGCTGCTAAAACTAGCGGCGTTTTACCGTCAACGCCTACCCGCTCCAGTGTAAAAGCAGAGTTCCGCCGAAATAAATATTAAAAGTCAGCAGCTACAAATACTGCAGCTGCTGACTTTTAATTATATGGACACTTACCTGTCCTGGGCGCCCGCGATGTCGGCACACGTAGCCGATCTCTTCCTCGGCTCTCGAGTGCTGCCGCCGCCATCTTCGGTAAGGGAATCAGGAAGCAGGCACAAAAACAGGTAATCAAAATTTTTAGACGAAAAAAATAAATAAAAACGGCTAACTTTACTGTTTAGTTTTATTTAAAATTCATTAAAGTGTATTTTTTTCCCCAAAAATTGCGTTTGAAAGACCGCTGCGCAAATACCGTGTGACATAAAATATTGCAACAACCGCCATTTTATTCCCTAGGGTCTCTGCTAAATATATATATATATATATATATATATATATATATATATATATATATATAATGTTTGGGGGTTCAAAGTGATTTTCCAGCAGAAAATACAGAATTTTTACTTGTAAGCTACAAGTGTCAGGCCTCGTACACACGACCGATTTTCTCGTCGTAAACAGTCAAGAAAAGTGCCGCGAGAGTTTTTTTGTCTAGAAAAACGTTCGTGTGTATGGTTTTACGACGAGAAACTTGACGAGAATCTCGACGAGAAAATAGAGAACCTGCTCTCTATTTTCTCGTCAGGATTCCAGATTTCCTCGTCGTGTTTCTCGTCGGCCTGTTTTGTGACGAGAAAATGGTTCGTGTGTATGCTTTTACGACTCTTCAAAAAGCGCGCATGCTCAGAATCAAGTATGAGACGGGAGCGCATCTTCTGGTAAAACAAGCCTTCGTAATGGAAATAGCATATTCGTCACGCTAAAACGAACTGAAAGCACGAAGACTGAAAAGCGCGAATCGTCTCTTCCCAAACTTTTACTTCACACGCGGTAACACGAGATCAGCAAAAGCAGCCCAAGGGGTGGCGCCAAGAAAAAAGATCTTCCCCTTTATAGTGCCGTCGTACGTGCTGGACGTGAGCGCAGAGAACCACGAGGAAATTGGGAAATGCCAGTGTGTACGCATAGAAAGCTTGACGAGAAAATCGACAAGCTTAACAAGAATCTCGTCGAAAAAAACGACGTGTTTTTTACGACGAGAAAATCGGTCGTGTGTACGAGGCCTCAGAAAAGATTTTGTCTTTAAATGGTTAAACTGAGAACTTCTACACACAAGTTCAGTTCATTGATAAGAAGAAACATTGTATCTCTTTTCTCTCACTTGGCAGGCTGCCCAGAGGTCGCTCCACCTCCACGGGAAACTTCAGGGAACTTGCATTGACTTCTATGAAAGAAGTTATTTGCAAGTTGCGCTGAAGTTTTTTAAATCGGCTTTTTTTTTAGCACTATCGGCCGATGCCGATTAATTAAAAAGTGCCAAAAATCGGGCGATATATCGGTCGACCTCTACTTGTAACACTTTGAAAAAGTGTGAACAGACGACCAGGTCGCCCTCTTACATGCCTGTGAGACAGATGCTAGATGTCGGAAAGCCCCAGTTGAATGCGCCGTGACAGGAAAGGGAGGCGCCCGCCCCTTAAGGGCATAGGCCTGGATGACGGTCTGCCTGACCCACCTAGAAAATGGTGGCTGACGAGACCGCCAGGCCCTTCTGTGGACCAGACACTGACACGAACAGTAAGTCAGAACTCCGGAACGGAGCAGTAGTAGACAGGTACACCCGTAGGGCACGTACCACGTCCAAGGTATGTAGCTCAGCCTCCTTGGGATGCGACGGCCGAGGACACAAGGATGGAAGGACAAAGTCCTCGTGTAGGTGAAAAGCCGAAACTACCTTAGGAAGGAAGGCTGCGAGCGTAGTACCACTTTATCCTTATGGAGGACCAAGTAAGTGGACTTGCAAGACAAGGCCGCCAATTCAGAAACCCTCCTGACCGATGTAATGGCAACTAGAATGGCATCTTTCTGAGAAAGTGTTGAGAGGAATCTCCCCGATACTCTCAAAGGGAGGCTCCTGGAGTACCTAGAGCACCAGATTCAAGTCCCACGGAGGAAGCGATGGTCCAATCGGGGGAACCACGTGCTGGACCCCCTGTATAAACGTACTTACCAGTGAGTGAGCCGCCAGGGATCGTTGGAAGAAGACAGCCAAGGCTGAAACCTGTCCCCTAATAGTGCTTAAGGCAAGTTTCAGATCCACGCTGCGCTGTAAGAACAGCAGGATCCGAGAAACCGAATATGCCCGTGGGCGCCAAGCCATCTCTCCACACAGAGATGTAAGCCTTCCAAGTGCGATGGTAGATCGTTCGGGAAGAAGATTTCCGGGCCCTCAACATGGTGGAGATTACCGAACCTGACAGACCACGGTCCCATTGTACCTGGCTTTCAATAGCCATGCCGGTAAAGCCAGCGACTGTAAAGCAGGATGAAGTATGGGACCTTGAGACAGAATGTCCGCCCGCATTGGTAGCCGCCAGAAAGCATCTGCTACCAGTCTCACGAGGTCGGCGTACCAGGGACGCCGGGGCCAGGCTGCGGCGATTAGAATCACCAGAATCCCCTCGGCCTCCCTTCTGCAGACGAGGAAGCAATTTCATTGGGAGAAAGGCAAAATTTTTCTGATACTGACCCCATCTGACGCGTCTGCCCAGGGATCCCTGGACCTGGCCACAAACCTTAACACCTTGCGATTGAGTCGAGAGACCAGGAGATCCACAACTGGTGTACCCCTTTTCTGACAAAGGAGTTGAAACACCTCCGGGTGTAACGACCATTCCCCTTGGGCCAGCATCTGGCGACTCAGATAGTCCGCCTGCCAGGTTCTACGCCCGGAATGTAAACAGTCGATAAAGCCGGCACGCTCCTTTCGGCCCATCTTAGGATGTAAGCGACTTCCAACGCTGCGGCCGAGCTCCTTGTTCCTCCCTGATGGTTGACAGAAGCCACCACCGTGGCGTTGTCCGACTGGATCCTGACCGGACGCCCTTGAAGTCTCTGTGACCACTTGGAGAGGCATAGTCTGATCGCTCGAAGTTCGAGGACATTGATCGGCAGGCAAAATTCGTCCGGAATCCAGCAACCCTGGGCCGACTGGATGGCTGGCGTC
The DNA here is from genome assembly GCA_029206835.1 of Rana muscosa. NCBI lineage: Eukaryota > Metazoa > Chordata > Amphibia > Anura > Ranidae > Rana > Rana muscosa. The sequence goes on from CM055122.1 coordinate 648,635,518, forward strand.
CGTCGTGATCACAGTTCAAAGGAAAGGAACGACCTCCTGGACTGAAGAGCCAGGGATCTCAGCCACCCTCTCAGGGAAGCCTTGACCAGGTGACTTACCTGAATCCAGAGACAATGGAGATCTGTTCCATTTGGACAGGATCTCCTTCTGCAATACTAAAATAAATAAAAAATTCTTCAGGACTCTGGGCCCAAAGGGAGCCACGTCCTTCTCCTCTGCTAGGCAGGAAAAAAACTGAGGCTGCTGACTGCAGGGTGGAGGGTTATGTACGGGGGGACCGCCCCCTGGGCGGGGCTGCTCAACTCTGTTAAAGTTACATGTTTTAAGATAACTAACATGTTCTGCCTAGTCCTCGCCTATGAACAGGAACATAATCCACATGTCAAGATTTATGGAGCCGTGTCCGTCCATGGACGAAAAGAGAAAAAAATACATTTTGAATTAAAAAAAATAAGACAACAGTAAAGTTAGCCCAATTTTTTTTTTAGATTGTGAAAGATAATGTTACGCCGAGTAAATTGATACCCAACATGTCACGCTTCAAAGTTGCGCCCGCTCGTGGAATGGCGACAAACTTTTACCCTTAAAAATCTCCATAGGTGACATTTAAAAAATTCTACAGGTTGCATGTTTTGAGTTACAGAGGTCTAGGGCTCGAATTATTTCTCTCGCTCTAACGATCGCGGCGATACCTCACGTGTGGTTTTGAACACCGTTTTCATATGGGGCACTACTCACGTATGCACGCAAGCTCAGCGGGACAGGGCGCGTGTTTAAAAAAAATATATTTTTCTTATTTATTTTACCTTTTATTTCTTACACTGTTCTTTAAAAAAATAAAAATAAAAAATTGGGGCACTTTTATTCCTATTACAAGGAATGTAAACATCCCTGGTAATAGAAAAAAAAAAGCATCACAGGACCTCTTAACCACTTCCCTACCGCCCATAGTCATATGGCGTCCACAGATGGGATCTCCCATCCTGGGTGGACGTCATATGACGTCCTCTGCTTTGAGGGGGGATATCTGAATGATGCCTGCAGCTAGAGGCATCATGATATCAATTTCTTGTGCCGGCGATTCTGCGCACCATAAGAACGATCATAGCGGTGTTTCCGCCGCTTGATCGTTCTTATAGGCGGCGGGAGGGGACATCCCCCCTCCAGCCGCCATCCGGTGCTTCTCCGGGCTCTCCCGTGCGATCAGGGACCCGGAGAGAATCGTCCGGCGTCGTTGGTGGGTCACGTGATGAGCATAGAGATGACTGGTGACCAGATGGTCACCAGTCATCTCTATGATCATTGGAGGCCCGGGCGCGATGTGATGACGTCAAGCCCGGGTCCTCAAATGTAAACAAAGCCGCCATTGCGGGGAGTAAGTATTAAATCGGTGAATTTTTTTTCACTGATCTCATACTTTCCAGCCTGGAGGAGAGATGTGGGGTCTTATTGACACCGCATCTCTCAATAAAGAGGACCTGTCACACACATTCCTATTACAAGGGATGTTTACATTCCTTGTAATAGGAATAAAAGTGATCCAAAAAAAAAGTAAAATAAGTGTTAAAAAATAAATAAATAAGTAAAATAAAAAAAAAAATAATAATAATAAAAAAATTAAAACGCCCCTGTCCCCGGTAGCTCGCGATCAGAAGCGAACGCACACGTAAGTCCCGCCCACATATGTAAACACCGTTCAAACCACATATGTGAGGTATCGCCGCGTGCGTTAGAGCGCGTGCAACAATTCTAGCACTAGACCTCCTCTGTAACTCTAACCTGGTAACCTGTAAAAAAAAATAAAGCGTCGCCTATGGAGATTTTTAGGTACCGAAGTTTGGCGCCATTCCATGAGAGTGCGCAATTTTAAAGCATGACATGTTAGGTATCTATTTACTCGGCGTAACATCATCTTTCATATTTTACAAAAAAATTGGGCTAACTTTACTGTTTTGTTATTTTTTAATTCATGAAACCATTTTTTTTTTTAAAAAAAGGCGTTTGAAAAATTATTGCGCAAATACCGTGCAAGAAAAAAAGTTGCAATGACCGTCATTTTATTCCCTAGGGTGTCTGCTAAAAAAACATATATAATGTTTGGGGGTTCTGAGTAATTTTCTAGCAAAAGAATGTTGACTTGTACATGTAGGAGAGAAGTGCCAGAATAGGCCCGGTATTGATGTGGTAAAAAAAGCCCGGTGTTGAAGTGGTTAAATATGAGATCTGGGGTCAAAAATACCTCAGATCTCATATTTACACTAAAATGCAATTAAAAATAAAATAAAAATGTAATGTCATAAAAATAAATGGCCCTCTAAGAGCATTGGGCGGAAGTGACGTTTTGACATTGCTTACGCCCTGCAATGATTATGGAGCCGGGTGTGGGCCATCTTCCCCTTTCTCGTCTCCATGTCCGCCTAGGGTGAGGACGCGATTGTCTCCATCGCTACCGACGGCTCCGGTAAGCGGCGGAGGGCGGTAGCCCTCTCCCGCCGCCGATAAAAGTGATCTTGCGGCAAATCCACCACAGAGAACACTTATCTTAAAGCGGACCGCCCACTCTTGAAGAAGGAAACCGGGGATTACAATAGCAAGCTGCTACCATAATATCGGTATACCTCCTCAAAGTAGCAACGTAAAACTACGACAGGCGGTCCAGAAGTGGTTAATGAACGAATTACAACTCTGCTTTTGTTTGGGACATTTTTATTAGAATTTTGATATATTTTCAGTTGCTATTTAGCAACCATGTCAACACCTGTCTGGTTTACATAGGCGTGCGCATGGGGTGTGCCAGGTGTACCTGGGCACACCCTAATAACCCTGTGCGATGCAGATTCCCCCCTGCTCAACCCCCCCATTTCCCATTGCAGCAGAGGCTATAGAGCAGGGATATGCAATTAGCGGACCTCCAGCTGTTGCAGAACTACAAGTCCCATGAGGCATAGCAAGACTGACAGCCACAAGCATGACACCAGAGGCATGATGGGACTTGTAGTTTTGCAACAGCTGGAGGTCCGCTAATTGCATATCTCTGCTATAGAGAAAGGGACTGGGAGAATCTATGTCCTCAGTCCCTTTTTCTGCTATTTCGCCAAAGCACCCAATGGGGCTTCTAACAAATTGTAAAAAAATAATAAAGAAAATATTGTAAACATTTAAAAAAAAAATAACATTGTAAAAAATAACAAAATAAAAATAAAGAAAAACATCAATCTCTGTTCTACTGACACTGTTAACTGCTCTATTGACTGACACGTCCACTGTACTACTGTGCATTAGTGATGTCGCGAACATAAAATTTTCCGTTCGCGAACGGCGAACGCGAACTGCCGCAAATGTTCGCGAACGGGCGAACCCGGCGAACCGCCATAGACTTCAATAGGCAGGCGAATTTTAAAACCCACAGGGACTCTTTCTGGCCACAATAGTGATGGAAAAGTTGTTTCAAGGGGACTAACACCTGGACTGTGGCATGCCGGAGGGGGATCCATGGCAAAACTCCCATGGAAAATTACGTAGTTGACGCAGAGTCGGGTTTTAATCCATAAAGGGCATAAATCACCTAACATTCCTAATGTGTTTGGAATAACGTGCTTTAAAACATCAGGTATGATGTTGTATCGATCAGGTAGTGTAAGGGTTACGCCCGCTTCACAGTGACAGACCAAACTCGGACAGACCAAACTCCCCGTTTAACGCACCGCAAACAACTGCAAACAGTCCATTTGCACAACCGCAAGGCTTTAATGATCACCTTAGATGATCACAAAGAAAATTTATGTTTTTTCTATGCAAAATTATCAAGCCGATCGCTTTTGGTCTGTTCACAATGAAGCAACGACCTTACCATCTGGGGTGTGCCAACAACGCCATTGCCAACACACTCATAGAGGTGGTCACTTCATTGTGATACGCAAGCCCCTTCACCACAACAAGGTAACGATCACGAAGGGGAATTGACACAGGTATGTGTTTTTTTGTTTGTTTTTTTTGCAGCCACAGTGCAGCACCAGAGGCCAGAAAAATTAGGCATGTACACATGCCTGTAAAATTAGGTATTGTTGCAGCCGCTGCTGTAGCAGCGGCCAGAAAAAATTATGTTTTTCAGGCAGAAAGTGCCCTAAAACATTGCGGCTTGTGGACCATTTTTAGCCCAAGGCAGCTCATCTCATCGGGCCTTTTTTAGTCAAATGTATCGCCCACTGTCAGTCCCTTCGGGATCCATGCCTCATTCATCTTAATAAAGGTGAGGTAATCTAGACTTTTTTGACCTAGGCGACTTCTCTTCTCAGTGACAATACCTCCTGCTGCACTGAAGGTCCTTTCTGAAAGGACACTTGAAGCGGGGCAGGCCAGATGTTCTATCGCAAATTGGGATAGCTCAGGCCACAGGTCAAGCCTGCACACCCAGTAGTCAAGGGGTTCATCGCTCCTCAGAGTGTCGATATCTGCAGTTAAGGCGAGGTAGTCTGCTACCTGTCGGTCGAGTCGTTCTCTGAGGGTGGACCCCGAAGGGCTGTGGCGATGCGTAGGACTTAAAAAGCTCCGCATGTCCTCCATCAACAATACGTCTGTAAAGCGTCCTGTCCTTGCCGGCATGGTCGTGGTAGGAGGAGGATTACTTTCACCTCTTCCCCTGTTAGATTCCCGTTGTGCTGTGACATCACCCTTATACGCTGTGTAAAGCATACTTTTTAATTTATTTTGGAACTGCTGCATCCTTTCCGTCTTCCTGTAATTCGGTAACATTTCTGGCACTTTCTGCTTATACCGGGGGTCTAGTAGCGTGGCCACCCAATACAGGTCGTTCTCCTTCAGCCTTTTTATACGAGGGTCCCTCAACAGGCACGACAGCATGAAAGACCCCATTTGCACAAGGTTGGATGCCGAGCTACTCATGTCCTGTTCCTCGTCCTCACTGATCTCACTGAAGGTATGTTCTTCCCCCCAGCCACGTACAACACCACGGGTACCAGATAGGTGACAACGAGCACCCTGGGATGCCTGCTGTGGTTGGTCTTCCTCCTCCTCCTCAAAGCCACATTCCTCCTCTGACTCCTCTTCCTCAGACTCCTCTTCCAGCGTTGCCGCAGGTCCAGCAAGCGATGCTGATAAGGCTGTTTCTGGTGGTGGTGATGGTGACCACAACTCTTCCTCTTCCTCTTCACGCTCATCTACGGCCTGATCCAGCACTCTTCGCAGGGCACGCTCCAGGAAGAAAACAAATGGGATGATGTCGCTGATGGTGCCTTCAGTGCGACTGACTAGGTTTGTCACCTCCTCAAAAGGACGCATGAGCCTACAGGCATTGCGCATGAGCGTCCAGTAACGTGGCAAAAAAATTCCCAGCTGCGCAGAGGCTGTCCTAGCACCCCGGTCATACAAATACTCGTTGACGGCTTTTTCTTGTTGGAGCAGGCGGTCGAACATTAGGAGTGTTGAATTCCAACGTGTCGGGCTGTCGCAAATCAAGCGCCTCACTGGCATGTTGTTTCGCCGCTGGATATCTGAAAAGTGCGCCATGGCTGTGTAGGAACGCCTGAAATGGCCACACACCTTCCTGGCCTGCTTGAGGACATCCTGTAAGTCTGGGTACTTATGCACAAAGCGTTGTACAATCAGATTTAACACATGTGCCATGCACGGCACATGTGTCAACTTGCCCAAATTCAATGCCGCCAACAAATTGCTTCCGTTGTCACACACCACTTTGCCGATCTCCAGTTGGTGCGGAGTCAGCCACTGATCCACCTGTGCGTTCAGGGCGGACAGGAGTGCTGGTCCGGTGTGACTCTCTGCTTTCAGGCAAGTCAACCCCAAGACAGCGTGACACTGTCGTATCCGGGATGTGGAATAGCCCCTGGGGAGCTGGGGGGGTGCTGTTGATGTGGAGCAAGACGCAGCAGCAGAAGAGGACTCAGCCGAGGAGGTTATCGAAGAGGATGGAGTAGGAGGAGGTGACAGCAGGCCTGCCTGCAAGTCGTGGTGGTGTCACCACCAACTCCTCTGCAGAGCCACGCATTACATGCTTGGCAGCCGTCAGCAGGTTTACCCAATGAGCAGTGTAGGTGATATACCTGCCCTGACCGTGCTTTGCAGACCAGGTATCAGTGGTCAGATGGACCCTTGCCCCAACACTGTGTGCCAGACATGCCATGACTTCCTTTTGCACAATAGAGTACAGGTTGGGGATTGCCTTTTGTGAAAAGAAATTTCGGCCGGGTACCTTCCACTGCGGTGTCCCAATAGCTACAAATTTTTTGAAGGCCTCAGACTCCACCAGCTTGTATGGTAAAAGCTGGCGGGCTAAGAGTTCCGACAAGCCAGCTGTCAGACGCCGGGCAAGGGGGTGACTCTGTGACATTGGCTTCTTACGCTCAAACATGTCCTTGACAGACACCTGACTGTGGGCAGATGAGCAGGAACTGCTCAAGGCGAGAGACGTAGTGTCAGATGGTTGAGAGGGGGCAAGGAGGACAGCAGTGGTTGACGTGGCTGAAGATGCTGGACCAGGAGGAGGATGGTGGCTTTGAGCTTGTGTGCTGCTTGTACTCGTCATCATGTGTTGATCCCATAGGCGTTTGTGATGTGAGATCATGTGCCTTCGCAAAGCAGTTGTACCTAGGTGGGTGTTGGATTTCCCACGACTCAGTTTCTTTTGGCACAGGTTGCAAATGGCATCGCTGTTATCAGAGGCAGACACACAAAAAAAATGCCACACTGCTGAGCTTTGCAATGGCGGCATTCTGGTGGTGGCAACAGCATGCGTTGATTGGCGTGCTGTCTGGCTGACCCCGGGTGCCGATACATGCTGTCTGACTGTGCCACTAGCTCCTTGCGACGACCTACCCCTCCTTCCAACTCGTCTCCTCCTCCTCTCTGTCTCCCCATCTGAACTTTCCCCCTGTTCTTCTTCTCTTCGAGCGGGCACCCACGTGACATCCACATCGTCATCATCAACCGCTTCACTTGTATCTGACAACTCAGCAAAGGAAGCAGCAGCGGGTACAACATCATCATCATCACACCGTACATCCATGTGTGTAATGCTGCCTGACTGAGACATATCCCTTTTATCTACATCCTCTGGCAATAATGTTTGCGCATCACTCATTTCTTCCAACTCATGTGTAAATAACTCCTCTGACAGATCAAGTGAAGCAACTGTGGTGCTAGTGTTGGTGGTGGCGGCAGGCGGGCGAGTGGGAACTTGAGAGGTGCCCAAAGCTGAGCTGGAGAAGGATGGTGCGTCAAGGTTCCGAGCGGAAGCTGTAGAAGATTGGCTGTCCTGTGTTAGCCAGTCAACTATGTCCTCAGAACTTTTCGAGTTCAGGGTACGTGGCCCCTGAACACTGGGCATTATTCTTGGGCCAAAGGGAATCACAGCACCACGACCACGACAGCCCCTGCGGGGTGGCCTGCCTCTGCCTGTCATTTTTTTTAGATTAGTTTAGTTGTACTATGCGTGCAAGCTACTGTGACACCAGATATGAGTGGCACTGTGCACTGGCAGAAGTTGGCACAGTAGACACTGTAGGTCTGACACACACGCTGGCAGGCAACTGACTGCTCATCTACTGCAGTCAAAACTGTTGTGGTTTTTTTTATGTAAGCTACTGTGCCGGGGAAAAAAAACAAGCAGACTGGTGTTTTACCAGCCCTAAAAAGGGCTTTTTGGGGTGCTGTCAGGACGCTGTGCTTACAGCAGAGATCAGATGAGTCTTTCAGGAGTGGAGTGAACACTGAATACACTGGCCTAGCCTAGCTTTCCCTATAAAATCAGCAGCAGCTAAACTGTCCCTCCTCTGGCTAACACTGCAGCTTAAGTTCAGACTGAATCTAAAATAGATGCTGTCCAGAAAAAAACAAAAAAGCAGACTGGTGTTTTACCAGCCCTAAAAAGGGCTTTTTGGGGTGCTGTCAGGACGCTGTGCTTACAGCAGAGATCAGATGAGTCTTTCAGGAGTGGAGTGAACACTGAATACACTTGCCTATAGCTTTCCCTATAAAATCAGCAGCAGCTAAACTGTCCCTCCTCTGGCTAACACTGCAGCTTAAGTACAGACTGAATCTAAAATAGATGCTGTCCAGGAAAAAAAAAAAAGCAGACTGGTGTTTTACCAGCCCTAAAAAGGGCTTTTTGGGGTGCTGTCAGGACGCTGTGCTTACAGCAGAGATCAGATGAGTCTTTCAGGAGTGGAGTGAACACTGAATACACTTGCCTATAGCTTTCCCTATAAAATCAGCAGCAGCTAAACTGTCCCTCCTCTGGCTAACACTGTAGCTTAAGTTCAGACTGAATCTAAAATAGATGCTGTCCAGAAAAAAAAAACAAGCAGACTGGTGTTTTACCAGCCCTAAAAAGGACTTTTTGGGGTGCTGTCAGGACGCTGTGCTTACAGCACAGATCAGATGAGTCTTTCAGGAGTAGAGTGAACACTGAATACACTGGCCTAGCCTAGCTTTCCCTATAAAATCAGCAGCAGCTAAACTGTCCCTCCTCTGGCTAACACTGCAGCTTAAGTACAGACTGAATCTAAAATAGATGCTGTCCAGGAAAAAACAAAAAAGCAGACTGGTGTTTTACCAGCCCTAAAAAGGGCTTTTTGGGGTGCTGTCAGGACGCTGTGCTTACAGCAGAGATCAGATGAGTCTTTCAGGAGTGGAGTGAACACTGAATACACTGGCCTAGCCTAGCTTTCCCTATAAAATCAGCAGCAGCTAAACTGTCCCTCCTCTGGCTAACACTGTAGCTTAAGTTCAGACTGAATCTAAAATAGATGCTGTCCAGAAAAAAAAACAAGCAGACTGGTGTTTTACCAGCCCTAAAAAGGGCTTTTTGGGGTGCTGTCAGGACGCTGTGCTTACAGCACAGATCAGATGAGTCTTTCAGGAGTGGAGTGAACACTGAATACACTTGCCTATAGCTTTCCCTATAAAATCAGCAGCAGCTAAACTGTCCCTCCTCTGGCTAACACTGCAGCTTAAGTACAGACTGAATCTAAAATAGATGCTGTCCAGGAAAAAACAAAAAAGCAGACTGGTGTTTTACCAGCCCTAAAAAGGGCTTTTTGGGGTGCTGTCAGGACGCTGTGCTTACAGCAGAGATCAGATGAGTCTTTCAGGAGTGGAGTGAACACTGAATACACTGGCCTAGCCTAGCTTTCCCTATAAAATCAGCAGCAGCTAAACTGTCCCTCCTCTGGCTAACACTGCAGCTTAAGTACAGACTGAATCTAAAATAGATGCTGTCCAGGAAAAAACAAAAAAGCAGACTGGTGTTTTACCAGCCCTAAAAAGGGCTTTTTGGGGTGCTGTCAGGACGCTGTGCTTACAGCAGAGATCAGATGAGTCTTTCAGGAGTGGAGTGAACACTGAATACACTTGCCTATAGCTTTCCCTATAAAATCAGCAGCAGCTAAACTGTCCCTCCTCTGGCTAACACTGCAGCTTAAGTACAGACTGAATCTAAAATAGATGCTGTCCAGGAAAAAAAAAAAAAGCAGACTGGTGTTTTACCAGCCCTAAAAAGGGCTTTTTGGGGTGCTGTCAGGACGCTGTGCTTACAGCAGAGATCAGATGAGTCTTTCAGGACTGGAGTGGACACTGAATACACTTGCCTAGCCTAGCTTTCCCTATAAAATAAGCAGCAGCTAAACTGTCCCTCCTCTCGCTAAGACTGCAGCTTGAGAATGAATCTAAAATGGATGCTGTCCAGGAGGTGGGAGGGTCTGGGAGGGAGGGTATGCTGCTGATTGGCTGGAATGTGTCTGCTGACTGTGAGGTACAGGGTCAAAGTTTGCTCAATGATAATGAATAGGGGGCGGACCGAACATCGCATATGTTCGCCGGCCGCGGCGAACGCGAACAAGCTATGTTCGCCGGGAACTGTTCGCCGGCGAATAGTTCTGTACATCTCTACTGTGCATGTGTGTTTGAGCTTTGGGATGCACACCCTAATGCAATAAGCTGCTCACACCTACTGTATGCCTGTTTACCATTATTATTAAAAGTAAAAGAATCCCAAATTTTGGGTTGCCCATAGAAAAGTAATAGAGAGGAAATCTTCCACTGGGGACACTAGTTTTGTGACCTGGGGGTCCCCAAGAGATTACCCTAATTTGCAGGGATTTCATCTCACTTCCTGTTGGGCTATGGGACAGAAAGTGAAGGTAAATCTCAATGGGACAAAGATGGCAAAAAAAAAAAAAACCCTTATGAGGTTTACCTCCCTCACTCTATGCCTATAGCTCTACTATAGCTCTACTAATCTTTCTGAACTTTCACAAACACTGCATTTAGTGCGTTTTCCCCAATGTGCTCTCTTTATCAGCTACTACGTAATCACATGCCATCTCTCTATATTAGAGTAGCCTGGATTTTCAGTTTATAATGTGTATTGGATAATTGCAAGGCCATAGGCTTCTGTTATTATCTTTTTGATATGGGATGTTGTCTCATGGTTGGAATTTGCAGTGAAGATAAAATAAATATGTATTTGTTTGGGAACAGCCTCATGAGAAGACATTTTTTTCACACATCTTTCAAGGGTTTAGAACTTGGCAGGAATTTATTTTTACATAGCTTCTTCAATAACCTTAGCTGCCTATCACATCCCATATTATTTATCTTGTGCCCCATCAAATGTTTTGGGTTGTCTAGGTTTTCGCTGTAAAGCTTGCACTTACTTCCAGTGCTGCTGAACATTGTCTCGGGAATAGGGCAAAATCATCCCAACAAGTATATAGACAGAACTGCAAAACTGAGAATTTGAAGGAGAGTCCATTATTCTTAGCAATTTCTTCTGGAAACTATTACCGCTAATTATCCAGAATTCAAGACTTTTTTTTACATATTAAAGCTCCAATGAAAAGGAAGGAGGGGGAGGGATCTTGGAACCCCTTAAATGCGTTGGATTCTTGATCCAATACACCTAATCTTGAGGGACATCTTTAGAGTGGCACTCTTTTCCTTTTTCCCACTACTACTTTTTTACAAGATCCCTGCGGAGGCTGTTGTACTACAGCAAACTGCCAATGGAACAACTGACATAACTAAAGCCATATAATAGGAGGGCAAACCTAGACACTTTAAATTTGTGTGCAATCAGGCAGGCCCTTGCACTACATAGTTGAAGGTAAATCTAAAGGAAATTATACAATTTTCTTATTCAATTTCCTTTAGATTCACCTTCAACTATGTAGTGCAAGGGCCTGCCTGATTGCACACAAATTTAAAGTGTCTAGGTTTGACCTCATATTATACGGTTTTGGTAAATCTAAAAGAAAATTGTCTAATGTATACCCAGCCTAACACCCCAACAACAACAAGGGATCCAGTGCCCCTCAGTCTCACCATTTTTAAATAAAAGCGATGAGACAGAAGTTCTAATGCTTCTTCATTTTACTAAAAGTTTATAGAGGACGTGTCCCCATTGGAAAGATTGCTGGACGCGATGAACACCATCACTGGGACAGGAAGGGACACAGCAAGTAAAACCTTTTCCACTCTATCAAAAGAAAAAATGAATAATTAGGCCGGCGATAAACTACAACATTTTCTAATTTGCAGTAAAAAAATTGTTTTCAAATGCTACTACCTCCTATGAAATCTTTACCACAATAATAAGAAACGTAAATCAATTGTCAGGAATATTACAATATGACTTGTTCTGAATATTCTACAATCGGTTCCAAATAATATTCAAAGCAATTCTGAATGCATCTAGTTTGTTTTTGTAATCTGGACGTGTTATTTTATTTTTCAGTGATGAACAGCCATTTGATCATCATAGAGACATTTCTGCTGACAGTCTTGGCACGCATTGCCTACAGGAAGAAGGATGATGTGGCTGGCTATACATCTAAGGCACTGCCTGTGTGAAGGGGCAATATTGCTGCATGTATTTAATAATGTGTGGATAGGTACACACAATATTTTACAAAGAAGAGCAAAGTGCAGTGTACAAATCGTGCTCCAGCCATGGCAACTATTTTGGTAGTTGTGAATGACAAACTGGCACAGATTTATAAACCTTTTAGATAGATCTATAAAGACAGATTTTAAAGGCATTTTATAGATATTTATGAAGCAACCCAACAAGTCTGTAAACCTTCAAATTATGGAGAAATAAACTTTTTTTAAACATTATGCAAATGCTTAGTGTGGATATCTTGATACATTCAACCTGCTTGTGCTGCAAATTGTGATTCTAAAGTACAACTGAAAATGAGAGATCTGGTACAACAATGCCCGTATTGTAAACTCAGCTGATAATGGGCTCAGACCTGTGCAGAGAAATTTCAGAGTAAAGCCGGTCAAAGGTTGCAGGAAAGGAAAAGGAAACCGTCTCGGCCAGGAAAACACAGCGATTACTGCTAGCAACAATCGCATGTAAAATCTGACAAGCTGATTGTACCCAACAAGTTGATCGATCAACTTGGGTACATTCAGCCTGCCCATACATGGTTCGAATCTCGGCCGGTTGATTCGAACTGTCTATGGCCGGCTTATGGGCTTGTGATGAAAAACTTTGGGCTTGTGCCAACGGGCAAATGTGGTATGCTTTTAGGTGCAATTCACTTTTCAATGACAGGTGCAGTTCACCATGGGTTGTGTTCCTTATGACTAGCATCATCCTGCTTCAAACGTTTTCATTCTGATTGGCTTTTATGTACTGTAAGAACCTACTGTAGCTATTCTATTCAATTATTCTATGTGTTGAGCTTTAAAGTGACTGGTTAGATACATGGCTAAACGTTAAATAAGAAAAAATACAAATACTAAAACACATGCAGGTGTTAGGCCAGTTTCACACTGGGGCATCACGGGCATTGGCGGTAAAGTGCCTCTATTGTTAGCGGCGCTTTACTGTCGTTTTTGCCGCGATTTTCAGCCGCTAGCGGGGTGCTTTAACCCCCGCTTGCGGCTGAAAAAGGGTTAAAACCGCAGCGGCTCTTTGCCGGCGGTTTGGAGGCATTGCTCCTACAGCGTCTCAAAGATGCGGCTGGCAGGACGTTTATTACCGTCTTGCCAGCGCACCGCTCCAGTGTGAAAGCCCTCAGGCTTTCACACTGGAGAGAAAGCAGAGGCTCTTTCAGGGCGCTTTGCAGGTGCTATTTGTAGCGCAAAAGTGCATGCAAAGCGCCTCAGTGTGAAAGCAGCCTTGTTCACACTGGTGCGACATACGCTCCGACTTTGGAAGCACGTTTCATGACATGTACAAAGCAATGGTTTCCTATGAGAGCCATCTTAACTGGTCCGACTGAAAAATGTTCCTGCACTACTTTAGTCCGACTTTGGTCCATTTTCAGCCTATTCAGTATCATTGAAGTCGGATCAAAGTCGGATCCTTGTACTAACAATCCGACATGGTGATTACAGCAGCAGGAAAAGGAATTTATGTCACACTGGGATTGTTTTGATTGGCCAAAGGACAAGTCGGACTATCTCAAAGTCAGAGCAAAATCATATTCTGTTCATTCAAGACGAATGGAAGTAGGACCCATGTCGTAGGGCAAAGTAGGATCACAGTCATACAACAGTCATGTCATATGAGTGTGAACCCGGCCTTATACTGTATATACTGTGCAGGAAAAATATTCAATGCTAGGTCCACTGTAAGGCACCCCATATATTGTTTTTTTGGTTCAACCAGTGGGTTGAGCAAAAAAAAAAAAAAACTGTCCCGATTCCCCATCCACACATTCGGGGTGGATGGAGGAAACCTCCCTGCTGAGCCATTTTACTCAGACAGTGTGGAGACCTCAACACCGTCAGAATACACTGACCAGCGCTACAGAACCACCAACTGCAAAAAATAAAAGCACATAGTTGGTTTCTTAAATGAAACGGTAAAATATTGCCAATTATGTACTGCAGAAGTCTGCAGCCCTGTATTTATGCACTTTAGCGCTCATACTCGTACTTTTATAGTCCTTATGTACCAGTGCAATTTTAAAATGTTAATTATGGCTGGTTTATTCTGCGATAACTTTTTTTATTACTTAAATTAAAGTGGAGTTCCACCCAAAAATGGAACTCCTGCTGTCTGGATTTATCCCCCCCCCCTCCGGTTTCAAATTTGGCAAATTTTTGCTCAAGGGGGAGCAGATACTTGTCTAATACAGGTAATTGTTCCCACTTCTGGCGAAAGATCGCTGTAGTATCCACAGCAATCTTTGCCACGTCTAGCCCCTCCTTCCCCCCCAGCTGTCTTCTGGGAGACACACAGGTCCCAGAAGACAGCAGGGACCAGTCAGGACACGCAGCGCGACTCGCGAATGTGCAGTAGGGGACCAGGCTGTGAAGCTGCAGGGCTTCACTTCCTGATTAACTTACTAGCAATGCCGGCGCCTCCACCCGGAGCCGAGGGGATGAATCGGCTTTGAATGAGGACATCGTGGGCACCCTGGACAGGCAAGTGTTATTTTATTTGTAGCCGCTAACTTTTGATTTTTTTTTTAGGCAGAACTCTGCTTTAAATTAAATGGTTTTTCTTTGGGGGGGGGGGGGAGGGGGGCTAAGCCTTCTTTTGGCAATATGGTCTTGCAAATATATTTTTATTATTATAAAATGTTATCTTTTTTTTCTATTTAAATCAATAGACAAAGGGTATTTACATATTTTTTTCGATTTTGACCAGGGTTGGTTAACCACTTAAGCCCCGGACCATTTGGTAGCTAGAGGACCAGAGGTGATTTCAGAATTTTGCACTGCGCTGCTTTAACTGTAAATTGTGCGGACATGCAATGTTGTACCCAAACGAAATTTGCATCCTTTTCTTACCACAAATAGAGCTTTCTTTTAATGGTATTTGATTGCCTCTGCGATTTTTTTTTTTTGCGATATAAAGAAAAATCGAATAAACTCAATTTTAGTCATACATTTAGGCCAAAATGTATTCAGCCACATGTCTTTAGTAAAAAAAATGTCAATAAGCGTATATTTATTGGTTTGCGCAAAAGTTATAGCGTTTACAAACTAGGGTACATTTTCTGGAATTTACACAGCTTTAAATTTATGACTGCCTATCTCATTTCTTGAGGTGCTAAAATGGCAGGGCAGTACAAAACCCCACCAAATGACCCCATTTTGGAAAGTAGACACCCCAAGGAAATTGCTGAGAGGCATGTTGAGCCCATTGAATATTTTTTTTTTTTGTCCCAAGTGATTGAATAATGACAAAAAAAAAAAAAATTACAAAAAGTTGTCACTAAATGATATATAGCTCAAACATGCCATGGTTATATGTGGAATTGCACCCCAAAATACATTCTGCAGCTTCTCCTGAGTACGGGGATACCACATGTGTGGGACTTTTTGGGAGCCTAGCCGCGTACGGGACCCCGGAAACCAAGCACCGCCTTCAGGATTTCTAAGGGCGCAAATTTTTGATTTCACTCCTCACTACCTATCACAGTTTCGAAGGCCATAAAATGCCAAAATAGCACAAAACCCCCCCCAAATGACCCCATTTTGGAAAGTAGACACCCCAAGCTATTTACTGAGAGGCATGTTCAGTCCATGGAATATTTTATATTTTGCCACAAGTTGCTGGAATATGACAAACTTTTTTTTTTTTTTGCACAAAGTTGTCACTAAATGATATATTGCTCACACATGCCATGGGCATATGTGAAATTACACCCCAAAATACATTCTGCTGCTTCTCCTGAGTACGGGGATACCACATGTGTGGGACTTTTTGGGAGCCTAGCCGCGTACGGGACCCCAAAAACCAAGCACCGCCTTCAAGGTTTCTAAGGGCATAAATTTTTGATTTCACTCCTCACTACCTATCACAGTTTTGAAGGCCATAAAATGCCAAGATGGCACAAAACCCCCCCAAATGACCCCATTTTGGAAAGTAGACACCCCAAGCTATTTGCTGAGAGGCATTTTGAGCCCATTGAATATTTTTTTTGTCCCAAATGATTGAATCCCAAAAAGAAAAAAAAAAAAAAAAGTACAAAAAGTTGTCACTAAATGATATATTGCTCAAACATGCCATGGTTATATGTGGAATTGCACCCCAAAATACATTTTGCTGCTTCTCCTGAGTACGGGGATACCACATGTGTGGGACTTTTTGAGAGCCTAGCCGCGTACGGGGCCCTGAAAACCAAGCACCGCCTTCAGGATTTCTAAGGGCACAAATTTTTGATTTCACTCCTCACTACCTATCACAGTTTTGAAGGCCATAAAATGCCAAGATAGCACAAAACCCCCACAAATGACCCCATTTTGGAATATAGACACCCCAAGCTATTTGCTGAGAGGCATGGTGAGTATTTTACAGCTCTCATTTGTTTTTGAAAATGAAGAAAGACATTTTTTTTTCTTTTTTCAATTTTCAAAACTTTGTGACAAAAAGCGAAATCTGCAAAATACTCAACATACCTCTCAGAAAATAGCTTGGGGTGTCTACTTTCCAAAATGGGGTCATTTGGGGGGGTTTTGTGCCATCTGGGCATTCCATGGCCTCCGAAACTGTGATAGGCAGTGAGGAGTGAAATCAAAAATTTACACCCATAGAAATCCTGAAGGTGGTGCTTGGTTTTCGGGGTCCTGTACGCGGCTAGGCTCCCAAAATGTCTCACACATGTGGTATCCCTGTACTCAGGAGAAGAAACAGAATGTATTTTGGGGTGCAATTCCACATATAACCATGGCATGTTTGAGCAATATATAATTTAGTGACAACTTTTTGTACATTTTTTTTTTTTTCTTTTTGTCATTATTCAATCACTTGGGACAAAAAAAAAATATTCAATGGGCTCAACATGCCTCTCAGCAAATAGCTTGAGGTGTCTACTTTCCAAAATGGGGTCATTTGGGGGGGTTTTGAACTGTCCTGGCATTTTATGCACAACATTAGGAAGCTTATGTCACACATCATCCACTCTAACCACTTGAAGACAAAGCCCTTTCTGACACTTTTTGTTTACATGAAAACATTTATTTTTTTGCAAGAAAATTATGTTGAACCCCCAAACATTATATATTTTTTTAAAGCAAAGGCCCTACAGATTAAAATAGTGGGTGTTGCATTTTTTTTTTCCACACAGTATTTGCGCAGCGATTTTTCAAACGCATTTTTTGGGGGAAAAACACACTTTTTTTATTTTTAATGCACTAAAAAACTCTATATTGCCCAAATGTTTGATGAAATAAAAAAGATGATCTTAGGCCGAGTACATGGATACCAAACACGACATGCTTTAAAATTGCGCACGAACGCGCAGCGGCGACAAACTACATTCATTTTTAAAAGCATTTAAAAGCCTTTACAGGTTACCACGTTAGATTTACAGAGGAGGTCTACTGCTAAAATTACTGCCCTCGATCTGACCTTCGCGGTGATACCTCACATGCATGATGCAATTGCTGTTTACATATGACGCTAGACCGACGCTTGCGTTCGCCTTTGCGCAAGAGCAGGGGGGGACAGTGGTGCTTTTTTTTTTTTATTATTTATTTTGCTTTTTTATTTTATTTTTAAACTGTTCCTTCCATATTTTTTATTTTTTTACCATTTTTATTGTTATCTCAGGGAATGTAAATATCCCCTATGATAGCAATAAGTAGTGACAGGTACTCTTTTTTTGAAAAAAATTGGGGGGTTAGACCCTAGATCTTTCCTCTGCCCTCAAAGCATCTGACCACACCAAGATCGGTGTGATAAAATGCTTTCCCAATGGCGCTTTTTATATCCGCGGGGGGGGGGCATTCCCTCCCACTGCTTGTAAAAGCAGTCTAGAGGCTAATTATCTGCTAGAATTGCTTTTACATGAAAGCCGGCCACTGGCTGAAAAGAATGATACCAAGATGATACCTAAACTCGCAGGCATCATTCTGGTATAAACATTCAAAGTCCAGCAACATACCAGTACGTTGCTGGTCCTTGTTGGACATGTATTGTAATCTTTTTTTTCATGCAGCCTGTTGGCTGAACGAAAAAAAGAGATTGATCGGTGGGTATGCCCACCATTAGAATACCTCCCTTCATCCACCCACTTCTAATGATGGGCATATATGCCGAAGCATGGGGGCATCCTCCCGCAAAAAAGTTATGCCGCGTACACACGGTCGGACTTTTCCACGGGCAAGCCTTCGTCGGAATTTCGACCGTATGTACGCGGCATAAAAGGTTATGCCGCGTACACACGGTCGGACCTTTTCCACGGGCAAGCCTCCGTCGGAATTTCGACCGTATATACGCGGCATTAGGAGCAAAATCGCACCTCCGCCCCTGCTGCCCCCATGCTTCGGCATATATGCTCTTTTTTTTAACTGTGGTGGTGAAATCACCTCCTACAGCGTTGGAATCACGGCTTTATGTATCGTGGGAGCAAACGCTGTTGCTGTCAAGATAAATAAATCCGCGATGCAACTGAATGGCGTACCTGCTAAGCAAATGATGGTTAACATTAAAACAAAGTAAAATTACAGTACAACAGTAAGACCTTACCATACCATACCTGCAAAGCAAATACCAAAACAAAACCTAGTAAAAAATAATAGGATTTTTATAACAGCTTACCTGTAAAATCCTTTTCTTGGAGTACATCACGGGACACAGAGCGGCATAGTCATTACTATGTGGGTTATATAGTTTACCTTCAGGTGCTGGCACTGGCAACTTCCACACCGGAAGTACCCTCCCCTATATAAGCCCTTCCCATCCGGGAGCACCTCAGTTTTGTAGCAAAGCAATAAGTGTCCCCAAAAGAGGGGTGGGAGCTCTGTGTCCCGTGATGTACTCCAAGAAAAGGATTTTACAGGTAAGCTGTTATAAAAATCCTATTTTCTTTCTCGTACATCACGGGACACAGAGCGGCATAGTCATTACTATGTGGGATGTCCTAAAGCAATGCCCAATGAGGGGGGGGGATACACTATACATAAGCTGAGCGCTATCAGACATGAGGATCTTTTGCGGCCTGCAACACACTGCGCCCAAAGGCGACATCCTCCTGACTTCTAACGTCCACCTGGTAGAACCTAGTAAACGTGTGTACTGAAGACCATGTTGCGGCCTTACAGATTTGAGCCAGGGAGGCCTGGTGATGCACTGCCCATGAAGTTCCAACTGCTCTCGTGGAGTGCGCCCTAACTTTGAACGGAGGCGGTCTCCTTCTCAAGCCATAGGCTTGCATAATGACCTGTCAAATCCACTTGGCTAAAGTAGATTTTGACGCTGCCTGACCCTTTCTGGGGCCTTCCGGCAGAATAAACAAAGTATCCGTTCTGCGAATCTGAGCAGTGGCTTTTAGATAAGCTTTAACTGCTCTTACTACATCCAAAGAATGTAATAATTTTTCCTCTACTGAACTAGGTTTGGGGAAAAAAGAAGGAAGAACCACATCTTGGTTCAAATGAAACCTCAATACCACCTTACGAAGAAAGGCTGGATGAGGACGTAACACTACTCTGTCCTTATGGATAACCAGATATGGCTCCCTACAGGACATAGCGGCTAATTCCGACACTCTTTTAGCCGAACAAATGGCTACTAGAAAAATCAATTTCCTGGTGAGAAGAACCAGGGAAATATGCTGTAATGGTTCAAATGGTTGTTTCTGTAGAACCGACAGAACCAGGTTTAAGTCCCATGGACATATGGGAATATTAACCGGAGGGCTAATACGCATCACTCCTTGTATAAAGGCTTTGACTAGTGAATGCGAAGCCAAGGGCCTCTGAAAAAATATTGACAAGGCCGAAATCTGACCCTTGATAGTACTCAAGGCAAGCTTCCTATCTACAGCCCACTGTAGGAAGTCCAGAATCCTACCTATTACGTACTTACGTGGATGCCATTTCTTGGCCTCACACCAGGCGATGTACGCCTTCCAGATTCTATAGTAGATCTGCCTGGATACCGGCTTCCTGGCATTGATCATGGTAGATACCACAGGATTAGAGAGACCTCTCTTTTTTAGAATGTGGGCTTCAATAGCCAGGCCGTCAAACCTAGGGCTGGTAAGGAAGGGTGGTATATCGGTCCTTGCGAAAGCAGGTCCGGACGATGTGGGAGGGTCCAAGGACTCCCCACAGACATTTTTACAATCTCCGCGTACCATGCTCTTCGGGGCCACGCTGGAGCCACCAGAATCACTGGTTTCTTTTCTACCCTGATTCTGCGGAGTAATCGAGGTAACAATTGTGGCGGTGGGAATGCATATATCAGCTTGAACTGATCCCAAGGGAACACTAGGGCATCCGAGCCGCAAGCTAGGGGATCCCTTGTCCAAGAGACAAACCTGTCCACCTTTGCGTTGAATCTGGATGCTAGCAGATCTACATCCGGTGTTCCCCACCGCTGACATATTGTCCGGAAAACCTCGGGGTGAAGGGACCATTCCCCTGGGCATAATTGTTGGCGACTTAGAAAGTCCGCCTTCCAATTCTCCACTCCTGGAATGAATACCGCGGATATGGCTGGGACATATCTTTCTGCCCATTTCAGGATGCAATTTACTTCCCTCTGGGCTGCACGACTCCTGGTGCCACCCTGATGATTGATATATGCCACTGCCGTGGCATTGTCCGATTGAATTATGACAGGGGACCCTTGGAGTTTGGATGTCCATGCTACTAGGGCATACCGGGCTGCTCGTATCTCTAAGAGATTGATGGGCAGGGCCTTTTCTGCATCCGACCATCTGCCCTGGAGAGACCATTGCTCCAGTACTGCTCCCCAGCCTATAAGGCTGGCATCTGTAGTGACCACCTTCCAAGAAATCGGACTGAAGGATTTCCCTTTTTCCAGATTCTGGGGAACCAACCACCAACGGAGGCTCTTGCGAACGGTAGGGGACAAGGACATTGGTAAGTCTAGGGCCTGAACTTTTTTGTTCCAGGCTGACAGTATAGCCCTTTGCAAATTCCTTGAATGGAATTGACCGTAGGGTACTGCTTCGAATGATGCCACCATTTTTCCCAGCAGCCTCATGCACAGGCGTATGGATGGCTGTCTTTTTGTACCCACTAGGTGGATCAAATCTCTCAAAGACGACACCTTTTCTTGAGGCAAGAAAATTTTTCTCTGGTCTGAATCCAGCCTTAGCCCCAAGTATTCCAGACTTTTGACTGGTTTTAGGGCTGACTTGTCTCGGTTGATAATCCAACCGTGAGATTCCAGATACTTGATTGTCTCGTGAACAACCACTTCTAGTTTTTCCACTGAGTGGTCTATCAGCAACAAGTCGTCCAGATATGCCATTATCGTTACACCTCGTGTTCTTAAATTGGCCAATAATGGGGCCAGAATTTTTGTGAACACGCGTGGTGCTGTGGCCATACCGAAGGGTAAGGCTCTGAACTGAAAATGGCGCCCCTTCTACTGCAAAGCGTAGAAATTTTTGGTGGACTGGAAAGATGGGAATGTGCAAATAAGCATCTTTGATGTCGATCAAGGCTAACCATTCCTCTCCTTGTAGGGCAGTGGCCACCGATCGGATCGACTCCATCCGGAAAGTCCTGATATGTAGGAATTTGTTTAGCCCTTTTAGATTTAATATGGGCCTCACGTCCCCGTTTGGCTTCGGGACTGTAAAGAGGTGTGAGTAAAACCCGAACCCCCATTCTTCTAGGGGGACCTCCATAATTACTGCTTGGAGCAATAGTTGTTCTAGTGCCAACAGGAGGGATCCTCTCTTCCGGGGATCCCTTGGCACGTTCGACCTTATAAAATGGGAAGGAGGGGAGTCTTTTAACTCCAATTTGTATCCCAGACTTACTGCGGAGAGCACCCATCTGTCTCTGATCGTGTCCCGCCAGGTCTCTGCGAACAACTGAAGTCTTCCCCCCACCCGATTGAGTGGGGGCTACCCTTCATGCATTTGACTTTGGGGGAGGTTTTGCACCTCTCCTGACCCAGGGCTTCTTGTTACCCTGCGATTGTCCCTGATTTTTACCCCCGGGATTTGACCGAGGAGGCCGTCGGAACTGTTTCACAGCCGATGTCCTAGGGACTGGAGAAGCAGGCCTCTTAAAAGAGGGACCTCTAACTCTGTTTTTAACCGGCAAGAGTGTACTTTTACCGCTGGAAATTTTCTGGATATATCTGTCCAGGTCTTCCCCGAATAAGCGTTCACCATGAAATGGGAAGCTGACCAGCAATTTTTTACAGGGGGCTTCAGCAGACCAGTTTTTGAGCCATAGAAGCCTGCACATATGTACTACAGACAGCGCAGACAGCGTAAGGCGGGAGGCCTGATGGATTGAATCCTTTATAGCGTCAACCGCAAAGCATAAGGCCCTAGGTAGATCAGCTAGGGCAAGGGCCTGCTGATCTGGCAAGTCCCTTAAGACCTGTTTCAACTGATCCTTCACTGCTTGGCAGACCCCAATAGCTGCCACTGCTGGTTGTGTCACCAAGCCTGCTGTAGCAAAAGCAGATTTTAATAAGGACTCCAATTTTTTATCTATTGGGTCCTTGAACATTTGGACATTATCCACTGGACATGTCAGTGATTTATTCACACAAGAGATGGCTGCGTCCACTGTAGGGACCCTCCATTTTTTGATGAACTTATCCTCCATGGGATAGACCACCTGAAATCTCTTGGGAGGAGTAAATATTTTATCAGGATGTTCCCAATCCTGGTAAATGAGCCCTTCCAG
This sequence comes from Rana muscosa, assembly GCA_029206835.1. Classification (NCBI taxonomy): domain Eukaryota; kingdom Metazoa; phylum Chordata; class Amphibia; order Anura; family Ranidae; genus Rana; species Rana muscosa. The sequence goes on from CM055122.1 coordinate 648,658,153, forward strand.
TAAAGGATGGATTGGAAAGGAACAAACAGTCTGGGGAGCTTTTAGCGACCCCAACGAGGAGACAGAAGTGGATGATGGCTCCGCAAGGGGCATTTTAAATGCTGATCGGACCATGTTAGTCAGGGACTGAACCCATAATCTTTCAGCATGTGATGCTGAGAATGGCTCTTCCACTGTTGATTCCTCTACAACAGAATCAACCTCATCCTGATCCCCTTCAGGTAGGTCGATCCCTGTATGGGACTGTTGCTCTGCTAACAGGTACTCTGAGGGAGGAGACGGAGATAGGGCGCGCTTTCCCTCCGACAGGGAAGCAGCGATCAATGTTGACAATCTCTCTTCCAGCCCTCCCAGAGCTGAGGAAAAAACCTCCTCTGTTACATACACAGGAGCAGGTGAACTGAGGACAGCCACAGTACCAGGTACTCCTGAGGGTGCTCTACGGTCACTAACCTCTGATTCTTCAGGGGAGATTGGTGCAGCCGAAGCATGCCCAAGATCCTCAGAGCCCGATGGAGACCCCCTATGCTTCCTGGGATTTTTAGTCCCGGAGTTTTTAGACGGCATATTCCTAAGCCCAAAGCTGAGGTATTCCAGCCGAAATACACCACTTACTGACAATAGTCTAGCACAATTGCTGCTATAAAAACAGTTGGTGTCTACTAATGTGCCTTTCTATGGGGATGCCTGCATCAACCGCTTGCTGTATGCCTTTTTTAAATGTTGCCAGCTCTGTCTCTGCACTCCATAGCCAGCTCACAACACATGCGCAGAAGCGCTGCGGCGCGCACAGAACGTCATCCCCCAAGCTCCGCCCCCTTTTCCAGCTCACCTCTATATATAGAGGCGCGGGCACGTGCACCTTCGGCGCTCTTTTTTGAAAAAGGAAACTAGGGACAGGAGACAGGGCCCTTTTGCCGCAGGCCGGGGGATGGACGAGCATTGCAACATGGCAGAGGAAGCAGTTTCCCACAAGAGAACTCACCATCTGCCTGGACTTGACTCTGATGAAAAGAAAAAGTCCACATGACAAGAAACGTTCCACAGCGGCCTCTAGTGGATTAACACAGGTACCGCGGTCTGTCTATATATTATTTTTTTTTTTCTTGACCACTATTAAAATTATTACATTTTTTAGTAGTTACAGGCATGCACAGATATTTAGCGGGAATACCGTTAGGTAACAGGCAGAAAGACATATTAGGCTTGGGGGTCCCCTAATAGAACCAAGTTCCTGGGGGGCCCCCACTTACCTTTTCCCCGCCACAGGACTCCGTTTGGTCCACAGAAGCCCAAACTTCACCTCTCACGGCAGGCATTGTAATTAAACCTTCAGGGACCGGGTTCCCAAGGATTCCACTCCCCTGGACCTGTATAGCACCCTGCACAGAAAGCATCTTAGTCGTGGGTATGACCAGAGCTCTGGATCCCAGGGTCCAGCTCTCCTAAGAGAAGCATTACAGGCAAAACCTTGCTCTTCTCTGCAAGGCCCGGGTACCGACCGTTTAGCTATGAAGCTTTTTTGGTTGGATCCGGAATAGCTTACTGAGGCCCAAAAGAACCTGTACACAAGCTCAGTGAAAAACACATGTTACTTCTTGGCCAACACCTTAGACACTGGCAAAAAAACTGAGGTGCTCACGGATGGGAGGGGCTTATATAGGGGAGGGTACTTCCGGTTTGGAAGTTGCCAGTGCCAGCACCTGAAGGTAAACTATATAACCCACATAGTAATGACTATGCCGCTCTGTGTCCCGTGATGTACGAGAAAGAAAAAACATTTTTTTAACGCAACCTGTGCCTAAAATATATATATGCCGAAGCATGGGGGCATCCTGCCGCAAAAAAGTTATTCCACGGGCAAGCCTCCGTCGGAATTTCGACCGTATGTACGTGGCATTAGGAGCAAAATCGCTCCTCCGCCCCTGCTGCCCCCATGCTTCGGCATATATGCTCTTTTTTTTAACTGTGGTGGTGAAATCACCTCCTACAGCGTTGGAGTCACGGCTTTATGTATCGTGGGAGCAAACGCTGTTGCTGTCAAGATAAATAGATCCGCGCTGCAACTGAATGGCGTACCTGAAAACAAAAAATTACATACCTGAAAAGCAAGCATGATAAAACATTGCAGAATAGAATACAGTAAAAAAAGAGCAGAACAATAGAGGAGGGGGGGGGGAGAGAGAGAGAGAGAGAGAGAGAGAGAGAGAGAGAGAGAGAGAGAGAGAGAGAGAGAGAGAGAGAGAGAGAGAGAGAGAGAAACAATAAAACGACAACTATTTTTGGTTTTTTTATTTTATATTTTTGTTGTGTTTTGTTTTTTACGTTTTTTTTTCTTCTTTTTTACACTTTTTTTTGTAACTTTAACAACTGTAATGGTTCAGGTCTCTCAAAATGTAATGGCATCTTGGGATACCCTGTGTAAGTGTGTCCTAGTCTGTGAAATGCTGTACCCTACGCTAAAACTTCACTTTTGAGTGGTAGCGTTCAAAACATTCACCAAGGCAAAGACCAGGTTTGTCAGGACAGAGTGGACAAAAAACACGGGTGTCACGCCTAAATCCGCGCTTGCTACAGGATAATGCCTCTCATGCAGCCGGCTTACTGCATTTGGTTGGGAATGGTGAGGTGCAGAACCGCCTGGATACAGGAGTTCTGTGACTATCTCATTCTGGAATTTTAGAAGAGATAACGTCCCGCCTGAAGCTCTGTATAGCACATGAGCGTTCAGCAAAGCCAATTGAAATAAGGATAGAGACACTTTTTTGTACCAGCGTCTCGCCTTACGGTCAATTAGATACAGCGCCAACAACTGGTCGTTGAGGTCCACCCCTCCCATATTTTTGTTATATTCGTGGACACAGAGGGGTTTCTCCACAACACCAGTCGCCGTAGGAATTTGGACTGTCGTGTCTGCATGAAGGGAGGTAAGAAGGAAAACATTCTTATTGTCCCTCCACTTCATAGCGAGCAAATTATTACACTTTACGCAGGCTCTCTCCCCCAGCCTAAGACGGGCATCTACAAGCCGCTGGGGAAAGCCCCGGCGATTAGGTCGCACGGTGCCACATGCTCCAATCTGATGATCAAACAAGTGACTAAACAGTGGCACGCTCGTGTAATAATTGTCCACATACAAGTGGTACCCCTTTCCGAATAAGGGTGACACCAAGTTCCACACTATCTTGCCAGCACTCCCTATGTAATCCGGGCAGTTGACCGGCTCAACCTGACTATCTTTTCCCTCATAAACCATAAAGCTCCATACATAGCCTGTTGCCCTGTCACAGAACTTATAGAGCTTGACCCCGTATCTGGCACGCTTGCTGGGAAGGTAGTGCTTGAAAGCCAAGCGGCCAGAAAATTTAATCAGGGACTCATCAACGCAGACAACTTGATCGGGAATAAACAAGGCTGCAAAACGTTCGTTGAAGTGGTTTATGAGGTGCCGAATTTTATAGAGCCGGTCGTATTCAGGGTCCCCACGTGGACGACAAAGTTCATTGTCGTTGAAGTGCATGAACCGCAAAATCTGCTCGTATCGTGTCCTGGGCATGGAGGCAGAGAACACGGGCATGTGGTCAATTGGGTGCGTGGACCAATAAGCACGCAATGACGGGAATTTATGTGTGCCCATGTTGAGGGAAAGGCCCAGAAAGGTCTTAAAGTCGGAAACCGTAATTGGTTTCCAATCTTTGGCAATTTTAGGCAACTGGGGGTTAGCGGCGATTAATTGACCAGCATACAAATTACTCTGGTCCACAATAGATCTATAGAGATCTTCCGTGAAAAACAGCGAATAAAAATCGATTGGCATAAAATCAGCTGTTTCCACCTGAATACCGGGTTGGGCAGTGAATGGGGGAAGTACGGGTTCTGCAGAAGTGGTGGGGACCCAATCAGGATAGGCGAATTCTGCAGGAAGGGCACTATGGGCACGACGGGCCTGCCTTTGTCTTCTTGGTGGCAGCGGGACACCACTTGTGCTTGCCACCTCGCCAGCTTGAACTGCACTTATGGGACTCGCCACGTCACCACGTGATACTGCAGTGCTGGATGTACGCCCAGGCTGTACTAGGCCGCTGGTGCTTGCCAATTCACCAGAAGGAATAGCGGCGCTAGTACTACTCTGCTCCATGATACGAGAGCCCTGCGGTTCTTGCTCCTCAACAACCTCAGAAGATCGGGATCGGGTACGCCTGACTTTAAGCAGGGACCTCAACTTCGTCGTCAGAGCTATCTGACGTGGGGCCGCTGACGTCACTGTCTTCTACGGGAAGATATTCTGAGCCTGAATCTGACAGATACGTGACCTCCTCTTCACTATCTGTCATGCTCAGAATCTCGTAGGCCTCTTTACTAGTGTACCTTCGTCTTGCCATTTTGGGCTCTAAATTTAGGGGTACACTAGTAAGATTCACAGGTAAAAAAAAGCACCTGACTGTCACCAAATGTATCAAACGCTACCAAAAAAACTGTTAGCGATCGCAGGGATCAGGACTGTCTCTGCGAACGCTGCAGTTATGTGTGTTGTGTTTGGTAAGTGACAGTGATCGATCGATACTGCACTTGGGTGGGCTGGGCGGAGGGGCTAAACGCAGGTGCTAGCAGGTATCTGGGCTGATCCCGCTAACACTGCGTTTTTGGGAACCCTAAACCGCTGGGGACGCTAGTATAGATCTGATCAGATCAGATATTGATCTGTTCAAATACTATACCACTAAGGGAGGTGTATGCTTTGCGCGTGGGTGTTAGCGTTACTGGCACTAACCTGACGCTGCCTGGGGCGACGCAGACCCTCTCTGACGCTAAAACCTAATTGATATCAGCCGCCGGGCGATCAGGGGGTTAAACCTTTATTGGGTTATATACGGCGGGTGCCCTGATGCTATAAAAAGCAAACTAACCAACCAGCGTCACCCGTAAAACTTATATGGTGATCACTGGTGAAAGGGTTAACACCTTTATTATTAGGTTAAATATGGGGGTACCCGACGCTATATAAAAACCTGACGGGTTACCTAAATAACTAACTGGGTAACCAGTGTCACCAGTGACGCTTATACGGTGATCACTGGTGAAAGGGTTAACTCTAGGGGCAATCAGGGGGTTAAAATAATATATGGGGGTACCTGACGCTAATAAAAACCTGCGGCGAACCTAAAAATTATTAACTGGCTATTTGGACACCAGTGACAAGAAAAAAGCGATCGGAAAAACGATCGCTTAGTGACGCTGGCGTTAGGGGGTGAAAGGGTTACCTGGGGGGCGATCAAGGGGTTAAACCTTTATTAGGGGGGGTTAGGGGGCTACCCTGGACCTAAAGGGGCCTAATCCTAACTGCCCTGCAACTTTTTAGTCACAAATGACACTGATTGCAGTGATCAGTAAAAAAAATGATCACTGCAAACGGTGCACTGTGACTGGGGGTACTGGGGGTGACTGGGGGGTGTAAGTGTGCCTACGTGTACTGGTGTCAGTGGGCTGTTGGTGCACTTACTATGTGATGTCTTCTCTCCTCGCGCCGGATCGAAAAGACCGACACGAGGAGAGATGACATCACTTCCTCTGCCTGTGTTTACATTACACAGGCAGGGGAAGCTCTCTCATTCGCCGGGAGCGATCGAGAGGGGGTGGCCGGAATCGAACGGCCGTCCCCTCATGCCGGATCGCTCCCGAACACTTAACCACCGCTCACTGTACAGAAGGGGGGTCCAATCGGACCCCCCCAACTATACAAAGGCGATCACGTAGATCTACGTGATTCTGCCTGTCGGTGCCATTCTGCCGACGTATAATTACAGTGGGCGGTCGTTAAGTGGTTAAAAGAAAAGTAGTTTTACAGTAAATAAATTATTCATTTTACCCTGTTGATTCAACACATACAGGTACATCTCATAAAACTTGAATATCATCAAAAAAAAATATGTATTTCAATAATTTAATTCAAAAAGTGAAACTCCTATATTACCGTATATAGATTCATTACAAACAAAGTGACATATTTTAAGCATTTCTTTCTTTTAATGTTGATTAGAGCTAGAGAAACCCCAAAATTCCATATCTCAGAAAATTTGAATATTACACAAGACCAATAAAAATGATTTTTAATACAGAAATGTTGGCTTACTGAAAAGTATGTCCATGTACAGTATAGTATGCACTCAATACTTGGTCAGGGCTCCTTTTGCATGAATTACTGCATCAATGCAGCGTGGCATGGAGACGATCAGCCTGTGGCACTGCTGAGGTGTTATGGAAGCCCGGGTTGCTTTCATAGCGGCCTTCATCTCGTCTGCATTGTTGGGTCTGGAGTCTCTCATTTTTCGCTTGACAATATCCCACAGATTCTCTATGGGGTTTAGGTCAGACGAGTTTGCTGGCCAATCAAGCACAGTGATACCGTGATCATTAAGCCAGGTATTGGTACTTTTGGTAGTGTGGGCAGGTGCCAAGTCTTGCTGGAAAATGAAATCAGCATCTCCATAAAGCTGATCAGCAGAGGGAAGCATGAAACAAGAGCTGGAAAGGTCCAGTGTGAAGTGAAACTTCACACTGGACCTCATGCAACTTGGATTCTGTGCCTCTCCACTCTTCCTCCAGACTCTGGGACCTTGATTTCCAAATAAAATGCAAAATTGTTCACAGTCCATGATGATTTGGCCAGCAAACTTGCCTGACCTAAACCCCATAGAGAATCTGTGGGGTATTGTCAAGAGGAAGATGAGACACACCAGACCCAACAATGCAGATGAGCTGAAGGCTGCTATCAAAGCCACATGGGCTTCCATAACACCTCAGCAGTGCCACAGGCTGATCCCCTCCATGCCACGCCGCATTGATGCAGTAATTCATGCAAAAGGAGCCCCCCGACCAAGTATTGAGTGCATACTATACTGTACATGGACATACTTTTCAGTAAGCCAACATTTCTGTATTAAAAATCATTTTTTGTATTGATCTTATGTAATATTCAAATTTTCTGAGATACGGATTTTAGGGTTTTCATTAGCTGTAAGCCATAATCGTCAAAGTTAAAGAAAGAAATGCTTGAAATAGATCACTCTGTGTGTCTATATAAATTAGGAGTTTCACTTTTTTAATTGAATTACTGGAATAAAATTAACTTTTTGATGATATTCAAATTTTACGAGATGCACCTGTATATGCAGGATCACAGTGATAGTCTGCGATTGGCTAACAGTGATCAGTAAAACCAGAACCTATACTCTTTCTCCGGGAGTCGGTCGCCAGCTTCTGTCGTACAGACCAACATACACACGGGCAAAATGTGGGCCTTTTTTTTTTTTTTAACTGCAATGGTCTCCCGTTTTAGTTCTAGTTTAGGCTGGGTTCACACTGGTACGACATACGTTCTGACTTTGGGAGCTTATGTCGCATGATGTGTATAAATCAATGGTTCCCTATGAGAGCCGTCTTAACTACTTTGCACTACTTTGGTCCTACTTCAGCCCATCGAATATCATTGAAGTCGGATCATCATTTTAACTGATCCGACTTTGGCATGCGACTTGTGCTCTGAGGATCTTGAAGGTAAACCCCACACCAAAATAAAAAAGCGAAGGGTTCCCCCCCCCCCCAAAATTCCATACCAGGCCCTTTTGGGTTTTTAACCACCCTTCCAACTTGCTTCAAATGGGTTTTGCATTCTTTTATGGGAATTAAAAACCCATTTGACATAAAAGAAAAGCCCGTTGTCACAGATTCTTATATCTATACAGTGAGTATAACAAGCATGCGTTACTGCATATACAGACTGATTTTACTGTTGTAATACTTTAATGAAGAACAATTTTGAAAAGAAAAAAGTGAAATCAGGAATATGAAGCGTTCCTACCATACCTGATAGAATTATTGATTTATAAATTTATAACATTCTAATGAGCTAAGCCTGCAAAAGGCAATCATTACTATGGTTCATAAAATATGATTTGTGCCTCAGAAGTAATTATAAAGTCATTGGTCATGGGCATGTGTCTTAAGATGGTTGTACATACCCTATTTCTATGCCTGTCCTTTAGTGCTTTGATGACAGAGATGTCTTTCTGTCCATCGTTTCTGCTGGTCTGACAATACCTTCACTTGTTTGATTAGCTATTTTAGCTGCAGCAAAATTGTGTTTCGGAAACAGAAGAAATAAACGGAAAGCTTTTATGACAACAGGCACTTTTAATGAGAAATGGCTAAATTCCATGGGGTAATGTTTAAAACAGTAAGCATGTGACTGGTCACTACTCCCATAGCTCAGTAAAGTTTCATTAATGCCTTCACACTGACACATATAAAAACATTCTCCCTGTGCCACTTGACTTTGAAAACCTGTCCTCCATTAAAATCCTTTACAGTCCTGTGAAATGGGAGCTCGCAGCAGAAATGATGTTTAAGGTTCAAGTAATAAAAGGGTTATAATGAAGTGCAACAATCCCATGCGATAATACCTTCCAGAAAAATAGAAGACAAATCAAGAATGAAGAAAAATTTCGGACGTCTAGTTCATTAAAAAGACAGACTGATTTCATACAAAAAAAAAAAAAAAAAAATGAAAAACAAAATTATGGTTATTTGTAGGGAAGAAGCGAGCATCTTATTCAGTGCCACACTCTCTAGATCATCTTCAGGGTTTATGGGGTTTACAACAAGTCCAACCTCCTTTCTATGTGGCTCCTTTCCTGACAATCAGACAATATGGAATCAGCAGCTGGTGGGAAGGATTGCACAAGAGGGAAAAGATAGCAACTTAGTCCTCTTCATCCTCACTGATGTCATAAGCAGCGGCCGCAGATCGAGACCTTCTGCCTGGAGATGCAGGTGGGGAGGTTCTGGAGAAGGGCCAGCGGAAAGATGGGGAAGGAGAGCGTTCCCGCGCAGGACTGCTGCTTGGGCTTTGTTTAGGGCTGATGGCCTGAAGCATTCTCCCCTTGCCTTCCTTCAGCATGTGTTTCTGTAAAATAGAGAATATGTTCAAATACTTGACTTTTTATTATGCAGTTCCATTTAAAGCTGAACTCCAAGCACCCGTGAAGCAGAACTATACCGTCCTAACCTTTAGGCCTCATGCACACTGAACGTTTTTACAGCAGCTGTTTTTGGCTGTAGACGTTTTTTTCTACAATCATTAAACTCTCCATCATGTTATCCTATGTGTCCATGCACACATAGGCTGTTATCAGCAGTTTTGGGCAGTGGCGTTTTTGAGCAGTAAAAAAAAAAAAAAACGAGTGGGTTCTGAGAGATGTTTTTTCAGCTGTAAAAAAAACGCTCTATGCGCTGATAAACGCCTATAAACGCTCAAAAATGCGGCTCACCAGCGTTTTTGATCCATTGAAAGTGAAAAAAATAAAAAATCGCTAACACGAAAAACGCTATTGCAAAAACGTTGAAAAACATATAAAACACACCAGTAGCTTTGCAGTGAGTTTTTCAAACATTATTTTAATGCCCAGTGTGCATGAGGCCTCACAGTCAAGGAAGCTGCAATCTTAGCTTCCGTTTGATCTGCAGTTGCCATGGTGCTGCACATGTGATCAGCAATAACACAAGCCATTTGATGACTTGACAGTTTGATTGCAATCACAAACAGCTCTGACAGTTATCATTCATGGCATGCCTTAAATGTAACTGTTGTGGGAACAGTTAAATTGATGGGTTTAGTCCTGCAGTAAACACAACTTTATGAGCAGTAATAGAAAAAAAAGAAGTGTAGTTTAAGGCTCCATGTACACAGAAGCTCAAAAAAAAGGGATTTTTATAACAGCTTACCTGTAAAATCCTTTTCTTGGAGTACATCACGGGACACAGAGCGACTTAGTCATTACTAATGGGTTATATAGATTACCTTCAGGTGCTGGCACTGGCCATTTCCAAACCGGAAGTACCCTCCCCTATATAAGCCCCTCCCATCCGGGAGCACCTCAGTTTTGTAGCAAAGCAATAAGTGTCCCAAAAAGAGGGGTGGGAGCTCTGTGTCCTGTGATGTACTCCAAGAAAAGGATTTTACAGGTAAGCCGTTATAAAAATCCCTTTTTCTTTTTCGTACATCACGGGACACAGAGCGACTTAGTCATTACTAATGGGACGTCCCAAAGCAATGCCAAATGAGGGGAGGGATACATAAGCTGGGCACCATCAGGCATGAGGCTCTTTTGCGGCCTGCAACACACTGCGCCCAAAGGCGACATCCTCCTGACTTCTGACGTCTACCTGGTAGAATCTAGTAAACGTGTGTACTAAGGACCATGTTGTGGCCTTACAGACTTGAGCCAGGGAGGCTTGGTGATGCACTGCCCATGAAGTTCCAACTGCTCTTGTGGAGTGCGCCCTAACTTTGAACGGAGGCGGTCTCCTTTTCAAGCCATAGGCTTGTATTATGACCTGTCGAATCCACTTGGCTAAAGTAGATTTTTGATGCTGCCTGACCCTTTCTGGGGCCTTCCGGTAGAACAAACAAAGTATCCGTTCTACGAATCTGAGCAGTGGCTTTAAGATAAGCTTTAACTGCTCTTACTACATCCAAAGAATGCAATAACTTTTCCTCTACCGAACTAGGTTTGGGGAAAAAGGAAGGAAGAACCACATCTTGGTTCAAATGGAACCTCGATACCACCTTAGGAAGAAGGCTGGATGAGGACGTAATACTACTCTGTCCTTATGGATAACCAGATATGGCTCCTTACAGGACAAGGCGGCTAATTCCGATACTCTTTTAGCCAAACAAATGACTACTAAGAAAATCAATTTCCTGGTGAAAAGAACCAAGGAAATGTGCCGCAATGGTTCAAATGGTTGTTTCTGTAGAACCGACAGAACCAGGTTTAAGTCCCATGGACATATGGGAATACTAACCGGAGGGCTAATACGCATCACTCCTTGTATGAAAGCTTTGACTAATGAATGCAAAGCCAAGGGCCTTTGAAAAAAATATTGACAAGGCCGTCTGACCCTTGATAGTACTCAAGGCAAGCTTCCTATGTACAGCCCACTGTAGGAAGTCCAGAATCCTACCTATTACGTACTTACGTGGATGCCATTTCCTGGCCTCACACCACGTGATGTACGCCTTCTAGATCCTATAATAGATCTGCCTGGATACCGGCTTCCTGGCATTGATCATGGTAGATACCACAGGATTAGAGAGCCCTCTCTTTTTTAGAATGTGGGCTTCAATAGCCAGGCCGTCAAACCTAGGGCTGGTAAGGAAGGGTAGTATATCGGTCCTTGCGAAAGCAGGTCCGGACGATGTGGGAGGGTCCAAGGACTTCCCACTGACATTTTTACAATCTCCGCGTACCATGCCCTTCGGGGCCACGCCGGAGCCACCAGAATCACTGGTTTCTTTTCTACCCTGATTCTGCGGATTAATCGCGGTGGGAGTGCATATATCAGCTTGAACTGATCCCAAGGGAACACTAGGGCATCCGAACCGCAAGCTAGGGGATCCTTTGTGCGAGACACAAATCTGTCCACCTTTGCGTTGAATCTGGATGCTAGCAGATCTACATCCGGTGTTCCCCACCGCTGGCATATTGCCTGGAAAACCTCGGGGTGAAGAGACCATTCCCCGGGCATAATTGCTGGCGACTTAAAAAGTCCGCTCTCCAATTTTCCACTCCTGGGATGAAAACCGCGGATATGGCTGTGACATACCTTTCTGCCCATTCCAGGATGCAATTCGCTTCCCTCTGGGCTGCACGACTCCTGGTGCCACCCTGGTGATTGATATATGCCACTGCTGTGGCATTGTCTGATTGAATTCTGACAGGTGACCCTTGGAGTTTGGATGTCCATGCTACTAGGGCATACCGGGCTGCTCGTATCTCTAAGAGATTGGTGGGCAGGGCCTTCTCTGCTTCTGACCACTTGCCCTGGAGAGACCATTGCTCCAGTACTGCCCCCCAGCCTATGAGGCTGGCATCTGTAGTGACCACCTTCCAAGAAACCGGACTGAAGGGTTTCCCTTTTTCCAGATTCTGGTACCAACCACCAATGGAGGCTCTTGCGAATGGAAGGGGACAGGGACATTGGTAAGTCTAAAGCCTGAACTTTTTTGTTCCAGGCTGACAGTATGGCCCTCTGCAAGTTCCTTGAATGGAATTGACCGTAGGGTACCGCTTCGAATGAAGCCACCATTTTTCCCAGCAGCCTTATACACAGGCGTGTGGATGGTTTTTCTTTTTTGTACCCACTAAGTGGGTCAAATCTTTCAAAGACGACACCTTCTCTGGAGGTAAGAAAATCTTTCTCTGATTTGAATCCAGTCTTAGCCCCCAAGTATTCCAGGCTTTTGACTGGTTTTAGGGCTGACTTGTCTCGGTTGATAATGCAACCGTGAGATTCCAGATACTTGATTATCTTGTGAACGACCACTTCTAGTTTTTTTCACTGAGTGGTCTATCAGCAACAAGTCGTCTAGATATGCCATTATCGTTACACCTTGTGTTCCTAGTTTGGCCAATCGTAGGGCCAGAATTTTTTGTGAACACTCGTGGTGCCGTGGCCAGACCGAAAGGTAAGGCTCTGAACTGAAAATGGCGCCCTTCTACTGCAAGGCGTAGAAATTTCTGGTGGGCCGGACAGATGGGAATATGCAAATAAGCATCCCTTATGTCGATCGAGGCTAACCATTCCTGCCCTTGTAGGGCGGTGGCCACCGATCGGATCGACTCCATCCGAAAAAGTCCTGATATGTAGGAACTTGTTTAGCCCTTTTATATTTAATATGGGCCTCATGTCCCCATTTGGTTTGGGGACTGTGACAAGGTTCGAATAAAACCCGAACCCGTTTTCTTCCAAGGGAACCTTCATGATTACCCTTGGGGCAATAGTTGCTCTAGTGCCAGAAGGAGGGATCCACTCTTCTGGGGATCGCTTGGCACGTTTGACCTTATAAAATGGGCAGGAGGAATGTCTTTTAACTCCAGCCTGTATCCCAGACTTACTGCGGAGATCACCCATCTCTGATGGTGTCCCGCCAGGTCTCTGTGAACAACTGAAGTCTTCCCCTCACCCGATTGAGTGGGGGCAACCCTTCATGACTTAGGGGGAGGTTTTGTACCTCTCTTGACCCAGGGTTTCTTGTTACCCTGTGATTGTCCCTGATTTCTGCCCCCTGGATTTGACCGCGGAGGCCGTCGGAACTGTTTCACAGCCGATGTGCCAGGGACTGGAGAAGTAGGCCTCTTAAAAGAAGGACTTCTACCCTTGTTCTTAACCGGCAAGAGTGTACTTTTACCGGCAGAAGTTTTCTGGATATATTTGTTCAGATCATCTCCAGATAAGCGTTCTCCATGAAATGGGAAGCTAATCAGCAATTTCTTACAGGGAGCTTCAGCAGACCAGTTTTTGAGCCATAGAAGCCTACGCATATGTCTACAGACAGCGTAAAGCGGGATGCCTGTTGGATTGTATCCTTTATGGCGTCCACCGCAACACAAGGCTCTAGGTAGGTCAGCTAGGGCAAGAGCCTGCTGATCTGGTAAGTCCCTTAAGACTTGTTTCAACTGATCTTTCATTGCTTGGCAGACTCCAATCGCTGCTACTGCAGGTTGTGTCACCATGCTTGCTGTAGAGAAAGCAGATTTTAGTAAAGACTCCAATTTTTTATCTATTGGGTCCTTGAACATTGGAACATTATCTACTGGACATGTCAGTGATTTATTTACACAAGAGATGGCTGTGTCCACTGTAGGGACCCTCCATTTTTTTTTTTTTTAAATGAACTTATCCTCCATGGGATAGATCACTGGAAATCTCTTGGGGGGAGTAAATATTTTACAGGATGCTCCCAATCCTGGTAAATAAACCCTTCCAATAAAGGGTGGATTGGGAAGGAACAGACAGTCTGGGGAGCTTTCAGCGACCCCAGCGAGGAGACAGTAGTGGTTGATGGTTCCGCCAGAGGCATTTAAAATGCTGCTCGGACCATGTTAGTCAGAGACTGAACCCATAATCTTTCAGCCTGAGATGCTGAAAAAGGTTTTTTCACTGTTGATTCCTCTATAACTTTATCAACCTCACCTGATCCCCTTCAGGTAGGTCGATCTCTGGGACTGTTCCTCCACTAACAGGCACTCTGCAGGAGGAGACGGAGATCGGACGCGCTTTTCCTGTGACAGGGAAGCAGCGATCAATGCTGTTAATCTCTCTTCCAATCCTCCCAGAGTTGAGGATAAAACCTCCTCTGTTATATATACAGGAGCAGGTGGACTGGGGACAGCTGCAGTACCAGGTACTCCTGCGGGGTTCCTACGGCTACTGACCTCTGAAATTTCAGGGGAGATTGGCGCAGTACAGCATGCCCAAAATCCTCAGAGCCCGACGGAGACCCCTTTCGCTTCTTGGAAGATCTATTTCCAGAGCGTCTGGACGACATATCCTATAAGCACAAAGCTGAGGTATTCCCGTCGTCATACACCAATTTTGCTGGTAATAGTCTAACACAGTTGCTGCTATATACCAGCTGGTGTCCACTAAAGTGCCTTTCTATGGGGATGCCTGCATCAACCGCCTCTGTGTGCCACTGTTTGTTGCTAGCTCTGTTTGCATCCAGCTGACACTTGTACTGTGTCTTTATACAAGCTGGGACGCCTGCACATGCACAGAAGCGCCGTGGCGCGCATCGAGCGTCATCCACCCTCCCCGCCCCTTTTTTTTTATAGGAGGCGCGTGCACGCGCCCGCGCGCGCGCACGCGCCCGCGCCATTGGCGCCCTTTTCGAAAATCAAACAGGGACTAGGAGCCAGGGCCCTTTTTGCCGGAGGGCCTGTGCGGTGGATGAGCGCAGCAACAGGGCAGAGGAAGTGGATTCCCACAGAGAAACTTACCAACTGCCTGGATCTTTTGACTTGAGAAAACCAAAGATCCACATGACAAGAAAAAAAGTAGGATTTTTATAACAGCTTACCTGTAAAATCCTTTTCTTGGAGTACACCACGGGACACAGAGCTAGTCATTACATAATGGGTTAAGGGTCACCAGCGGTGATTGGACACTGGCACAACCAATGGAAGACAGTTCCCCTCCATATAACCCCTCCCATCAGGGAAGTACCTCAGTTTTGTAGCAAAGCAGTAAGGTTCCCATAAGAAGGGGGGGACCTCTGTGTCCCGTGGTGTACTCCAAGAAAAGGATTTTACAGGTAAGCTGTTATAAAAATCCTACTTTCTTTATCGTACACCACGGGACACAGAGCTAGTCATTACATAATGGGACGTCCCAGAGCAATGCTCATATGAAGGGGGGGAGACACAGATCAAAACAGGCCGCTTGCGGACCAGAAGCCCTATACTGCTGCCTGCAGCACACTTCGCCCAAAGGCGGAATCCTCATGTCCTTTCACATCTATTTGATAGAATTTGGAAAATGTATGGACTGAAGACCAAGTTGCAGCTTTACAGATCTGAGCCATCGAAGCCTGGTGGTGCACTGCCCATGAAGCACCTATCGCCCTGGTAGAGTGCGCCTTAACAGGAAAAGGAGGAGTCCTGTTCTTTAAACCATAAGCTTGAATAATTACTTGTCTAATCCACCTGGAAATGGTGGATTTTGATACCGCTTGGCCCTTCTTGGGCCCATCTGGTAAAATAAACAAAACATCTGTTTTACGTATCTGAGCTGTTGCTTGCAGATACACCTTTACCGCTCTCACTAGATCTAGAGAGTGTAATAATTTTTCCCCCGCCGTCCGCGGGTTTGGAAAAAAAGAAGGCAGAACAATGTCTTGATTCAAGTGAAAAGCCGACACCACCTTAGGCAGAAAAGCCGGATGGGGTCGTAGTACGATTTTGTCCTTGTGACAAATTAGATAAGGCTCTTTACAAGAAAGAGCTGCTAGCTCTGATACTCTCCTAGCAGAAGCTATAGCAATCAAAAAGGCCAATTTCCTACTTAATATAATTAACGGAACATGGCGAATAGGTTCAAAAGGTTGCTTTTGCAACACTGACAATACCAAATTCAAATCCCATGGACACAAGGGAGACCTAACTGGAGGATTTATCCTCAGTACCCCCTGAATGAATGTCCGAACTAGGGAATGAGATGCCAATGGTCTCTGAAAGAAGACTGATAGAGCCGATATTTGGCCCCTGATGGTGCTAAGGGCTAATTTCATATCCACTCCTAACTGGCAAAAAGCAAGAATCCTACTTATTTCATATTTCTGAGGATTCCAACATCTGGATTCACACCAGGAAACGTATGCTCTCCAGACTCTATGATAGATGAGTCTGGAGGCTGGCTTTCTAGCATTAATGAGCGTAGAAAGAGCCGGACCAGAGACCCCTCTCTTTTTCAAAATGTGGGTCTCAGCAGCCAGGCCGTCAAATTTAGCCTTTGTAAGGAAGGGTGGAATACTGGACCCTGTGACAGCAGGTCGTGTCGAAGTGGAAACTTCCAGGGCCTTCCTATCGCCATTTTTACAATCTCGGCGTACCAAGGCCTCCTGGGCCAGTTTGGGGCCACTAGGATTACTGGTATTCCCTCCTCCTTGATCCTGCGAAGCAGTCTTTGTAGAAGAGGGATCGGAGGGAATGCATAGATCAGTGAGAACTGATTCCATGGAATTATTAGAGCGTCTGTCCCGTAGGCTAGAGGATCTCTCGTTCTGGACACAAAGTTGTCCAATTTCTTGTTGAACCTGGAAGCTAGCAGGTCTACATCTGGGTTTCCCCATCTCAGACATATGGCCTGAAAGATCTCGGGGTGAAGAGACCACTCTCCTGGTAGCAGCTGCTGACGACTCAGGTAGTCTGCTTGCCAATTTTCTATCCCTGGAATGAAGATTGCAGAACGGCAAGGTACATGCTCTTCTGCCCATGCCAAGATCCGGTTCACCTCTCTTTGGGCTGCCCGACTGCGGGTGCCTCCTTGGTGATTGATGTAAGCTACTGCAGTAGCATTGTCGGATTGAACCCGAACTGGGTAGCCCTGTAACCAGGTGTGTCCAGGTTTTGAGGGCTAGATATACCGCCCGGATCTCTAGCACATTGATGGGCAGGATCCCCTGAGTCTTGGCCCAGGTTCCCTGGGTAGAAGCCTCCTCGAATACTGCACCCCAGCCCGATAGGCTGGCATCCGTAGATACCACCTTCCAGGCCACTGGGAGGAAGGACTTTCCCTTCCGTAAATTCTTGGCTTCTAGCCACCAATCGAAGCTGTGGCGTACTTGTGAGGACAGGCGCATGGGTATATCCAGAGCTTGGCTCTTCCTGTTCCAGGAAGCTAAAATATTGCCTTGAAGTAGTCTCGAATGAAACTGGGCGTAAGGGACCGCCTCGAAGGAGGCTACCATCTTTCCCAATAGTCTCATGCA
Source organism: Rana muscosa (assembly GCA_029206835.1). NCBI lineage: Eukaryota > Metazoa > Chordata > Amphibia > Anura > Ranidae > Rana > Rana muscosa. The sequence goes on from CM055122.1 coordinate 648,675,482, forward strand.
AAGGCGAATAGACGGCCTCTTGTTTGCTTTGACCTTGTGGATCAGGTCTTTCAGAGACTGTATCTTCGGTTCTGGCAGGTATACCCTGTTTTGGGCTGTATCTATGATCATGCCCAGGTACACTATCCTTCTTTGGGCCTGGAGAGAGGATTTTTGTAAATTTATAATCCATCCTAAATGCTCCAGGTATCCTACTGTAGTGTGTACAGCGTGACCCAATCCCTCCTTTGACTGATCTATTACTAGTAGATCGTCTAGATAGGCTGTTACCGCAATGCCCCGTGTTCTTAGGTTTGCTAACAGAGGAGCTAGCACCTTTGTGAATACTCTGGGCGCGGTGGCTACACCAAACGGCAGAGCCACAAATTGAAAGTGGCGATCTTCTACCGCAAACCTTAGGAATCTTTGGTGAGCGGGGAGGATGGGTATGTGTAAATATGCGTCCTTGATATCTATGGGCGCCATGAATTCTCCGCCCTTTAAAGTGGCGACCACGGATCGGATCGTTTCCATTCGAAAATGGCGAACGTTCAGGAACCGATTTAGGGATTTTAGATCCAGGATGGGTCTGACATCTCCATTTGGCTTTGGAATCACAAAGAGGTTTGAACCTGAACCTCGCTCTTTTTGGGGTACGTCTGTAAGAACCCCTTGAGCCATTAAGTGATTCAAACCTTTGAAGAAGGATTCTCTTTTTTGTGGATCCTTGGAGAGTCTTGAACCTCGGAATTGAGAAGATGGGATCTCTCGAAATTCCAGTTTGTACCCTGAGGATATTGTGGATACCACCCAATTGTCCTGGATTTCTGACCGCCAAGTCGCTGAGAACTGACAAAGCCTTCCCCCCACTCGGCCGAGCGGGGGCGCCCCTTCACTGAGAGGTTTTGGGGGCTTGCTTATTAGCTCTTGCACCCCACGGCTTCTTGTTCTTCTGAGCTTGCCCCTTGGCTTTTGTGGGCGGCTGAAAAGGCCGTCGCCACTGGTTGGAGTCAGATTTCCCGGGAGCTGGGGAGAGAGAGCGTTTAAAACAAGGTCTCTTGTTTTTCTTTCTCTCAGGTAAAAGTGTCGTTTTACCACTTGATATCTTCTGTATATATTTTCTAAATCTTCCCCAAATAGGCGTTCGCCATGGAACGGGAAACTTGCCAACAGCTTTTTGCATGGGGTTTCCGCTGACCAATGCTTAAGCCAAAGTACTCTGCGCATCTGTACCAGCTGGAGTGTAAGGCGTGATGCCTGTATGATAGAATCTCTCATGGCATCCACTGTGAAGCATAAGGCTTTAGGCAAATTCTCCCAATTTCTAGCCTGCTCTGAAGGCAGCTCCTTCAGCCCCTGCTTTACCTGTTGGCTGATGACCTGACACATACCGACTGCTGCTACTGCAGGTTGGGTAATTGAGCCGGCCAAAAGGAAGGAGGATTTCAACTTCTTCTCAGAAGGATCTTTAAACCCTTGTACATTATCCACCGGACATGTCAGGTTTTTATTTACACAAGAAATAGCCGCATCTACCGCAGGCAGGCTCCATTTCTTTAAAAAAATTTCCCCCATAGGATAAAGAATGTTAAACCTTTTTGGAGGTGAGAAACGCTTATCTGGATGTTGCCAGTTTGCGTATATTAGATCCTCTAGTAACGGATGAACCGGGAAGGAGCATGCACCTTGCAGGGATCTTAATGACCCTAGGGAGGAGACAGGTAATTCCGTTACCTCCGCAGAGGTTAACTTAAATGCACTGCTCCTGCATAGCATTGTACCTGTGACCTTAAAATCTGGCTCCTCATCCTCTGCTGATGTAGCCTCCTCCTCCTCATCCTCCTCCCTCAGGTACTTCTGAAGGGAGGTCCAATACTGGAAGAGACCTGCTTCGCTTATTGTCCTTTTTAGAGGACTTAGCGATTAAGGTAGCAATTTTTTCCTCCAGATTATTTAGGGCAGCTGATAAAGTGTCCTCAGTGACATATACAGGCCCAGGCTTCACTGGGGAAGCCGCCATACCTGACAGAGGTAATGGCTCATCCTGTACAGGTGCATTTGGCAACACAGGAGAGAAAGGTACCGAGTCAGCACAGCTAGAGCCTCCTCTCAGGCGGCGGTGCTTTCTTATCTCTTTTTGTCCGCATTACTTCCCCTGGAAGGCTTACTGTTTAGACAAAATACAAGGTACCTAAATGCATATACTACCGTGTTCAGTTTAGCAAATACATTAAGTATGCAACTTTTAACACATAACTATGCATAACATGGATGTCTTCTAGGAAGTACCCAGTCCAACCACATGGAGTCTTACGTCCCTGTATAGCTGCTGTGTTTCTCTGCCAGGAACAAGAGAACTAACGAGCTTGCTTGCTGCTGCAGTGCTTCTCACACTGACAGTCTTTTAAATTTGGCGCCGTTTCTGTGCCTGCGCGCGCCATGTGCCCGCGCACGCCTTCGCCCCCCCCCTCCGATAAAGCGCGCGCGCGCGCGGCCCTTAGCGCTATGGCGGTGGCCATAGTGAGACCCTTGTTCCCACTTACCTGCATCTGCAGGTGTCTGGTCGGCCACCGAAAGGAGGAGCGGGGTGCCCCAGCAAGCTCAGCAGCGGAGGTGACGAGCAGTGTACTTCGCCGAAGCCGACACTGAACAGAGTGAGGTGAGTATATTCAGCTCTTTACTCCCCCCAGTGGTGGAAAAAAAGAAGACATCCACTTTTTGAAAAAGGTCCCAACCTAGTTATGGACCTTCTAATCTCACCTTATCCACGCCGCAGGTTTTTCTGCTGAAAGATTTCAGACAGATACCAAACTTCACCCTTCACGGTGGGCTATGTGTGCCAACCTTCAGGGATATGGGTTCCTATTTAAAGGATACCTCTCCCCTGGGCCTTGTACAAGACTCTTACCAGGACTTTATAGCGAAATAGCGAAAGTGCTGGATCTTAGAGCCCAGTCCTCCGAAGAGAGACATTACAGGCGACGCCTCATGGATGAGGCCCGGATCCCATCCAGATTCAGCTCATTTGTAGGCGTCTTGGATGGATCCGAAAGCATAGCTCTTTTACCCCCAGAGGGTCTCTTTGGTAGAGCTTTCCTTTAGCACCTCCTAACGCGTCCAACACCTTTCGACACTGGCGAAAAAACTGAGGTACTTCCCTGATGGGAGGGGTTATATGGAGGGGAACTGTCTTCCATTGGTTGTGCCAGTGTCCAATCACCGCTGGTGACCGTTAACCCATTATGTAATGACTAGCTCTGTGTCCCGTGGTGTACGATAAAGAAATGGACCACAGCGGCCTGTAGTGGTTTAACACAGGTACCGCGGTCCTTTTTTTTTTTTTTCTTGACTACTATTAAAATTTTACATTTTCAGTAGTTACAGGCATACACAGATATTAGCGGGAATACCGTTAGGTAACAGACAGAAAGACAAATTAGGCTTGGGGGTCCCCCAATAGAACCAAGTTCCTGGGGGCCCCCACTTACCTGATCCCCGCCGCAGGACTTTGTTTGGTCCACAGAAGCCCAAACTTCACCTATCACGGCAGGCATTGCAATTAAACCTTCAGGGACCGGGTTCCCAAGGATTCCACTCCCCTGGACCTGTATAGCACCCTGCACAGACAACATCTTGGTCGTGGGTATGACCAGAGCTCTGGATCCCATGGTCCAGCCCTCCTAAGAGAGGCATTACAGGCAAAACCTTGCTCTTCTGCTGCAAGGCCCGGGTACCGACCGTTTAGCTATGAAGCTTTTTTGGTGGGATCCGGAACAGCTTACTAAAGGCCCAAAAGAACCTGTACGCAAGCCCAGTGAAAACACATGTTACTCTTTGGCCAACACCTTAGACACTGGCAAAAAACTGAGGTGCTCCCGGATGGGAGGGGCTTATATAGGGGAGGGTACTTCCGGTTTGGAAGTGGCCAGTGCCAGCACCTGAAGGTAATCTATATAACCCATTAGTAATGACTAAGTCGCTCTGTGTCCCGTGATGTACGAAAAAGAAAGGTAGTTTTGAACGCCAGATTTCTGGCAGAAAAACCTGCTTTAAAATATAGCTTTTATCAGAGTTTTTTACTAGCGTTTATTAGCGTTTTCAGTGCAGCGTTTTTTAGCTTTTTTCTTTTTCAATGGATCAAAAAACGCTAAAAACGCTGGCGCCTAGCATTTTTGAGCGTTTTGCTTTTTTTTCTGCCGAAAAACGTCACTTTGAACGCAAATTTCTTGCGTTCAGAAAAAAGCCCATTAACTCCACTGCTCATTAACGCTAAAAAACGCTATGTGTACATGAACACATAGGCTAACATAGAGTGCAGTTAATGGGCTTTTAAAAAAAACGCCAATAAACTGCAGTTTATCAGCTTCAGTGTACGTGGAGCCCAAGACTTTCAGACCGCAATATGTGGATTAACATTCCCTGACACGGATAGAGCAGTATTTATTTTATGTTCCATTCTAAAACTAGGAGTATGCACCAAATGGATTGGTTACCAAATATGTGATCACCATGACAGCCAATCATCGTAATCACATCCAGTTTGTCTCAAACCTGCCAGTTACAGCTGTGACTGACTTGTATAAATGAGTAAAATTACTGTAAGAAGCTTTTTTTTTTCTAAAATAAGCAAAAATGCAATTTAAAATTTTTGTCCATTTGTTGGCTTATAATAATAAAAATAAATAAAAACATGAACATGTATATATTAGTAAAGTCCAACTCAAAGGCAAAGTAATAATAGTTATTGCCACGTTAACTGACACATACTGGGCATTAAGACTTCATTAATCTCCCATCCTGAAATGGTTAACGTGGTTTAACTGCCTTCCTTAAAGTGGTTGTAAACCTCAGACATAAAAAACAGTGAGGAAAATTATTATTTGATCCCCTGCATATTTTGTAAGTTTTCCCACTTACAAAGAAATGAAGGGTCTATAAATTTTTATCATAGGTGTATCTTAAACGATAGATACAGAATATCAACCAAAAATCCAGAAAAAAACAAAATGCTATAAATCAGGGCTCGACAATCCCCGGGCGCCAGGTCGCCATTGCGACTAGAATTAGCGACCTGGCGCCTGGGGCAGCACAGCTGGGGTATCCCTGTGTCTCCGTGAACCCCCCCCCGCTGCGCAATCGCGTCAGGCCGGCCGGTAATTGAGGCCGCGGCTTTGCGGCCTTCTGCAGGCCTATGCTTCTCTGTAGGCCTATGCTTCCTTGTGATCAGGCGCCATCTTGTGGTGGCCGTTGGTATGACATACAACCAGCAATGCTAATGGAGCTTCCCCTGTCTGTTTCCACTGCCCCATCTCCTTCCCTCTAATTACAACCCCCAAACATTATATATATTTTTTATTCTAACACCCTAGAGAATAAAATGGCGGTCATTGCAATACTTTCTGTCACACCATATTTGCGCAGCGGTCTTACAAGCGCACTTTTTTGGGAAAAAATACACTTTTTTTTTTAAATTAAAAAATAAGACAACAGTAAAGTTAGCCCAATTTATTTATTTTTATATTGTGAAAGATAATGTCACGCTGAGTAAATGGATACCCAACATGTCACGCTTAAAAATTGCATCCGCTCGTGGAATGGGGACAAACTTTTACCCTTTAAATCTCCATAGGCGACGTTTAAAAAATTCTACAGGTTGCATGTTTTGAGTTACAGAGGAGGTCTAGGGCTAGAATTATTGCTCTCGATCTACCAATCGCGGCAATACCTCACGTGTGGTTTTAACACCGCTTTCATATACGGGCGCTACTCATGTATGCGTTCGCTTCTGCGCGCAAGCTCGGCGGTACGGTGCGCGTTCCTGGCTCCTAACTTTTTTAGCTGGCTCCTAGATTCCAAGCAAATTTGTCAAGCCCTGCTATAAATGGAGTTGCAGTTCAGTGAGTAAAATAAGTATTTGATCCGCAAGCAAAACATGACTTAGTACATGGTGGAGAAACCCTTGTTGGCAAGCATAGGAGGTAAGACATTTCTTGTAGTTGGTTACCAGGTTTGCACATATCTCAGGAGGGATTTTGGTCCATTTTTCAGTACAGATTTTCTCTAAATCCTTAAAGTTTCTTGGGTGCCTTGGCTGCAAGTCGAAGTTTCAGCCCCCTCCATAAATATGTTATAGGATTAAGTTCTGGGGACCGGCTAGGCCCCACCATGACCTTATTGGTGCTTTGGTGGTATGTTTTGGGTCATTGTCATGCTGGAAGACCCATCCATGACCCATTTCAGTGTTCTGGCTGAGAGAAAAAGGTTCTTATCCAAGATTTTAGAATACATGGCCCCGTCCATCCATTGGCCCCTCAATATGGCAAAGTCGGCCTGTACCTTTAGCAGAGAAACAGCCCCAAAGCATAATGTTTCCACCTCCGTGCTTGACTGTAGGTATGGTGTTCTTTGGGTCATAGTCAGCATTTTTCTTCCTCCAAACACGAGTCGAGGCAATATCAAAGAGCTCAATTTTGGTCTCATCTTACCACAGCACTTTCTCACAATCCTTTTCCAAATTATTTAGATGTTCATTGGCATTGACTGTACATGTGCCTTCTTGAGGAGGGGAAATCGCCGTGTTTGGAGAAAGAAAAATGCTGATTATGATCCCAAGAACACCATCCCTACAGTCAAGCACAGGAGGTGGAAACATTATGCTTTTGGACGGTTTGTCTGCTAAAAGTACAGGCTAACTTTGCTGCGTTGATGGGCCAATAGATGGGGCCATGTATTGTAAAATCTCAGACGAGAACCTTCTTCCCTCATCTGGAACACTGAAGATGGGTCATGGATGGGTCTTCCAGCATGACAATGACCCAAAACATACCGCCAAGGCAACAGAGGAGTGGCTCAAAGAAGAAGCACATTAAGGTCATGGAGTGGCCTAGCCAGTATCCAGACCTTAGTCCTATAGAAAATTTATGGAGGGAGCTGAAACTTTAAGTTGCCAAGCAACAGTCAAGAAACCTTAAGGATTTACAGAAGATCTGTAAAGAAGAATGGACCGAAATCCCTCCTAAGATATGTGCATACCTGGTCACCAACTACAAGAAACATCTTACCTCTGCGCTTGCCAAAAAGGGTTTCTCCACCAAGTCAGTCATGTTTTGCTTGGGAATCAAATACTTATTTCACTCACTGAATTGAAACTCAATTTATAACAACATTTGTATAAAAAAAAATAAAAAAATCTGGGTTTTTGGTTGATATTCTGTATCCATCATTTAAAATACACCTATGATAAAAATTATAGTCCCTTCATTTCTTTGTAAGTGGGTAAACATACAAAATCGTCAGGGTATCAAAACAATTATTTTCCCCACTGTATGAACAAACATTATCCCTCTATGATGTGTACTTGTCTCAGTTAAGAGCACTAAAGGGCCCTACAAACGGGACGAATATTTGGTGGCATTGGCCAGTTCAATAGAAATAGACTGACATTCGGCCCATGTGTACAGCAGCCGGTCTGACAGAACCCAGATGTTCTGCTGGCTTCGGTCGAAGGGGCATGATCAAAAAAAAAAAAAAGTCTCCCGATCTGCGCTCTCAGCCAGTGAGTGTTCTAACAGGGGGGGTGACAGTCCCCCTGTCAGAACACAATAGCTCAGCAGGGGAGAACGCTGTACTAACATTAGATTGTTAGTGCAGTGACTCTTCCTGAGCCCTTTCGGTTTTTTTTATTTTGTACTAGGCTTAAGCGTACCTTCTGTCTGCTGTTTTGTTCCACTGCTATCAGGATGAGTCACTTACGACACCAGAAGAAAAAAGGTGACAGGGGTGGGAGCTCCAGCTGATTGACAGCCTCAGCTCTGTTCCTGTGTGAAGGGGAGCGTTTCCCCTTCCTCCAATCAGCTCTTTGAGCTCTCCTCACTGAGCTCTGCAGTGTGCAACTTCAGCTCTCCGCCCTCTTTTTTTCTTAATGCTCAGACAAGTTTTATAAATTCTGGACTTTGAAGGGATTTAGAGAAGACTGCAGATAAACAGGTACATTATACAGTGCATTCATATAATATTCAGATCCCCTTCACTTTTTTCAACTTGGTTATGTTGCAGCCTGATACTATAGTTGTTTAAAAAAAAAAAAAAAAAAAATCTTCTCATTATTCTACACTCAGTACCCCATTCATGAATAGTTTATGAATGCACTGTATGTAGGAGAATTTGTTTCATCTCTGTGTATCACCTGAGGCCAGTCACTTCACTGGGTATGTGTAAGGAATTATAACCACTTTAAGTCTGGCTTGCATGATGCCATGCAGCATCTCTACAATTTTAGTCTGTGGGAGTGTATTACAAGCATGCAATCAACTTCTGTTTGTGATTTCTCAATGGGTCCTGGGACTACTTGTCTCAGCCGCCCTTGCAAGTAGCTATGCCCAGGCATTTTCTTGCAAGCAGAGTCAGGTCAGAACCATACACACCATCAGCACTGCCTATAACAATCCTACTGCCAAAACCAGTGAGTCAATCAAGGGACAAAGGCTTTAATAGCATTTGGCTCTACCTAGCAGCATAAGCTTTGTGGCCAAACATACAGTAATTTCTTTATACAGGCAGCCAAAAGAGAAGGATCTTGGGCCAGACCAAAAATTACACTAATAACATGTTTTCAAGAAGAATGAAACAGAGCCCTACCTCCTTTGATTGAAGTGGAACTACACTGTATCTAAGCACCACAAGCTGAAAACATTTAATTCATTTTTATTATTTAAAGCAAACTTTGCCACCCATCCAGGTCTCCATGCTTTATTTTGTTGAGAAATCTCATTGAAAAAAAACCCCCCTAGCATTTCTTGAGTAAGGGCAGACAATTCATGTAGCATTTACTTTCTGAAATACATCTACCCTTAGGTCAGGAAGGAGGGTGTGCTTAGCTGAGAAAACGCCTCCTCCCCTCCTGATGAAAGAAAACTAAATGTGCATGGAGACTACTGGAATGCATGACATCATTTCGGCTTAGGCCAGAAACTAGGAAGTGGACGTGCAGCTTACACCGTTGGTGCGGTCCCTGTGTGCTGGGATGACCGACTGCTGCGCCGGCCAATGAAGATGTCTGGAGACCAGCACGGGCGAGGGACCCCTTGCAGACTTCGGACTGTTAGAGAGGAGGTAAGTATAGTGCCTTTAGTTCTTTTTTTATTGGTTTCTCAGAAATTCATTGCGTAAACATAGAATTTATAATAAGAATGATGCCGAATTTTGTGGAAAGTCAGTTTTAACTGTTGAATCAAAATAGCATAACAGTATGTACTAACCAAAGTACCGTATTTTTTGGACCATAAGACGCATATTTTTCCCCCAAAAATATGGGGAAAAATGTCTCTGCGTCTTATGGAGCGAATATACATTAGGCCCCGCCCCCCGCCACTGCTGCCCCCGCCGACGCTGCCATGAGAAGTAAGTGAGGGGTGGAGAAATTGGTTCCTGTCCACGGAAAACCCATCCACCTGCTCCTCTCCTCCCTCCTCTGATGGCGCTCTGCTCTCTGTCACTGTGTGCATTGTGCAGACAGTGCAGCTGACGGCTCAGGAAGTGTAGCTGTCCTACATGGAGAGGATCCAATCCTCACACTGCTCCATCCAACTCCACCTCCAGCATGCCTGCAGCCTGTCCCGATTGAGCAGCTTCACACATCTCTCCTCTCACCCCTCCCTCCCTGCTCCTGTGTTCTGTTTGTGAAGGAGAGGTGGGCAGGAAGATTAAAAAGAAGCAGCAGACAAACACACAGATTTACTACTGAATGAGCTAGAGAGGAGCCCCCAGGAATATTCCAAGTGAGTGTGTGCACTTCTCACTAGCCTCTCTCTCTTCCTAACCCCAGCTCAGCATAAAGAACATCTTTTAGAAAATCACCTATTACAGGGATAACGAAGTTGGCTCTCATTTCCAGGAGCACATATTCAGGGACAATCTCTCCTTCCTTCTTTTTGCATGTTTACAACCTTTTCCTCCACTCTTCATCACTGAGGAGGAGTAGCACAGTTTTACCTTGAAATCATTTAAAACAATGCATTTCCCTGTGCTGTGCAGAGCTATACAGAGTACACTGATCAGTGATCAATAATATATAATTTCTCTTCCTGCAAGCAGCCAGTGACTATCTTTGCAGCAAAGTGGACTGTGTTTTTAATTTAATTACATTTTATTTATTAATGGCAATGGTCAGGCTGCATTAATAACTATATGTAAATGGTGCATTAATGGCAAAATCCAGGCTGCATTAGTGGCAATGGTCAAGCTGCAATAATGGCACAGGTCAGGCTGCATTTCATGGGCACTGGTAAATATTTTAGTACAGCATTTGGTTCAGAATATTTTTTTTCTGGTTTTCCTCCTCCAAAACCTAGGTGCGTCTTATGGTCAGGTGCGTCTTATGGAGCGAAAAATACGGTATTCAGTTTACTAAAATAACACTAAATTAAGAATTCCACACTTTAGTAAATGAAAAATCTGGCTGTTCTGTGAAAATGTCACCTATCAATATACCGAGTAACACAAATATCTCAATCTGCAGAGCGAACTAGTGTCACCTCTAAAAGGAGGACCTTTACTTACCAAAGCGCCTTCTGGGCCAAACATTTCCAGGAAGTTACCAATGAATTCCCTGGACTTTTCCTCCCATTTCTGGATCAAGTCAATGCTTTTCACTTCTACCTTCTCCAGAAATTCCTTAGACTTTTCCTCCACATCCTTCACTTTCTTTTTCACCTTATCCACACGCTCCTGCAGGTTGTACTTCTTCTCCTGAAATCAGAACAGACAGACAATCTCACCTTGTGCGATACTAGTTTTTTTCAGAAGTAATCATGGTGTATCCTTTTTAATGTGTTATATTCTAGTGCATTAGATCTACCAAAATTCTTGGAAAAGATCTAACAAAAAAAGGTGAGAATAAATTCTATATACCAAGGTGCATACACATAAATATTTACAGTAGCGCAACAGTAACATGTGCTGAATATCAAAAGACAATGTTGTAAAAAATGTAAACCATATTCTAAAAAGATAAAAAAATAAATAAATGAAAAAAGTCCCATAACAATCCTCTTTTTACAATGAAAAAAATAAAAATAATTATTATATATATATATATATATATATATATATGTATATATATATATATATATATATATATATATGTATATATATATAAGTAATAGAGCTGGGCGATTTTGGCGATTTAAAAAAAAAAAAAAAAAAAAAAAACCTCGATTCACGATTCGAATCAAGTTTTTTTTTTCCTGATGGCCACAATCCTGGGAAAATGCCGCGGACTAGGCCGAAGCCGCGACCTCACCTAAAAACTCCTGCCCGCAGCTCCTTAGGACCGGCGCCCGCAGCTCGCCGCGATGCTGGGAAAAGGCCACGGCTTCGTCCTAGTCCGCGGCGTCCGGCCTCGCAGCCTTTTCCCAGGATCGCGGCGAGCAGGATTTTTTAGGCGAGGCCGTGGTTTTGGCCTAGTCCGCGGAGCGCCGGTCCTATGGAAAAAAAAAAAATAAAATTATTGAAAAAAATCGATTTGGTCAAAATCTGAATCGACTTGCCCTTGCAACTCGATTCAAGATTTGAATCGATTTTTTCCCCAGCCCTAATAAGTAACTCCCAGTGCTGTCCTAATTAGGAAATAAACACCATAAGGGATTTTTTCCTAATTGGGACAGCACTGGGAGTTATTTATATATATTTTTTTCATTGGATAAAGAGGACTGTTAAGGGACACTTTAATTTTTTTTTCGATCTTTTTATAATATGGTTTACATTTTCTACATCATTGTATTTTGATATTCAGCACGTGTTACTGTTGCGCTACTGTGAATATTTCTGTGTATACACCTTGGTATATAGAATTTATTCTCACCTTTTTTGATATTTATGTTTATAAGTAGCAGCATTGATTACAAATATTTTTCTCACTACGATTTTGAGCGGAAGTGACGTGAGAGGTGATCAAACGCCATTGTTTTCAGCTTTTAAAAAACTTACATTGATGTAAGCAACCATTTGTCTTTTAATAAATTGCTTATTTTAACCACCTAAGACCTAGACCATTATGCAGCTTAAAGACCAGGCCACTTTTTTGCGATTCAGCACTGCGTCGCTTTAACTGACATTTGCACGGCCGTGCGACGTGGCTCCCAAACAAAATTTATGTCCTTTTTTTCCCACAAATAGAGCTTTCTTTTGGTGGTATTTGATCACCTCTGCGTTTTTTTTTTGTGCTATAAACAAAAATAGAGCAACAATTTTGGAAAAAAGGCAATATTTTTTACTTTTTGCTATAATAAATATCCCCAAAAAATATATAAAACAACATTTTTTTTCCTCAGTTTAGGCCGATACGTATTCTTCTACATAATAATAATTATAATAATAGGCGTTTATTGATTGGTTTGCAAAAGTTAAAGCGTTAACAAAATAGGGGATAGTTTTATGGCATTTTTATTAATTATTTTTTTTTACTAGTAATGGCGGTGATCAGATTTTTTTCGGGACTGCGACATTATGGCGGACACATCGGACACTTTTGACACATTTTTGGGACCATTGTCATTTTCACAGCGATCAGTGCTATAAAAATGCACTGATTACTGTGAAAATGACACTGGCAGTGAAGGGGTTAACCAGGAGGGGGCGCTGTAGGGGTTAAGTGTGCCCTGATGTGCTTTACTTACTGGGGGGGGGGGGGCGTGGCTTAGCGTGTGACGTCCCTGATCGTCGTTCCCTATGATGGGAAAAAAAAAAAAATCAGTGACGGGCTCACTAGGTAGCACAGGGAGAGGTTTGTTTACACTTACCTCTCTTTCTCCCTGTTCTTCCGCTCTGTGACCCGATCGCGGGACACCAGCGGCGATCGGGTCCGCTGTTCCCGCGGGGACGGTCACGGAGAAGAGGACCGGGTCGCGAGCGCGCCGCCGGCTGCGCGCTCGCGACCCACGGCTGGGCTCTTAAAGGGGACGCATCTGTACGCCCATGTGCCCAGCCGTGCCATTCTGCCGACGTACATCGGCTTGCGGCGGTCCTCAAGTAGTTAAGCGATTTCACACTATGGGAGGCAGTCCATCTATTTCATTCCCTTGTGGTTTGGAGTCATTAGCAAAACTTCAAGAGCCTGGATTCTATATAGAGAAGATAAGGAAAGGAACACACCAAGGACCATCATCACCCCACCTATCTGTCCCCAAGGCTTTCTTTTCAGTTATGAGGTGAGAGTTCTTGGAGCACTGAGATGATTGGTGAAGGCACTGACTGTTTGAAGCTCAATTCAGAAGGACTTTGCACATTTATTGATCACTGGGACATTTCAGTTTAATGAATCATTTGTCTTGATTCACGTATTAATGTATTTATTATTTGTCACTTATCATCTGATTTGATGTATGATTAATTACACATATAAGCATTAGAGGAATTGCGCAAGATCACTTTATTACAGTATTATATTTTAATATATTATATATATTATATTTTAATTTACGTGTGCTGTGAACACATTAGGTATTGCAGCATTTCCATCATCACCTTTGATGTATTGACGTTCTTAATTTTGAAGGTATTACATTTATTTCTTTACCTGGTAGCGCAGTGGATCATAAACACATCTTTCTTTATTGTTTTATTAACTGAATAACAGGTAGTGTGTTTTGCACAGCACTTTTGTCCATTGTACTACCTTATGAATTAAACCAAAGGGGGGAAAAAAAACAAGTATCTTGCGTCAAAAATGTACTGAAGATCTCCATAAAGTCACTTGGGACAAAGAGTCAATTTTATACAGATGCAAAAAAAAAAAAAGTATGTGAACCCTTTTGGAATGATATGGATTTCTGCACAAATTGGTCATAAAATGTGATCTGATCTTCATCTAAGTCACAACAATAGACAATCAAAGTCTGCTTAAACTAATAACACACAAAGAATTAAATGTTACAATGTTTTTATTGAACACACCATGTAAACACTCACAGTGTAGGTGGAAAAAGTATGTGAACCCTTGGATTTAATAACTGGTTGAACCTCCTTTTGGCAGCAATAACTTCAACCAAACGTTTCCTGTAGTTGCAGATCAGACATGCACAACGGTCAGGAGTAATTCTTGACCATTCCTCTTTAGAGAACTGTTTCAGTTCAGCAAAATTCTTGGGATGTCTGGTGTGAATCGCTTTCTTGAGGTCATGCCACAGCATCTCAATCGGGTTGAGGTCAGGATTCTGACTGGGCCACTCCAGAAGGCGTATTTTCTTCTGTTTAAGCCATTCTGTTGTCGATTTACTTCTATGCTTTGGGCCGTTGTCCTGTTGCAACACCCATCTTCTGTTGAGCTTCAGCTGGTGGACAGATGGTCCTAAGTTCTCCTGAAAAATGTCTTGATAAACTTGGGAATTCATTTTTCCTTCGATGATAGCAATCCGTCCAGGCCCTGACGCTCAAAGCAGCCCCAAACCATGATGCCCCCACCACCATACTTCACAGTTGGGATGAGGTTTTGATGTTGGCGTGCTGTGCCACTTTTTCTCCACACATAGTGTTGTGTGTTTCTTCCAAACAACTCAACTTTGGTTTCATCTGTCCACAGAATATTTTGCCAGTACTGCTGTGGAACATCCAGGTGCTCTTGTGCAAACGTGCAGCAATGTTTTTTTTTGGACAGCAGTGGCTTCCTCTGTGGTATCCTCCCATGAAATCCATTCTTGTTTAGTGTTTTACATATCGTAGATTCGCTAACAGGGATGTTAGCATATGCCAGAGACTTTTGCAAGTCTTTAGCTGACACTCTAGGATTCTTCTTCACCTCATTGAGCAGTCTGCGCTGTGCTCTTGCAGCCATCTTTACAGGACGCCCACTCCTAGGGAGAGTAGCAGCAGTGCTGAACTTTCTCCATTTATAGACAATTTGTTTTACCATGGACTGATGAACAGCAAGGCTTTTGGAGATACTTTTCTAACTCTTTTCAGCTTTATGCAAGTCAACAATTCTTAATCGTAGGTCTTCTGAGAGCTCTTTTGTGCAAGGCATCATTCACATCAGGCAATGCTTCTTGTGAAAAGCAAACCCAGAACTGGTGTGTGTTTTTTATAGGGCAGGGCAGCTGTAACCAACACCTCCAATCTCATCGATTGGACTCCAGTTGGCTGACACCTCACTCCAATTAGCTCTTGGAAATCTCATTAGTCTAGGGGTTCACATACTTTTTCCACCTGCACTGTGAATGTTTACATGGTGTGTTCAATAAAAACATGGTAACATTTAATTCTTTGTGTGTTATTAGTTTATCATTCCAAAAGGGTTCACATACTTTTTTTTGCAACTGTAGAAATACTCAATGCATTATGACCATTGCATTCATATGAGCAGTTTCCACCTTAGCATGTTAGCACTTATAAATGCCTTGAAATCACCATCTGCAATTCAGAGCAGGTTTAATTTAAAGAATTGAAAGGCATCCTAGAAGGAAGACTCACCATATACTGCACAAGCTAAGACTAGGGGACTAGCTTTGACTTTTGTTTTCAGCACACTGAAGTATGCAGCAGACGTTATCACTGCAATAATGAGACCAATGCATTGTAGTTAATTCATTAACATCTGCTTGTAAAGCCTAATAAGTCCAAAAATAGGATTTTTGTACTCACTGTAAAATCCGTTTCTCTGGCATCCATGGACTGACACAGCGTGTCTTATACACCTTTACACGTGGGTTATGTCCCTGCTTGCAGGAGAAGACCTAGGCAGAATGTGAGATGTTATACATACATTCTAAACAGCCAGAGCTGAACAGCCCCGCCCAGGGGGGCGGTCCCTCCGGCATAACCCTCCCACTGCAGTCAGCAGACCTCAGTTCGTAACAAAGCAGTACAAACTCGAAAAGAAGGGTGGGTGCTGTGTCAGTCCATGGATGCCAGAGAAACGGATTTTACGGTGAGTACAAAAATCCTATTTTCTCTTGTCATCCATGGACTGACACAGCATGTCTTATACACCTTTACACGTGGGATGTCCCAAAGCAGTGTCAAGAGGGATGGGAGCAGTATAAATGGAAAACCAAAAACTTCACTCCAAACAAGGCAGAGCTCCTCAACGGAGGAGTTGCAACATCAAACAGCGGCCTGCAACACCTTGCGGCCGAAGGAAGCATCCGAATATGCAGCCACATCAACCTTATAAAACTTAGAAAAGGTATGAACAGACGACCAGGTCGCCGCCTTGCACACTTGTGCAACCGACGCTTGATGTCGGAAAGCCCAGGAAGCACCAATTGCCCTGGTGGAATGTGCCGTAACCGGAAAGGGAGGCGCCCGCCCCTTGAGAGCATAAGCTTGAATGACGGTTTGTCTGATCCACCTAGAAATGGTGGCAGACGAAACCGTTTGGCCCTGTTTTGGACCAGAGACAGCCACAAATAGCGAGTCAGACTTCCGAATAGAGGCAGTAGCAGACAGGTACACCCGCAAGGCTCGTACCACATCCAAAGTGTGAAGCGCAAACTCTCTGAGATGCGATGGGTGAGGACACAAGGACGGGAGGACAATGTCCTCATTTAAGTGGAAGGCCGAGACCACCTTTGGCAGAAAAGAAGGTCACGGACGTAACACCGCCTTATCCTTATGGATGACCAAAAAGGGCGACTTGCAGGACAAGGCCGCCAACTCAGACACTCGTCTAATGGAAGTAATGGCCACCAAGAAGGCCACCTTCTGAGACAAAGTCAAGAGGGGAATATCTCTAATATTCTCAAAGGGAGGTTCCTGGAGAACCGAGAGCACCAAATTCAGATCCCACGGGGGGAGAGGAGGCTTGACAGGGGGGAGCACATGGCGAACCCCCTGCACAAAGGTGCTAACCAAGGGATGACCCGCCAGCGGTCGCTGAAAGAAAATGGCCAAGGCCGAAATCTGACCCTTAATGGTACTCAAAGCGAGCTTTTGGGTCACGCCACGCTGCAGAAAATGCAGGATTCTGGGAACGGAATACGTTCGTGGGCGCCAGTCCAGCTCTTCACACATGGCGATGTAAGCTCTCCAAGTACGGTGATAGATCTTTCTGGAGGAAGACTTCCGTGCCCTTAACATGGTCGAAATGACCGAATCCGAGAGACCTCGGTCTCTCAGCACCTGGCTTTCAATAACCATGCCGTTAAAGCCAGAGACTGTAAAGCAGGATGAAATATAGGACCTTGAGACAGAAGGTCCCCCCGTATTGGTAACCGCCAGGGAACGTCTGCGACGAGACGTACCAGATCGGCGTACCAGTGACGCCGAGGCCAATCCGGAGCAACGAGGATCACCGGAATTCCCTCGGTCGCTACCCTGCGGAGCAGGTGAGGGAGCAACTGCAGCGGAGGATAAACGTATATCAGGTGATACTGACCCCATGGGGCCACCAACGCATCCGCCCAGGGAACCCTGGATCTGGCCACAAACCTCGACACCTTGCGATTGAGTCGAGAGGCTATCAGGTCCACATCCGGCGTGCCCCACCGTCTGCAAAGGAGTTGAAAGACCTCCGGGCGCAAGGACCACTCTCCCTGGTCCAGCGTCTGGCGACTTAGATAGTCCGCCTGCCAATTGTCTATGCCCGGAATGTAGACGGCCGACAGAGCCGGCACGCTTCTTTCGGCCCACCTCAGGATGCGGGCGACCTCAGAAGCCGCAGCTGAGCTCCGAGTCCCCCCTTGATGGTTGACATACGCCACTGCTGTGGCGTTGTCCGATTGGATCCTGATGGAGTGACCCTGTAGTTTCTCCGACCATGAGGAGAGGCACAGTCTGATTGCCCGTATCTCCAGCACATTGATCGGTAAGAGGGCTTCGTCCGGAGTCCAAAGCCCTTGGGCCGACAGGACTCCCCAGACTCCCCCCCCAGCCCGTCAGGCTGGCGTCCGTCGTGATCACCGTCCATTGGATGGGGAGGAACGACTTCCCGGACCGAAGAGCCGGGGACCTCAACCACCATGTCAGGGACGCCCTGACCAGGCGACTCACCTGGATCTGAAGATCCAAGGACAACGGGGATTTGTCCCAAGTGGACAAGATCTCTTTCTGTAAAGCCCTGTTGTGCGCTTGGGCATAAGGAATGGCCTCGAAGGAGGCCACCATGAGTCCCAGGACTCTCATGCAAAAGCGGATTGACGACCATTTTCGGGACGTCAGCACCCGTACTGCAGACTGAAGTGTCAGTAGTTTGTCTGGAGGTAGGAAGACTCTTGCCTCCAAGGAGTCCAGAATCAGACCTAGATACTCCAGACGCTGAGTCGGGACTAGAACAGACTTCTGAACGTTCAGGAGCCACCCAAACTCCCTGAGGGTCTGACTGACGATAGTCACACTTTCTTCCAATTCTGAGCCACTGTCTGCTCTTAGAAGAAAATCGTCCAGATAGCCTACGATAGCAATGCCTCGCTGTCTCAGCAAAGCTAGGACCGGAGCAAGCACCTTGGTGAACACCCTCGGTGCCGAGGCTAGGCCGAAGGGAAGAGCCACAAATTGATAGTGGACTTCGCCGACCGCAAAGCGCAGAAACTTCTGGTGGCTTGCGCAGATCGGAACATGCAAGTAGGCGTCCTTGATGTCCAAGGATGCCAGAAAATCCCCTTGATGGAGTGTAGCGATCACCGTGCGAATGGATTCCATGCGGAATTTTTGCACCTTCACGAAGGCATTCAGGGCCTTGAGGTCCAGGATTGGCCGAACCCCGTCCTTTCTTGGAACAACAAACAGATGATTCGAGTAGAACCCCTGAAACCTTTCCTGGGACGGAACCGGCACAATTACTCCGGACCCGATCAAATCCTGTACAGCCCCCAGAGGGCTGCCCGACGGGCAGGAAGGAGAGGGAGATTTGAGGGAAAGAATCTGTCTGGGGCCAGGAGTGGAACTCTATTCTGTATCCTGAGGTGACCATCTCGCACACCCACCGGTCGGAGATCCGGGAGGTCCACCGATCCGTGAACCTGCGAAGTCGTCCCCCCACCCCAGAGACGGGCGGGGGCAAGACTTCACGCGGAGGCGGGCTTGGGAGCCGGCTTGTTCGGCTTACGCACCCAGGGGCGCTTGTGCCCACCAGCCGCACTGTTGTCAGTCTGGGATGGCTTACCCGTGGACTCTGACGGACGAAAAAAAAACCTTTTTTGCTGGAAAGGAAGGACCCGGTTTACGTCGGGCCTCCTTACCCTTGATAGTTTGAGGAAGGAGAGTGCTTTTACCTCCCGTGACATCCTTGATGATGTCATCCAGAGCAGCACCAAAAAGTCTACCACCCTTAAAAGGTAGATCCGTCAGGAGCTTCTTAGAGGCTAGGTCAGCAGACCAGCATTTCAACCAGATGAGACGACGCAATACCACCGCCGAGACAGAGGCCCTGGATATTAAAGGGGCCGCGTCCAACGTGGCGTCGCACACATATATCGGACCCTGCACCATCTGGTGGGCCAGAGCAATAGTGTCTGGAGGAAGGTTATACTCCTGCACAGTTTGGTGCAAAATTTTTGCCCATTCCGTGAGTGTCTGAGACACAAGGGTCGCCGCTACTACTGGCCGTAGGGCGGATCCCAACAAGGCGAACATGGCTCTACTCACCACTTCTGACCTCCTGTCAGTGGGGTCCTTAAACACAGGAGTCCCCTCCATCGGGAGAGTGGTGGCCTTGTTTAAACGGGCGACTGGAGGGTCAACCACCGGGGGAGAAGCCCACTTTTTAAGCAGGGCGTCTTCAAAGGGGTATCTAATAGACAAACGCTGCGGGACCATGAAAGTCTTCTGCGGCTTTTCCCAGACCTGGTCAATGAGCTGGTCAAAGAAAGGTACATATGGAAAAACCTTTTTAGAAGGCTTGGTCTTAAAAGAACCAAAAGGAGACTGTATCCGCCTGAGGTTCTGCAGTCACAGCATTTAGCTTGAGAGTGTCCCTCACAGCATCAATGAGTTCACTAACAAGCGCCCTGTCATCTACTGACTCAGAACTGGAGTCTTCCTCACAAGGAATGTCCTGTTCAAAACCATCCAAATATTCAGAGCTAGGGTCCTGAGCAGCAATAGCTAGGCCCATATCTGAATCAGAGCACTCCCCTTGTGGAGATAAAGTGGGGAGAGGGCGCTTTTTTGCTCCCTTGTGCTCACACACAGCTTCCATCCTGGTCAGAAATGATTCCAGGACTGCCGACAACTGGTCCATAGGGACCGCAGGTGCTGGAGCACTGGCTGCTGCCTCTGGCATGTTAGGGGAAGCTGGTGACTGACTCCATAATGTCCCCCTCTGAGACCACCCACAGGCTGTGCTGACTGAAGTAGGGGAATGCCCAGGGGACCCACCAACCTGACCAGGACCGATCGGTTCCGCTGCCCTGTCTCTCCGCGCCGCGCTGCTCAGCGTGAGTGAGCTGAGAGGAGAGAGACTGTGAGGAGATTCGCGCCGTTCCTGAGTGGCGCTAGATGCCGAGCTAGAAGAAGGTGCGGCTACAAGAAAATGGCCGCCGCAATGTGCTCTGGCGGACCACGGCAAGATGGCCGGCAATGTAAAAAACAGCAGAGTCACCAAACATGGCGCCGAACGGCGCCCAGGCCCCTCACTCTCAAATAAACAGCCCCAGCGAAATGCAGAGCAGCATGAGCCCCCCCCCCCAGGACAGTATGGCCCCCAGGCACCCCACACAGTACAGCACCAGCGAAGTGCACAGAGAGTGACATTAAAAAACACAGGGGGAGACAGGGAAATCCCCCACACAAGAAACACACAGCATGTACTCACCTGCAGCCATGAGAGACTACTTACCCGTCCCCTGAGGGACCCACTGGTGTGTTTCTGACAGAACTATCACAGTGCGGTACTGAGTAGCTGTCGGCCCGGTCCACCGCAAAAGATACAGCCGGACTGTTCTATCTTGAGAGGACCGCGGAGCTGGAAGCCCACCGGCCACCCCTGGAGTCGTGGGGCATGTCGTGAACTGAGTCTCACGCACACAAGGCGAGGATCAGCACGCTCGATGGTCGGACAGGGAAGACTACGAGGATATCTTGTACCCAACCTGTTGCCCAGCCGACAGTTGATAGAAGATCTCAAAAGAAAAAAAATAGGAAAAAATTCCAAAAGGAATAAAAAATAGGTCAGGAGACTGGCTCCTGAGAGAGCCACGTCTTCTCCTTCTGCTAGGCAGAAAAAAACTGAGGTCTGCTGACTGCAGTGGGAGGGTTATGCCGGAGGGACCGCCCCCCTGGGCGGGGCTGTTCAGCTCTGGCTGTTTAGAATGTATGTATAACATCTCACATTCTGCCTAGGTCTTCTCCTGCAAGCAGGGACATAACCCACGTGTAAAGGTGTATAAGACACGCTGTGTCAGTCCATGGATGACAAGAGAAATTTTCCTTTTATCATTTTCCAGTGAAGCTCTGAATTTGCTGTGGGGAACATTGGTCTTTTATGGGATGTATATTTCCCAGAGCACAAACTGAAAAATAAGAAACTACCAGCCCTCACGTTTATGAAGCTGACATTAAGCTCCTTTGCAGTGTAGCCACGCTGAAGATTTCGGCGAGCATAGACATCATAATCTCGTACAATCCTAGTAATAATGTCAGATGTAGAGATTCCTTCTGTGCGCTGGGTTGGTGCAAACATTCCTGTGTAAATGAGAGTAAAAAATTGAATTTTCTGCTACATCGTTTCATACATAATGATATAAAAATATACACATTTCTGTGCGTGCTTTATGGCCTGTAAGGCTCCGTTCACGACTTTGATGCGACTTTACACAATCTGGCACTCCAGTTGCAGCAAAGTAGTGCAGGAACCTTTTTAAACTTGACGTGACTAAGTTTCATAGATTTAAACAGGTTCCATTGAAATCAATGGGCTATGACTTGCCATGCGACTTTATGTGTCCAAGGTCGCACAGGTGTGAACAGAGCCTTATGGTAGAAGAGACTGACCTGCGTCTTTTATGTGCTGGTAAACGTCATCGCTTTCTGCAGATGAGTAAGGGATATCATCATGTGCCACAAAGTCAATCTGTGAAGGGAGGAAAACATTACAAACAAAAGGTTAGATGAAAAACATTTTCACGTTTATAAATTAATGAAAATAAATATTGTAAAGTGCCATTCTGTCAGGATGATGTATATTAGAAAAAATTAAAACTATTATTAGGACTTCTTCATTGGGTATATTCTCTAGCTTTTATCCCATCTAGTTGAGTAGATCTGTTATTATTGATTTGGTTTATTTATCTAGTGCAGGCATTCTGCAAAGCTCTACAATGTTATGACATTCATGCTTGTCCCTACTGCCAAAAGGAATATACAACTGAAATGGGTCTACCAGTTACATCCTATAGGGTTAAAAGAGAAGTATGTTTTTTATTTTATTTGCCCATTATACTTACCAAGGTGGATTTTGCATCTGTCCCCCGCCGCCTCTGCACTGAGAACTGAGCCATCGAATATCGCTGATAGCTCGGTTCTCTCAGCTCCCCGAGCAGAGAGCTGGTGCCTGCCAGTCAGCAGCTCTCCTCTCTGCTCCTCCACGCTCACTGGAGTGCTAAGCTGTGGAGGGGCGGGGAACAGCCATCTCAGTCTCTCAGCAGGTCGCCGAGTGGATGAGACAGGCATCAGTCCAGGCACCTGGCGGATCCAGACTTTGTCACGATGATCCGGTGCCTGGACTGATCTGTCTGACGTTAGCAGGGAGAGGACTTCAGTCAGCTCTCTGATGAAAATGGGTCACAGGAGTGCAAAATGAATTGCACTCCTGTGACCCATAGGAGAAGTCCAGCCAAATGAGCTCAGACTGGACTTTTTTTTTAATGCTGAGTGGAAATCAATTAATGGATCCGTATGCGTTTTGGGGGTGTGACAAAACAATAGCAAACCCACAAACACAAGCAGAACAGAAAAACTTGGTTCTGATACAATCCTGCTGGCAAAAAAACTCAAGTCCCCAGTGCTGCAAGGCTAAACCATTAAGCCATCACCAAGCCCCATGCTGTAGCAGCGAAATGTACTTCCAGAAATTGTGTTTAAATGAAAATTATACTTCAGCCTCAACTGTGTTGTTTGAAGAGGCAAATCAGTGAAGTGATCAAGTGTACATTCACCTGCATGCACATATTGTGGATATTCTTAAAACTGGTAATGGCTGATGGGTCATGCCTGCTCCAACTATTATTTCAGAGAGGCAACCTTGTGGAGTGGATCCTCTCTCACCCTGTGCTCCTCAAGGAATTCTGGGGTGAGCGTCCATGGTGCGTTCCTCACCACCTCATCTACGTAGCGACAGTGCTGAACTGCATCATACCGTTCTTCCTCATTCATCACTGTGAAGCCCTTCAGGTTATGTGTCAACTCATCACTACAGACTAAAAAAAGAAGTCATCTAATTGGATCAATTCACAGCACTACTAGAACATTTCATTAAACAAACATACAATGTGCTAACAAAGGGTACATGAATGCTATGTATAAAAAAGTGTCAAGGGCTAAACTGTAATCCTTCAATATACAGTGGTTCCATCTTTAATGCATACAAAGTCATATCAGACCAAAAAGTGTTAAAAAGAACCATTGGCAAGCAAAGTAAACGTTGGCATGGAAGAGTAAACACAGTATGGATAAAATGCGTTTTCCATATGAACTCAGTAGTGCTCTAGTCTTAGATGCAAACCAATGTGCAGACACTTTGTATGCTTAACTTCCAGAGGAAATGTAGACATGCCTTTTCCTTTCACCTCTATGAGAGAAGCTTTTGTATACCTCATATAAGCTGAGCAAAGTCAGCAACACAGCCCACAAAGTTCCTTGTGTGGTTCCAAATTCAGCAAAATGGTCAACAAAATGTACAACTCTCAGCAGCCACATGTCCCCTAAGTCTGCCTTCCTGCCAAAGACTTGCCTTACCTCCTACAATCAGGTATGTGTTAGGAAAGAGATTCTTTGCTTGCATTAAAGCTCGGGCGTGTCCAGAGTGGAATAAGTCGAAGATACCATCCGCATAAACCCTCACTGGTCTGTCAGCTGCAGAAACATAAAAAGAACACAAAATATTATTATTATAGGTCTGCCATGCAGAAACTACGCAAAACAAAAGGTGTGCTGAGTGCAGTTGTTGCTAATTTGAGATTTCAGGTTTAATTTTTACAGTGCAGTTGAAATAATTTTTCTATGCTATATAAGCATCAGTCATTCTATTCCCCACCTTCAGAAATAGGTCACAGGGATGTTGTAGCTTAGAAAAAAGAAAGCTGGCCCTGGGCCAGAGCGCATATATGTTATATGGTTGCTTTTGTTGGTCAGCTTGCTTGCCATATTACCGAGGCAAACTTTCCAAAAATGGTGGCCCGAGCACAAAATTTAGAACATTATCCTGCAATAGTAGACTTCAGCCATCATTTTGGCATAGTCTGGTTTCTGTCAACAGCTAAATGCCTCCATCAGCAACACAAGCTACATTACTGATGCCCCTCTGTTGACCTCAAGGCCTGAGTTAGAAACCTATCAGATTGCATGCATTCAAAGTAAAATACTGGTAGGTGGCTGTGGGCAACAGTGCAAGGTGCGCTCTCTCTGGACTTTTATGTCCCGCACGTGTGAATGGCTGATTATTTATCCCAGCAGTTTTTCTCTAGAAATCATTCGATAGTATACTAAGTGGAAGGAAGGGTCTTCCTGTTACGAAGTGAGTTACTACATTTTCTAAAAAACAAAAAACACACAACACTGTATATACGGTGCATCCGGAAAGTATTCACAGCGTTCCACTTTTTCCACATTTTATGTTACAGCCTTATTTGAAAAAGGATTCAATTCATTATTTCCCCTACAAATTCTACAAACAATACCCCATAATGACAACGTGAAAGAAGTTTGTTTGAAATCTTTGCAAATTTATTGAAAATAAAAAATGGGAAAAGAAAATCCCATGAACATAAGTATTCACAGCCTTTGCTCAAGGCTTTGTTGAAGCACCTTTGGCACCAATTACAGCCTCAAGTCTTTTTGAGTATGATGCTACAAGCTTCACACACCTATTTTTGAGCAATTTCTCCCATTGTTCTTTGCAGGACCCCTCAAGCTTCATCAGGTTGGATGGGGGGCATCGGTGCACAGCTATTTTCAGATCTTTTCAGAGATGTTCAATCGGGTTCAAGTCTGGGCCACTCAAGGACATTCACAGAGTTGTCCCATAGCGACCAATTTGTCGTCTTGGCTGTGTGCCTGGGGTCGCTGTCCTGCTGGAAGATGAACCTTCACCCCAGTCCGAGGTCCAGAGTGCTCTGGAGCAAGTTTTCAACAAGGATATCTCTGTACATTGCTGCATTCATCTTTTCCTCAAACTTGACTAATCTCCCAGTTCCTGCAGCTCAAAAACCATCACCACAGCATGATGCTGGCATCACCATGCTTCACTGTAGGGATGGTATTGGCCAGGTGATGAGCGGTGCCTGGTTTCCTGCAGACATGACACTTGCCGTTCAGGCTAAAGAGTTCAATCTTTGTTTCATCAGACCAGAGATTTTTGCTTCTCATGGTCTGAAAGTCCTACAGGTGCCTTTTGGCAAACTCCAGGCGGGCCGTCATGTGCCTTTTACTGAGAAGTGGCTTCCGTTTGGCCACCCTACCATACAGGCCTGATAGGTGGAGTGCTGCAGAGATGGTTGTTCTTCTGGAAGGTTCTCCTCTCTCCACAGAGAAACGCTGGAGTTCTGTCAGAGTGACCATCGGGTTCTTGGTCACCTCCCTGACTAAGGCCCTTCTCCCCCGATCGCTCAGTTTGGCCCTCACGGCCCGCTTTAGGAAGAGTCTTGGTGGTTCCAAAATTCTTCCATTTACAGATGGAGGTGACTGTACTCATTGGGTCCTTCAATGCTGCAAATATTTCTCTGTACCCTTCCCCAGATCTGTGCCGCAATACAATCCTGTCTCAGAGGTCTACAGACAATTCCTTGGACTTCATGGCTTGGTTTGTGCTCCAACATGCACTGTTAACTGTGGGACCTTATATAGACAGGTGTGTGCCTTGGCAAATCATGTCCAATCAACTGAAAACTCCCCCACCAATGTATGTGAATTTACCACAGATGGACTCAATCAAGTTTTACAAACATCTCAAGGATGATCAGTGGAAACAGGATGCACCTGAGCTACATTTTTAGTGTCATGGTAAGGCTGGGTTCACACTAGTGCGACACGACATCCGTCCTACTTTGGATCCGACTTTGCCCTGCGACATGAAGCCAACATATGTCCGACTTTCAATGAACGAGGATCCGACTTGGATCCCCGCCAATAGCAGGCACTGTGTTTGGTATGAACCTTGAGGGGGAACTCCAGGCCAAATTTTAAATTAAAAAAACTGGCGTGGGTTCCCCTCCAGAGGCATACCAGGCCCTTGGGTCTGGTCTGGATTTAAACGGGCGCCCCTACGCCGAAAAAACGGCGTGGGGGTCCCCCCAAAATCCAAACCAGACCCTTATCCGAGCACACAACCTGGCCGGCCGCAGGGGAAGAGGGGGGGGGGGGACGAGAGAGCGGCCCCCCCTCCCTCCTGAACCGTACCAGGCCGCATGCCCTCAACATGGGGGGGTTTGGTGCTCTGGGGCAGGGGGGCGACCTGTGGCCCCCCCCACCCCAGAGCACCCTGCCCCCATGTTGATGAGGACAGGGCCTCTTCCCGACAACCCTGGCCGTTGGTTGTCGGGGTCTGCGGGCGGGGAGCTTATCGGAATCCGGGAGCCCCCTTCAATAAGGGGGCCCCCAGATACCGGCCCCCCCACCCTATGTGAATGAGTATGGGGTACATCGTACCCCTACCCATTCACCTGGTGGAAAAAAATTGCAATAAAAAAACACTACACAGGTTTTTTAAGTATTTTATTACACAGCTCCGGCGCTCTTCTTCCGACTTCCGGGGTCTTTTCCGACTTCGGGGGTCTCCGGCCCCTCCGCTAACTTCTTTAGCTCTCTCGCTGGTGGAGGGGCCGGGCTTCCCGTCGCCGTCGGCTTCTTCTTCCCTCTTCTCCTCCTCGATGTTGACGCGTCGCTTCTTCCCGCTGTAATACTGGCTCTCCGCTCCGCATTAATATAGGCTTCTCATGACGTCACAGTCACATGTTCCGGGGCACATGGCCCCGGAGCATGTGACTGTGACGTCATGGGAACATGTGACTGTGACATCATGAGAAGCCTATATTAATGCTATAAAGAAGTTAGCGGAGGGGCCGGCAGAAGGACAACGGAGAGCCGGACGAGACAACGGGAAGACCGGGCCTCTGTTAGCAAGAGAGCTAAAAAGAAGTTAGCGGAGGCCCGGCGGAAGAAAGAACCGGAGAGCGCGGCGACGATACCGGAGACCCCCGAAGTCGGAAAAGACCCCCAGAAGTCGGAAGAAGAGGGCCGGAGTCGGAAGAAGACCCCCGGAGCTGTGTAATAAATTACTTAAAAAACCTGTGTAGTGTTTTTTTATTGCAATTTTTTTCCACCAGGTGAATGGGTAGGGGTACGATGTACCCCATACTCATTCACATAGGGTGGGGTCGGGATCTGGGGGCCTCCCTTATTAAAGGGGGGCTCCCGGATTCCGATAAGCTCCCCGCCCGCAGACCCCGACAACCAACGGCCAGGGTTGTCGGGAAGAGGCCCTGTCCTCATCAACATGGGGGCAGGGTGCTCTGGGGTGGGGGGGCCACAGGTCGCCCCCCTGCCCCAGAGCACCAAACCCCCCATGTTGAGGGTATGCGGCCTGGTACGGTTCAGGAGGGAGGGGGGGCCGCTCTCTCGTCCCCCCCTCTTCCCCTGCGGCCTGCCAGGTTGTGTGCTCGGATAAGGGTCTGGTTTGGACTTTGGGGGGACCCCCCACGCCGTTTTTTCGGCGTAGGGGTGCCCGTTCAAATCCAGACCAGACCCAAGGGCCTAGTATGCTCCTGGAGGGGAACCCACGCCGGTTTTTTATTTAAAATTTGGCGTGGAGTTCCCCCTCAAGAGCAGCAGAGCACAAGTCGCATGCCAAAGTCGGACCATGCAAGACTGCGGTCCGACTTTGATCCGACTTCAATGATAGTCAATGGGCTGAAGTCGGATCAAAGTTGGACCAAAGTAGTACAGGGAGCATTCTCAAAGTCGGACCGACATGTGTCAGACCAGTTAAGACGGCTCCCATAGGGAAACATTGATTTTCACACGTCATGCGACATGAGCTCCCAATGTCGGAGCGTTTGTCGCCCCAGTGTGAACCAGGCCTAAAGGCTGAGAATACTTTTGTACATGTGATTTTTCATTTTTAATAAATGTTCAAAGATTTCCCAAAAACTTTTTTCACGTTGTAATTATGGGGTATTGTTTGTAGAATTTCGAGGAAAATAACGGATTGAATCAATTTTGGAATAAGGCTGTAACATAACAAAATGTGGAAAAAGTGAAGCACTGTGAATACTTTCCGGATGCACTGTATACACAGTATAACTGACATGGAAAAGGTTGTTTTTTTTTAATATACATTTGGAATGAATCTAGTTTTTGCTTGTAAAATGATGTCTGTTGGATTATGAAATAATCTTAGCCTTTATGCAATTAGCACAGCAGTTGGCCAGGTATGATGAAATTCTGCAATACAGTGTACTCAGCTCATAAAGAATAATGGATGAAATTAGCCAGAAATGTTAACCCTTCCGTGCCCAGAAGTCATTAAATCCTAGATCTCCAGGCCAAATTTTGCAGTGTCATTTAACCTGGCTATAGATCTATGATCAATTTGCTCACCTAAATATTTTTTTTTTTTTTTTTTATGCAAGGACACCTAGAGATTTAATTTGGTACATTGTTTTAATAAAGAAACTCATTTTATGTTCTCTATATAAAAAAAACATGGTTAGAAAGTTATTTTTTAATACTATACTTGTATCCATATGTACAGTATCAAACAGAAGCACACTGCTATTTAGAGGTTGCAGTGGCATCAGCAATTTTTTTTTTTTATTTCTGAGTAAAAGTTTTAAGTTGAATGTGATCACTATGTCACCGCCGAAAAACAGTCTCTTTGGGCCCCAATCATTGGAGGGGACTGAAGCTGTCAGTGACAGATGGGTTTGACCGATACTAGCTATGCAAAGTGTTGGTGGGTAGCTTTTAAGGGGCATTTATTATTGAACACCAAGGCCCCAGTACTCTATAATGTGAGCAAAGATTGGTGAAAAGGTAATAACAGTGATATGTGCTAGCCTCACTATAAATAGCAGCCCATTTGTTAGTCAGTTTTTTTGTTCAATCGGCAACTGACCCGATTCCCTCATCCACACATTCAGGGTGGATGAGGGAATCTTCCCCATGGTCATTGTAATCTGACAGCAAGGAGGTTTCCCCACTGTCAGATTACACAGATCAGAACTGCAGTCTGTAGCCTGCAGCGCTGATGGAGCAGGGAAAATCCGACTGGGCTATTGTACAAAAGATGATCAGTAAGTAGATCAACTTTTTTTGGGGGGGGGGGAGTGGGGGCTTCAGTAGGAGTGGGACTTCCTGTCCCACTTCCTCCTTCTGCCCAGGGACGACTTAGGCGACTCGTCATATCGCCTAAGGTGACCCCCTCCCTGTAGGCGATCACCTGGGACACGTGACAGGTTCCAGGCGATCGCCTGTCCACTCAGGGAGCGCAAGCACCGCTTGCGCATGCACAGTGAGTGCCCGGCCGTGAAGCCGAAAGCTGTCACAGCCGAGTGCCCACAGTTAGAATGGAGGTGCTGGCGGAGAGGGGGGGGAGCGGAGCTCCGGGCGGCCGCGTCGTTGGACAGTGGAACAGATAAGCGTCTGTTTATTAAAAGCCAGCACCTACACTTTTTGTAGCTGCTGACTTTTAATAAACATAAAAAAGGCTGGAACTCCCCTTTACATTGTCCCAGGCTATCATTATCTTCTGCAGTACATCTCCAACTAAACCTGTACTATGTCCACAGCCTCTGACCATAATTTTGGTCTATTCTCAGTGTACAGCCTGGCTCTGTACTCAGCATATGCATAAGTTACAACATCAGAAGCCATCCAACAGCCAAAGGGGAATACAACAGGACCCAGAAGAATTGTTGGCAGGGGGCACAGCAGTTTCAGATTCCTGGACCCATCATCATTGAAGGACAGCGCAGTTGAAGGCCATTGTGCACCATAATCTGCAAGTATGTTGTGAACTTGCATGTGATAATGAAAACTCCCCCACCAATGTATGTATTTCTTTTTTAGCAAGCAAGAAGGGTGGGTCTAAGCACCTTTAGGTGCCTGGTAATAAAACAGTTAATAAATATGTTTTTCTACATTAAAAGGTTTTCCTTAAATCTGAGAAGCCTTTTGACAAAAGCTATGAAACCTTTTAAAAGAGGGGTGGTCTCACTGGTTTCCATAATTCGTCTCAGTCATTTATGAAATGGAGTGGGGTTGTCTTGCTTTACCTGCTTGACTCTTTAGAATGTAAAATTAATAGCTACATGCAGAATCCAGTGGTAAAGGTACACCACTGTAGTTATGAGCTCCATATGGAAGGCAAAGACCACACCTAACCCCTAGGCTGCATCCAGGGCTGTCACTTCACACAAATTAAGTTGAGCAGGTGTTGAACATACTTAAAAATAGTATGCAAGCCTGTGACCCCTCGCAATGACACCTTCCATCAAAGACTTGTCAGAAATACATTTTGTGTGTGGACAGACTGAAGTCATTCTCAGCATCTTGCTTGGTGGAGCAACGGAAGAGATGAATGAGATGCTACAGGACTTTTGATTGCCCTTTAGCAGATTTCCAGCAAAAGCACTTTACTGCAGTTACTGTCAGATTTGGCACAAATGCTTACAGCTAATGCAGATGAATTTAAACTTCCTTGCCACCATTTATGTTTCAGAGAAAAGTGCCATTTATTGACACAGTGGCTGGAGACTCGAATAACAGATAAGTAATGTAGTAATGAGAAAAACAGTACTTATTATGGTAGACTGTTGAGAAATACTGCTTTAAAGAATGGCTTGTTGAATCAGTACTGCGATTTGAAAAGGGAAGTTCTTAATGTTAAAATAATCACGTTGTATCATGATCTGTCCTTAACTGTTATGTTATGAGCATATTACAGATGGTCACTGAGCAATTCATAACACACTGGTATGCATTATTTCTCAATCACACAATATTTTAAGTGGACACATGATTTGGTCAAGTGTAAGCTAAAAATGGACCTTGGCAGCATAGGTTCCTAGACAAATAGGATAGAAGCCAAAGCTGGAAACAATCATGTATCTGACCAGGGACAGAAGGAAAATAGGGGAGGCAGGGCATAACCTGACCAGAATAGGGAGAAGCGAGAGTTATGGCACAAGGGATTAGGATTGTGGACTGGGAGGAGAGAAGGCAGTGGGATCTGATTATGGACAGATAAAGGAAAATGAGTAGGATTGGAACATTAACTATTAGGAAAATAGGTAAAGAATGTAGTGTGGGGAGGTAGGAGTTGCCAAAAAGGAAAAAAAAAAAAAAAAAAGCATACATTGGGGTAGAGGAGATCTGTCAGAAATTGTAAAATGGAAGGATGAGGGAGATTCCAGAAAATGCTCTAGATAAACAGAGGTGAGCCAGTGATGCTTTTGCAGACAGTGCGTTTACAGCTGTGAGAGAAGCTAGTATACCAATGAGAAAAGGAGGTGAAACACAGGGGTATGGAGGATGTTTAGTATTTTGGACATGGCTGAGGGAACAACATGCAGTTGGGACATAAAGACGGATAAAGAAGCTCTTATATCACCATCGCTGTGCAAAATTACAGGACACAGAGGAGGTATATGTGTTTTAATGTAACATTCCAGGTATTAGACTTCAACCCCGAATGACAGGGTACGTTACAATTTCCCTTTACATCATACAGGGTAAAGGGCTGAAATGGAGATGTCCTGTGATCATCTAGCCAGGGCTGAGGATCATGTAATGTAAGCAGTTGAATAAAACTGGGAATTGTGTGTTTCGGGCAGCTGATCAGGAATGATCACTCAAAATCTAGAGGTTTCACTATACCCTAAGCAATCACAGGACTTAAAGTGGTTGTAAAGGTACAAGTTTTTTTTTAACCTTAAAGTGATACTAAAGTCTCATTTTTTTTCTTTAAATATAACAAACATGTCATACTGATATGCCTGTGTAATGGCTTTGCACAGAGCAGCCTGGATCCTCCTCTTCTTGAGTCCCTCGTCAGCACTCCTGTCCCCTCCTACCCAAGTCGAGAGGCAGCTCTGCGTGTTCATTCAGACAGAGCCACGGTACGGGCCCGTTCCTCTCTCTTCTCATTGGCTGACTTTGACAGCAATGGGAGCCAATGGCGCCGATGCTGTGTCTGGGCCAATCAGGAGGGAGAGTCCCTCGTGCACATCGCTGGATCAGGATGGGGCTCAGGTAGGTATTAGGGGGGCTGCTGCACACAAAAAGTTTTTTATCTTAATGCATAGAATGCTTTAAAGATGAAAAAAGCTTGTGCCTTTACAACCACTCTCCGCATTAAGGGAAAAAAAACTTCCATGGTGCATCTCCCCAGCCCCCCCCCCCTTATAATTGCCTGAGCCGATCTAGAATCAGCAATGTGCATGAGAGCAGAGGCTCATACTGCTGTCAATCACAGCCAGTGAGGAGGGAGCAGGAGGCAGGGTCAAGCCCTGCTGTGTGTCTTATGGATGCAGGGTTCAGGAGCGATCACACACACACACGCCCCAAAACAAGGAAACCTTGGCGCACCAGCGGGGGACCCAAGAAGAGGATTGGGGCTGCTCTGGGCAAAATCATTGCACAGAGCAGGTAAGTAGGACATGTTTGCTATAAAAAAAAATTAAAATACATTTAAGAATCACTTTAAAGTGTCAGAATGTAAAATATATATATATTTATCAAAGATACAGTATAGACATACATATACACATTCACTGTATATGTATAGATATTTATCAGTAAACAGTTAAAACAGAAAAGCAGACAATGTTTAGAAATGACGGGTAAGGGTATCCTGAAACTTGAAATTACTAGTTAGAGCTGAAATACTGTGCTAAAACAATGAGCTACAGAGTGATTTACTACTTAGAGGAAGTTTAGTGAATTGCACAGTTCTCACTTGTTGGCAGAACAGTGTACAATGGAGCGGAAGATTACAAAACAGTTTATAGTTACAATAGCTCTAAGTATAGGCGGCCAAGCTACTGCATTCAACAGGCAATGATCCTGGTGAACAACTGTCACCTGACATTTTAAAGTACTCTTGCATCTGTTGGGAAAATTAGCAGATGGTAAGCTAGACACCTCAATGTGTTGAAAGGTCTGACTTCTGTTGCTGAAGCCCCTTGATGCAATATTTTATCTACCCAAAAAATTGGACCGGAGGAACACCCCAACACACCTCCCAATGAAATGCAGGCCTCAACAACCTATTGTGAGACACCCTACACTGCACCATAGAAAGAGCAGAGAGAAATCCTCAGCCTGGGCGTGGCCATAGCCGAAACCTGATATTCACATTGCATCCATAGGTGTCCTTACTTAGGTTGTAAAAATAGAAATACTTACGTGGCGTCCCCGTTTTTGCTTCTTCCATTGTTACTCTTCTGTATGGCTTTTCATGGTCAATCTGTATTTCATCTGAGAACGGTGCAGGCTCACTTACACCCTGCAAATGCATAAGGAAATAATTTTATTATCGCATACCAGAAACCAACAGTTATAAATAAAATGGCTATGGTGTACCTATAAATACTTTTTGGCCACTAGTTCTTGATTGTGTAAGTATCTGCTATAGACTCACCCCTATGCAGTGGAAAGGGAATGTGGCCTGTGGTTTTCTAGAGACCAGGATGAAGAGTGTTGGAATTGTTCAAAAGTCCAGTAAACACAGCAAATAAATGGGCAAGCATTGCTGATAATGTGCTTCATTTAGGTTGCACTTTCCTTTGTATGAATTGAGCGCAACCCTATCTGGCAACTGACTTTTGTATGTTAGAGTCGTAACTGAATTGTTTTTCTGGATTCTGAAGCCCTTTATCCCTGGCCAAGTTCCTAACTGGCAGGAAATGCTCCCCATGGCCATTATGATAGGGTGCCATACCCCACCGTGTGTTATTCTAGAGAATTTAAAATAAATGAAATAAAATGTGAATCGAGGAGTACGGGCATGACACTATTGTTACAACCACCAACTAAAACAAAGAGACGAGAACTATAGTATAAAGATATTTTGAATTGTGCCATAACGAGAATTAAGAAGCTGCTAGGTTAAAAGCAGAATTAAATGCACGGATTTAACAGTTTCCCAAAACAGGCATGCCTTAAATTATATATGTTACAGTTACTAGTGTGCTTCTGTTGGCTTTACAGTTTGGGTGGGTGCTATCAATATGCTGACATCATAGGTGATCACGCTGGCAGCACCATGACAACCACAAATCTACAGTGCATCCGGAAAGTACTCACAGCACTTCACTTTTTCCACATTTTGTTATGTTGCAGCCTTATTCCAAAATTGATTCAAATTCATTATTTTCCTCAAAATTCTACAAACAATACCCCATTATGACAACGTGAAAGAAGTTTGTTTTGAAATCTTTGCAAATTTATGAAAAATAAAAAACGAAACTATTCACATGTACATAAGTATTCACAGCCTTTGCTCAATACTTTGTTTAAGCACCAATTACAGCCTCAAGTCTTTTTGAGCATGATGCTACAAGCTTGGCACACCTATTTTTGGGCAGTTTCTCCCATTCTTCTTTGCAAGACTTCTGAAGCAAATGTCAGGATGGGGGAGCGTCGGTCTTCAATCGGGTTCGAGTCTGGGCCATGCAAGAACATTTGCAGAGTTGCCCCATAGCCACTCCTTTGTTATCTTGGCTATGTGCTTAGGGTTGTTGTCCTGTTGGAAGATGAACCTTTGCCCCAGTCTAGAGTCCAGAGCGCTCAAGCTGGTTTTCATCAAGGATGTCTCTGCACATTGCTCCATTCATCTCTACCTTGATTCTGCCTAGTCTCCCAGTTCCTGCTGCTGAAAAACCATCCCCAAAGCATGATGCTGCCACCACCATGCTTTACTGTAGAGATGGTATTGGCCAGGTGGATAAGTGGTACCTGCTTTCCTGCAGGCATGATGCTTGCCATTCAGGCTAAAGAGTTCAATCTTTGTTTCAGCAGACCAGAGAATTTTGTCTCTCATGGTCTGAGAGTCCTTCAGGTGCCTTTTGGCAAACTCCAGGAGAGCCGTCATGTGCCCTTTACCGAGGAGTGACTTCTGTCTCACCACTCTACCATTAAGGATTGATTGGTGGAGTGCTGCAGAGATGGTTGTTCTTCTGGAATGTTCTCCCATCTCCACAGAAAAACGATAGAGCTCTGTCAGAGCGATCATCGGGTTCTTCTTAGTCACCTCCCCGACTAAGGCTTTTCTTCCCAAACTAAGTTTGGCTGGGCGGCCTGCACTAGGAAGAGTCCTGGTGGTTCCAAACTTCTTCCATTTACGGATGATGGAGGCCACTGTGCTTATTGGGACCTTCAATGCTGCAGACATTTTCAGTACCCTTGGACTTCATGGCTTGGTTTGCACTCCGACATGCGCGGTTAACTGTGGGACCTTATATAGACAGGTGTGTGCCTTTCCAAACCATGTCCAATCAACTAAATTTACCACAGGTGAACTCCAATCAAGTTGTAGAAACATCTCAAGGATGATCAGTGGAAACAGGATGCACCTGAGCTCAATTTTGTCTCATGGCAAAGGCTATGAATGCTTATGTACGTGTGATTTTTTTTATTTTAAATACATTTTCAAATATTTCAAACAAACTTCTTTCACGTTGTCATTATGGGGTACTGTTTGTAGAATTTCGAGGAAATTGGTGCACTCTCTGTGTTCTAATAAGAAAATCTGCAGGGTCTGCATCCCTTTATAAGTATTTAACCCTTGTGGAGTGTCTCATTAAAACGGAAACTCCTATTGCAGGGGTGCCTAAAATTAGATTTGTAGCTTAGTGCAGACTTCTGATAAAACTAGTGAGCTAGTCATACAAGCCAGAAACCGCAATTCTTGGGGCGTTCTGTAATACCTCCAGGTTGCGTATTTTACAGAAAAATGAATGTGGCTGCAGAATGAAACGTTAAGGTAATTTTTAAAAACATTAAATTATATGCCGTGTATATGCTATATTTTTTTTCAGTTTCTATATTTTTTTAAACTAAAGTGGAGTTAAAGCGGAAGTAAACCGCACTTTGTTTTTTTAAACCCCTGCAAGACAATTGCACAATGTGCCAATATGCAACGCCCACTCTTTGTGATAGAAGAGGTAATATGGTAAATATTATTTTTTAAATAGTAGCTGCTTCCGAGGCGTAAAGGAAAATTCTGAACACAAAAATGTAGACCATCTGCTTCTGTATGGGAACATGAATAATCTATTGTAAACTCATGCAGAGAAACAAATAGAAATGCGGATTATTTTTGTTTACATTCAAACATTACTGTGTTGGCAGCAACCCACTGCATTTATTAAATCTGAGAATACATGCTGAGGTTTTAACAAAAGGCTTTACGTTTCTATGGAAAAGAACTGACCCCATGTAACACAGGAAAGCATATGATGAAATACAAAAGGTAAAATATTTAGTTAAACAATTTTTTTTTCTTCATGACTAAGCAAACAATCCAGCAATCTAAAAGAGCCATTAGTGAGATTCACAAATACCGTATATACTTGAGTATAAGCCGACCCGAATATAAGCCGAGGCACCTAATTTTATCACAAAAACTGGGAAAACTTATTGACTCGAGTATAAGCCTAGGGTGTCCATGCCTCTCTGTGCCCATGCCTAGACTGACGTTTAACATGGGAGTCTATGGAAGGGGTGCCCGGATTTGAAAAAATTGGTGCTCCCTCGGCCATAGGTCCCCCAGACAAAAAACTTTGCACACTTATAGAGGAGAAATGTGGCTACATGTGTGCCAAGTTTTGCGTCCAGGGGACCTAGGACCGGCCGGTACCGGGTCCCCAAAATCACTGGAGAAATTACCATTTAACATGGGAGTCTATGGAAGCGGTGCCCGGCTTTGAAAAATCGGTGCTCCCCGGCCATAGGTTCCCCGGACAACAAACTTTGCACACTTGTAGAGGAAGAGTGGGGCTATATGTGTAATACATTTGGGGTCCAGGGGACCTACAGCCGGCCAGTACCGGCTCCCCAAAGTCCGGGAGATCAGGCGCAAAAAGGCGACTCAAGTATAAGCCAAGGGGGGCATTTTCAGCACAAAAAAAAATGTGCTGAAAAACTCGGCTTATACTCGAGTATATACAGTAATTATGTGAATATTATACATAAGACCTAGAGAAAACTCTCATTTACTTAACCTCCGAAAACAGCATGCTATGTATACCAAGGCCTAATGCACACTGGAACTTTTATAAAATGCTTTTCTCCTGGCAGGAGAAAAGCAGCTTCAAGCTGTTTTGTGTAAAAAGGGCATTTGTTTTCCCAAAAAGGCTACAATCTGCAGAAAGGTGGTTTCATGTGTTTATAATGTGCTTGGGGCTTTAAAAAGGCCAATACACAAACATGGCACACCCCTCAAACCTGTTGATATACTTTAACAGGGCAACAACACTGTTTTATTTGTTCAGCAGTGAAAATTTTGTAGCAGAGTTGTCACTCCATGGACAGTCTTAAGCCCCGTACACATGGGTCGAATGTCGGGCGACATCGGGCAGTTAAATAAAAACCGGCTGACATTCAGCCCATGTGTATGGCAGCCGATCCGACAGAAGCTGGCTGTTTGAGCATGCTGGAAACCAGCAGCCGGGTGGCTCCCAATCCCCCTATCAGAACACAAGAGAACAGCAGGGGAGATCGCTACACTAATGTCGAATGGTTAGTACAGCAGCTCCAACCGAAGCTTTCAGTTTTTTTTCCGTTCAACCCACTGGTTGAACAAAAAAAAAAAAATCTAGTGGTGTGTACCAGGCTTTAGGCAGGCCATAGATTATGCAATTTTACTTTCCTTCCACTGCCAATGGAAGGAAAGAAAATTGCTCAATTCCTGGGAATCTCTCCCGCAGTACTATTGTATTCTGCCAGTGGGGAGTCTTCCCTGCCAGCAGAACACATTGATTAAGCAGGCCATAGACGGTTCAAATCTTCAGCGGTTTAGCAGCAACTGGTTGAGATTCAAACCATGTATGAGCAGGCTGAATGTACCCAATGGCTCTGTGGGAGGGATTTCCCCATCAGCACCGATTGGGTTAATGGGGAAATTGAGCGATTTTCTTTCCTACAACCCGTGGTTGCAGGAAGAAAAATCACCCTGTCAATGGTCGGCCTTAGTTGTACAGCCTAAGCGCAAATTACACGTTAATATTCCATTTTAAAGTATTGATGTTGATGGCTATAGCAGACAGCACTAATCGCTTGAGAAAAACCCTGACAGGCTAGTTATACACAAGTCGATCGATACATCAACTTGTGTACAACCAGGATTCCCATAAAGACCGGTTCCCTGCTGAACCAACCAAATTTTGATCTCTGCATGGCCGAATTTAGATGGATACAGAATTGAATTAAAGGTGAGCTCCGGGAAAAAAATATTTTTGGATATTTGCTATGTAAAAATATAGTATTTTGAATCATGAGTGTCCCATGTACGTGCATGCTGCTGCCTTAATGAAACGGTTTCATTCGTCATATAGACTACTGTAAGTACTGAACGTCTGGTGCTGAAACTGACACTTTTGGCTCTAGTGAAGGGATGGTAGTGGGTTGCTCATTCTCCACCTTGTCCATTCATAAAACATCCTGTAATCTTTTCACAGAATACAGGGAATTCTGTGAATGGACAAAGAGAGGCGCTGTAGATGAACGTCATGATCCCCCCTTGCCCATTCAATGAAAGCCTTGTTATTATATTACCTTTTAGTTAAAGATTATATGGTAACAACTATTGCCTATGTATCATTTTTACCTTTTGCTTCAAATTATAATTTTTAAACAAATTTACCTGTCATGCACACCAAAACAGAGTATACTTGCTGAATGGGCTAAAACTGTTGGGTGAAAGAAAAGGAATGACAAGAAACAACGATTGGCGATCTAAAAGCTGTGTGCTTGCTTTCTCTGGTTATCTGCACTGCCCTTCTGGTGAAGGACTATGTGCCAACGATGGGATATTTCATGTACTTGCTGAATGCACTTCTGTATTTAGAGGTCATAATACCGTCATGTTTAATTATTTCATAATTTCCCTGGAAAAAACCCCATACGATCACTGTGTTATCAGCTTCCCTTTATACCTTGCTAGAAACAATGCTTTAATCCACGTTATACATTTTCTCTTTCTCGCTACCGGTACAAGTCATGGTTTGCACTTCAAAAGAGGAAGCACCACAAAGGGTTTTATTTAGAGATAACTAGTCTCAATTGGGACTTTTTTTAAAGCTTTCTCCTACCTACAGAAGTAATTTTCCTGACAACTAATACTATAGCATTAGCTGACTCACAGAGATTAGAGGGAGAGTAAGGAAAAAAAAAAGTGGCCATTCACTGCCACCTAGTGGACCATATTCATAATGCAGATACTGACCTAGGACACGTATGCAGCTAATGGAATTTGGACTCTCATCCAGACTGCTTGTTCTAGGGCAGTGACTAACTTAAAGCAGCCCATAGATTATGCAATTTTCTTTCCTTCCACCGCAGTGATAGAGGAATCCCTCCCGTAGTGCTATTGTGTTCTGCTGGCAGGAAGCCTTCCCTGATGACAGAAAACAATGGTCACTGCTAGCGGCTATAGCTGCCAGCAGTGATCACTTGAAAAATATTCAACTTCATTACAATCCCATAGATAGACCAAATCTCGCCGATCCATTCCAAACCAGCCGAGATTTGATCCATGATCTATGGGCAGCTTTAGTAGCAAAGTTAGGAGAACTTAAACTACATATTTTCTGTGCCACTACTTACATGCCCAGCATCTCTTATCTGTTTGTATGATTGTCTTTTTAATAAAGAAGTCAGTGCCCTCTGTTTTTCTTTTTTTGGTTTGTTAACATGCTTTCTGTGTCTTATCAATGGAATCAAAATGTAGACAGACAGTAGAAAAATAATTTACAAGGGTGGATCAAATGACTAAACTCAGAACTACAGCATTAGGGGATAATATCGAAACAAACCAAATCGAAGCTCTCTTTGCCCACCTAACCAAATTATTAGAACACAAGTCAAGATTCTACTGGCATAGTTACTTTTTCCAAGCCTATATCGACAATAAGGTGGTCCCTTTAGTATTAAAGATCTTCCCTACACTTAAAAACCCACCAGGTCCGCTGCACGCTGAGTGGGAAGAAAAGCTCACTCTATGCTCAGTGAACATGATGAAAATGTTAAAAGATCACTATGACTCAGAAAATAAGAAATTGAATGCTGAAATTCAGGCAATACAAAATAAACTTTACCCCTTC
Source organism: Rana muscosa (assembly GCA_029206835.1). Taxonomy (NCBI): domain Eukaryota; kingdom Metazoa; phylum Chordata; class Amphibia; order Anura; family Ranidae; genus Rana; species Rana muscosa. Next base: position 648,715,927 of record CM055122.1, read on the forward strand.
CGAGAAAGTGAAATCTCTACTGCATCGGAAGAGAAAACCAAAATTACATATATATGAGTATAACAAATCACTTATACAAAATAAAGACAAAAAATTTGCACAAGATTCAGTGGCATTCAAAATGGGCAGAGCCTATAAATGGAACAGCACAAACAAACAGAGGGAATTTCAATAGATTCAGACAGACCAACGATGGTAATGCCTCAGATACTTCAACCACTTCATCTTTCCTATCACACAAAAATCATACACGACGTGGTCCACAACCTCACCACCACCCCCCACTGATTCTATGGGGGCCACAGCAGCCCCCCCACATGAACACTCTAATTCAGGATCCACTACCCCCCGAGGGGATAATCCTAACAATCGCACCAAGGCACCTAAACGTAAAACGCCGCCCCCGTCAGATGGGGAGGACACCTCCCCCATGCCATCTGATACAGGCCACAATATAGTGGAACAGCGTCAGGAGCAATGCCTAAACAACCCAGATCAGCAAATTTTCAGGCACCAGCCAGGGAAAAGGCCCCCACGACTCCAAAACCACCACATGTGGCACAAAGCCATCTAGACCAATTCATAATACGCCCAATGTAACATCTGTCAATACGTTCGATGTGATCAATCTTACACCGCAAACGTTCTCTAATACCGAACTAGAAGTTTTAGGTCTAGGACTTAACTTTTGCCCCACACGCGATGCAGACACATTTGAGATCATTAAAGATATTAACCTCTTTGCCAGAAAGCTTAATTTCAAAACTTCCTGGCATAATCAAACCAACAGGGTAGACACAAGCTTTGAACCCAAATGGTCTCGCCAAGATTTTAGAATGCTGAAGATTCTAACTCAATTAGAAAAAGAGGGTGGGGTCTGGGAGGACCCAGAAACAATGTACCATATACTTATGGACACTGCAGATGTGGACTCTTCCACTTTCAGACCACTCGAATACAAACGCAAATCACAGAAATTTTCAGCATTCTCTAATTCTAATCTTAAACTCTTTGTCGATCATACAACCCAGGACCTCCGGGAAATGAATGCCACGGTGAGAAAAACATCAAAAGCAAAAAACAAATCAAACTTAACACACGGCCAGAGAACGGCCCTCAATCAAATCAAAGACAGAAAGGGTACAACAATAAAACCCTCGGACAAGGGAGGGAAATCTTGTCATACAAACGACTGAGGACTACATGGCCATGTGCTATAAAATCCTGGAGAATCCCTCTTGGGATCGTCGGATCTCTCCATCTAAGATCCACGATTATCAACGGGAATTCTTCAGGATTATAGACACAAGTTTTTCTAATAATCTCATCTCGAAAAACAGACAAGATTTTCTAAAAGTAAACATCCCATCACCCCCACCTTCTACGCCCTACCCAAAACACACAAATCAATATCTCTCCCACCTGGTAGACTCATCATTTCAGGGATAGGATGCCTTACCCATCAAGCCAGCTCTTTGATAGACGACTACCTACGTCCACACGTGGAGAGTCTACCAACATACCTTAAAGACACTATTTACATCTTGAGTGTCCTGGATGGGTTGTCAGTTCCTCCTCACACTATCTTGGCCTCCAAAGATGTGGAGGCCCTCTATTCCAGCATCCCCCATGACAAGGGGGTTGCTACTACTTCAATCTTTTTAAATGAATGGGATTTGGATGCCATATCATACAACACCTACATAATGAAGATGCTGTATTTCATCTTGACCTATAATGTGTTTACCTTCGATGGCTCCCACTATCTCCAGGTACAGGGCGTGGCGATGGGGACTAAGTGTGCCCCATCGTACGCAAACCTGTACCTGGGGGGGGGGGGGTGGGAGAGGGAGGTTTTTTCCTCGGATGACTCCTCGATGTACCTGCGCCACACTTTGTTGTGGTGCAGGTACATTGACGACATCCTGATTTTTTGGACAGGAACACCTGAACTTTTGATGCAATTTGTAGAACAACTTAATCAAAACGACTTCAATTTGTTTTTTACGTTTAACTGGCACAATAACACCCTTCCCTTTCTTGATTTAAATATCAATAAGAATTCCAATGGAGCCATTACTACCAGTTTACACCGCAAAGATACAGCAGAAAATTCATTACTACATTCTACAAGTGCCCATCCGTCTTACTTAATTAATTCAATCCCCAAAGGGCAGTACCTAAGAACCAAACGCAATTGTACTAATGACAGTGATTTCAAGATACAGGCTGCATTACTACAAAAACGCTTCCTGGATAGGGGCTATAGTAAAAGATCCCTTAAAAAAGCATACAAACATGCAAATGATAGCCCTCGGGACCTCCTCTTTCAAAATGACCAAGGAACTACCAACCAACCCCCGGGCATTCGCCCCATTACAAAATTAAACAACCAATCTTTGATCATACAGAGAATACTGGGTAATCACTGGCACTTTTTACGAGACGACCCAATGTTGAGACAGTTTGTAGAACCTGAACCGCATATAATCTATAAACGTAATCATTAAGAGACACCCTGGTCTCTAGTCACTTCATGCCTCAGGATTTAAGGGACCCCTGTGGCTCTTTACCACGGGGCACCTTCCAATGTGGAAATTGTGATTTCTGCAAGTACATCCAAATCGGAAGTAACGTTGTTCTGCCCACAGGAGAAAATCTCATCATGCAACATTTTGTAAATTGCGATACAATTGGTATCGTATACCTACTCACATGCGGATGTGACAGGTACTATGTGGGTAAAACAAAAATAAACTTCTGGAGACGTATTAAGGAACATGCTGTAGACATAGAAGTAGGCATTACAGAGAAACCCATACCTAAACACTTTGCAGATAACCATGATTATAGTACAAATTCTTTGAAATTTCAGGTACTAGCTCGCATTCACCCCCCCGTCGGGGAGGTGATTTCGACCAGAGGATCCTTCAAACAGAGGCCAGATGGATCTTCAAACTAAAAGCAACTAAATTTCCAGGAATGAACGATGGCATTAGCTATGCCCCCTTCCTGTGAAATTGAATTCCCCCCCCCCTTGCTTTCTTTGAGATTTCGTTTTATATATCCAATTAGCTTTGATATGTACATTTTGATGCATATATGCATGGGACTGTATATGATTTTATTTTGTACATTCTTCTTTTTTGATTTTGTGTAAATCTGTGAATAATGTTTGCAAAATGATTTTGCTTTCTGTAATACATGCTTACATATTCGCTCAATGGATGACCAATGTGCATATGCTCAGCCATGCCCCCTGCATAGCGACAATGACAATCGATCTATGCTAAAATGACACAGAAATGTTTATACATAGATGTCATTCATATTTTGTTAACCACTCTCAGCCTTTTGCTTTTTTTCTGCAGCCAGCTTCAGTCACAATAATGCCTCTGTTGCGACATTGAAGCACTGAGATGCATTCCTTTAATGGTGTGCATACTTGGTCTATGTAACAATGGATTAATTTTACAACATATATATCCTTCTGCACATATCCAGCGCTGGCGAGACTTCTGGCTTTGCCTGTGTCTGCTGACTAATATCCAGGATGCATCTCCAAGGCATTGTATCCTCCTATGCCTGTAGAGCCCCAGGCTCTCCTCAGAATGCCCCGGCTGCGCTCCACGTACACTTTAACCATCTGGAAAGGCTGTGCGCCGGCTGCTCTATCCCATACCAGCAGACGTGCATGATCCTCCTTCCCCCACAGGTGTTGGAACGCAACGTTGCTGACGATGCGGTCCACGTCACCGTCAGCACGCTACGCCGCAACAGCCCCTGTCTATCCCTGCCACTAGCAGCTTCTCCCCCCATCCCCGTGTAACCTATCACGGGCAACCGGGATTTGAGACCTGCCTCTGTTCACTCCCCCATCTGGAACTAGAGGCATGGATATCGACTCAAGGGCCATGTATGCAGGTTGATCCTAGCACACATTTGCGGCGATTACTCAGCAGATGGGCTCCCTCCAGCCCCTCCGGACCTATCGGATCCACCTAGGTGTTTCCATATGGCCCGGGCGACGGGAGTGATCCCATGGATTCTCCCCCCCCCCATTGTTTCCACCTATCAGCGTGGTGGTCAATAGGCGGATCCCTAATATAAAGCACTTCTGTACAGCCTCTCCTTAGCAGTGCACCTCTCTGTATGAGAGGGACTAGGGGGAGAGGAATTTTCACTCTAAACCCTGAAGGTATGTAAATGTAGTTAAAACTCCCTCTATCATTATATTTGTATATATACACCCCTTGATTTATTTCGGACTCCACTAATTATTTGTCCCTATGATATATTTTTATATAGGCTCGCTTTGATGCGGATCCGAGCTTATACCTACAATCCTCGGCATCTCTAAGGACTGGCTTTTCTATATTTACACTTATACTCCTTGACCACCACATACATTGATGAGGTGTCATACCTCACTGAGTCTACTCTGATTCTTATGCATATAGTGTATTCTAATCTCTGCTGGCACACCCATTGGGTAAGCGATTAAACATATTTTATTGTGTTTTCACCTACACTCATTCCCCTTCACCATATTCACATCTTTCACACCCCCTGCACATACCCTTTAAGGATTTTCCTCACCACCATGCTTTTCCCATCCCCCATCACCACCCATCTCCTCACCTCACTCCCTCCCCAGACTTTTTTTCCCCTCCCTTCCCCCATCTTTTTCCTTTTCCTTCCCCTCTATTTTTATTTCCTTCCCTTTCTCTCCTTTCCTCCCCCCCCCCTCCTTCCTTTCTCTCTCCCCTTTGTGTCTTCCTTCCCCTTTCCCCCTCCCCCCCCGTTTTTTTTTCTCCCCCAACTCTCTCTCCTTCCTTCCTTCCTTTTCCCCTTCCCTCTCCTCTTTTTTTGCTCCCTATCTCCCCTCCCCTTCCCCCTCAATCCTCTCTCCCCCCTTCTTCCCTTCCCCCTTTTTTTTCCCACCCCCCCTTTTCCCCCAGTCACTTCTTTCCCCTTCCCCCCCCCTTTTCCCTCACACCCCCTTGCTTTTTGGGCCCTCCCTCCCATTTTATCTTCCTTCTTTTATAGTCACTGCTGTTCCACCACGGTTCCTCACCACATCACCCCACCTGCCTCCCCTGTCATCAATTTTTTTCCTAACAGTATGACCATCTTAATATATATAGGGATCAGCCTCGGTACACCCACGCCGATCCTTTTAGGGGGGGGAGAATCCTCACAGGCACGTAAGCCTCTGTCGTCCGCCGCACTGTACCTGTGCAATTACAGTTTTTTGGTAAGTATTACTGTTTATGGACCCTCAATATACACCCTGTGTACGAAATCATGCCAGAACACTTTAATTATTTACATCTTTGAAGTTTTGGTGCATTCCCCCTATGCATGGAACATCGCTGCGCATGCACAGAGTCATACACACAATTGAAAAAGTTTTCCTCTGTAAACATCCAACTCATATTAATGTTTAAAGGATAAATGTAAATAGACTATGTGTGGGCACCTAGGGGCATATTGTATGTACTCCTACGTGTACACCCATACTCTTTAATTGGATCTAATATTTGTATAATATTGACCTTTATATGTTTTTTCTTTTTTGAATGCATAGGGTGCGATATGTGTATATGTATATCTCATCAACCTTTTGTTTATTTTTAGAACCTTTATATTAACTCATTGTGCTACGTTGAAAGGCCCTGACGAAGCGGAAATCCGCGAAACGCGTAGGCCCACACTTTCTCTCTTGTATGGGAATCGCACATCCCATTATTTTCGTCTGAACTGTAATGTGATTTTATCTCATAATCTTTTGTAAGCTAATACCTTTTATATCACTGCCACTAGGCAGGAAAATAAATTTTTTTTTATTTTTCTATATATTCTGGTTGTTCTATATTTATTGACTCCAACTGAGGCACATTTAAAGTCCCACCCTGCTCAACCTTTTCTTGACACAGTTGCATATTCTTCAGGGATGGTGCCTCAGTAGGAGCTTCAAGGTATTTCACATACACCCCAACCCCTACACATAATTTACAAGGGAACAATACAGCAAGCATGTAAAATATGAAAGCTACCTAAAATAAATTACTTCCATGATAACTGTAATAAAATCCAAAAGTTTTGCTCTCTTTTCACGTTAAAGCAGAACTTCAAAGTGCCATTTTAAGGCCTCCTCCTCTAACATTTGGCAATTTTTTTTGGTGGTGGTGGAAGGAGCAGGTTCTCCTTCCCCCCTCCCTCTCAGCACTCTTCTAGGAAACGTCACAGGTGCCAGAAGACTTCAGGACCAGTCACAATGTGCAGCACGACTTGCGCGTACGCAGCGGGGCTCTGAAGCCAAAAGCTGTCACAGTTGGGTGGCCAGAGTTAAGATGTTTGCGCCGGGGACCATTTCCAGGTGGGCACAGTGCTGGATCCTGGGAACTGGTGAGTGCCCATTTATTAAAAGTTAGCGGCTACAGTTTTTGTAGCTGCCGACTTTTAATTTTCAGAATAAACGATTGGCGCTCCTCTTTAAAGTTTTGGCCAAAGGAGTATTTTAAAAACTTTTAGGGCCAAAGATGTATGTTGTTCCAAGCAACAGATCAGACATATTCTGTCATTTTTATCAATGTGGGACTGAAACTGCAAAAATTAATCTGGTGACTGTTACCATCCAGCACTCCAAACAAATGTGTTTGCTGATTGTTTCACGATTTTAGGACAGATAGTGCTTTATTGTAGAACTAAAATTGAATGCAAAACATCTGAAATTGCTAGCTAAACAAACTGTGTTACAAATCTGTGTTACCTCCATAGTTCAGTACATTTGCCTTTGTGTGTGTTGATCAGTGTTATTGGGAGGTGATGAAGGCAGTCTGAATATAGGACTGTACTTGTTCCCTTACAGGAAATGCTCTGGAGGAATATTTTCATTCTTTGTCAGAATCAGGAGTGGAATAGGGCAGATCTACCCACACTGAACCACTGCTCTCTTCTGCTGTTTTTTTCAGCTACTTGTTACTTGTTTCTCATTTGATTGACAGCTGCATTTAGTAAGAGAAGACAAAGGGCTGGACTGTTCGGGCCACACTGTTTTGTGCAAAAGGGTGATCCTCCCCTTAAAGTAGAACTATAGGCATTTCCATTGTGGATTGAGTAAAAAAATAGGGTTATAACGACTGTAAGGTTTATATTTGCCCTGTTTGTCCAAATGGGGAGATTTACCTTCACTTCCATGTCCCATAGCCAAAACAGGAAGTGAGAGGAGATCCCTGCAAATTAAGGGAAGCTATTGGGGACCACCAGGTCACCAGAACTAGTGTCCTCATTGGAAGATTTCTCTATTACTTTTCTGGGGACAACCCTAAAATGTGGGATTTTCTTTTAATTTCACCTTCTGTGATAATGGTAAACAGGACAAATAGAGAGGGCGAATCTCACTAATTGGAGCACAGACAGCAATAAAAACCCGACAAGTGTTCTAATCCATCTCCACTCTATCCAAAACTGAAAGGAAAAAAAAAAAAAAGGTTTTGCCTTTAGGTGATACTAAAGGTTTTTTTTTTTTTTTTTTTAAATAACAAACATGTCATACTTACATTCACTGTGCAGTTCGTTTTGCACAGTGGCCCCGAACGCCGTCTTCTGGGGTCCCCCAGTGGCTCTCGTGGCTCCTCCCCGCATCAGATAATCCCCTAGGAGAAGCGCTCTCCTGGGGGGGGTTACCTTGCAGGCGCGCTCCTGTGTCCAGCATTTGGTGTCCATACCCGCGAATTCAGGACTCGGCCCCATCTTCCGGCGCCTGCGTCATTGGATTTGATTGACAGCAGCGGGGGAGCCAATGGCTGCACTGCTATCAATCTATCCAATCAAGAGCCGAGAACCGCGGGCAGAGAGACTGCGCGTCCTCGCTGTGGGACATTCCAGGGCTCAGGTGAGTAAAACGGGGGGGGGGGGGGGGCTGGGGGGCCAGTGACTGCCAGAAGTTTTTTCACCTTAATGCATAGGATGCATTAAAGGTGAAAAAACAGGGTTTACAACTGCTTTTAGTGGTACTTTATGAAATTTCATCCTAGAAAGGAGTTCCTAATGTTGGTGTGGAAAGCAATTTTCAACCTGGTATCTTGCAGAATCAAATTAGAAAAAAATGTGAATCCTGTGTAAAAGTTATCTAAATCTGTATGAACACATTTATAAATAGACTCCACAGATTTGCAAGTGTGCATGCATGCACTATTTTTAACTTGCCATTTCAAAGTGTTTGCATTATAGAAACCTACAATGATAAAGAGTTTTTTTCTAGTGTAAGAAAACAATTGACTAAATATGGCAGAATTAATTTTGCTAGCAGCACAAATGAATCTAAATTTTATTTGCTATAAATAACTGTTTAATTTTCTATACAGCCATTTCACTTTGGCAGGCTGCCACGATGATCATGAGTTCTGATGACATGAAATGAATACAGAAAGCCAAAAAGTGGTTAAAAACTATAATGAATGATTGAATCTAATTTTGCTACGATGAAAGCGAAGGCGCTATTAGGACCATAGCACACAACACCCAATTACTAACCGTCATAAATCGAGGAACTTTTCTAAGAACAGACTCTTGATCTGTCGTCCCATTGGATCCGCCAGCATCTTTTCTTCTCTTGCGGGAGATGAGCTTTGTTGTGTTCTGAGACTCCATTAGTGTGATGTGAGGGAGTGCCTTGTAGAGGTTTAAATGGATATTTCATATGTTTTCTAGTTTCCTAAAAGGAAAAGACAGATCATTAAAACAAAATGTACACAATTATAAAGATTCAGTCTTCATATTCTGCACAAACAGGACAGTCTATGGATTTGTTCAATGGCGGTGGTGTTAGGTATATCAGGCATGAGAACAACTGGAAATTATGGTAGCTTTGTGACACTTCTCTGAAAGTAATAATTGGAGTGCATCTGTGCTTTGCCATGCTGGGCGAAGCAATCTATTCACTCACCACCACATACTCACTTTACCTTCAGTTCATTGCCACTCAGTGGCTGCCGGGATAAAGCGACTCTGCGTAAGCTGTAAGTCACTTTGGATGTAGTTTACACAGGGCTTCAGCTGCCTTACAAACCTGATATCAAGTGTGCCCTCCCATAGACTTACCAATCTAGTGATGCAATGCTTCCTATGAGCCCTGGGCATTAAAACTCTGCCCCCGGTCCTGCACTCACAGGAGACATGCTGCAGAGAGTGGCAATAAATTTTTACCTGACCCCAGTCTGTGCAGCATTTAGGATCCAACCACTGCTGAAGCAAAGAGGACCTGTGAGGTCATCAGACCAGGCCAAAGACACCTGGGAATAAGAATGCTTAGAGTATATTTTTCTTGGTTGTGGGTGTGATCTATGAGGTGGTGAGCTACAAAGAAAGGGGGGCCCCAAGAGCAGTGTTGGGCTTTAAAGAATGGGCAAAAAATGTTAGATCAATAGTATTTGCCTCACCTTATAAAAGTGTTACATAAAAGGTAAAAAGAGTAAGATAAACTCTAAATACTATAGTATATACAGTACAAGCAGAAGACACGTTAGCTTTCTGCATAGATATTTCTTAGGCCCCTTTCACACGGGATGGATCCGTGATGATCCGCCCCGTGAACCTCCGCTTGCTCAGCAGGGATCGCTCCGTTGATCCCCGCTGAGCCGGCGGATGACAGGGCGGTCCCCGCACACTGTGCAGGGACCACCCTGTCAGATCTCCGCTCTCCCCTATGGGGGGGATCGGATGAACACAGACCATCTGTCCGTGTTCACCCGATCCGCTCTGCAGACAGATTGAAAAATAGGATTTTCCTCCATCTGCAGAATCAGAGGATTGCGGACCCGGATGAGATCGGGTGTCAGCAGATGTTCATCCGCTGACACCAGCTATCTCATAGGGACCAATGTATGTCCCTTTTTCATCCGTAAACGGAAGGATGAAAAAGTAGACATACCGTCCGCATGTGTGAAAGGGGCCTTACTGGGGCTGCTGCGATTCTCACACATGATCTTACACCTCGCAAAACAGCTATAATCTAATGTGGTCACAGGCTTACACTAAATCATGTTGTAATTGATCACAATTACTGAACATACTTTTGCCAATCTGGGTTTAATGTCCAACCCCAGTCAAAACTTTTACTTTTCAGGATAAGCTAAAGAGGAATTAAAACATCTGTCTGGTTCCTAATTGCTTTGATTTGATTTCACTTTCTGTCCATTGGAAATGTCCACGTCTTTTTAAGCAAGTGGCCAGGAGAGTATTAAAGATACACCCTCTCTTTAAAAAAACCCCATCTTATTCACCTTTCGAATCCCTGATCCTTTTTTGGTTCCGTCACGAGTTTAGCTAGCTGGGAACGAGATACACACTCCCTTTCTTTTTTTACATTTTCTTTTTTTTTATTCATTCAAGTTTTAGTTTATTATCTGAATCGAGTCAGTACAATCTTTACACACTCCCTTTCATTTGATTAGCCTGTTTAAAGAGTACTCTTATTTTTGCACCATTCCCATCTTTTAATTACATATTTTATAGAGCAGTAGATGCACCACTAAGACCTTGAGATTAACATTACTTCATAGATTAGTATTTAATGCAATATACTGTATGTCTCCGCATTTTTATACGTTCATTTGTATGGTTCATTACTGAAACTGATGGAGGACTTCATTTGTTATAAACTGGGTGGGTAATCTATTCTTGTACACTTTAAAGATTTGTGTGATTAGTTTTGACTTTCTTGAATAAAAAAAATATTTGAAACAAAAAACCCCCAAGCATGGCTTTACCAAGCTAAAAAAAAATATGTGAAACCAAGACCATCAACACCTGTGCATTACAATTATAGCTGAGCCAAAGGAACAGAGAGTTCATCTGTGACTCGAGTGGTTAGAGCACAGAGAGGTGGGCAGCGTGCTCTCTTATGAGATCTCATATTACCAGCAACACTTGGCATTAGAAATCAGAATAACTAGAAGTTGCTAAAGGCCACTTATTCTAACAGCGTAAGCGTGCATTCTCTAGATTTCATTTATCGCTATATACTTGGTAAACATCCTCTGTATAATTGCCAGAATAACCCCACTAATATCACAGTTTTGTCAAGTTGTCTGTGAACTAAACACACTATTTCAAAACAAGAAGGAATGCTGGAGCACTGTCTAATGCACTAAAGAATGCTGGTAAAGGACATTATGTGCATTTCCAGAAGCACCTTATCTGCTAAAAGAAAAACCTCCAACTTCAAAACATTAGGAAACAACAGCAATGTGACTTTGATCTGATGTATGTAGTTTTATCACTCCACATCCCCATCGGATGGACACACAGTTCTTTTCCCTCCTTCCCACAGCAGCAGCCATATATGCTGCCATGACACCCCAGAACCCATATATACAGTCTCCTCCTTTCATAGCAGAGAGATTATATATATATATATATATATATATATATATATATATATATTATACATACATATACATATACACACACACACACACATCGAATATATACACACACACACACACCCTTCCCCAGCAGCTATAATGGGCACCATTAGTGGTATAGTAATATGTGAATACTAAAAAAAAATAGATTTTTCCTACAGCTTACCTGTAAAATCCTTTTTTTGGAGTACATCACAGGACACAGAGCAGCCATAATAATTACTATGTGGGTTATGCGCCACCTATAGGTGAATGGACACTGGCAGATCAAACAGGAAGTCCTCCTACAGAGGAAGTACCTCAGTTTTTTAGCAAAGCAATGAATATCCCCAAAAAAGATGGGAGGGACCTCTGTGTCCCATGACGTACCCAAAAAAAAAGGATTTTACCGTTAAGCTGTAGGAAAAATCCTATTTTCTTTATCGTACATCACGGGACACAGAGCAGCCATAATAATTACTATGTGGGATTTCCTAAAGCAATGCCCTTGAGGGGAGGGAGACAATCACAGCAATTGCCACCTGAGAAGGACTTCTTCTGCCACCCGCAACATACTGTGGCCAAAGCCGTATCCTCCGTGGCTTGGATATCCATCTGGTAAAATCCTGTAAATGTATGAACCAAAGACCATGTAGTGGCCTTAAAAATCCGAGCCATTGACACCTGATGGCGAATGGCCCAAGATGCCCCCGCACACCTGGTAGCGAGCGCTCCTAACAAAAATGGGTGGGGACCTTGCCCTTTCGAGCCATAGGCTTAAATAATTAACTGATGGAGCCAAAAATAGTTTATTTGGATGCCTCCTGCCCTTCCTGGGCTCTGTTGGCAGCACAAACCAGGATTCCTGACCTGTGCCAACAATTTAAGTAAATCCTGACTGCCTGAACTACCTCCAGAGTATGCAGCGATCTTACTCTTGGCAACTGAGGATTAGAAAAGAAAGGCAAGACACTGTCCTGATTCAAGTGAAAACCACTCTAGGCAATAAATATGGATGAGGACGAAACATCGCCTTATGATGCAAGACCAAAAACGGCTCCTTGCATGAAAGAGCCGCCAGCTCTGAAATTCCACTCGCTGAAGTGATAGCAACTAAAGAAGCCACCTTCAGAGTCAAAAAAACGAACAGAGTTTCTCAAATTGGTTCAAAGGGTGGCCTTTGCAAAGACAGTCAAGAGCAAATTCAAGCCCAAGGACACAAGGGTGGCCTGACAGGCGGGACTGTCTGTGTTACACCCTGTATGAAGTATGAATCAAAGAGTGAGAAACAATGACCTCTAGAAAAAAAAATGGATAGGGATGAATCTGACCCTTAATGGTACTTAAGGCCAATCTCAGTCACTTCCCTTCCCAATTGGAGAAAAAAAAACCCCACCCACATATATGTGCGGGTGTCACTTCCTGGCTTCACCCCATGCATAAAATATTTCCAAGTCCTTTACGTCCCGGAAGCAAGCTTCCAGGCGCTCCACAGTGTGGAGTGAACAGGATCCAAGACCATTAGGTCCAGCTGGACTGGAATTGTCCAAGGCTAGGTCAGTGTATCAAGCCTTCCTGGGCCAATTCGGCCAACACTATTATCAGTATTATCACCTCCCAGATTCTTTGCAAAAGATGCAGCACTAGTTGAAACAGAGGGAAAGAGTCAATTAGCGAGAACTGGTCCCCAAGGTGTTACCAGTGCATTTACCCTATTGCCAGTGGGACTGTCATCCCAGACACAACCTGTCTAACTTGTTGTCGAACTTGGAATCCAGTAGATCCACCTGCAGAGTTCCCCAATGTTGGCAGATTGACAAAAAATATCTCAGGAATCAAGGACCGCGTGGTCCCAGCCATAGTTGTGGATAAGTGGAAAAAACCCCAGTCATTTTTCTATACCTGGAATATGTACTGGCAACAGAGACAGCACCTATTGTTCTGCCCCAGACAGAAAGTGATTCACCTTCCTGAGCCGCCCTGGTGGTTGACATATGCCACTGTAGAGGCAATGTCGGATTGAACATACAACTGGTTCGTCCAATAATCCAGAGCAAGGTGCAAGATACTGATGGGCAATATCCTCTTTTGTGGAAAACAAGTCCACTGAACTGTAGCCACCTTCAAACCAACTAGAGAGACTGGGCTCAGTGGTAATTATCTTCCAAACCCTGGAAAATAAAGAATTTCGCCCTCTCCAGATTCCAAACCAACAATTTGAGCTTTGCAAGACCCCGGGAACAGAGTCCTCCCGCAATCCAATGCTTGGATCTCCAGAAAGAGAGAATGATCCTGTACAAAACACCTTGAGTAGGACTGTACGTAGGGAACGTGCTTCAACTTGGATAAAACTTCCTCCTGCATAAAAGTACTAAAAGGAACCAGCTGCTTCCTGAGCAAAGATTATTGAGGTATACTGAGATTGACAACCCCTGTGACTTCAGCAAGTCCAGCACTGGGGCTAGGAGCTTTGTGAACCCTAGGAGCTGTGCCAGCCCGAAGAGAAGAGTCACAAAATTAAAAAAAAGACTGCTTTGCACTGCAATTGCAGAAACACTCGATGAGCCTGGAAAAAACGGCACATGAAGATATGCATCATTGATTATTACTAACCACAAAAATCGACCTCTTGCAGAAAAGGTCATCACTGAATGGATCAAGCCCATCTAAAACAGAAGGATGTCCAGCAGCTTGAGATCTTAAGATAGACCTCATCTCCCTATTTGGTTTGTAATCACTTCCGATTGAGTATTTTACAATAATGAGCCCATAACTTCTGCTCCAAGAGCCAATGCAAGGCATAAGACTGACAACTCTGTGGCAGACCCAGAAGGTCCCAAAAGGTGTACTTAGTCTACCAGGCTTCTGCCAGATAAAGACGGAGTGAACCAACTCAGAGACTGCCCTAAAATCCTCTGGTCCAATACTCTCAAAACACAGCAGCCTCAGATGCCTCCCTCACTTAGGAGGGGAAAAGCTTACAGAACCTGGCATTCCCTTGTAGTCCCCCATCCAACTACTAACCAGGCTTTATCCTGCCTAGGCTCCGATCAACGGCGTTCAGGCATAATCAGGGTGATGTGGGTGCAGTCCATCTGGCAAAAAAAGAATGCGTCAGAAACACTGCAATGCCAAACACCACAGTTGCTCAGATGTACCTAAAACCACTGGTCCATCAAGCGATGTGGACCCCACCAGATCACTGAATCTAAGAGCGGTGTACCTGCCTCCCCCAGCTGCCTCTCCCTTCTGGAGTAATTTAGCTGGTATAATAGGCAAATAATGTAGCAACTATATTAGCCAAATCTAAATACGCAGTCCCCCAAGGATGCAGGCCTAAAACAACGTTGGTCTACCGCCATGCAACCCCATAGGTTTGCAAGTACACAGGTACCCAGGTATGCCGTTATGTAGGTACCCAAGAATGCAAAAATGCAGGTATATAAATATTCTTGCCATTCATGCAGCCTAAAAGTACACTATTCTGGAGACACAACTCATTAAAAGTGCACCATTACCTGTACAGGGGTGCATCGACTGACAGCTGTACAAGCCCCCTGGATTAGGCAGTAAGTATACCTTTATGCAGTATATAATCATGACTTGTCTAGTCACATAGCTCTCCCATAGAAAGGTCTCACATTTCATTATGTAGCCATGGGCTCAAGTTATGCCTCAGATGCCTTGCTGATCCTTCAGTCCACATGGTCCACCAGAAATGGCCGCCCTTCTACTTCCTGTCTATAAAAGGATAAGGCCATACTGAGCAAACCCGTGCCGTCTAGTGTCTGGAGGAGACACTGCAGCCAATGCTCCTAAGAAGTACCCAGTGGCAACCGGGAAAAAGACCAAACAGATCTTTTTTTTTTTTTTTTTAAAGAGAAACGGCAAAATGCAGACTTACTCTTCCTGCTGCAGGACTCTGACCTTCAGGGACTGGGTCCCCCTTAATCTGGGGGTCCACTCCTCTGGACCTGTATAGCACCCTGCAGGAAAACACCTTGGTCAGAAAAAACACTGCACTGGGTTGCATTACGCAGAGTCCAGCACCGTAAGGCTGCATTACAGGCAAACCTTAAGGACTCTTCTCTCCTATCCAATGAGGCTCGGATACCATCCATTTTGGCTGACAGCTCTTTTAAATGGATCCGATTGAAGTCCGTGATTCTTAATAAAACTTCCAAATATGCACCAAGAGCACATGTATCACATCAGTGACCACCACCTTACAGACACTGGCGGAAAAACTGAGGTACTTCCTGTGTAGGAGGGGGTTGTATAGGGGAGACTTCCTGTTTGATTTATTTGCCAGTATCCATTTACCTATAGGTGGTGCATGGTAGTTATTATGGCTGCTCTGTGTCCCGTGATGTACGATAAAGAAAATCCCCCCTACAGACCTGCCAGGAACCCAGCTCCCCTTGCTCTCTGTCAGGTGACTTTTGGTCAAGATCCTGCCCCATGGCACACTGCAAGGTAAACCCGGCCATAGATGGTTTGAATCTTGGCTGGTTCAACAGGGACTGACCGAAAATCCAAACCATCTATGGGCAGGCTGACTGTACCCAAGTTGATTCATCAATCGACTTGGGTACAACCAGAATGCCAGATTTTTACATGCGATTATTGCCAGAGGCTATAGCTGCTTGCAGAAATCACCATGTTCTCCCGGCAGGGACGACTCCCCGCACCCCTGTCGCGAGAACACAATAGCTCCGTGGGAGGGATCCCCCCCCCATCAACACTGACGGACCACAGGTTGCAGGGGGGAAAAAAAATGTATCATCTATGGCCTGCCTAAGAAGGCTCCTACTATCCGTCAGGAAAAGTTAAAGTGGTACTAAGAGATAGCCTAAAGCCCTGTACACACGATCGGTTTAACCGATGAAAACCGTCCGATGGATTGTTTTCATCAGACAAACCGATCGTGTATGGGACCCATCGGCCTTTTTTCCCATCGGTTTTAAAAAATAGAACATGTTTTAAATTTTTCCGATGGATAAAAAAACGATCGAAAACTGATCGTCTATGGGCAAGTCCATTGGTTAAAAAACCCACGCATGCTCAGAATCAAGTCGACGCATGCTCAGAAGCATTGAACTTCATTTTTCTCGGCTCATCGGAGTGTTTTACGTCACTGCGTTTGGAACGGTCGGTTTTTTGACTGATGGTGTGTAGGCAAGACTGATGGAAGTCAGCTTCATCGGATTTCCGATGGACAAAACCATCGGATTAGAATCCATAGGATATCAGATCGTGTGTACGAGGCTTTACTTTCCAAAAAGAACCACCCTTACACATCCACTACTTAATGGCCCTGAAATCTATTTTCCATTAAAAACACTTCTAAAGCCTCGTACACACGGCCGAGATTCTCGTCGAAAAAAACATGTCGTTTTTTTCGACGAGATTCTTGGACAAGAAACTTGTCCCGGCCGAGTGTACACACGATCGATTCAAAGAACCCGCGGTTCTTTGAATGGAGCGAACGCGGTGATGTCATCGAATACGACGAGCATGCGCTCGTCACATTCGATGCCGTCGCCGCCATCTTGGTTCACCCTACCTATGCCTAGGAAGCTACCGCGCATGCGTCGAAGTCATTTCGAGCATGCGCGGGCTTCCCGGCGAAAAGGTAAGTGTACACACACACACACACACACACAATTTTCTCGTCGAGAAACAGGCTGACGAGAATCTCGACGAGAAAATAGAGAGCAGGTTCTCTATTTTCTCGTCGAGATTCTTGTCGCTTTTCTTGACGAGAAACCATACACACGAACGAATTTCTCGGCAAAAAATCTCTGCCAGCAAGTTTCTTGCTGGTTTTTGCCGAGAAACTCGTTCGTGTGTACGAGGCTTTACTGTGTTCTTCTGGTTCTTTGTGATGTCCTCTGTGAGCTCCTGAACCTCTTGTCTAAGGGTGTTGCATAGAGCGGCCCGATCCTCCTCTTCTGGGGTCCCGCTGCAGCGCTCCTGGCTCCTCTTCTCGAGTGCCCCAATGGAGAAGCGCTTTCCATGGGAGCACTCGTGCGGACGTGTTCCCGAGTCCTGCTGCTGCGTCCATTGACACAAACAGGAGAACTCGGTCCCAATGGCTCCTGCTGCTATAAATCTATCCAATGAGGACCTGAGACAATGGCTGGAGCTGCTGGGCTCGTCCCCGTTGCTGGAAAGATTGGGTTCAGGTAAGTAAAAGGGGGGCTCCTGCACTACAGAAGGTTTTTCTCCTTAATGCATAGCATGCATTAAGGTGAAAAACCTTGAGGGTTTACAACCCCTTTAAGTGTGCAAGGTAGAGCAATGAACAATTAGAGAAAAGCTTTACATAAACTGACACACATGAGATTACTATACAAGGACATTTTCATTTCTATATTCTAATAGACCTTTTGAGCGTAATAACTGCCTAGACAAACATAGGTTGGGATGTCATACTCACATTAATTAAAACAGTGACATTTCTATGAAAACCTGTCGGATACACCTGGTTACTACAATAGTAACTGTGTGTACAATACTACAAACTAAATCTTAAGCAAACATTCCACACATTAGAAAATATTGCTGAATCTCAAAAGCAGCTTAAAAAATTAAAGCAAATGCAGCCACTACACCAAGGACTAGCAAGCAGCAATTAATGACTGGGAGACTTGGTTGTCTGTTTCTGGAAACCATCCAACCTTTCCATATATATATAGCAAGCAGCAATATATTACATTTTTGGTTTTGGGTTTAGATACACTTTAACCACCAAGGCAACTTTCACACTGGAGGCGCTTTACAGGCATTTTAGCGCTAGAAATAGCACCTGCAAAGTGCCTCTCCTGTCACTTCAGTGTGAAAGCCTGAGTGCTTTCACACTGGGGCGGTGAGCTGGCAGGACGCTAGAAAAAAAAAGTCCTGCAAGCAGCATTTTTGTGGCAGTGGAGGAGCGGTGTATACACCGCTCCTCCACTGCCCCTGCCCATTGAAATGAATGGGCAGCGCTGCTAAAGAGCCTGCAAAGCTCTTAGGCAGCAGCGCTACACATGGGCGGTATTAATCTCTTCTTCGGCCGCTAGCCGAAAAGCGTTGCTAAAGCGCCGCTAAAACTAGTGGTGCTTTACTACAGACGCTCTCACCGCTCCAGTGTGAAAGTAGCCTTAAGAACCAGTTGTACTGCAGTGGGTTGGCTCCCCTGCGTAAATCGGCGTCATTGTACACCAGCTCGCGCAGGCGCAGTTGCGGATGTGATCGCCTAGTACAGAGGCAGAATGGGGATCTGCCTTTGTAAACAAGGAGGATCCCCATTCTAACAGATGACATGACAGAGCTCTGTTTCCAGTCATCGGGAACAACTATATTAAATTTATGGTTTTTGGTATTCATTTATTTTGATTAGCGCTACACTTTCTGTTCCCATATAATTGGCCTAAACTGATGAATAAATTTGTTTTTTTATATTTTTATTTTGGATATGTATTATAGCAAAAAGTAAAAAACTTTTTTTTTTCAAAATTGTCGCTCTTTGTTTGTTTATAGCGCAAAAAAAAAAAAAAAAAAACTTAGAGGTGATAAAAAAATGAAAAATAAAAAACTATTTGTGGGAAAAAAAGAAGGTTGTCAATTTTGTTTGGGATGCACGACATCACACGTATCGCAAAAAATGGCCTGGTCATTAAGGGAGAAAATTCTTCCAGTCCTTCCTTAAGTGGTTAATAAAATCAGCATTGTTTACACAATACAAAAAAATATTATATTTGGCAATCCAATATAAGCTTAATTAAGAAAAAAAAATCTCCTTTCTTTCTCGTACATCACGGGACACAGAGCGACATAGTCATTACTAATGGGTTATATAGATACCGTCAGGTGCTGGCACTGGCAACTTCCAAAACCGGAAGTACCCTCCCCTATATAAGCCCCTCCCATCCGGGAGCACCTCAGTTTTTTGCCAGTGTCTAAGGTGTTGGCCAAGAAGAAACATGTGTTTTTCACTGAGCTTGCGTACAGGTTCTTTTGGGCCTCAGTAAGCTATTCCGGATCCGACCAAAAAAGCTTCATAGCTAAACGGTCGGTACCCGGGCCTTGCAGAGAAGAGCAAGGTTTTGCCTGTAATGCCTCTCTTAGGAGAGCTGGACCCTGGGATCCAGAGCTCTGGTCATACCCACGACCAAGATGTTTTCTGTGCAGGGTGCTATACAGGTCCAGGGGAGTGGAATCCTTGGGAACCCGGTCCCTGAAGGTTTGATTACAATGCCTGCCGTGATAGGTGAAGTTTGGGCTTTTGTGGACCAAACAAAGTCCTGCGGCGGGGAACAGGTAAGTGGGGGCCCCCAGGAACTTGGTTCTATTGGGGGACCCCCAAGCCTAATTTGTCTTTCTGTCTGTTACCTAATGGTATTCCCGCAAAATTCTGTGCATGCCTGTAACTACTAAAAAAATGTAATAATTTTTAATGGTGGTCAAGAAAAAAAAAAAAAAATTTTTTTTTTATATATATATATATTTAATATATTAGACTGCGGTACCTGTGTTTGTCCACTAGAGGCCGCTGTGGAATGTTTTCTTGTCATGTGGACTAGCTTCTTCTCAGCAGAGCAAAGTCCAGGCAGATGGTGAGTTCTCTTATAGGAAACTGCTTCCTCTGCCATGTTGCAGTGCTCGTCCATCCCCCGGCCTGCGGCAAAGAGGGGCCCTGGCTCCTGTCCCTTGTTACCATATTTGAAATTAGCGCCGAAGGCGCACGTGCCCGCGCCTCTATATATAGAGGTGAGCCGGGAAAGGGGGCGGAGCCTGGGGGATGACGCTCTGTGCGCGCCGCAGCGCTTCTGCGCATGTGCGGGCGTCCCAGCAGTTTAAAAAAAACACAATATTGTAGTGAGCTGGCTATGAAGTACAGAGACAGAGCTGGCAACATTTAAAGGCATACAGCAAGCGGTTGATACAGGCATCCCCTAGAAAGGCACATTAGTAGACACCAACTGTGATATAGCAGCAATTGTGCTAGACTATTCTCAGTAAAAGTGGTGTATTACGGCTGGAATACCTCAGCTTTAGGCTTAGGAATATGCCGTCCAGAAGCTCCGGAACTGAATCTTCCAGGAAGCGAAGGGGGTCTCATCGGGCTCGGAGGATCTTGGGCATACTCCTGCTGCACCAGTCTCCCCTGAAGTTCAGAGGTAAGTGACCGTAGAGACCCCGCAGGGGTACTTGGTACTGTGGCTGTCCTCAGTCACCTGCTCCTGTGTATGTAACAGAGGAGGTTTTTTCCTCAGCTCTGGGAGGATTAGAGAGAGATTGTCAACATTTATCGCTGCCTCCCTGTCAGGGAAAGCACGCCCGATCTCCGTCTCCTCCTTCAGAATGCCTGTTAGCAGAGCAACAGTCCCATACAGGGATCGACCTGCCTGAAGGGGATCAGGATAAGGTTGATTCTGTTATAGAGGAATCAACAGTGGGGGAACCTTTTCTCAGCATCTCAAGCTGAAAGATTATGGGTTCAGTCTCTGACTAACATGGTCCGATCAGCATTTAAAAATGCACCTTGCGGAACCATCAACCACTACTGTATCCTCGTTGGGGTCGCTAGAAGCCCCCAGACTGTTTGTTCTTTTCCACTTCACCCTTTACTGAAAGGGCTCATTTACCAGGATTGGGAACATCCTGAGAAAATATTTATTCCCCCAAGAGATTTCCGGTGGTCTATCCCATGGAGGATAAGTTCATCAAAAAAAAAAAAAAAAAAAAAAAAATGGAAGGTCCCTACAATGGACGCAGCCATCTCTTGTATGTATAAATCACTGACATGTCCAGTGGATAATGTCCAAATGTTCAAGAACCCAATAGATAAAAGATTGGAGTCCTTATGAAAATCTGCTTGGTGATACAACCAGCAGTAGCAGCTATTGGGGTCTGCTAAGCAGTGAAGGATCAGTTGAAACAGGTCTTGAGGGACTTGACAGATCAGCAGGCTTTGCCCTAGCTGATCTACCTAGAGCCTTAGGCTTTGCAGTTGACGCCATAGAGGATTCAGTCCATCAGGCCTCCCGCCTTACGCTGTCTATAGTACATATGCGTAGGCTCCTATGGCTCAAAAACTGGTCTGCTGAAGCTCCCTGTAAAGAATGGCTGGTTAGCGTCCCATTTCATGGTGAACGCTTATTCAGGGAAAACCTGGACAAATATATCCAGAAAATTTCCAGCGGTAAAAAACAGGGACAGTAGCAGGTTAATGAGAAACCCTGGGTCAGGGGAGGTACAAAACCTCCCCCAAAGTTAAATTCATGAAGCCCCCACTCAGTCGGGTGGGGGGAGGACTCCAGTTGTTCGCAAGAGACCTGGCGGGACACGATCAAGACAGATAGGTGCTCTCCGCAGTAGGTTTGGGATACAGTTTGGAGTTAAAAGACTCTCCTCCTTCCCATTTTTGAGGTCAAACGTGCCAAGGGATCCCCGGAAGAGAGAGTCCCTCCTGTTGGCACTAGAACAACTATTGCTCCAAGGAGTAATTATGGAGGTTCCCCTGGAAGAATGAGGGTTCGGGTTTTACTCAAACCTCTTTACAGTCCCGAAGCAAACGCGGACGGGAGGCCCATATTAATTCTAAAAGGGCTATACAAATTCCTGTATATCAGGACTTTCCGATGGAGTCGATCCGATCGGTGGCCACTGCCCTACAAGGGGAGGATTGGTTAGCCACGATCGACATCAAAGATGCTTATTTGCACATTCCCATCTTTCCAGTCCACCAAAAATTTCTACGCTTTGCAGTAGAAGGGCGCCATTTTCAGTTCAGAGCCTTACCCTTCGGTTTGGCCACAGCACCACGAGTGCTTACAAAAATTCTGGCCCTTTATTGGCCAATCTAAGAACACAAGGTGTAATGATAATGGCATATCTGGATGACTTGTTGCTGATAGACCACTCAGTGAAAAAACTAGACGTGGTCGTTCACAAGACGATCAAGTATCTGGAATCTCACGGTTGGATTATCAACCGAGACAAGTCAGCCCTAAAAACCAGTCAAAAGTCTGGAATACTTGGGGCTAAGGTTGGATTCAGGCCAGAGAAAAATATTCTTGCCTCGAGGAAAGGTGTTGTCTTTGAAAGATTTGATCCACTTAGTGGGTACAAAAAAGACAGCCGTCCATACGCCTGTATATGAGGCTGCTGGGAAAAATGGTGGCATCATTCGAAGCAGTACCCTACGGTCAATTCCATTCAAGGAATTTGCAAGGGGCCATACTGTCAGCCTGGAACAAAAAAGTTCAGGCCCTAGACTTACAATGTCCTTGTCCCCTTCCGTTCGCAAGAGCCTCCGTTGGTGGTTGGTTCCCCAGAATCTGGAAAAAAGGAAATCCTTCAGTCCGATTTCTTGGAAGGTGGTCACTACAGATGCCAGCCTTATAGGCTGGGGAGCAGTACTGGAGCAATAGTCTCTCCAGGGCAGATGGTCGGATGCAGAAAAGGCCCTGCCCATCAATCTCTTAGAGATACGAGCAGCCCGGTATGCCCTAGTAGCATGGACATCCAAACTCCAAGGGTCCCCTGTCAGAATGCAATCAGACAATGCCACAGCAGTGGCATATATCAATCATCAGGGGGGCACCAGGAGTCGTGCAGCCCAGAGGGAAGTAAATTACATCCTGAAATGGGCAGAAAAATATGTCCCAGCCATATCTGCGGTATTCATTCCAGGAGTGGAGAATTGGAAGGCGGACTTTCTAAGTCGCCAGCAATTAGGCCCAGAGGAAGGGTCCCTTCACCCCGAGGTTTTCTGGACAATATGTCAGCGGTGGGGAACATCGGATGTAGATCTTCTAGCATCCAGATTCAACGCAAAGGGGGACAGGTTTGTCTCTCGGACAAGGGATCCCCTAGCTTGCGGCTCGGATGCCCTAGTGTTCCCTTGGGATCAGTTCAAGCTGATATATGCATTCACACCGCCACAATGGTTACCTCGATAACTCCGCAGAATCAGGGTAGAAAAGAAACCGGTGATTCCGGTGGCTCCAGCGTGGCCCCGAAGAGCGTGGTACGCGGAGATTGTAAAATTTCAGTGGGGAGTCCTTGGACTCTCCCACGTCGTCCGGCTTTCGCAAGGACCGATATACCACCCTTCCTTACCAGCCCTAGGTTTGACGGCCTGGCTATTGAAGCCCACATTCTAAAAAAGAGAGGGCTCTCTAATGCTGTGGTATCTACCATGATCAATGCCAGGAAGCCGGTATCCAGGCAGATCTACTATAGAATCTGGAAGGCGTACATCGCGTGGTGTGAGGCCAAGAAATGGCATCCACATAAGTACGTAATAGGTAGGATTCTGGACTTCCTACAGTGGGCTGTAGATAGGAAGCTTGCCTTGAGTACTATCAAGGGTCAGATTTCGGCCTTGTCAATATTTTTTCAAAGGCCCTTGGCTTCGCATTCACTAGTCAAAGCCTTTATACAAGGAGTGATGCGTATTAGTCCTCCGGTTAATATTCCCATATGTCCATGGGATCTAAACTTGGTTCTGTCGGTTCTACAGAAACAACCATTTGAACCATTACAGCATATTTCCTTGGTGCTTCTCACCAGGAAATTGATTTTTCTAGTAGCCATTTGTTCGGCTAAAAGAGTATCGGAATTAGCAGCTATGTCCTGTAAGGAGCCATATCTGGTTATCCCTAAGGACAGAGTAGTGTTACGTCCTCATCCAGCCTTTCTTCCTAAGGTGGTATCGAGGTTTCATTTGAACCAAGATGTGGTTCTTCCTTCTTTTTCCCCCAAACCTACTTCGGTAGAGGAAAAGTTATTGCATTCTTTGGATGTAGTAAGAGCAGTTAAAGCTTATCTAAAAGCCACTGCTCAGATTCGCAGAACGGATACTTTGTTTATTCTGCCGGAAGGCCCCAGAAAGGGTCAGGCAGCGTCAAAATCTACTTTAGCCAAGTGGATTCGACAGGTCATTATGCAAGCTTATGGCTTGAGAAGGAGACCGCCTCCGTTCAAAGTTAGAGCGCACTCCACGAGAGCAGTTGGAACTTCATGGGCAGTGCATCACCAGGCCTCCCTGGCTCAAATCTGTAAGGCCGCAACGTGGTCTTCAGTTCACACGTTTACTAGGTTCTACCAGGTGGACGTTAGAAGTCAGGAGGATGTCGCCTTTGGGCGCAGTGTGTTGCAGGCCGCAAAAGATCCTCATGTCTGATAGCGCTCAGCTTATATATGGTGTATCCCCCCCCTCATTGGGCATTGCTTTAGGACATCCCATTAGTAAAGACTATGTCGCTCTGTGTCCCGTGATGTACGAGAAAGAAAATAGGATTTTTATAACAGCTTACCTGTAAAATCCTTTTCTTAGGAGTACATCACGGGACACAGAGCTCCCGCCCCTCTTTGGGGACACTTATTGCTTTGCTACAAAACTGAGGTGCTCCCGGATGGGAGGGGCTTATATAGGGGAGGGTACTTCCGGTTTTGGAAGTTGCCAGTGCCAGCACCTGACGGTATCTATATAACCCATTAGTAATGACTATGTCGCTCTGTGTCCCGTGATGTACTCCTAAGAAAAGGATTTTACAGGTAAGCTGTTATAAAAATCCTATTTTTCATGATGCGAGTGCTGCCTGTCTGCTGGGCATATCTTTCTACAACTTCCTGCATGCTTTAACCACTTAAGCCCCGGACCATTTGGTAGCTAAAGGACCAGAGGTGAATTCAGAATTTTGCACTGCGCTGCTTTAACTGTAAATTGTGCGGACATGCAATGTTGTACCCAAACGAAATTTGCGTCCTTTTCTTCCCACAAATAGAGCTTTCTTTTAATGGTATTTGATTGCCTCTGCGATTTTTATTTTTTGCGATATAAAACGGAAAAAGAGCGAAAATTTTGAAAAAAAATGATATTTTCTACTTTTTGTTATAAGAAAAATCGAATAAACTCAATTGTAGTCATACATTTAGGCCAAAATGTATTCAGCCACATGTTTTTAGTAAAAAAAATGTCAATAAGCGTATATTTATTGGTTTGCGCAAAAGTTATAGAGTTTACAAACTAGGGTACATTTTCTGAAATTTACACAGCTTTAAATTTATGACTGCCTATCTCATTTCTTGAGGTGCTAAAATGACAGGGCAGTACAAAACCCCCCCAAATGACCCCATTTTGGAAAGTAGACACCCCAAGGAAATTGCTGAGAGGCATGTTGAGCCCATTGAATTTTTTATTTTTTGTCCCAAGTGATTGAATAATGACTAAAAAAAAAAAAAAATTACAAAAAGTTGTCACTAAATGATATATTGCTCACACATGCCATGGTTATATGTGGAATTTCACCCCAAAATACATTTTGCTGCTTCTCCTGAGTACGGGGATACCACATGTGTGGGACTTTTTGGGAGCCTAGCCGCGTACGGGACCCCGGAAACCAAGCACCGCCTTCAGGATTTCTAAGGGAGCAAATTTTTGATTTCACTCCTCACTACCTATCACAGTTTCGAAGGCCATAAAATGCCAAAATAGCACAAAACCCCCCCAAATGACCCCATTTTAGAAAGTAGACACCCCAAGGAAATTGCTGAGAGGCCTGTTGAGCCCATTGAATATATTTTTTTTTGTCCCAAGTGATTGAATAATGACAAAAAAAATAAAAAATTACAAAAAGTTGTCACTAAATGATATATTGCTCACACATGCCATGGTTATATGTGGAATTACACCCCAAAATACATTTTTCTGCTTCTCCTGAGTACGGGGATACCACATGTGTGGGACTTTTTAGGAGCCTAGCCGCGTACGGGACCCCGAAAACCAAGCACCGCCTTCAGGATTTCTAGGCACAAATTTTTGATTTCACTCCTCACTACCTATCACAGTTTCGAAGGCCATAAAATGCCAAAATCGCACAAAACCCCCCCAAATGACCCCATTTTGGAATATAGACACCCCAAGCTATTTGCTGAGAGGAATGGCGAGTATTTTACAGCTCTCATTTGTTTTTGAAAATGAAGAAAGAAAATATATATATATATATTTTTATTTTTTTTCAATTTTCAAAACTTTGTGACAAAAAGCGAGATCTGCAAAATACTCACAATACCTCTCAGCAAATAGCTTGGGGTGTCTACTTTCCAAAATGGGGTCATTTGGGGGGGGGTTTTGTGCTATCTGGGCATTCCATGGCCTCCGAAACTGTGATAGGCAGTGAGAAGTGAAATCAAAAATTTACACCCTTAGAAAGCCTGAAGGCGGTGCTTGATTTTTGGGGTCCCGTACGTGGCTAGGCTCCCAAAAAGTCTCACACATGTGGTATCCCCGTACTCAGGAGAAGCAACAGAATGTATTTTGGGGTGTAATTCCACATATGCCCATGGCATGTTTGAGCAATATATCATTTAGTGACAACTTTGTGCAAAAAAAAAAAAAAAAAAAAAAATTGTCGTTTTTCCGCAACTTGTGTCAACATATAAAATATTCCATAGACTCGACATGCCTCTCAGTATATAGCTTGGGGTGTCTACTTTCCAAAATGGGGTCATTTGGGGGGGGGGGGTTTGAACTGTTCTGGCATTTTATACACAACATTAGGAAGCTTACATCCACTCTTCTAACCACTTGAAGACAAAGCCCTTTTTGACACTTTTTGTTTACATGAAAACATTTTTTTTTTTGCAAGAAAATTATGTTGAACCCCCAAACATTATATATATTTTTAAAGCAAAGGCCCTACAGATTAAAATGGTGGGTGTTGCATTTTTTTTTCTACACAGTATTTGCGCAGCGATTTTTCAAACGCATTTTTTGGGTTAAAAAATACACTTTTTTTAATTTCAATGCACTAAAACACACTATATTGCCCAAATGTTTGATGAAATAAAAAAGATGATCTTAGGCCGAGTACAGATAGATACCAAACACGACATGCTTTAAAATTTCGCACAAACGCGCATTGGCGACAAACTACATACATTTTTAAAAGCCTTTAAAAGCCTTTACAGGTTACCCCAGTAGATTTACAGAGGAGGTCTACTGCTAAAATGATTGCCCTCGATCTGACCTTCGCGGTGATACCTCACATGCATGGTGCAATTGCTGTTTACATATGACGCAGACCGACGCTTGCGTTCGCCATTGGGCAAGAGCAGGGCAGGACAGGGGTGCTTTTTTTTTGTTTCTTTTTTTTTTTATTATTAATTTTGCTTTTTTCTTTTATTTTTAAATTGTTCCTTCCAAGTATTTTTTTTTTTTTATCATTGTTATTGTTATCTCAGGGAATGTAAATATCCCCTATGATAGCAATAGGTAATGAGAGGTACTCTTTTTTGAAAAAACTGGGGTCTATTGGACCCTAGATCTTTCCTCTGCCCTCAAAGCATCTGACCACACCAAGATCGGTGTGATAAAATGCTTTCCCAATGGCGCTTTTTATATCCGGGGGGGGGACATTCCCTCCCACTGCTTGTAAAAGCAGTCCAGAGGCTAATTAGCCACTAGGATTGCTTTTACATGAAAGCCGGCTGCTGGCTGAAAAGAATGATACCAAGATGATACCTAAACCCGCAGGCATCATTCTGGTATAAACATTCAAAGTCCAGTAACATACCAGTACGTTGCTGGTCCTTGTTGGACATGTATTGTAATCTTTTTATTTCATGCAGCCAGTTGGCTGAACGAAAAAAGAGATTGATCGGTGGGTATGCCCACCATTAGAATACCGCCCTTCATCCACCCACTTCCAATGATGGGCATACACGCACCATTTATATATGCCGAAGCATGGGGGCATCCTCCCGCAAAAAAGTTATGCCGCACACACATGGTCGGACTTTTCCACGGGCAAGCCTCTGTCGGAATTTCGACCGTATGTACGCGGCATTAGGAGCAAAATCGGTCCTCCGCCCCTGCTGCCCCAATGCTTCGGCATATTTGCTTTTTTTTTTTAACTGTGGTGGTGAAATCACCTCCTACATCACTGGAGTCGCAGGGATCAGGCCTGTCTCTGCGAACGCTGCAGTTATGTGTGTTTTTGTTTTGTAAGTGACAGTGATCGATTGATACTGCACTTGGGTGGCCTGGGCTGGACGGAGGGGCAAAACGCAGGTGCCAGCAGGTATCTGGGCTGATCCCGCTAACACTGCGTTTTTGGGAACCCTAAACTGCTGGGGACGCTAGTATAGATCTGATCAGATCAGATATTGATCTGTTCAGATACTATACCACTAAGGGGGGTGTATGCTTCACGCGTGGGTGTTAGCGTTACTGGCACTAACCTGACGCTGCCTGGGGTGTGACTCAGACCCTCTCTCTCTGACGCTAAAACCTAATTGATATCACCCGCCGGGCGATCAGGGGGTTAAACCTTTATTGGGTTATATACACGGCGGGTGCCCTGACACTATAAAAAGCAAACTAACTAACCAGCGTCACCCGTAACACTTATATGGTGATCACTGGTGAAAGGGTTAACTAGGGGCAATCAGGGGGGTTAAAACCTTTATTAGATAATATATGGGGGTACCTGACGCTATAAAAACCTGCGGCGAACCTAAAAAAAATTACCAGCTACCGATCTGCATCACCGACACTAAGACAGCGTTTAGAAAAACAATTGCTTAGCGACAGTGGTGATAGGGGGTGAAAGGGGGTGAAAGGGTTACCTGGGGGGCGATCAAGGCGGTTAAACCTTTATTAGATAATATATTGGGGTACCCGACGCTATAAAAACCTGCGGCGAAGCTAAAAAAAATTACCGGCTACCGATCTGCACCACAGACACTAAGACAGCGTTTAGAAAAACGATCGCTTAGTGACAGTGGTGATAGGGGGTGAAAGGGTTACCTGGGGGGCGATCAAGGGGGTTAAACCTTTATTAGATAATATATTGGGGTACCTGACGCTATAAAAACATGCGGCGAACCTAAAAAAAAAATACTGGCTACCGATCTGCATCACCGACACTAAGACAGCGTTTAGAAAAACGATCGCTTAGTGACAGTGGTGATAGGGGGTGAAAGGGTTACCTGGGGGGCAATCAAGGGGGTTAAACCTTTATTAGATAATATATTGGGGTACCTGACGCTATAAAAACCTGCGGCGAACCTAAAAAAAATTACTGGCTGCCGATCGGCATCACTGACGCTAAGACAGCGATCAGAAAAATGATCGCTAAGCGACAGTGGTGATAGGCGGTGAAAGGGTTATCTGGGGGGTGATCAGGGGGTTAAACCTTTATTAGGGGGGGTTAGGGGGCTACACTGGACCTAAGACTAAACTTTGGTGACACTTTTACAGTCACAAATGTCACTGATTGCAGTGATCACTAAATAAATGGTCACTGCAATCAGTGACACTGTGACTGGGGGCTGGGGGGGTGATCTGGGGTGTCGGGGGGGGCGATTTATGTCCCTATGTGTCCTGGTGTCAGTGTAGTGTTGTGTGCACTGACCTGATATCTTCTCTTGTACGGCGCTCGGTATATGTGAGCGCCGCACCTGAGATGACATCACTTCCTCCTGCTCCCTCTGTCTGACACAGACAGAGGGGGCATTTCCATTCGCCGGGAGCGATCGCGAGGGGGTGGCCAGAAACGAATGGCTGCCCCCTCATCCCGGAACGCTCCCGGACACTTAGCCACCGCTCACTGTACAGAAGGGGGGTCCGATTGGACCCCCCAACTATACAAAGGCAATCACGTACACTCTACGTGATTGTGCCTGTCGGTGCCATTCTGCCGACGTATATATACAGTGAGCGGTCGTTAAGTGGTTAAAAAGCAGGGGTCCTCAAACTATAGGTCGCCAGTTGTTCAGGAACTACAAATTCCCATCATGCCTAGTCATGTCTGAATGTCAGAGTTTTACAATGCCTCACAGGACTTGTAGTTCTGCAACATCTGGGAGGGTTGTAGTTTGAAGATCCCTGCTTTAAAGCTTCTCCTCTGCTAAATTCTAAAGGACTATATGTGCCATAGTACTTTGTTGCCTACAAGCTGTGTTAACTGTACCAATGCAAAAAAGAAAAGGTTGGGACTTTGAATGAGGCCTGAGACAATTAAGTCACTAGGCCTCCATCCTTGTCAATGCGAAGACAGAAAAGGGTCAGGACTTTGTATGAAGCATGCGGATTGAAAGCAAAAAAGAGCTAGTAAATCAGATAATGTACATTTATTAAATATTGTACAGTAAAATACATAAGACACCATGGTACATATTCCATCACCCAACATGGTTAGTTAGTTCATTAGCATTTGTTCATAAATAAATTGAGTAAAACAGTAAAAACATGAGGTAGAACTGCATGGTAAATATTATTTGGCATCTGAAGCTCGATGCGTTTCGCGGCTGTCATGCCGCTCATCAGGAGCTGACCATTAATGGATGTCTATAATACAAGAACATTGTATCAAATGATAGGTTAGGCTTATTAGGGAAAAATTATATATAAGGGGGAGAGAAATATGGCAGGGGAGAGAAATATGGCAGGGGGCATTTCTGCATGAGCCCCTTGACCCTGGTGAAGATCACATGTTCAACTCACACAATGATGCCTGCCTCCTTGCTGCGCCACCTGTTATGCCGCCTCAGCTCCCATATCGGACTGTGTCCCCGGCCGCCCACATGCCCCCTGCCGTGCCCGACCTGCAAGTATGGGCTGTAGATTTAGGTGCATATTTCTCTCCCCCTTATATAAAATTTTTCCTTAAAAAGCCTAACTTATCATTTGATGCAATGTTCTTGTATTATAGACATCCATTAACTATCAGCTCCTCATGAGCGGCATGACAGCCGCGAAACGTGTCGAGCTTCAGATGCCAAATAATATTTACCATGCAGTTCTACCTCATGTTTTTACTGTTTTACTCAATTTATTTATGAACAAATGCTAATGAACTAACTAACCATGTTGGGTGATGGAATATGTACCATGGTGTCTTATGTATTTTACTGTACAACATTTAATAAAATTTACATTATCTGATTTACTAGCTCTTTTTTGCTTTCAATCCGCATGCTTCATACAAAGTCCCGACCCTTTTATGTCTTCTCCTGTACCAATGCTGCCTCCTGAAACTCCTCTTCTCAGGACTCTGTAGCTCAGAAGGCAGACTCTGCAATGTGTAACACAACAATGTGTAACACAACAATTCCTACCCACAGGGCATAGTGACTATATGTCACAGAATTAATGGAAGTAAAGAGAAACATAGAAAAAAGTGACGGCAGAAAAAAGACCAAGTGGTGCATCAAGTTTACGTTTTTTTTTCCTTAATTTAAACATGTTTTTGTTTGTTAACTTTTTTGTCTGAGTATAGATCTATGTTTGTCCCAAGCATGTTTGGAGCCACTTAGTTGACTGACTCACTACCTCTGGTGGAAGTTTATTCTAAGCATCAACTACACTTTTGGTAAAATAATACTTTCTAAGATTAGTTTTGAACTTTCCTCCGTTAGTTTGAAGTCACGTCTCTGTGTTCTTGATCTTGGCTTCATATTGAAAATCTTGCCCTTGTAAACATTACTCGCCCTCTTGATGTATTTAAAGGTTTCAATCATGTCTCCCCTATCCCTTCAGACTGTACATATTAACCACTTGACGACCGCCACACGACAATATACGTTGACAGAATGGCACGGCTGGGCAAAAGGGCGTACAGATACGTCCCCTTTAAGATCCCAGCCGTGGGTCGCGCTCGAGACCCGGTCGGAAGCTCCGCGCCCGCGGACCTGATCGCCGCCGGTGTCCCGCGATCGGGTCACAGAGCTTAAGAACGGGGAGAGGTAAGTGTAAACAAACCTTTCCCCATTCATCCTAGTGACACTGTCCGTGATCGTCTGTTCCCTCTCATCGGGAACAGCGAGCAGTGATGTGTCACGCCAAGCCACGCCCCCTAACAGTTACAATCACTCCCTAAGACAGACTTAACCCCTTCAGGGCCCCTACAGGTTAACCCTTTCACTGCCAGTGTAATTTTTACAGTAATCAGTGCATTTTTATAGCACTGATCGCTGTAAAAATTACAATGATCCCAAAATGGTGTCAAAAGTGTCCGACATAATGTCGCAGTCACGATAAAAAAAAACAAAAAAAAAAAAAACACGCTGATCGCCGCCATTACTAGTAAAAAAAATTAATAAAAATGCCATAAAACTATCCACTATTTTGTAGACGCTATAACTTTTGCGCAAACCAAACGCTTATTGCTATTTTTTTTACCAAAAATATGTAGAAGAAGAATACATATCGGCCTAAACTGAGGGAAAAAATATGTTTTTTTAATATATTTTTTGGGGATATTTATTATAGCAAAAAGAAAAAAAATATTGCATTTTTTTTCAAAATTGCCGCTCTAGTTTTGTTTATAGCGCAAAAAATAAAAACCGCAGAGGTGACCAAATACCACCAAAAGAAAGCTCTATTTGTGGGGAAAAAAGGACGTCAATTTTGTTTGGGAGCCACGTCGCACGACCGCGCAATTGTCAGTTAAAGCGCCGCAGTGCAGAATCGCAAAAAGTGGCCTGGTCTTTGACCAGCAAAATGGTCCGGGGCTGAAGTGGTTAAAGAGGAACTGCAGTCTGCTCACGTAATTTGTAATAAAAACATCTTTGCCATTCTGAAGCTTCCCTCCAACCACTTTGCATATTATTTTATATATACTGTGATTCTGTACTTGCCAAATATGCTGCAGAAATCTCCCTCCAATAAGTCTGGCTGCAACCATTTTAACTGTGGGCAGCTGAAGCTGCTGCCTGTTCACTTCCTGGATTTACACAGACACACAGAGGCACACCTCCAGCCCTGCAGCGGCCATTGGCCCTCTTATGACTCAACCCCCCCTCCCTTCCTGGTAAACTCTCACGAGAGTTAGAGAGAGCTGTGTATGATGTCATAAGTCTAGGCTAATAACCAGATAAGAAACAGGATTTGGCTGTATAAGGCATTTACTGGCAGAGAAAAAAAGTGTTTTACTATCCAAAGTTAAAGCAACAAGGGCAGAGAATTTAATAGATGGAAAGTTGAAAAAAAATGACCGAAGGTCCGTTTTAGGTGCATTAAGTTTCTGAAGTTCCACCCAATATATTTTATCCCCCAGACTCTTCACTATTTTTGTTACCCATCTCTGGGCTCCTTCTATCTTATCAATATCTTCCTTTAGGAGCCCTTTTTACACTGGGGCACGTGCTGCGTCAGCGGTAAAGCGTATCTCGTTTTAGCGGCGATGTGCGGGCGGGAGCGGGGCACTTTTAACCCCAAAGAAGGTGTTAACATGGGGTTAAAAGCTCCGCTGCTGAATCGCTTTGCAGGCGCTTGGGCAGCGCTGCCTATTGATTTCAATTGTAGGTGCGGTATATACAATCGATCCTGCACTGCCCCAAAGCCGCTGCTTGCAGGACTTTTTTTTTTCGGTCCTGCAAACGCACCGCCTCAGTGTGAAAGCACTCAGGCTTTCAACACTGGGGAGGCTTGAGAGGCGCTTTTCAGGTGTTTTACAGCTAAAATGCCCGAAAAGCGCCTCCAGTGTAAAAGAGGTCTGTGGGCTCATGCACATTGCAGCTCAAAGAAGCTGCCCCTACAGTCTTTTGAGCTTGTCCATGCACACTGGCTTTTTCAGGAGTTTACAGGCATATGCTCTTACAGGCAGAAATAAAAGCTCAAATGCCTGTAAGAGCAGCTTTTTCTTTTGAGCTGCAGTGTGCATAAGCCCTAAGTGAGGTCTCCAGAACTGGACACTGTGTTCTAAATGAGGTCTCAATAAAGATCTACAGTGCTGTGAAAAAGTATTTGCCCCTTTCCTGATTTTTTTTTTTTGCATACATCTTAAATGATTCAGATCGAAAAAAAATAATATTACACAAAAAAAAACCTGAGCAAATCCAAGATGCAGTTTTTAAATTATTATTGCACTTATTAAAAGGAAAAAAGCTGTTCAAACCTGCTTCGTCCTATGTGAAAAATAATTGCCCCCTCCCATGCTGAATCACGAATGAACTGTTAACCACAATTTTTTGGAAAGATGAGTTAAATTTCACTTGCCACACCCAGGCCTGATTGCTGTCAGACCTATTGAATCAAGAAATCACATACATATAAGCTGTCTGACAAAGTGAAGCATGCTAACAGATCACAAAAAGCCACACATCATGCCACAATCTCACACACACACACACACAGGAAGGGTTTCAAAGCCATTTCTAATTCTAAGGCTTTGGAACTCCAGTGAATCATGGGGAGAGCCATTATCCACAAATGGAGATAACATGGAACACTGGCGAACTTTCCCAGGAGTGACCGGCATACAAAAATTACTCCAAGAGCACAACGACAACTCATCCAATCCAGGAGGTCATAAAAGAACCCAGAACAACATCTAAAAAAAGAACTGCAGGCCTCGCTGGCCTCAGGTAAGATCAGCGTTCATGATTCAACAATAATAAAGAGACTGGGCAAAAATGGCATCCATAGGAGAGTTCCAAGGCCAAAGCCACTGCTGACCAAAAAGAACACAAAGGCTCACATTTACCAAAAAAAATCTCGATTATCCCCTAGGCAAATATTCTGTGGACTGATGAGACAAAAATTTTACTTTTTGGAAGGTGTGCGTCCCGTTACATCTGGCATAAAACGAATACAGCATTTCATAACAAGAACATCATACCAACAGACAGATAGCGTGATAGGTGGTAGCGTGATATGGGGCTGCTTTGAAGCTTCAGGACCTGGACTTACCATCATTGATGAAACCATGAATTCTGTGCTCTACCAGAAAATCCTAAAGGAGAATGTCCGGCCCTCAAGCTCAAGTGCACATGGGTTATGCAGGCAGCAAGACAATGATATGAAACACAATAGCAAGTCCACCTCCAAATGGTTCAAACAAAGCAAAATGTAGGTTTTGGAGTAGCCTAGTCAAAGCCCGGACTTAAATCCAATTGAGATGCTGTATCATGACCTTACACTGAATTAAAACAATTCTGAAAAGAAGAGGGGCCAAAAAATTGCTCCACAGCAATGTGAACGACTCATTGCCAGTTATCGCAAAGACTTGATTGCAGTTGCTGCCGCCAAGTTTGGTGCAACCAGTTATTAGGTTTAGGGGGGCAATTACTTATTCACAGAATTGTATACAGGGCAATCAGGACATCCTTCCTCCTCCTGGTAACCCCGCTAATAATAACTATTGATCTATATAGGGGAATGGGGACCTCCTTCCTCCTGCTGGTGACCCCTCTAGTAATAAGTAGAGATATAGGGGAACCAGGACCTCCTTCTTGCTGGTGACCCCTCTAGTGATGCATCCTAGAATTCTTTTTGCTTTTCCCACTGCCTGGGAACCTTGACATATGAAGTTTACAAACTTCAAAAATCTCTCAATAGTAGTAGGCTACAAATAGTTGCAATACAATGCGGAAATGAATATACAACCATAGATATGTTTACATTTTTGCTGGAGATTATATATCTATATATAGTGATTCCATTCAAACAATTCAAAAATCAGCCGACACCCCTCATTCAAAAACAATTACCGGTATGTACAGAAATGCAGTTTAAAAAATTGTTATTTTCAATGGTTTTCAAGCCAGCTCTGCCGGTCAAACAAATTTCCATTACTTTTCATTAGAAACAATAGTATCCATGAGTGCTACCTATTTTCTGATTGGTTTATTGTTTTGCCGATTTACATATAATAGTCTTTCTTCCTGTTTAATAATCAATCTATAGGATTTTTTGTTTGGATAAAAAATAAAGTCAATCTTGTACATTAGATTTTCTTATGGCTGTAAGCATGATCAGTCCAATTAAAATCTTAGCAGAATAGAAAACAGTTTTAGTGTATAGAGGTTCACAGAATTATTAGCAAGCGTGTAAAACTGTGGGTTTTACACGCTTGCGTTTCCGTGTTTGTGTGGGCAGAATAGGAATCTATACCAGATAGAAGCGATATCTGTCATAACTGCTTTTTTAAAAAAAAAAAAAAAAAAAATATATATATATATATATATATATATATATATATATATATATATATATATATATATATATATATATATATATATATATATATATATATATATATATATGTCTGCAACCTAAACAAATTAAAAAGGCATTTTCACTTGTAAAGATACTTTAAAAAAGGGCCAGTTTGTGCCAGAGTGCCGTGCAGGAAACCTGAGTTCCGTGCACGTCGCCCACATTGCGTTCAAAATGCACTGCAAACTTAATGACGTCACAAAACGCATTGCCTTTGTCTGCACCAGATCACGTGGTACAATAGTGGTAGTACAGTAGTACCATGTGATCCGGTTGCTATGCATTTATTAAATTAGTGCATGCACTACTTTTGGTGAGGTCTGGTGCGATTTCCACCTTTCAAATGAATTGGCTAAAATCACACTGCACCCGCATCATGTGTGAATTGTGATTCATTGAGTGAACTGCCCCGAAGGCCGGGTTCACACTGGTGCGACAAACGCTCCGACATTGGGAGCTCATGTCGCATGACATGTGAAAATGAATGTTTCCCTATGGGAGCCGTCTTAACTGGTCAGACACATGTCGGTCCGACTTTGAAAATGCTCCATGTACTACTTTGGTCAGACTTTGATCCTACTTCAGCCCATTCACTATCATTGAAGTCGGATCAAAGTCGGAACGCCATCTTGCATGATCCGACTTTGGCATGTGACTTGTGCTCTGCTGATCTTGAGGGGGAACTCCATGCCAAATTTTAAATAAAAAAACGGCATGGGTTCCCCCTCCAAGAGCATACCAGGCCCTTGGGTCTGGTATGGATTTTAAGGGGAAGCCCTATGCCGGAAAAACGGCGTGGGGGTTTCCCCAAAATCCATACCAGACCCTTATCTGAGCACGCAGCCCAGCCGGTCAGGAAAGGGGGTGGGGACGAGCGAGCGCCCCCCCCTCCTGAACCATACCAGGCCGCATACCCTCAACTTGGGGGGGTGGGTGCCTTGGGGCAGGGGGGCGCCCTGCGGCCCCCCCACCACAAAGCACCCTGTCCCCATGTTGAGGGGGACAAGGGCCTTCTCCCGACAACCCTGGCCGTTGGTTGTCGGGGTCTGCGTGCGGGGGGCTTATCGGAATCCAGGTGCCCCCTTTAATAAGGGGGCCCCTAGATCCCGGCCCCCCACCCTATGTGAATGAGTATGGGGTACATTGTACCCCTACCCATTCACCTGGAGGAAAAGTGTCGAGAAAAAAAAACACACTAGACAGGTTTTTCTAAGTCATTTATTAGGCAGCTCCGGGGGTCTTCTTACGACACTACGGCCTCTTCTCCCGCTCTCCGGTGCTTTCTGCTGGGCACCTCCACTATGTTCTGCCAGCTCTTTTGCTAGCGGGGGCCCGGTCTTCCTGTCATCTTCTTCCCTCTTCTCTTGCCCCAATGTTGACACACCGCTGTCTCCCACTGTAATGCTGTGTGCGCAGCGCGCAACAACTTATATAGGCATGGGGCGTGGTCACCAGGTGATGTCATCCGGTGACCCCGCCCCTTATGACGTTGCAGTCCCGGGGCATGATGGAACTGCAACGTCATAAGGGGGCGGGGTCACCGGGTGACATCACCCGGTGACCACGCCCCATGCCTATATAAGTCATTGCGCGCCGCGCACACGGCATTACAGCGGGAGACAACGGTGTGTCAAAAATCGGGACAAGAGAAGAGGGAAGAAGACGGATGGGAAGACCGGGCCCCCCGCTAGCAAAAGAGCTGGCAGAAGATAGCGGAGGTGCCCGACAGAAAGCACCGGAGAGCGGGAGAAGAACCGGAGAGCAGGAGAAGAGGCCGGAGAGTCGGAAAAAGACCCCCGAAGTCGGAAGAAGACCCCCGGAGCTGCCTAATAAATGACTTTGAAAAACCTGTCTAGTGTGTTTTTTTTCTTGACACTTTTCCTCCAGGTGAATGGGTAGGGGTACGATGTACCCCATACTCATTCACATAGGGTGGGGGGCCGGGATCTGGGGGCCCCCTTATTAAAGGGGGCACCCGGATTCCGATAAGCCCCCCGCCCGCAGACCTCGACAACCAACGGCCAGGGTTGTCAGGAAGAGGCCCTTGTCCTCATCAACATGGGGACAGGGTGCTTTGGGGTGGGGGGGCGCAGGGCGCCCCCCTGACCAAAACACCCACCCCCCATGTTGAGGGCATGCGGCCTGGTACGGTTCAGGAGGAGGGGGGGCGCTCGCTCGTCCGCACCCCTTTTCTGACCGGCCGGGCTGCGTGCTCGGATAAGGGTCTGGTATCGATTTTGGGGGGACCCCCACGCCGTTTTTTCGGTGTAGGGGGGTTCCCCTTTATATCCATACCAGACCGAAGGGCCTGGTATGCTCCTGAAGGGGGAACCCATGCCGGTTTTTTATTTAACATTTGGCGTGGAGTTCCCCCTCAAGATTCATACCAAACAGTGCCTGGTGTTGGCGGGGATCCAAGTCGGATCCCCGTTCATTGAAAGTCGGACGTATGTCGGCTTCAAGTCGCAGGGCAAAGTCGGATCCAAAAGTAGGACGGCTGTCGTGTCGCACCAGTGTGAACCCGGCCTAAATGAGAACTTGAAATATATCTATTTACACCAGAATGCAGTTCACCGTAACATACATTGTCGTCTTGTGTTGCGGCACACTTTGTTTAACAGTCTAATTAAAATGAATTGGATGCAACGCATGAAAAAATTAGGTGCAGTCTGCATTTTTTTTTTTTTAACGTATAGGGCACTGTGCATGCTGCTGTTGTGTGTTGGGGCACATATGCATTTTGGAGATGCACTGGAATGCCATGCACAGTTAATGGCACTGGAGCACACCGACGTGTGTTATTATCAAAAAGCAATCAGTGCGAATGGGCCTTAATGCTTCTTTTATTTTTTCTAGCTTTAGGTTGACAATGGAATCCTTAAAACCCTTTCTGTTTTTTTGCCATTTTTGTCTCATTTCCTTTCTCAGAGATAAGGAAAATAAAATAAAAAAGAAAGTGAGAGACAACCTCCTTAAAGTGAGGGATAACACCAGCTGTCACTGTAATATGTTTAGCAAGTGAAAGATTACAATTTTTATTCTGGCGACAACTGTCAAATTTCAGATTTCCCATCACTTTCTATCCCGACATCAGTTGTTACAAGCACAAATAAACAGGGTGAGCCTCCCCAGCAATGAAAACCTGATAGAGGTTCTAATAATTTCATGTTTAATCCAAAATTTAAAAAAAAAAAAAAGCTTTGGTTTTAGATATACTTTACAGTGGAGCTCTAGGAGAAGCAAATATTGGTCAAATACAGGAGACATATATTAGATTATAGGCTCTTCTGAGCAGGGCCCTCTTAATCCTTTTGTATTTTATTGTATTATAACTGTATTGTCTCCCTTTTATATTGTAAAGCGCTGCGTAAACTGATGGCGCTATATAAATCCTGTATAATAATAATAATAATATATATTCTTACTTAAATCTTGGTGTACTTCTTCCAGATCTGTGCAGTAATCCAGTGTTAAACTTTGCAGGAGTTCCCTGTAATAAAGACCAGTCTTTGCTGCGCTCTCTCGTTGTGCAGAGTGACTGATCTTGTATCTGCCCTCCCTGTAGTTCTCTGCAGGCAGCCTATAGTGGGTGGAGCCTGCTGGGCTCCTCCCAAAGCTTTGCTCTCTGCACAAGCTACTGCATGTGGCAGCTCAGCAATGATGTCGCCACTACAGTTGCAAAGTCGCAACTGGGTTTGAAAAGGCATTTGGTACACAGAGTGGATTTATAGTTGTTCCGGCTATTGAAGAATATATTTACAGTGATTTAGAGTTGCACAATTAAATGTTAAACGTGGTTGTAAATGCAGAAGGTTTTTTATCTTAATGTATTCTATGCATTAAGATAAAAAGCCTTCTGTGTGCAGCAACCCCCCTTAGCCCCCCTAACACTTATCTGAGGTCCCTCTCTGTCCACGAGTGTCTTAGCCGTCCGAGATTCTCCTTCCTAATTGGCTAAGACATAGCAGCGGCGCCATTGGCTCCCGCTGCAGTCAAAGTAAGCTAGCCAATCAGGGGAGAGAGAGGGTGAGGCGGGCTGGGTCAGGGCTCAGTGTCTGAATGGACAAAAGGGAGTTGTGACTCAGCTCGGGTGCCCCCTTAGCAAGCTGCTTGCTGTGGGGGCACTGAACAGGAGCGAGGGGCCAGGATCACAGAAGAGGGACCCGAGAAGAGGACAATCTGGGCTGCTCTGTGCAATAGCACTGCAACAGAGCAGGAAGGTAAAACATGTTTGTTATTTTTCTAGGGGAAAAAAAAAACAAGACTTTACAATCACTTTAAAGAATCGAGATGGCGATTCTACCCCCCTCACGATCTTAACACAGCATTTTCTTGATTCAGTGCAGAGAGTTCTCTGCTCAAGCCGATAGCTGTCCAAAAAAAAAAAAGAACACCACACAACAGGCTGCCTGCCAAGTTTATCACAACATTGCTTAGGTGGAGATAAAGAAAAACATTGTAACATTTGTTTTTTTCAGTTCAAAGGAAAGGTCAGCAGCTACAAATACTGCAGCTGCTGACTTTTAATATAAGGACACTTACCTGCCCTGGGAGCCTGCAATGTCGGCACCCGAAGCTGACCCGCCCCTGTGTCTTTTTTTAACCCAACTATGTATGCTGCAACATTAGCGATTAGAAGAGGATGAAGATTTTTACGCATTTATATTATAGACCTATGCACATTTATCATCATTTACGCAAGGTTTACAGAACATTTTGCTCGGGATCTTTCTGTCAACAAGATTCTGAGTATAACAATCAGTAATATATTACGTCTGTGTGCAGCTGACCTAAGATGACTAACAATAGACAAGGAGGAGTGGTGACATGCAAGACATTACATCTTGTTTCGAGTGAACAAGAAACATATCCACACTTGTCTCTTGGCACAGAACAGTATGAGGCCACATCTCTTTGAGAACACGCTTCTTGTACATGTGCAATATAGCCACTATCAATAAAATAGGGATGTAGTATAGCATGTCACTACGCCTTGCTTTTTGTAACAATGGACTTGTAGGGCACAAGTGGAAAACATGTCTGCAGCTGAGCCACTCACATCATGTGAGAACCCAGAAGATCTGCTGTAAGATCACAGAAATATCAAGTGGTCTGAAGGGTTGGGCAAAAACATTCTAAAGAAAAATAATGAACTAAAATAAGATAGCCGTTTCCCCTAAGGGCCCTTTCACACGGGCGGATTCCGTGATGATCCGCCCCGTGAACATCCGCTTGCTCAGCGGGGATCGCTCCGTTGATCCCCGCTGAGCCGGCAAATGACAGGGCAGTCCCTGCACACTGTGCAGGGACCACCCTGTCGGATCTCCGCTCTCCCCTATGGGGGAATCAGATGAACACGGACCGTCTGTCCGTGTTCATCCGATCCGCTCTGCAGATGGATGGAAAAATAGCATTTTCATTTGCCGACACCCGCTATCCCATAGGGATGCATGCATGTCCTTATTTCATCCGAAAATGGATGGATGAAATACGGATATACGGTCCGCATGTGTGAAAGGAGCCTAAAGACCTCCTCAATATACAGCACATTCAAAGTTGAGAAATATCAAAAATTTGGCAGCTTCCGTTACTTTTTAGGTTTAGAAGCATATTTATACAATATTGTAATGAAACACTTTTTCATGCTACATAAAGCAGCCTGAATGTACATTTAAAGGCTCTTTAATCCTAATATGTAAATTGTAAGACCCCTTTCACACTGGGGCGCTTTGCAGGCGTTATAACGCAAAAAATAGCGCCTGCAAAGGGCCCCGAAATAGCCGCCGCTGTCTCTCCAGTGTGAAAGCCCCGAGGGCTTTCACACTGGAGCGGTGCGCTGGCAAAAAAAAAGTCCTGCTAGCAGCATCTTTGGAGCGGTGAAGGATCGGTGTGTATTACCATCACATAAATGCACAATTCATATGCTAAAACCAAAAAGTCCATATGTGCAGCAATATAATAGACAAAAATCTTCTTCTGTATATTCCAAACACTGTGACATTCTAAAGTGCAAAAGTGCTTCAATAAAGTGCTTCACCCGAAGTGATAATTCTTAAACGCTCACCAGATAACTTTGGCCACCAGATGACCCACAGGCATATAGTATACTATATGCCTGTGGGTCACCTGGTGGCCAAAGTTATCTGGTGAGCGTTTAAAGTGGAAGTAAACCCTCCTATAATTTTCAGGCAAGGAAGCTGCCATCTTGGCCTCTGTTTAATCTTCAACTGCCATGATGCTGCACATGTGATCAGTTATGACACCAGACATTGGATGGTGTGATAGTTTGGTTGAGAGCACAACTAATGTGACAGTAAGCATTTCCGGCATGCCAGGAATGTAACTGTTTTTTGAAACTATTAAATCGTTGGGTTTACTTCCACTTTAAGAATTATCACTTCGGGTGAAGCGCTTTATTGAAGCACTTTAGAAAGTCACAGTGATTGGAATATACAGAAGAAGATTTTTGTCCATTATATTGCTGCACATATGGACTTTTTGGTTTTAGCATATGAATTGTGCATTTTTACATAACTTATGTGATGGTACGCCTATCATAGGTTGCACATTGGTATAGTGTACATTTCACATCAGTCTGATATATCATATTTATGTTTCTTGCGCCCTTTACTATTATTTTTCATTGTTTATTAGCATTCACTGATTTTAGGTGCAGCATTTGACATATTAGATATTTTTTTGTTAGGTTTGGTGCCTACACCCCATCTTTTCACTTTATAATAAGTAAAGCACTGTAACTTGCTAGCGCAATTTAAATGCTTCTAATATATAATAATAAGCCCTAGTCATGTGTACCCTTTGATTGTGGTTGGCTTACTTTCCTGAAAATGTATGGCGCAACACCTCTAGCTCCCACCCAGAGCAAGGACAAAAATGACTAGGCTCATTCTCACCTACAGTATCTGACAAAAGGGAGTACACCCCTCACATTTTTGTAAATATTTTATTATATACCTTTTCATGTAACAACACTGAAGAAATTACACTTTGCTACAATGTAAAGCAGTGAGTGTACAGCTTGTATAACAGTGTAAATTTGCTGTCCCCTCAAAATAACTCAACACACAGCCATTAATGTCTAAACCGCCAGAAACAAACGTGAGTACACCCCCCAAGTGAAAATGTCCAAATTGGACCCAATTAGCCCTTTTCCCTCCCTGGTGTCATGCGACTCGTTAGTGTTACAAGGTCTCAGGTGTGAATGGGGAGTAGGTGTGTTAAATTTGGTGTTATCGCTCTCATTCGTCATACTGATTACTGGAAGTTTAACATGGCACCTCATGGCAAAGAACTCTAAGGATCTGAAAAAAAGAATTGTTGCTCTACATAAAGATGGCCCAGGCTATAAGAAGTAGGGATCGACCGATATTGTTTTTTCGGTGCTGATACGATACCGATATTTCGGCAACCTCTCCTGCCAATAGCCGATATTTTGTACATTAAAAAAAAAAAAAAAAAAAAAAAATTGACAGTCATTTTACTTTTTTTTATTTTTATCACTTTTATTGCTTTTACAAGGAATGTAAACATCCCTTGTGACAGTAATAGGCAGTGACAGGTACTCTTTATGGAGAGATCGGGGGTCTGTAAGACTCCAAACCCCTCCTCTGGGCTTCAAAAGCATTAAAGACAAGATCGGCATTTTTTAATACTTAATTTTTTTTAAACTGCCACCTTAGGATGCCAGTAATCCGGAAAGTGGTGTCATGACATCGCTTCCGGATTACTAGATCCGAGACCCGAACAAAGCATTGGCTTTGTTCGGGTCTTCAGCGAGCCAGCGAATGTGCCGGCTGGTTGCTCTGGGCTCCCGGTGGGATGGGAAAGCACAGGGCGAGCGGCGGAAGGGGGGTTGGTACTTCGAAAAAAGTGAATATCAGTCGCCGATAATAGGCCACAGCGATAATCGGTTGATCCCTAATAAGAAGATTGCCAAGATCCTGAAACTAAGCTGCAACACAGTGGCCAAGACCAGCGGTTTAACAGGGCAGGTTCCACTCAGAACAGGCCTCATTGTGGTCGACCAAAGATGAGTGCACGTGCTCAGCATCATATCCAGAGGTTGTCTTTGGGAAATAG
Organism: Rana muscosa; assembly: GCA_029206835.1. Classification (NCBI taxonomy): domain Eukaryota; kingdom Metazoa; phylum Chordata; class Amphibia; order Anura; family Ranidae; genus Rana; species Rana muscosa. The sequence continues at coordinate 648,760,438 of CM055122.1, forward strand.
ACGTACGAGTGCTGCCAGCATTGCTGCAGGGGTTGAAGCAGTGGGGGGGGGGGGTCAGCCTGTCAGTGCTCAGACCATACGCTGCACATTGCATCAAATTGGTCTGCATGGCTGTCGTCCCAGAAGGAGGCCTCTTCTAAAGATGATGCACAAGAAAGCCTAAAAACAGTTTGCTGAAGACCAGGCAGACTAAGGACCTGGATTACTGGAACCATGTCCTGTGGTCTGATGAGAACAAGACAAACTTATTTGGTTCAGATGGTGTCAAGCGTGTGGCAGCAACCAGGTGAGGAGTACAAAGACAAGTGTGTCTTGCCTACAGTCAAGCATGGTGGTGGGAGTGTCATGGTCTGGGGCTGCATGAATGCTGCCAGCACTGGGGAGATACAGTTCATTGAGGGAACCATGAATGCCAACATGTACTGTGACATACTGAAGCAGAGCATGATCTCCTCCCTTCAGAGACTGGGCCGCAGGGCAGTATTCCAACATAACAATGACCCCAAACACACCCCCAAGACAACCAGTGCCTTGCTAAAGAAGCTGAGGGTAAAAGGTGATGGACTGACCAAGCATGTCTCCAGACCTAAACCCTATTGAGCATCTGTGGGGCATTCTCAAAACGGAAGGTGGAGGATCGTAAGGTCGCCAACATCCACCAGCTCCGTGATCTCAGCATGGAGGAGGAGTGGAAGAGGACTCCAGTGGCAAACTGTGAAGCTCTGGTGAACTCCATGCCCAAGAGGGTTAAGGCAGTGCTGGAAAACAATGGTGGCCACACAAAATATTGACACTTTGGGCCCAATTTGGACATTTTCACTTAGGGGTGTACTCACTTTTGGTGCCAGCGGTTTAGACATTAATGGCTATGTGTTGAGTTATTTTGAGGGGACAGCAAATTTAAAAACTGTTATGCCGCGTACACACGATCATTTTTCCCGTCGGTAAAAATTAAATTTTTTCTTTTGGATGAGAAAAACGATCGTCTGTGGGCTTTTTGCCGTTTTTCCCCGACGGGAAAAACGGCATTAATCACAACGAGAAAAATTAGAACATGCTCTAATTTTTCTCGTCGTGATTCCTGTCATTTTTTTCCGCGGCAGTTTACCCATAGGGAAACACTGCCGCGGAGCCTACACATGGTCGTTTTTCTCGTCAAGAGAAAAAAAAAAAACGGGAAAAACGTCCGTGTGTGGGGGAACAAGCCGTTCCCTCGTTTTTCTTGTCGTGATTCACGGCGGTGTTTTCACCGCCGTGAATCACGATTGTGTGTACGCGGCATTAGAGCCAGTTCACACTGTGGCGGCACAACTTTGGGGGCGACTCGGCGAGGCGATCTCAAGACGACTTGAGAGGCGATTTGCAAAATGACTTCTGTATAGAAGTCAATGCAAGTCGCCCCGAGTCGCCCCCAAAGTAGTACAGGAACCTTTTTCTAAGTCGGAGCGACTTGAGTCGCTCCTATTAGAACGGTTCCATTGAACAGAGCGGGACGCGACTTGTCAGGCCCCTGTGTGAACCGGGTCTAACACAAGCTGTACACTCACTACTTTACATTGTAGCAAAGTCACATTTCTTCAGTGTTGTTACATGAAAAGATATAATAAAATATTTACAAAAATGTGAGGGGTGTACTTACTTTTGTGAGTTACTGTATGTTGTTTTATCCTTTTTGCATGTATCAATTAAAACAAATGAACCCTACCAACAATTTATGAAACAAGTGCCTGTTCACATTCATGCCCAATCTGCTTTTTTGCTTTTATTACATGTTCCAGTGTGGCTACAATAGTAAACACAAATGCAACAATCAAAATAAATAAATAAATGCAGGTGACCTGCCAAGCTTGTTCCGCCTAACGGTATGGTTCCAAGCTTGACTGCGCAGGCGCAATCCGAGGCGACGGAAATCTCCGAGCTTAAACAGCTGTTCGGCAGCGCCTGTGCAGTCAAGGGGGGGGGGGGAAGCATATCGATAGGACGCGCTTGCTCCCGATGCTTCATTACACACGCCGCTTTCCTCTTCATACAGCAAGGGGCGGCTCAGATGTGATAATGAGCAGTGCGTTTTTTTTTTATCCACGACGCTCTATCCAGCAAGGGGCTGAATAGAGTGTCGTGTATAAACAAACAAATCGCACTGCACAATATGACATCTGAGCCGCCCCTTGCTGTATGAAGAGAAAAGCGGCGTGTGTAATGAAGCATCGGGGGCCAGCGCGTCCACAGTTGCCGAGACTATGGTTCCTCCTATCGCTCTGGTTCCCTCTTTACTGCGCAGGTGCAAGCCAAGCTGACGGAAATCTCTGAGCTTCAACAGCTGTTCGGCTGCGCCTGCGCAGTTGAGCTTGGAACCATACAGATAGGGGAACCAGAACGTCAAGTCACCGGCTTAAATATGAGAGAACTGGATTATGCAGTGAAAACCGTTAACAGATCACACCTACACTGAGAAATGTGTATGCGAACGGTGAAATTAAATCAAGCGTGTAACAGCTCATTAAGAGATCAGATGGTGGTAAAGTTCCAAACAGGTAACGGGAAAACTAAGAACAAAGTAAATGCTACAGTTGTAAAAAACACATAATAGTGGTTTACACTTACGTGGGAAAAGGTTCTGTAACTAACCTATGTGTGTTTGTGCTTCTACACAGCGCACTCCTTAGTGACTGCCTGCAACAAAAGAACAATACGAGTATAAAAAGTGAAAATATATCAAAACTAAAAAACAGTGATAAAGATTTCCATATACTGTAGCGGAAAGTATGTTCTCTTGGCTTTAAACGTAATATCCAACTAGACATTCAGACAGGGCCCTGTGTGGGCTCAGATGATGGGTCACTGTCAATGTAAATTGTAGATGTCCAATATACAATCATTAGGGGTTTCCAATCAGATTCTGGGTAGTAGAGGCACTATGTAAATTATAGAAAACCCGTCAAAAAGATTCCTTCTTTCTGTTACCGCAACTACCCGGTACTTTTCTAGTTGGCATTACAAGGTGAGATTTCTATTGAGAAGAGCAGGACATGGAGATATACCAGGTGAAGATAAAATAACTCATTACATAATATATGTGTCTGTTGGAAATAAAGATTTTTATACATAACTGTTCAATGTGGAAAAATGATACTGCACCAAAACCTGTAAAGTAATTGAGTCATCTTTCTACCTGGCAATTAGGTGATCTTCTTAGAAGTTACCAAAAGATTACGAGGTGAACAAGAAAATCCAGTAACCCTTTGTGACATATCACTCTATTACAAAAGAAAATACCTGCCTACGGAGTCTCCAACGTAAGCTGTGCACTTGTCACAAAGCAGGAAAGCTGAACCTAGTCAGTAACAACAGAAATCAACGTCTTCAAGTATGCGGTCTGTGAGTTTTAGAAGATTCTACCATAGGCTCCGAGGCACATCAATTTCTTGGTGACAAATTCTATTTAAACCTGCAAACCTATGCGCACGCACATGCATTTTTTTCATTCAACCCACTGATGTATACTCTGCTTTAGCCACAGAACCGTGTAGGATTATGTCCAAAAGTACCTTTAAATTTAAGACTATCTGCCTCAATCAGCTAAGCATATTTTCCAGTCATTTATTGCTGGACAAATGGGGAAGGGCTGTCAACTCACGAGGGCCTCCAATGCAGTGGCTGTCAACTCACGGAGGCCTCCAATGCAGTGGCTGTCAACTCACGGGGGCCTCCAATGCAGCGGCTGTCAACTCACGGGGGCCTCCAATGCAGCGGCTGTCAACTCACGGGGGCCTCCAATGCAGCGGCTGTCAACTCACGGGGGCCTCCAATGCAGTGGCTGTCAACTCACGGGGGCCTCCAATGCAGTGGCTGTCAACTCACGGGGGCTTCCAATGCAGCCCCTGACATCACCAAAGGGCCGCACATATAGTTCAATATATGTAATATTTGAGAGGACTGTCAGAAACTGCAGATCTAATACAGGAAATGATGGTCAGAGAGTAGGGACATTCCACATTTTTGGCTGGCGATATGCTGCAGAAGGAAATAGGAAACTTAGGAACGCTACATGAGACTAGTAGAGATCAATGCTGTTACCCTAATAAATGTTCCAACTACAGACTGCTGAAGTCCGCCCCGGAAGAAGTCCTTGCAGTGACGAAACCGGTGGGGGGGGGGGCGAGACGCTATGAACGCCGCTGCAAGTTTTTTTTCTACTTTGAATTTTAAACAGCAGTTTTTATGCTTTATATGCACTGTGTATCTTATGTTGTGTACAGTGTCTGAATAAAACACCTTTTAAAAGATTTTTTTACACTATTGGAAGCCCCCTTATTTCTTTTGGGAATCTGTTCGGTGGACATGAGGTTCTGATATAGTCATCTGGAGGAGCTGTTGGAGAAAGGTATATTCCTTATACCACCGTTTCCCCTTGGCGCCAGGAGCTGACAGTTTCCTATGCTTGTCTGACCTTCCATAACAGAGGGTCCACCGTGTTGGGTAAGAGTACAGCCTTACTTTATGTTGGTGATTCACCTGGTGAAGGATACCATTTGCAGTTCACAGCACCCAACAATTTATTCAGCATATGTTTCAGGGAATTGGACTTATTCATTTATTTTGCTGACATTTTTTTTTTTGGACTTTACCCTCCATCCACATTTATATTATGTTCACTTAGCGTAACTTAAGCCCCATACACACGGTCTGACTTTTTGACAACAAACTTCAAAATGAGCACGTTTTCACAAAAATCCAACCGTGTGTACACTCCATCGGACAAACTTTTTCTGTTTTCATTGGACAAAAGTTCGCTCTGCAAATGGACAAACTTTTCGCCAACAAAAGTCCTATCGTGTGTAAAGAAATCCATCGGACTTTTGTCCGAAGTGCAAATACGCATGCCCAGAACCAATGTTAAAATCAACCAACACAGAGGTGGTTTCGGCATGCTGTAGAGCGGTCGCACTTCTCCTGAGCTCCGGCGCCGACCCAGCTAAAAGCACCTGAACCGACACTGCGGCATCGTTAACACCCGGAACAAGGATGCGGAGGAAACTGGGCAAGCCCACACCCAAAAAAGGGACCTCGGCGGGCTCGATAAAGCGCTACTTAGCATCCGAACCGGACGCCATGGAAGACATGGATGGCCTGGGCCGATCGCCGCATGGCGTGCACTCGGGAACAAGCTCCGCCTCCCGCAACAGGCCTGAACTCAGACGCTGTTCCCCTGACTCGTTGGCCGGATCGGAGGGCGAAGAGAGCTCCTCCAGACACTCGGGAGTTGCCGCTCTGGTAAGCGATCTCCCCACTAAGACGGACCTGGCCTCCCTGCTACTGAGCATAGAGAAGGTCATTAAAAAGGAGGTCTCCGCTGTACGCACGGACCTCTCCCATGTACTAGAATGGGTGGAGGAGACTGAACAACGCTTAGACCGCCACGCGACCGCCATTAGGGCCTTACAGGCATCCTCCCGCCAGCTCGCCATAGCCCACAGACTGGCTCTATACAAGATGGAGGACCAGGACAACCGCAACAGGCGCAATAACATTAGAATTAGAGGTCTCCCCGAGGCTACCGGGGATGATGACCTTCTGCCCTCCGTCCGCGGCATTTTTAATAGTCTCCTGGGCCTACCGCCAGATAACCCGCTGAAAATCGATAGAGTGCACCGGGCCTTGAGGCCTCGCAACTTATCCACCGACACCCCACGGGACGTAATCTGCAGGGTCCACCACTACCCGGAAAAAGAGCTGATTATGAAAAAGGCTAGAGTGGCCACCCCAATAGACTTTGATGGCGCCATGCTCTCCCTTTACCCAGACCTTGCCAGGGAAACACTGGAGAGGCGCAGGGCCCTCCGGCCACTTACGGAAATCCTTAGGGCTGCAAACATCAACTATAGATGGGGCTTTCCTGCTGCTCTAATAGCCAACAAGGAAGGTAAAACGGCGGTGCTTCGTTTCCCAGAGGATCTGGAAAAGTTTTGTGCAGACATGAACATCCCTCCCCCAGAGCTCCCTGGATGGCAGGATGTCATTCCCCCTTTAACCGGCAACGCGGGACCAGTGTGGCAAGCTTCGCTCGTCTGTTCCGGGCTCCTCGCCGCACACTGGCTGAGCCCTGTGCTGAGTGCCCTCTCAACCGTGTCCACATTCCCGGATGGGAATGGTTTGCCCCGTTTTGGCTGTTCACCCACCTGTTTGTTATACCTTCAAAATGGAACAGTTCGCTCAAACCCACCTAACGTATAGCCTCTAGGTAGATATGCAGGGTGAGGCAATTAGGGGTCCTGGTTCTCTTCTCTCGGGCTATGGCCTGATGACGCAGTTCGGTTCTATTCTATTGTACCTTATACTACTTTGAGTTTTTGATTTTTCATTAGGATATATTGGTTATTTTTCATGTTTGCTGGGGTCGGCGCCGGGACCTCGGGACACTGCTAAGACCCCTATTGGGATCGGTGTCCGGATGTCCGGGCCCTTCCGCCCTCTCCTTGGCGGGAGCTGTGGTGCCCTGCGCCTCCGCGCACCTGTCCCCTTGTGGGGCGGGTGTGTTGGGCCTCATGCGCGACCTGCTTGAGCACGGCAGTTCTATGCGTGCATCTTTAACCAGCCTGATGGTTTGGTCTTTCCGATGTCTGTTTTGTGTTACTAACTTCTCATCTTTTCTTCCTTTTTCGTTTCCCACCTTTTCTCGTACCACTCTATCCCCACCCCTCCCCTGTACTCGATATCTCCTGCCTCGGATCCGAACATCTGTGAGGAATGTGATCGATTCTCCCCTCTTCAGCTCTCCATGGCTACGGTAAACCTACTCTCATTTAATGTACGGGGCTTACATTCCCCCGGTAAGAGACATGACCTCTACAGGGAGCTGGGTCGCCTGCGGGGGGACGTGATCTTCCTGCAGGAGACCCACCTTACTCATACGACCTCGGTAAAGTTATTTTCACAACAATACCCCACATGGTATTATAGCCTCTCGGATATACACAAAGCCAAGGGGGTGGCCATTGGGTTCCGCAGGGAGCCGCGTTTGCATTAGATTCCATGTTAAGTGACCCGTTGGGACGTTTTCTGTTTCTGAGGGGCACCCTGGGCAGTATGCCATGCACTCTAGCGACCCTATATGCACCCAATCGCAACCAGGCGAGCTTTATTGCTTCCACACTCTGGAAATTACAAGCCTTCTCGCGAGGCTGCATCCTCCTAGCAGGTGACTTCAACACCCCCTGGAACCAGTCATTGACACTTCCAGGGGGAGCTCTAGTATTCCACATAAACAATTGCATTATGTTCGCAAGAAGCTTCACGAAGCGCAACTTATTGACACCTGGAGGACCATGCACCCGCGAGAACGGGACTTTACCCACTTTTCACAGGTTCACCTAACCTATTCTAGAATTGACCTTTGTTTTATTGATCATCGACACCTACCGTTACTGGTGAGGTCGTCCATTGAGTCTTCGCATATCTCCGACCATATGCCCATTACACTCACTATCAAGGTCTTCTCCCTCCCCCTCAAATCCACCAACTGGAAGTTGAACGAGGAACTCATTGCAGATGAGATTGATAGAAAAGCGATAGAAGAGGCTATCTCCTTATATTTTAAAGAAAACTCTCACCCAGACATTTCCCCGGGTACATTGTGGGAAGCCCATAAGGCTCTCATACGTGGCAGGCTGATAGAATTAGGATCCAGAAAGAAAAGGGAACGCACACTACAGCACACTAAATTGCTCAATGAAATTAAACACCTCGAACAGAGCCACAAAATCAGACACTCACAAGACTTATTCCATGCCTTAACGGAAAAAATAGGATTTTTTGTACTCACCGTAAAATCCTTTTCTCTGACATCCATGGACTGACACGGTGTCTCTTTACACTTTACACGTGGGTTATGTCCCTGCTTGCAGGAGAAGACCTAGGCAGAATGTGAGATGTTATACATACATTCTAAAAGCCAGAGCTGAACAGCCCCACCCAGGGGGCGGTCCCTCCGGACATAACCCTCCCACTACAGTCAGCAGACTTCAGTTCGTAACAAAGCAGTACAAACTTAAAAAGGAAGGGTGGGTGCCGTGTCAGTCCATGGATGTCAGAGAAAAGGATTTTACGGTGAGTACAAAAAATCCTATTTTCTCTTACCATCCATGGACTGACACGGTGTCTCTTTACACTTTACACGTGGGATGTCCCAAAGCAGTGTCAAGAGGGATGGGAGCAGTATAAATGGAAAAACCAAAAACTTCACTCCAAGAAGGCAGAGCTCCTCAACGGAGGAGTCGCAACTTTAAACAGCGGCCTGCAGCACCCTGCGGCCGAAGGAAGCATCCGGAGATGCAGCCACATTAACCTTATAAAACTTAAAAGGCATGAACAGACGACCAGGTCGCCGCCTTGCACACTTGTGCAACCGACGCTTGATGTCGGAAAACCCAGGAAGCACCAATTGCCCTGGTGGAATGCGCCGTAACCGGAAAGGGAGGCGCCCGCCCTTTGAGAGCATAGGCTTGAATGACGGTTTGTCTGATTCCCCTAGAAATGATGGCAGACGAAACCGCTTGGCCCTGTTATGGACCAGAGACAGTCACAAACAGTGAGTCGGACTTTCGAATAGAAGCAGTAGCAGACAGGTACACCTGTAAGGCTTGTACCACATCCAATATGTGCAGCGCAAACTCTCTGGGATGCGATGGGTGAGGACACAAGGACGGGAGGACAATGTCCTCATGTAGGTGAAAGGTCAACACCACCTTTGGCAAAAAGGAAGGTCACGGATGCAACACCGCCTTATCCTTATGGATGACTAAATATGGCGACTTGCAGGACAAAGCCGCCAACTCAGACACCCGTCAAACAGAAGTGATTGCCACTAAAAGGCCACCTTCTGAGACAAGACAAGAGGGGAATATCCCGGATATTCCCAAAAGGAGGTTCCTGGAGGACCGAGAGCACCAAATTCAGATCCCACGGTGGGAGAGGAGGCTTGACAGGAGGGAGCACATGGCGAACCCCCAACACAAGGTGCTAACCAAGAAATGACCCGCTAGAGGTCGCTGAAAGAAGACGGCCAAGGCCGAAATCTGATCCTTGATGGTACTCAAAGCAAGCTTTTGGGTCACTCCACACTGCAGAGGACGCAGGATTCTGGGGACGGAATACGTCCGAGGACGCCAGTCCAGCGATTTGCATATGGCGATATAAGCTTTCCAGGCACGGTGATAGATCTGCTTGGAGGAAGACTTCCGTGTCCTTAACATGGTCAAAATGACCGAGTCCGAGAGACCTTCGGACCCTCAACACCTGGCTTTCAACAGCCCTGCCGTTAAAGCCAGAGACTGTAAGCCGGATGAAACATAGGACCTTGAGACTGAAGGTCCTCCCTCATCGGCAACCGCCAGGGAACGTCCGCGACGAGACGTACCAGATCAGCGTACCAGTGATGCTGAGGCCAATCAGGAACAATTAGGATCACCAGAGTTTATATCAGGCGATAAGGACCCTATGGGGCCACCAACGCATCCGAGGCATCGCCCAAGGATCCCTGGATCTGGCCACAACCTCGACCCTTGCGATTGAGTCGAGAGGCCATCAGGTCCACATCCGGTGTGCCCCACCGTCGGCAAAGAAGTTGAAATATGCAAGGGCCACTCTTCTTGGTCCGGCGATTGGCGACTCAGATAGTCCGCCTGCCCATTGTCTATGCCCAGAATGTAAATGGCCTACAGAGCCGGCACGTTTCTTCCGGCCCACTTCAGATACAGACTACCTCGGAAGCCGCAGCTGAGCTCCGAGTCCCCCCTTGTTGGTTTACATACGCCACCGCCGTGGCGTTGTCCGACTGGCTCCTGATGGAGCGACCCCGTACTCTCTCCGACCTGAGGAGAGACACAGTCCGATGGCCCGTATTTCTAGAACAGTGATTGGTAAAACGGGCTCGTCCGGAGTCCAAGGCCTTGAGCCGACAGGACTCCCCAGACTCCACCCCAGCCCGTCAGGCTGGTGTCCGTCGTGAGTACCGTCCATTGGATGGGAGGGGAACGACTTTCCAGGCCGAAGAGCCGAGGATCTCAACCACCATGTCAGGGGCGCCCTGACCAGGTGAATCACCTGGATCTGAAGATCCAAGGACAACGGGGATTTGTCCCAGGTGGACAAGATCTCCTTCTGCAATGCCCTGGTGTGTGATTGGGCATACGGAACGGCCACGAAGGAGGCCACCACGAGTCCCGGGACTCTCATGCAAAAAAACGGATTGACAACCATTTTCGGGATGTCAGCACCCGCACCGCAGACTGAAGTGTCAGCAACTTCTCCAGAGGTAGGATACCTTTGCCTCCAAGGAGTCTAGAATCAGAACTAGATACTCCAGACACTGAGTCGGGACCAGGACTGACTCCTGAATGTTCAGGAACCACCCGAAGTCCCTGAGGGTCTAATTGACGATAGTCACCTTTCCTCTAAGTCTGAGCCACTTTCTGCTCTTAGCAGAAGATCGTCCAGATAGCCCACGACAGCAATACCTCACTGTAACAGAAGGCTAGAACCGGAGCAAGCACCTTGGTGAACACCCTTGGTGCCAAGGCTAGGCCGAAAGGAAGAGCCACAATCAATAGTGGACTTCGCTGATCGCAAGCGCAGAAACTTCTGGTGACTTGCGCAGATCGGAACATGCAAGTAGGCGTCCTTGAAGTCCAAGGACGCCAGAAGAAAATCCCTTTGGTGGAGTGTAGCGATCACCGTGCGAATGGATTCCATGCGGAATTTCTGCACCTTCTCGAAGGCATTCAGGGCCTTGAGGTCCAGGATAGGTCGAACCACGTCCTACTTTTGGGACGACAAACAGATTCGAGTAGAATCCCTGAAAACTCTCCTGTGACGGAACCGGCACAATCACTCCGGACCTGATCAAATCCTGTACAGCCCCCAAGAGGGCTGCCCGACAGGTAGGAAGGAGAGGAAGATTCGAGGGAAAGAATCTGTCTGGGGGCCAGGATCGGAATACTATCCTGTATCCTGAGGTGACCACCTCGCACACCCACCAGTCGGAGATTCGGGAGGACCACCGATTCGTGACCTGCGAAGTCGTCCCCCCACCCCAGAGTCGGGCGGAGGCAAGACTTCACGCGGAGGCGGGCTTGGGAGCCGCTTGTTCGGCTTGCGCACCCAGGGGCACTTGTGCCCACCAGCCGCACTGCCGTCAGTCTGAGAGGACCTACCCGTGGACTCTGACTGACGAAAAAACCCCGTTTTGCTGGAAAGGAAGGCCCCTGTTTTCGGCGGGCCTCCTCACTCTTGCTAGTCTAAGGAAGAAGAGTGCTTTTACCTCCCATGACATCCATGACGATGTCATCCAGAGCAGCACCGAAAGGTCTACCACCTTTAAATGGTAGATCTGTCAGGAGCTTCCTAAGGCTAGGTCAGCAGACCAGCACTTCAACCAGATAAGACGACGCAATACCACCGCCGAGACAGAGGCCCTGGATATTAAAGGGGCCGCGTCCAACGTGGCGTCGCACACATAAACCAGGCCCTGAACCAGTTGGTGGGCCAGAGCAACTGTGTCTGGAGGAAGATTATGCTCCTGTACAGCTAGGTGCAACATTTTTGCCCAACCTGTAAGTGTTTAAGACACAAGGGTCACCGCTACCACAGGCCGTAGGGCGGATCCCAACAAGGCAAACATGGCTCTGCTCACCACTTCTGACCTCCTGTCAGTGGGGTCCTCAAATGCAGGAGTCCCCTCCATCGGGAGAGTGATGGCCTTGTTCAACCGGGTGACTGGAGGGTCGACCCTGGGGGAGAAGCCCACTTTTTAAGTAGGGCATCTTCAAGGGGTATCTGATAGACAAACGCCGTGGGACCATAAAAAAATTCTTCTGCGGCTTTTCCCAGACCTTATCAATGAGCTGGTCAAAGAAAGTACATATGGAAAAACCTCTTTAGAAGGCCTGGCCTTAAAAGAACCAAAGGAGACTGTATCCGCCTGAGGTTCTGCATCCGCAGCATTTTAGCTTGAGAGTGTCCCTCACTGCAGTCATGAGTACACTAACAAGCGCCCTGTCATTTACTGACTCAGAACTGGAGTTTTCCCTCATAAGGAATGTCCTGTTCAAAACCATCCAATACATTCAGAACTAGGGTCCTGAGCGGTAGTGGCTAGGCCCATATCTGAATCAGCGCACTGCCCTCATGAAGTAAAGTGGGGGAGGGTGCTTTTTTGCTCCCTTGCGCTTGCACACAGCTCCCATCCTGGTCAGAAATGATTCCAGGACTGCCCAAAACTGGTCCCTAGGGACCGCAGGTGCTGAAGCACTGCCTGTTGTCCACTGACATTTAGGGAAAGCTGGTGACAGAGACTCCATATTGCCCCCCTCTGAGACTCCTCAGATAAAAAGTCCACCCACAGGCTGTGCTGACTGAGGAGGGGGCGCCCAGGGGACTCACCAAACCGGACCAGGGACCGCTCAGTTCCGCTGTCTGTACCGCGCTGTGTCAGCGCTGGTGAGCTGTGAGGAGATTGTGAGGAGATTTGCGCTGTTACAGCAGCGCTAGAGGCCAAAACTAGTGCTGAAGAGCGCGCGGGCTACAAGAAAATGGCCGCCGCACTTCACTGAGGCGATCCACGGCAAGATGGCCGCCATGACACAGCAAAAGTGAAAAAAACAGCACACACACAGCGCCACTCGGCGCTCAGGCCCCAAAACACACAAAAAAAGGCCCCAAGCATATCTGCAGACCAGCATTAGCCCCTCCAAGAACAGTGTGACCCCCAGGCACCCCACACAGCACAGCGCCAGCAATGGTGACAGAGAGTGACAATGAAATACAGGGGGAGACAGGGAAAATCCCCCACAGAGAAACACACAGCTTTTTGTACTCACCTGCAGGCAGGAGAGACTACTTACCCGTCCCCTGAGGGACCCACTGGTGTGTTTCTGACAGGACTATCACAGTGCAGTACTGAGTAGCTGTCGGCCCGGTCCACCGCAAAAGATACAGTCAGTCAGGAACTGTTCAGTCTTGAGAGGACCGTGGGAGCATGAAAGCAAACCCGGCAACCCCTGGAGTCATGGGGCCTGTCGTGAACTGAGTCTCACGCACACAAGGCGAGGATCAGCACGCTCGATGGTCGGACAGGGAAGACTACGAGGATATCTTGTACCCAACCTGTTGCCCAGCCGACAGTTGATAGAAGATTTTCAAAAATAAAATAAAAAAGAATTCCAGAAAAGGAATAAAAATAGGTCAGGAGACTGGCTCCTGAGAGAGCCACGTCTTCTCCTTCTGCTAGGCAGAAAAAAACTGAAGTCTGCTGACTGTAGTGGGAGGGTTATGTCCGGAGGGACCGCCCCCTGGGTGGGGCTGTTCAGCTCTGGCTTTTAGAATGTATGTACAACATCTCACATTCTGCCTAGGTCTTCTCCTGCAAGCAGGGACATAACCCACGTGTAAAGTGTAAAGAGACACCGTGTCAGTCCATGGATGGTAAGAGAAAAGAGAGGAGTTGAAGTCCATTCTGCACTTAGAGCAAAAACGCCACGCTCGTTTAGTTGCCCGAGGTTACTATGAATGGGGAAACAAACCGAGTAAATTATTAGCCCGCTCCCTGCAGCAGAGGAAATCTGCTTCCTTTATTGCAAAAATTAAAACCCCTTCAAATATTATGATACACGATACTCCCTCCATTGCCAAAGAGTTTCGGGAGTTTTACCAGCAATTGTATCATGTACACATTCTATTACAGACTTGGATAGGAAAAGGGACCTTATCAAGGAGTACCTAGAACGGGCAAACCTCCCCAAGTTAGCGCCTGAGGTCTTGGCTTCCTTGGAGGGTGAGCTTACCGCCGGAGAGCTGCATTCAGCTTTAAAAAGCATGACAGGAGGCAAGGCTCCGGACGGATTCACGGTAGCGTATTACCGCGCCTATGCGGGTTTACTCATGCCTCGCTTAGCCACCTATGCCAATGTGACCTCTACCGGTGGTGAGCTCCGACCCGAGACTACCCATGCCCAAATTACAGTTATCCCAAAGCCTGAAAAGGACCCTAGTTTATGTGGTAGTTACCGCCCCATTTCCCTGTTGAATATTGACGCGAAAATTTATGCCAAAGCCATTGCGAATAGACTTCTCCCCCTGATCCCGAAGTGGATATCCAGAGACCAGACGGGCTTTATCCCCGGTAGAGAGGCGAGGGATAACTCCCTTCGCACCCTCTCTCTGATCGCGCACGCACAAGGAGCCTCCCAGCCCACCCTTCTGCTGTCCACGGATGCTGAGAAGGCGTTTGATAGGGTGGACTGGGAGTTTCTAATGGCAACTTTGGCCTATTTGGGTATTAACACTCCCCTTTTGTCTCAAATTTCGGCGCTGTACAACAACCCCACGGCTCAACTACGCATTAATGGCATATTGGGCGACCCTTTCACCTTACACAATGGCACACGCCAGGGCTGCCCCCTTTCTCCTATTCTATTTGCCCTTTCCTTGGAGCCATTCCTCTCTATTGTAAGACATAACCCGAACATACATGGAATAGTCACAGGTCCCGTAGAACATAAATATGCTGCTTATGCGGATGATATTTTATTTTATATTCAGCAACCCCTGATTTCCCTCCCGAACCTTTTGTCGGAGTTCTCCCAATATAGTGTCATCTCCAATTTCAAGATTAACATGACAAAGTCTGAAATACTGAATATATCCGTCCCGACACATACAGCTTCGCACCTCTCACAAGCGTTCCCCTTTAATTGGCAACCGAAGAAAATGAAATATTTAGGTATCTATCTAACGCCAAATCTGACAGCCTTATTCCGAGCAAACTACATCCCATTGCTAAACGCCATTAGAACTGACATACAGAGATGGTCACAACTCGCTCATTCCTGGCTGGGGAGAATAGGGGTGATCAAGATGAATATACTGCCCAGGGTGCTATTCATGTTTCAGATGATTCCATTTGGCATTCCAGTCGGCTTCTTTGCTAAGCTTACCTCCATTGTCGGTAGATATGTGTGGAACAGGAGGCGGCCCAGACTTGCTAGATCTCTTATGGTTAGGCACAAGGGAAGGGGTGGTTTAGCCCTACCAGACTTCAGATTATATTTTCGTGCAATAATCCTGACCAGGCTCTCGGATCTGAAATAACACAAATCTACCAAACTTTGGGCAGCCCTGGAGACAAAGCTTAGTGGCTCGGATATCTCCTCACAAATGTGGATCCCGAGGAAGTTTAGAAGCCTCTCGGTTACGACATCTCCACTAACTCACTCTTCTCTAATGGCTTGGGACTATATATGTAAAGCTTACAAATGGGAATACAACTCACCCTTACTCCCTTTGAGCGGACACAATTATTTTCCCCCTGGAAACATTACACCGGGGGTCTACCCCTGGAACCTAGGAATTGGGACTCTTCTACACCAGGTCACTTTCTCCGGGAACATCTTACCCTTGTCTACACTTCTCCCTAATACACTCTTAACCAACATGGATCATTGGAGGTATCGGCAACTAACGGCATTTGTTCATTCTCTACCGAAGCCCCTGAGATCATTTACTGAGCTGACCCCTCTGGAATTAGCATTCTCAGAGGACCGGCCGGTAGAGAAACCTACTTCCTACTTTTACCGTACTCTAGTGGATCTGTCCTCCACCAAAGACCCTTCGTTTATCCATAACTGGGAGCTAGACCTACAAAAAGACTTAACCAGCTCCCAAAAGAGCGACATCCTATCACTAGCCCACATCTCCTCTGGAGCTTCACATATGGCAGAGGTGAATTACAAGCTCCTTACGAGATGGCATTACTCACCCGTAATTTTACACAAGACCTTTTCTCACATGTCCTCCCTGTGCTGGAGGGGCTGCGGGGAGAGGGCGACTCATGCCCATATCTGGTGGCTATGCCCGCGCATACGCCCATTCTGGTTGGCTGTACTTCACTGGATCGGAGAGATCCAGGGATGGGAGATCCCCAATGATCCTTGGGTTGTTTTGTTCCACTGTACAGGCGGGCCAGTGGGACCATATAAAAGATCAATAACGCCACATCTTCTTAACACTGCAAAGGCTCTTATTCCACGCTTTTGGAAGAAAAAAAACATCCCTTCACTACGCCTTTGGCTGGTGAAAGTAGATTAAATCTATCACATGGAGGACATGACCCTCTCTCTCAGGGGTAAATCTGACCTCGCAAAAAAGATATGGTCCTGCTGGATTGCTTTTAAATATACCGCCGCATATGCGGAAATTATGTCTCAACCGGTATAACGGCGCTTTGTACATTGTACTAACTATATCAGATACTATATTTGTTCGGATGTGCTTGGACCGAGGCAGGTCCCCCAATTCCCACCCCTCCCTCTTTTCCCTCCACGCCTTTCATATCTTTTACCCCCCTGTGTTCTTTATTTCTCTGTTCTTCCTCTATCCTATAATGTTATATTGTTAAGGGGGTACGCTTTGACCGTTGACTCTTATGAGGAAGAAGCCACTCTCTTCCACTCCGCGATGAAGCATCCCTACACAGGAATGTGGAGGTTTGTGATTTGTATGTATGTTAACGCCTAACGATGTTACTGGAGGCGATTGGCTGTATTGTATAAAGATGTACCACCTTTTCTCAATAAAAACGAATTAAACAAAAAAAAATCAACCAACAATAGCAGAAGTTGACCAAAGGGTGGCGGTAAAGAGCAGAAAAACCACATGATGATGGGAAAGTTTTAGGAAAGTTTGCAGAAAAGTCCTGCCATGTGTATGCTATGGGTGTGCCCGGCCAACTCCCTTTGGACAAAAATCCACTGAAAAGTTTGTTTGAAGTCCGACCGTGTGTACGAGGCTTTACTTTGTATTCTATGTTTGTTTATGTGTATATTTCTCACATTTGTTGTTGCTGCTTATCTGTTTGCACTTTATACACAAGCCCAGTATTTTTGTTGTTAAATTTGCTGAGGTCCGAGGGCTGCACATCATTTACCAAAGGACCGCAGGTTGGGCATAAGGGGGGTTAGACCCGCTGTCAGATTTTTATTTGTGACCTTTGCCCACCGTGGGAATTTTTTCTTTCCTACCCTGTGTGCCCTTCTCTCTTCTTCTCTCATGGGAGTCACAGAATGTAGCATAGTACCTTTTTCAGTAAGACAAGGACAGATTAAAACCTCTGTCAGATTTTTACTACTAAAAGAAAGGGAGGTGCAAGCTCACCATTTACTAGGGTTGAGCCAATATCGAGCATTTGCATGAGCACTTGTGCAAATGCTCCAATACCTAAAACTAATAGATCTTTGCGGTGCAATTTGAGTCCATACAAAATTAATGAGATGCAAATAATGTGGTGCGATTCCTGTCTGAATCGCATGCAGTTTTCTGCACCACTCCTGTGTGTACCCAAACTTATCATAATGACTTCAGCCTGGGTTCACACAGAAGCGGTGCGAGTCGGACAGGAATTGCACCGCAAAGATATCAGTACTTGATCGAAAGTATTGGTAATTGTACTTGTCGGTAAAAAAACAGCATTGGTGCAAGCCTACCGTTCACCCAAGTCAGTGCATAGCAGATGAACTGTCTATTGTTGTGTATTAGAACCTTTCAATCCATTATATAAAATATGAGATAAGTAGCATATAGGCTTGTACGTATACACAATAAAAAACCTATAAACAAAAACAGCAATCAGGGCTCTTTCACATGGTTGGACGCCAGCAGATGATCTGCCTGCTCAGTGGGGCATCTGTCCGCTGATCCCCGCACAGCAGGCAGATGACAGGTCTGTGTCCGCTTCGCTTATGCAGAGCAGACAGGGCCCACTTTACTCTATGGGTGGTCGCATGTAAATGGACCGCCTGTCTGTTTACATCAGACTGTCATCCGATCGGCCAGACGGATGGGAATCCACCATCCGTCTGTTTTTGGTGAATGGGATCGAATGTCGGCGGGTGTAAACGGACATAGGTTTACATCTGCAGCTCCAAAGATGGCAATGGATGGTTCAATCGGGTCCGCCTAAAAAAAACTGACAGGTGGACCCGATCGGTCTGCCCATGTGAAAGGGCCTTATTCTTTAAATTTTATTATACTTCAAAGCAAAAGGTTACGTTGATATTTATATACCCTCTGTACACCCACTAATGTAAAACCATTGAAGACATAAATATCAATTTAACCCTTTGTTTTTGGTTTCTGTCTAATGAAGATTTCTGCATTTTTCAATTAAAAGGTAGAATTGCTGTTCTATGATTATAGGTTCTATGTTGTTAGGTATAGGTACAAACCTTTATGCTAGTGGCCACCTATTCAGGTTTCTACTCTTGCCTGTGTCTTCCTGTCCCAGAGAGAACTGCAATCCAATGACAGTGTCAGAGCTTACTTCTCAAATGCACCAATCTGTCATTTAACATGTTACAAAGACAGAGGAAAACTTATATTATCACAAAATATAATATAATACATTCTCTAAATGTAATGTACAAATTGCTATGCCGTGTGTCAGTATGCAAAGTCTACCCTCTCATATCTTGGCACTTGACATGTTTCTCATCAACCAAATGAACAGGGGGGAATTAGCCAAGGAATGCCCAGATTAATGCCAAAGAGATCTGCTTGCTCCTGACTAACAGGTCACACTCTCAGATTTCAGTCTATATTTAAACAAGCCTAATCATCCAGGTTGCTGGTTCCTTTAGTCATGGGGTCTGAAAACAAGATATTGAAACCAGTACCCTGTGCTCCAGTATTCAAAGAATTTGAAATGTGCAAAACTACAATACAAGCATGATATTCAAATCAATACACAATGCCGATGACAAATCTACTAATAAACTTATCTGAAGGAAAGACTAAATCATTTGTACATACTGTACTCTTGTTGCCATGCAGTTCTTCCGGCAGAAAACATACCGTACAGCCTAGTAAGGGACATCAGATGGAATGTCACATACAAGATCATGCAAGCCCTCTGGTTCCTTACCTTTCAGCATAGAGGTCTGAAACAAAATGACAAACCTTGCGCTGTTCCCTGGCTGAGATGTCCTCATTCATTGCCACATAGCTGGCTTGTAGAAATGACACCATCTGCACTTTGTTCAATTCTAATAAACTGCTGACAAGTTCAAAGGACAGAACTGAACGAAGGATCAATTCTACACATATCCTGACCACTGCAGCCTGGACTTGGCCCCGTCACTGATTACTCTGCAATAACTAGTATATACTGCCTGACAAATCACATTGCAGAAGAGTTTTAGGTAAACCTGTCCTTTGCTCATTCTGAGCAAAGCATTATGTTCCTGTAATGTGTGGCTGCCACTGTGTATATTCACCTTGCTTCCATTCTTCCGATAC
Organism: Rana muscosa; assembly: GCA_029206835.1. Taxonomy (NCBI): domain Eukaryota; kingdom Metazoa; phylum Chordata; class Amphibia; order Anura; family Ranidae; genus Rana; species Rana muscosa. Next base: position 648,779,782 of record CM055122.1, read on the forward strand.
TCTGACTGCCTGAAGTGAAAAGAAATACCCAGTACTTTCAAGTATGGGGGAACATGCGACTTTCTCCCACAATGCTAGGCACAGCGCTGTCCTTAGCTCTGTGTAAGCTCCGAGTATAAGGACCCTTTCACACAACCGTTCCAATTAGGACCGCCTGTCAGTTTTTCAAGCGGACCTGATTGGATGGTCCATTCACCCCTATGGACCGGCGGGTGTAAACAGACTTGTGTCCGTTTACACCTGCCTTTCCTAATTCGATCTGGTCCACAAAAAAAAAAATGAAGGGGAGACCTCTTCCTCTGTCTAGACTGATGGGATTGGAGGGCAGTCAGGTGTAAACAGACATCGGAGTCCGCTCATACAACAGAGCAGGCTCTGTCCATGAACGCTCTGCATAAACTGAGCGGACACAGACCTGTCATCCACCCCCTCTGCTCCGATCAGCGGACAGATCCCCTGCTGATGAAAACATTCACCCCGCGTGAAAGGGGCCTAAAACTTTTTCTCTTCACTCCTCCAGGTGAATGGAATAGTGGGGGGAACAGGCAGAAGTTAATGTGGAGGAAAATACCTGTTAATTGTTTCTTTTAAGGCCCGTTCATACTAGCTGCACACTAAAATATTCAAATTAAGTGCGCATTTAGTGTCTGTCGTGCAGGGTCGGTGCCTCATGTTGCTACATGGTTTACTTTATTTTTTTTCATCCAACTTCATTGAGATGTCAAAGCAACATTTAAATTCCAAGGCACCCCATTGACTTCAAGTAAGATCCAGTGCACTGCTTAAAAATGCAGCATGTCTGAAATTTTACATTTTGCACTTCAACCCACCTGAAGGTAGCACTGCAGTGTGAACAGGGTACATAGAAAATAATTGCAGTGGCTGGTGTTAGGGTTGCCACCTGTCCGGGATTAACCTGGACAGTCCGGGTTTTGAACCATGTGTCTGGGTTTCAAGCAGACTGAAACCCGGACACATTATTCAGACCCAGGCTGTGGCTCCCCAAGTAACCAAGATAGTTACACACAAATCTGTTGCCATCCGGGAGCTGTGGGTGGAATGTTTGGGGGAAGGTTTGGCATCACTGGGGGGGGAGGGGGCAGGGCAATGATGATGTCAGCATAGGGCTGGGCGATTTTCCCCCCCAAAAAAATCTGCGATTTTTTTATAAAAAACTCGATTTACGATTCGATTTTTTTTTTTATTATATTAATTAAAGTGCATCAACAAACAAAATTGCAAAGGCAAACCCTTTCTCTAACTGCAAAGTCAGTGTTCAACAAACACACAATATATTCCAGCGCTCATGGAACATACATTATTAACTATTGAAAACTCTTGAAACTCTGTGTGTGATTCCTTCTGTCCCAGCCTTGCTGCGATCCTGGCTCTGCATCCTTTTGTGTTGGAGGGCCCTCCACACGCTGGTCTGCCTGTTGTCCATCATTCAAGGTACTGTGCTCACACGGAGATCATGCCACAGGCTTTGTTTTGACTTTTTTAACCCCTCCTTGCTCCACGGATGTCACTGCAAGTTTAACAAGTTTGTCACCACTGGCAACTGGAGAGTTAAGATTCATTTGCCCTCTGCACATTTGGGATTGGATCCCTCTCTTTATTGTAATAAATGGACTAAGCTTTTTTATCAATTCTTCAAGAGTTTTCAATAGTTAATAATGTATGTTCCATGAGCGCTGGATTATATTGTGTGCATGTTGTGTATTTTGTACTTCTGGGTACGGATTTTTTCTTGCTGCGCTGGATCCTGTTTTTTCCCCCTTTTGGATACTTTGTACTTCCCAAAATATTTGGGATTTTTTTCTTATTATTATTATCATCCATTATATTTTTTTCTTTATCCACCAATTTAGCGCTTGTGACCTTTTGTTGTTTTTTGCAGTGTGCAACAAAGATTGTTAAACATCCAAATTATTAATACTGTATTTGGATTTAGCTAATAAAACAACAAAAAATCCTGAGGTTACTCTTAGTTGAATTGAACTGTGTTCATGCCTCACTGTACCCGTGTCTCACTGTGCCCGTGTCTCACTGTGCCCATGCTTCAATCACTGTGCCCGTACCTGATGCAGATTTTCATGGTATACGGATTTTACTGCTACACCGGTGGCCATTCCAGTATTCAAAAGCCGCGCCTCCTCCTCGTCTGTGATAGGCGGGACACTCAATTTCCCAGCATTCAGTGTTCCGCCTATCATGGTCATCCTCATAACACAGACGAGGATGAGAGGATGTCCGTGATAGGCTGAATACTGCCTGCTGTGAAATTGAGTGTTCTGCCTATCGCAGACGACGAGGACTCGGGAGGCGCGGCTTTTGAACACTGCAATGGCCGCCGTCTGTCTGCATGACACGCTGATCAGGTAGGCAGACAGCGGCTGCAGCGAGTAGATGTAATTGGGGTAACGCTGCCCAGTGCCATTACGGATACGCCCCCAGCAGTCCTGCTACGGAAACTTTGAAGGGAAAAATTTTTTTTTTTTTTTTTTTCAAAAAAAAAAAAAAAAAAAAAAAAAAAATCTAAAAAAATCGATTTTCTTCAAAACTGAATCGATTTGAGCTCCAAACTCGATTCAAGATTAAAATCGATTTTTTTCCCAGCCCTATGTCAGCAAGAGCAATTTGGCCACACCCACCATTCACTGCAGCACGCTATGTGCACCACATTACTACTCTCCTTGGGGCACCTAAAGGTGTCCCAGGCCGCTAAAGTGTTTAGCCACTTTCATACTAAGGCGCTTCAAAACTGCCAGTAAAAACACTGAGCGCTTTTAAAGCGCTTTTCAATCATTTCAATGGAGAAGGGTGTTTTTCACAGCCCTGCCAGCACACTGCCCCAGTGTGAAAGCATTCATTGATTTTAATGGAAATACGTTTTCGTGAGCTTTTTAGGCGCTGTTTTTAGCGTGAAAGCGCCTTAGTGTGAAAGTGTTCTTTGGGTTTGGCTTGAAGAAAAGGTGGCAACCCTAACTGGTGTTGATCAAATGCAAAAAGATTACAGTCACTGCACATAATGTGAATGGGCCCTTAGGGCTGGTTCACACCTATGCAGGTTGCAGTTTGCATATTCCATGTGCATTTTGTGTTTTTCAATACACGCTTTTCATCCATTGAAGTCTATGGAACCAAAAACCAGAAAAAAGTCCCTGGCCCTTTCCATAAAAGGCACAGATGTGAACTACATCCATAGGAAACCATGTTACATGGACTGTAGTGTGTTTCTGCAAAACTGAAAACACACAAAAAAAATGCATAGGTGTGAACCAGGCCTTATACTGTCTTGGAGACATTTTTATTTTTGTCGGCGAGTAGGAGTACCGATACTTGTGCTCAAGTACTCCCTGGTATTGACGCCTTTGTGGTACAATTTGAGCCCATACAAAGTGAATGGTCTCAAATTACACTGCAAAGAATCGCATGCAATTTGAACAGGTATGTGGTGCTCTACCTGTCTGAATTGCATGCCGTTTCCCCCACTGCTCCTGCGTGAACCCAGGCTGAAGTCACTATGACAAGCATGGGCTCACACAGCAGCTGTGGGGGAAACTGCAAGTGATTAGGACAGGAATACCATGCATTCTTGTTCTAATCGCGTGCGATAGTTTGCAGTCCGATTTGAGCCCCTATTATTTTGTATGCGCTGAAATGGCACCGCAAAGGTATCAGTCTCAAGTATAGGAGCATTTGCACGTGTGCAAATGTTTAGTATCAGCACCGATACCGATATCAGTGTAACCCTAATCTAAATAAATTTTCTCTAATTTGTTGTGGACAGTCTGTGGGAGTACAAAATCAATGGAGAAGCACCATGTAACAGGTATGTTGTGTAGCCTTTTCTTCTATTTTAAAGCGCTAATAAACCCAAATGCAAATATTATATTGCAGCTTACCATTTCTTAGATGTGATGGCTGCATTCGTTATCTTTTTTAGGCTTTCATTCTTCTATGCTCATCTGGTGATCTGGCCAGTAAGTCTGTTTTTCAAAAGAACAAGCTGTCCTGCAAATGTATCAGTTTACATGGATGACACAGACCATTTAATAATGACAGGGGTGTTTACAATGATCAGCATTTATTCATGTAAAACCTTTAGAAAAGTGGGAGCTGGAGTATGACTTCAATGTGTTAAGTGTATCTAAATGTTCTAGTAAATGTAATACTATCGTACCACCACCTCCCAAATGGACTTTGACTGCTGTCCAAAAGGTGCCCCCTGTGCTCCTTCATCCAGAGTGGGGGCACTCTAATACAGGAGGTATGTTACTGGCCAGATTACCAGGTAAAAACAGAGGGAAATAAACCTAAAAAAATAAAACGAATGCAGCCACCACATCTAGTGATTGGTAAACTGTATTAGATTACATTTTCGGTTTTGGGCTTAATACCGCTTTAAGTAAAAGTAGTACGAATGGCAGCCTTTTGGTGGCGTTTAAAAAAAAAAAAAAAAAAAAAGATAAACACAGGTTCGATTTAATTAAATGATAATCATCTCTCATTCAATGTTTGTATTTTATATGCTGCGAAAGCAAGTTTGGAGCTTACAACAGGGCTTGACAAATTTGCTTGGAATCGAGGAGCCAGCTGAAAAAAGTTAGGAGCCAGGAACGTGCCCCATCCCGCCGAGCTTGCGCGCAGAAGCGAACGCATACGTGAGTAGTGCCCGCATATGAAAGCGGTGTTCAAACCACACGTGAGGTATCGCCGCGATCGGTAGAGCGAGAGCAATAATTCTAGCCCTAGACCTCCTCTGTAACTCAAAACATGCAACCTGTAGAATTTTTTAAACGTCGCCTATGGAGATTTTAAAGGGTAAAAGTTAGTCGCCATTCCACGAGCGGACGCAATTTTCAAGCGTGACATGTTGGGTATCAGTTTACTCGGCGTAACATTATCTTTCACAGTATAAAAAAAACTGGGCTAACTTTACTGTTGTCTTATTTTTTTATTAAAAAAAAGTGTATTTTTTCCCAAAAAAGGGCGCTTGTAAGACCGCTGCGCAAATACGGTGTGACAGAAAGTATTGCAACGACCGCCATTTTATTCTCTAGGGTGTTAGAATAAAAAATATATATAATGTTTGGGGGTTCTAATTAGAGGGAAGGAGATGGCAGGGAAAACAGACAGGGAAACTCCATTAGTATTGCTGGTTGCAATACCAACGGCCACTACAAGATGGCGCTAGACCACAGACGGAAGCATAGGCCTGCAGAAGGCCGCAAAGCCGCGGCCTCAATTACTGGCCGGCGCGGCCCAACGCGATCCCGCGGCGCGGAGGGGGGCACGGAGACACAGGATACCCCAGCTGTGCTGCCCCAGGCGCCAGGTCGCTAATTCTAGTCGCAATGGCGACCTGGCGCCCGGGGTTTGTCGAGCCCTGGCTTACAGTGCATCCGGAAAGTATTCACAGCGCTTCACTTTTCCACATTTTGTTGAACAGGCGCCATCTATTACATTGCCCTTGATGACATGCATTCTAGAGCGTTCGAACATGCGCATTAAAGTGGAAACCTAAAAAATGCACAAAAACACACCCCACTCAGGACACTGCCCACATGGAGTTTGCATGCTCCCCTGTGCTTGGGTGTATTTCCTCTGGGTACACTCCAAAGACATGGTGATAGGTTATTGGCTCTGGTCTAAACTGACACGAACATGTGTATGTATGTGAGGTAGAGACCTTAGATCGTAAGCTTCTCAAGGGCAGTGTGAATGAGAAATATATATGTAAACTGCTGTGTACCGGGTAATTGTTGTTTCTATAGAAGTGCCTGCAATAAATACAATGTGCATTGACACATGCTGAAAAAATAGGATTTTTATAACAGCTTACCTGTAAAATCCTTTTCTTGGAGTACACCACGGGACACAGAGCTAGTCATTACATAATGGGTTAAGGGTCACCAGCGGTGATTGGACACTGGCACAACCAATGGAAGACAGTTCCCCTCCATATAACCCCTCCCATCAGGGAAGTACCTCAGTTTTGTAGCAAAGCAGTAAGGTTCCCATAAGAAGGGTGGGACCTCTGTGTCCCGTGGTGTACTCCAAGAAAAGGATTTTACAGGTAAGCTGTTATAAAAATCCTATTTTCTTTATCGTACACCACGGGACACAGAGCTAGTCATTACATAATGGGACGTCCCAGAGCAATGCTCATATGAAGGGGGGGGGGGGGGGAGACACAGATCAAACAGACCGCTTGCGGACCAGAAGCCCTATACTGCTGCCTGCAGCACACTTCGCCCGAAGGCGGAATCCTCATGTCCTTTCACATCTATTTGATAGAATTTGGAAAATGTATGGACTGAAGACCAAGGTGCAGCCTTACAGATCTGAGCCATCGAAGCCTGGTGGTGCACTGCCCATGAAGCACTTATCGCCCTGGTAGAGTGCGCCTTAACAGGAAAAGGAGGAGTCCTGTTCTTTAAACCATAAGCTTGAACAATTACTTGTCTAATCCACCTGGAAATGGTGGATTTTGATACCGCTTGGCCCTTCTTGGGACCATCTGGTAAAATAAACAAAACATCTGTTTTACGTATCTGAGCGGTTGCTTGCAGATACACCCTTACCGCTCTCACTAGATCTAGAGAGTGTAATAATTTTTCCCCCGCCGTCCGTGGGTTTGGAAAAAAGGAAGGCAGAACAATGTCTTGATTCAAGTGAAAAGCCGACACCACCTTAGGCAGAAAAGCCGGATGGGGTCGTAGTACGATCTTGTCCTTGTGACAAATTAGATAAGGCTCTTTACAAGAAAGAGCTGCTAGCTCTGATACTCTCCTAGCAGAAGCTATAGCAATCAGAAAGGCCAACTTCCTACTTAATATAATTAAAGGAATATGGCGAATAGGTTCAAAAGGTTGCTTTTGCAACACTGACAATACCAAATTCAAATCCCATGGACACAAGGGAGACCTGACTGGAGGATTTATCCTCAGTACCCCCTGAATGAATGTCCGAACTAGGGAGTGAGATGCCAATGGTCTCTGAAAGAAGACTGATAGAGCCGATATTTGCCCTTTGATGGTGCTAAGGGCTAATTTCATATCCACTCCTAACTGGCAAAAAGCAAGAATCCTACTTATTTCATATTTCAGAGGATTCCAACTTCTGGATTCACACCAGGAAACGTATGCTTTCCAGACTCTATGATAGATGAGTCTGGAGGCTGGCTTTCTAGCATTAATGAGCGTAGAAAGAGCCAGGCCAGAGACCCCTCTCTTTTTCAAAATGTGGGTCTCAGCAGCCAGGCCGTCAAATTTAGCCTTTGTAAGGAAGGGTGGAATACTGGACCCTGTGACAACAGGTCGTGTCGAAGTGGAAGCTTCCAGGGCCTTCCTATCGCCATTTTTACGATCTCGGCGTACCAAGGCCTCCTGGGCCAGTTTGGGGCCACTAGGATTACTGGTATTCCCTCCTCCTTGATCCTGCGAAGCAGTCTTTGTAGAAGAGGGATCGGAGGGAATGCATAGATCAGTGAGAACTGATTCCATGGAGTTATTAGAGCGTCTGTCCCGTAGGCTAGAGGATCTCTCGTTCTGGACACAAAGTTGTCCAATTTCTTGTTGAACCTGGAAGCTAGCAGGTCTACATCTGGGTTTCCCCATCTCAGACATATGGCCTGAAAGATCTCTGGGTGAAGAGACCACTCTCCTGGTAGCAGCTGCTGACGACTCAGGTAGTCTGCTTGCCAGTTTTCTATCCCTGGAATGAAGATTGCAGAGATGCAAGGTACATGCTCTTCTGCCCATGCCAAGATCCGGTTCACCTCTCTTTGGGCTGCCCGACTGTGGGTGCCTCCTTGGTGATTGATGTAAGCTACTGCCGTAGCATTGTCGGATTGAACCCGAACTGGGTAGCCCTGTAACCTGTATGTCCAGGTTTTGAGGGCTAGATATACTGCACGGATCTCTAGCACGTTGATGGGCAGGATCCCCTGAGTCTTGGCCCAGGTTCCCTGGGTAGAAGCCTCCTCGAATACTGCACCCCAGCCCGATAGGCTGGCATCCGTAGACACCACCTTCCAGGCTGCTGGGAGGAAGCACTTTCCCTTCCGTAAATTCTTGGCTTCTAGCCACCAATCGAAGCTGTGGCGTACTTGTGAGGACAGGCGCATGGGTATATCCAGAGCTTGGCTCTTTCTGTTCCAGGAGGCTAAAATATTGCCTTGAAGTAGTCTTGAATGAAACTGGGCGTAAGGGACCGCCTCGAAGGAGGCTACCATCTTTCCCAATAGTCTCATGCAAAGGCGAATAGACGGCCTCTTGTTTGCTTTGACCTTGTGGATCAGGTCTTTCAGAGACTGTATCTTTGGCTCTGGCAGGTATACCCTGTTTTGGGCTGTATCTATGATCATGCCCAGGTACACTATCCTTCTTTGGGCCTGGAGAGAGGATTTTTGTAAGTTTATAATCCATCCTAAATGCTCCAGGTATCCTACTGTAGTGTCTACAGCGTGATCCAATCCCTCCTTTGACTGATCTATTAATAGTAGATCGTCTAGATAGGCTGTTACCGCAATGCCCCGTGTTCTCAGGTTTGCTAACATAGGAGCTAGCACCTTTGTGAATACTCTGGGCGCGGTGGCTACACCAAATGGCAGGGCCACAAACCTTAGGAATCTTTGGTGAGCGGGGAGGATTGGTATGTGTAGATATGCGTCTTTGATATCTATGGACGCAATGAATTCTCCGCCTTTTAAAGTAGCGACCACGGATCGAATCGTTTCCATTCGAAAATGGCGAACGTTCAGAAACCGGTTTAGATTTTTTAGATCCAGGATGGGTCTGACTTCTCCGTTCGGTTTTGGAATCACAAAGAGGTTTGAGTAAAAACCTGAACCTTGCTCCTTTTGGGGTACCTCTGTAACCACACCTTGAGCTATTAAGTGATTCAAACCTTTGAAGAAGGATCCTCTTTTTTGTGGATCCTTGGAGAGTCTTGAACTTCGGAATTGAGAAGATGGGATCTCTCGAAATTCCAGTCTGTACCCTGAGGATATTGTGGATACCACCCATTTGTCCTGGGTTTCTGTCCGCCAAGTCGCTGAGAACTGACGAAGCCTTCCCCCCACTCGGCCGAGCGGGGGCGCCCCTTCAATGAGAGGTTTTGGGGGCTTGCTTATTAGCTCTTGAACCCCACGGCTTCTTGTTCTTCTGAGCCTGTTCTTTGGCTTTTTTGGGCGGCTGAAAAGGCCGTCGCCACTGGCTGGAGTCAGATTTCCCGGGAGCTGGGGAGAGAGTGTGTTTAAAACAAGGTCTCTTGTTTTTCTTTTTCTCAGGTAAAAGTGTCGTTTTACCACTTGATATCTTTTGGATATATCTTTCTAAATCTTCCCCAAAAAGGCGTTCGCCATGGAACGGGAAACTTGCCAACAACTTTTTGCATGGGGCTTCCGCTGACCAATGCTTAAGCCAAAGTACTCTGCGCATCTGTACTAGCTGGAGTGTAAGGCGTGATGCCTGTATGATAGAATCTCTCATGGCATCCACTGTGAAGCATAAGGCTTTAGGCAAATTCTCCCAATTTTTAGCCTGCTCTGAAGGCAGCTCCTTCAGCCCCTGCTTTACCTGTTGGCTGACGACCTGACACATACCGACTGCTGCTACTGCAGGTTGGATAATTGAGCCGGCCAAAAGGAAGGAGGATTTCAGTAGGGATTCCAACTTCTTCTCAGAAGGATCTTTAAACACTTGTACATTATCCACTGGACATGTCAGGTTTTTATTTACACAAGAAATAGCCGCATCTACCGTAGGCAGGCTCCATTTCTTTAAAAAATTTTCCTCCATAGGATAAAGAATGTTAAACTTTTTTGGAGGTGAAAAACGCTTATCTGGATGTTGCCAGTCTGCGTACAATAGATCCTCTAGTAACGGATGAACCGGGAAGGAGCATGCACCTTGCAGGGATCTTAATGATCCTAGGGAGGAGACAGGTGATTCTGTTACCTCCAAAGAGGGTAACCTAAATGCAGCTCGCACGGCTCCTGCATAGCATTGCACCTGTGACTTTAAAATCTGGGATACCGAAAAAGGCTCATCCGATATCCCTGATCCGTCTGACTCCTCATCCTCTGCTGATGTAGCCTCCTCCTCATCCTCCTCCTCCTCCTCAGGTACTTCTGAAGGGAGGTCCAATACTGGAGGAGATCTGCTTCGCTTATTGTCCTTTTTAGAGGATTTAGCGATTAAAGTAGCAATTTTCTCCTCCAGATTATTTAGGGCAGCTGATAAAGTGTCCTCAGTGACATATGCAGGCCCAGGCTTCACTGGGGAAGCCGCCATACCTGACAGAGGTAATGGCTCATCCTGTACAGGTGCATTTGGCAACACAGGAGAGGAAGGTACCGAGTCAGCACAGCTAGAGCCTCCTGTCTCAGGCGGCGGTGCTCTTTTATCTCTTTTTGTCCGCATTACTTCCCCTGGAAGACTTACTGTTTAGACAAAATACAAGGTACCTAAATGCATATACTACCGTGTTCAGTTTAGCAAATACATTAAGTATGCAACTTTTAACACATAACTATGCATAACATGGATGTCTTCTAGGAAGTACCCAATCCAACCACATGGAGTCTTACGTCCCTGTATAGCTGCTGTGTTTCTCTGCCAGGAACAAGAGAACTAACGAGCTTGCTTGCTGCTGCAGTGCTTTTTACACTGACAGTCTTTTAAATTTGGCGCCGTTTCTGTGCCTGCGCGCGCCACGTGCCCGCCTTCGGCCCCCCCCCCCGATAAAGCGCGCGCGCGGCCTTTAGCGCTGTGGTGGTGGCCATAGTGAGAGAGGACTCTCATCAGCCCCTGTCCCCGCTTACCTGCATCTGCAGGTGTCTGTATCGGCCACCGAAAGGAGGAGCGGGGTGCTCAAGCAAGCTCAGCAGCGGAGGTGACGAGCAGTGTACTTTGCCGAAGCCGACACTGAACAGAGTGAGGTGAGTATATTCAGCTCTTTACTCCCCCCAGTGGTGGAAAAAAAGAAGACATCCACTTCTTGAAAAAAAGGTCCCAACTTATTTATTTTTTTTTTTTTTATGGACCTTCTAATCTTACCTTATCCACGCCGCAGGTTTTTCTGCTGAAAGTTTTCAGACAGATACCAAACTTCACCCTTCACGGTGGGCTATGTGTGCCAACCTTCAGGGATATGGGTTCCTATTTAAAGGATACCTCTCCCCTGGGCCTTGTACAAGACTCTTACCAGGACTTTATAGCAAAATAGCGAAAGTGCTGGATCTTAGAGCCCAGTCCTCCGAAGAGAGACATTACAGGCGACGCCTCATGGATGAGGCCCGGATCCCATCCAGATTCAGCTCACTTGTAGGCATCTTGGATGGATCCGAAAGCATAGCTCTTTTACCCCCAGAGGGTCTCTTTGGTAGAGCTTTCCTTTAGCACCTCCTAACGCGTCCAACACCTTTCGACACTGGCGAAAAAACTGAGGTACTTCCCTGATGGGAGGGGTTATATGGAGGGGAACTGTCTTCCATTGGTTGTGCCAGTGTCCAATCACCGCTGGTGACCCTTAACCCATTATGTAATGACTAGCTCTGTGTCCCGTGGTGTACGATAAAGAAACATGCAAACAAAAATGCTTGAAAATAGAAACACAAAAGGCCTGAACCTTTAAAGTTCCCCACATTTGTTGTTAGAACAGGAGATCCCTGACTGGAAGAAAGAAGATGTTCATCTTTTGTACATAAACATGTTTGAGTAGCTGCTGCCACGTGACTTTCCTACATAGAGCCAATATCAGCCAAGAAATCAAATCAAACCTCCACCCTACCAGCAGCCGGGTGACATTTGTGAGAACAATAAATCCTCTGTGAATTACACATCTCCAGATGTAAAGTGTATATGTGTGTGTGATATACATACTGTGGTCCCCTGTAGATCAGCTCTGATACAGGGAAGAGGGAACAGAATTCAGCCTTCCCCCAGGACCCCTCCATAATGAGGTCACTGGATGTCTCCTTATCTCTCCATACACCACAAGCAGCTGATTTGTCAGGATAAAGGTTGCCCTGTACAATGTATACACACACACAGATCTCTGCCCTGTACATTGTACACACACACACCCACACCGATCTCTGCCCTGTACACATTATATATATATATATACACACACACACACACCCCGATCTCTGCCCTGTACATTGTACACACACACGCCGATCTCTGCCCTGTACATTGTGTATACACACACACACTGATCTCTGCCCTGTACATTGTACACACACACCGATCTCTGCCCTGTACATTGTACACACACACGCCGATCTCTGCCCTGTACATTGTGTATACACACACTGATCTCTGCCCTGTACATTGTACACACACACCGATCTCTGCCCTGTACATTGTGTATACACACACCGATCTCTGCCCTGTACATTGTACACACACACCGATCTCTGCCCTGTACATTGTGTATACACACACCGATCTCTGCCCTGTACATTGTACACACACACACCGATCTCTGCCCTGTACATTGTACACACACACACCGATCTCTGCCCTGTACATTGTACACACACACACCGATCTCTGCCCTGTACATTGTACACACACACACACACCGATCTCTGCCCTGTACATTGTACACACACACCGATCTCTGCCCTGTACATTGTGTATACACACACCGATCTCTGCCCTGTACATTGTACACACACACCGATCTCTGCCCTGTACATTGTGTATACACACACCGATCTCTGCCCTGTACATTGTACACACACACACCGATCTCTGCCCTGTACATTGTACACACACACACCGATCTCTGCCCTGTACATTGTACACACACACACACACCGATCTCTGCCCTGTACATTGTGTATACACACACCGATCTCTGCCCTGTACATTGTACAGACACACACCGATCTCTGCCCTGTATATTGTACACACACACACGCTGATCTCTGCCCTGTACATTGTACACACACACGCGCCGATCTCTGCCCTGTACATTGTACACACACACACACACACCGATCTCTGCCCTGTACATTGTGTATACACACACACACACACACTGATCTCTGCCCTGTACATTGTACAGGGCAGAGATCGGTGTGTGTGTGTGTGTACATTGTGTATACACACACACACCGATCTCTGCCCTGTACATTGTACACACACACACCGATCTCTGCCCTGTACATTGTGTATACACACACCGATCTCTGCCCTGTACATTGTACACACACACACACACACCGATCTCTGCCCTGTACATTGTACACACACGCCGATCTCTGCCCTGTACATTGTACACACACACACACGCCGATCTCTGCCCTGTACATTGTACACACACGCCGATCTCTGCCCTGTACATTGTACACACACACACACACGCGCCGATCTCTGCCCTGTACATTGTACACACACACACGCCGATCTCTGCCCTGTACATTGTACACACACACGCGCCGATCTCTGCCCTGTACATTGTACACACACACGCGCCGATCTCTGCCCTGTACATTGTACACACACACGCCCCGATCTCTGCCCTGTACATTGTACACACACACGCCCCGATCTCTGCCCTGTACATTGTACACACACACCGATCTCTGCCCAGTACATTGTACACACACACCGATCTCTGCCCTGTACATTGTACACACACACCGATCTCTGCCCTGTACATTGTACACACACACCGATCTCTGCCCTGTACATTGTACACACACACACCGATCTCTGCCCTGTACATTGTACACACACACACCGATCTCTGCCCTGTACATTGTACACACACACACCGATCTCTGCCCTGTACATTGTACACACACACACACCGATCTCTGCCCTGTACATTGTACACACACACACACCGATCTCTGCCCTGTACATTGTACACACACACACACCGATCTCTGCCCTGTACATTGTGTATACACACACACACACCGATCTCTGCCCTGTACATTGTACAGACACACACACACACACACACACACACACCGATCTCTGCCCTGTATATTGTACACACACACACGCTGATCTCTGCCCTGTACATTGTACACACACACACGCCGATCTCTGCCCTGTACATTGTACACGCCGATCTCTGCCCTGTACATTGTACACACACACACACACACACACACACACTGATCTCTGCCCTGTACATTGTACAGGGCAGAGATCGGCGTGTGTGTGTGTGTACATTGTGTATACACACACACACCGATCTCTGCCCTGTACATTGTACACACACACACACACACACACCGATCTCTGCCCTGTACATTGTGTATACACACACACACACACACCGATCTCTGCCCTGTACATTGTACACACACACACACCGATCTCTGCCCTGTACATTGTACACACACGCCGATCTCTGCCCTGTACATTGTACACACACACACACCGATCTCTGCCCTGTACATTGTACACACACACCGATCTCTGCCCTGTACATTGTGTATACACACACACACACACACACACCGATCTCTGCCCTGTACATTGTACAGACACACACACACCGATCTCTGCCCTGTACATTGTACACGCCGATCTCTGCCCTGTACATTGTACACACACACACACACACACACACACTGATCTCTGCCCTGTACATTGTACAGGGCAGAGATCGGCGTGTGTGTACATTGTGTATACACACACACACACCGATCTCTGCCCTGTACATTGTACACACACACACACACACACACCGATCTCTGCCCTGTACATTGTGTATACACACACACACACACCGATCTCTGCCCTGTACATTGTACACACACACACACACACCGATCTCTGCCCTGTACATTGTACACACACGCCGATCTCTGCCCTGTACATTGTACACACACACACACACCGATCTCTGCCCTGTACATTGTGTATACACACACACACACCGATCTCTGCCCTGTACATTGTACAGACAGACACACACACACACCGATCTCTGCCCTGTATATTGTACACACACACACGCTGATCTCTGCCCTGTACATTGTACACACACAAACGCCGATCTCTGCCCTGTACATTGTACACACACACCGATCTCTGCCCTGTACATTGTGTATACACACACCGATCTCTGCCCTGTACATTGTACACACACACACCGATCTCTGCCCTGTACATTGTGTATACACACACACACCGATCTCTGCCCTGTACATTGTACACACACGCCGATCTCTGCCCTGTACATTGTACACACACACACGCCGATCTCTGCCCTGTACATTGTACACACACACACGCCGATCTCTGCCCTGTACATTGTACACACACACACACGCCGATCTCTGCCCTGTACATTGTACACACACACACACGCCGATCTCTGCCCTGTACATTGTACACACACACACACGCCGATCTCTGCCCTGTACATTGTACACACACACACACACCGATCTCTGCCCTGTACATTGTACACACACACCGATCTCTGCCCTGTACATTGTACACACACACCGATCTCTGCCCTGTACATTGTACACACACACACACACCGATCTCTGCCCTGTACATTGTGTATACACACACACACACCGATCTCTGCCCTGTACATTGTACAGACACACACACACACACACACACACCGATCTCTGCCCTGTATATTGTACACACACACACGCTGATCTCTGCCCTGTACATTGTACACACACACACACGCCGATCTCTGCCCTGTACATTGTACACGCCGATCTCTGCCCTGTACATTGTACACACACACCGATCTCTGCCCTGTACATTGTGTATACACACACACTGATCTCTGCCCTGTACATTGTACAGGGCAGAGATCGGTGTGTGTGTACATTGTGTATACACACACCGATCTCTGCCCTGTACATTGTACACACACACACCGATCTCTGCCCTGTACATTGTGTATACACACACACACACACACCGATCTCTGCCCTGTACATTGTACACACACACCGATCTCTGCCCTGTACATTGTACACACACGCCGATCTCTGCCCTGTACATTGTACACACACACACGCCGATCTCTGCCCTGTACATTGTACACACACACACGCCGATCTCTGCCCTGTACATTGTACACACACACACGCCGATCTCTGCCCTGTACATTGTACACACACACGCCCCGATCTCTGCCCTGTACATTGTACACACACACGCCCCGATCTCTGCCCTGTACATTGTACACACACACGCCCCGATCTCTGCCCTGTACATTGTACACACACACGCCCCGATCTCTGCCCTGTACATTGTACACACACACGCCCCGATCTCTGCCCTGTACATTGTGTATACACACACACCCCGATCTCTGCCCTGTACATTGTACACACACACGCCCCGATCTCTGCCCTGTACATTGTACACACACACGCCCCGATCTCTGCCCTGTACATTGTACACACGCCCCGATCTCTGCCCTGTACATTGTGTATACACACACCGATCTCTGCCCTGTACATTGTGTATACACACACCGATCTCTGCCCTGTACATTGTACACACACACGCCGATCTCTGCCCTGTACATTGTACACACACACACGCCGATCTCTGCCCTGTACATTGTACACACACGCCGATCTCTGCCCTGTACATTGTGTATACACACCGATCTCTGCCCTGTACATTGTGTATACACACCGATCTCTGCCCTGTACATTGTACACGCCGATCTCTGCCCTGTACATTGTACACGCCGATCTCTGCCCTGTACATTGTACACGCCGATCTCTGCCCTGTACATTGTACACGCCGATCTCTGCCCTGACTGGGAACATAACATAACACATTACTGAAATATGGAGGAAAAGTTTCCAATGCAGGTAATATAATGGAAAAGAAACCCTGACTAGTTATCAGCAACACAGCAATAACTTCCCCAATCTCAGGAAGATATTCCAGGATTATGGTAACTTCAACACCCCTCCCTACCTCCATATAGATGTAATGTACTAATATCTCACATACCTGATATGGTACTACAATACGCAGACATCAGCCAAGGAACAAAGTCAGCAGCCCACACATAAAACACAACACAAACCTTATTTCCAGCTCACCTCCCGGTGTCTCCGTGTCCACTTTCCGGGCGGGGCTACTAGATTGTGACAGCACCGCCCGGAAGTACAGCTCCAAGTCAGCACTAAAGCTGGACGCCGGAAAAGCAGTCCGCCGGAAAAGCAGTCCGCCGGGAACTCAAAGCACGCTGCAGGGTTCCGCGTCCACTCCTGGAAGCCGCTTTTACATTCAGTCTTCAGACAGTAGCGCCTGTACCTGCTAATGCAATCTAACGAGTATTACCAGCAGGACCTGTACTTCAACCTGAGTATTGTTCTAGTTCTTCATACAATAGGAAGAGTTACAAGCTGTGTCTATCTGTGCTCCTCTTATGGGAAATGTAAATTATCCCTGCTGTCCCCAGAAAAGGAGTAGAATAGACACCTAGTGAATTAGGGTTGGCCCTTTGTCTGGTTTTGGACTGAAAAGCCATAATGGTGTCTCCAATGGAGTGAACTGGCATATTGACAGCAATCTGGGGGGCGGACGAATCAAATTTTTGTCAAAACTTAAAGTGGACCTTTGCCCATAACAACTTCATAAAAAGAATATTCTTTAGCAAGAAACATACATTCCACATTGATAATCATGCTACCAAAATGAATGTGTGCTGTAAATTGCCTTCGGCGTTGCTCCTATTTCTTCTTGCCGGAGGCTGCCATTTTGCTGAAGCCCAGAGCCCCTGGGCAGCAGTAAATCTTTAGGCTGTCAGCAGATCGGCCTCTACAAATTCAGCACAGAGCAACTGTGCATGTGCATAGCAGGATGAGACAGTGGGGTTGATTTACTAAAACCAGAGAGTGCAAAATCTGGTGCAGCTGTGCATGGTAGACACTCAGCTTCTAACATCACCTTGTTTAATTAAGCTTTAAAGCGGAGCTTCTGCGGTCCATATATATATATTTTTTTAATATTCATTCAAATGTTACAGCGTTAGCAATGTAAGTACTCACGTCTGCGGCACTTTAAAACACCCCCCGTCCGTTTTGCGCTAAAAAAAGTGTTTATAAAACTCTTCCTGCTTTTGCCATTTTGCTTGTGGGCATCTTGAAGCCCACAAGCATATCCTTCTGGGTAGAGATGAATGCTTCTCTCCCGGCATTCATCTCCGGATCTCGCGCACGCGCAGTGTTGACGGCGAGCAGCGCCGTCAACACTTACTGGTTGCCATCACAACGGGCATCAACATACACCTGCGTGCCCTTATCTAAAATGGCGGAATTAGATCCGCCCTCGTCACGTGACCGGCTAGACGAGTCACGTGATGATACACTTATCGTGAGATCTGAATGGAAGGAGGTTACATATTACTCCTCCGAAGCAGGACAATTTGCTCCCAGGAGCCTCTGCAATATTAGGAGCAGAGGAAAGGACACGCCTACTCCCGCGGGAGGAAATCCCGGAAGTAGCAGTAACGAAAAAACATCTAAAGAAAACTACTGAGAAAAAAAAAAAAAGGTTAGTGCACTTTTTATTTATGTGATAAGAGGGACTGCTTTTGTAAGACCCCTTTCACACTGGGGCGGGCAGGTGCGGTGGCGGTATAGCAGCGCGATTTTCAGCGCTGCTATACTGTCGTTCTTACCGCGGTATGCGGTCGCTAGGGGGGTTAATTTAACCCCCGCTAGCGGCCGAAAAAGGGTTAATACCGCCCGCAAACCGCGGCTATTGCCGCGGTTTGCGGGCGGTATTACCGCGCTGTCCCATTGATTTCAATGGGAGACCGCGGTAAAGGAGCGGTGAACACACCGCTCCTTTACCGCTGTAAAGAAGCGGCTAGCAGGACTTTTGGAGCGGTCCTGCTAGCGCACCGCTTCAGTGTGAAAGCCTTCGGGCTTTCACATTGAAGACACAGGGCAGGATTTTTTCATGCGGTATAACAGCGCTATTATTAGCGCTAAACCGCATGAAAAATGCCCCAGTGTGAAAGGGGCCTTAAACTTAAATTTGTGGGTGAACCTCCGCGTTAACAAAAAACAGGAAGCTGATTGGTTTCCATGCACAGCTGCTCCAGTATTTGCACTCTCCAGTTTTAGCAAATCTCCCCCAGTATATTACTGTATTTTAAACAGTATAGGCACTTATTTTCAAATCAGTGCGGTGCCACAAAGTCTGATTCGATTTGAACAGTTTCATTGCCGACAATGGGTTGCGACTTGTCATGCAATTTGACAGGTCCAAATTGCATGACAAGTCACATCGGTATACACGGGGCTTAACGTGGAACTTGTCGTGGAAATTTCATGAAGATGTATTTAATATGTATTATCATAGTGTCTCCCAGTGTTAGTTCTCCCGCAACCCGCTCTAAAAAAGTGACGGGCAGACTGACGTTGGTTGAGACCCGTCTGGTAGTGGAAGAACGTCTTAAGGTTGGAGATGATGTTTGCAGAGTGGGGATATGTCCGCTGACGAAGGGCCCTCTGTGCATTAGCGCAGACAATCGTCGAGGGGGGGATATGTTCGCTCTGCAAGGACATTATTGGTTATAGGCAGATGTGCGCTCTTGTCTCTGCTATGTCTGATCAGCATGGTCGGTATTCGTAGCACACGCCTGCAGATAGCCTCCCTTCCACAAGCAATAATAGTATAATCCGAGTATGCTCTGTTCTTTGGAATGGCGCAAAAATAAGATTACACTTTCGTCCATGGACCGACACAGCTTCTCTATTGACAAAGTGGGTATTATCCGTTAATTAGGAGTGACTAGGCAGAAAAACGTGTAAAAAGTGTTGCATCACACCTTCTACAGTACCGCCCAGGGGGCGGACCCCCCGGTATAACCTCTCAGTCTGCATCTCGCAGATCAGTTTTTTTCTGTCTAGCAAGGAGTAGGACATGGCTCCCTTCGGGCCCATTGGTCCGGGGGAAAAAAGATATATTTTTTTGCTACATTTGTTGTTTCCTGCGATCTTCGATCAACTACCGACTGGGTGACAGGCTGGATCCTCGATCCTTGTAGTCTCCCCAGTTTCGGCCATCGAGCGTGTGCCGACCCTAGCTACGCGCTGGGTTTTCCACGACATGCCCGTCGCTCCACAGGTGGCCGGTGAGCCTACGCTCCAGAGCCTGCATCGGACCGCTCAGCTTCGGCTGACCTTACGGCCGAGTCGCAGCAGCCTGGCCGGTGAGCTTACGCTCCAAGGCTTGCATCGGACCGCTCAGCTTCGGCTGACCTTACGGCCGAGTCGCAGCAGCCTGTCCGATGAGCGTCACACTCCAGGGCATACATATGATCGTCCCTTTTGGGTCCAATCACAGCATGCCTGGCCAACAGTCACCTTCCGTGCGCGGACGATGATCTGTTTGGAATGTCTTCCAGCATAATACATGCAGAATAGGTAAGTAAAACTCCCCTGCCTCGGCTGGGTGATTTAGCTGGACATTCCTGGAGAGATCAAGTAAGTGGTTGTGGCCCCTTTCTTCCCTCTCTCCCTGCCTTTCCCTCCTCCCTGGGCTTCTAGCTATAGGTTGCTGGGTGCTGGGGGTCACCTAAGGGGTTCCACTGGAGCGGGGCTGGCTGTAATTAACATTTAAAAGAAATGTAATTTCTGCTTACCTGTATGTGTTTCCTCCTCCATGCTGTCGGCGGCCATTTTGGGGTGGTCCATGCCGAGTTCGGCCTCTTGTGACTGCCCGGCGGCCATCTTCCTGTGGTTCGGCCACACCCACTGGCCCCTATCAGCTGATCGGCGGCCATGTTTGTCCACCCTGTATGTATATATTGCCGTTCGGCGGCCATCTTTTTGTGGGCTACAGCTGCTTGACCTCTATCTTCGGCGGCCATTTTCTTAGAGCCCACATTATCTTCCATACAGACGTTTTGGCAACCATTTTGCGAGAGCCTCCGGCCTCTTGGGTGCATTACACTGGCGCGAAAATTCACACAGGAAGTGCTGATAAAAGAAGCAGACTGACACAGCAGCAGTGGGACAGCATCACAGGCGCAGCACACGGCAGCATAGCAGTACCGGTCCAGGGTGGTCAGTCCTCTGGGTAACCCAGCATCTCTGCAGCGCAGGAGGGTGGCCTATTGATATCTTGCCTGGAGCCTTGTGGGTGTCAGCGTGTGGTCAGCATGGCATCTGAGCCAGATGTCTTCTCCCCTGAAACACCAGATTTAGCAACTGGTGCCCCTGAGGTGTCTATAAACGCTATGACGGCAATCCTTGAGGCGTTTGCTGCCAGGGTGGAAGCAGCACACGGGAATACAGGGGGTAGTAAATGCCCCATCCCCTGCAAGCTTCTGGGGATAATTCTGATGCAGAACCAGGTCCAGCTACGGCTCAGGGCCCAGATTCTGACGCATCAGAGACTGCAGACCGTGACCGGACAGTGAGGAGCACTCCAAGTCCAGGTCAGTACGCGAGACGGCATTGGTATCTGACCTTATTACTGCAGTGCGAGATACGCTAAAGTTGGAAAATACTGCAGAAGCAGTAGAGACTCCGGTCCACTTGGGTTTCATAGACCTGCCCGCACTGCTAAGGTGTTCCCTTGTGTGTCTTTTGATAAACTCTTATACAAGGAATGGGAGAACCCACTGAGGGTCTTTACAGCCCCAAAGAGGTTTGCGGTACGGTACCCCTTTGAGGAGAATTTTCTGAATAAATGGACCGCTCCCCCTATAGTGGACCCTCCGGTGTCCAGACTTAATAGAGCGACCACAATTCCTGTAGAAGGGGCTCCTGTTTTCAAGGACCCTGTGGATAAGAAGGCTGAAGCACTCGCTTGCTACCTATACTCAGTGGTAGGCTCGGCAGTACGCCCGGCATTTGGCGGGGGCCCTAGTGTCTCACACACTTACTGAATGGGCAAGATTGCTACTCCAGGGGTTAAGGAGCGAGATGCTCCTCCTGATGAGATAACATTGGCCGACCAGTTGGTCCAGGGCCTTAGGTTTGTCTGCAAGTCAGACATGGATACTATTCCCCTGCTGTCTAAAGCTTCAGTTTATGCAGTAGCAATACGCCGCCTGATCTGGCTAAAAGGCTGGTCTGCGGACCAGACTTCCAAGAAAGCCCTGTTGGATCTGCCTTTTAAGGGCGACAGACTTTTTGGGGCTTCTCTGGATGACATCATCAAGGATGCCACAGGAGGTAAAAGCACTTTGCTTCCCCAAATTAGCAAGGGTAAGGGGCCACGCCAAGGGCAAGGGCCCTCCTTTATTGCATGCAAGCGTTTTTTTTTTCCGTCCCCCTAGGGCGACAGGGAAAAGACCCCAGGCCGATAAAGCGCCTGCCCAAGGACAAAGGCGTCCTTGGTCCCGCATACCCAACAAGCCTGCGGACAAATCTGCGTCCGCATGAAGGTCCACCCCCACCCAGCTCTCGGGTGGGGGGACGTCTTCGCAAATTTGCGATTTAGTGGACAGCTCTAGTCTCCGACAGGTGGGTTTGCGAAGTAATCGCCTCAGGCTACAAGATAGAGTTTCTCTCTTGTCCACCGGACAGATTCATCACCTCCAATCTCCAGCTACTACCGACCCATCGGGAGGCCCTGTATGGTGCGGTCCAGGGTCTACTGGAACGCAAGGTAGTTATTGCAGTTCCAGAACAGGAACGGGGTCAGGGTTTTTACTCAAATCTGTTTATTGTGCCGAAAAAGGAGGGGGTTCGTCCAATCTTGGATCTCAGAGCCCTTAATTGCTTTGTGAAAGTACAAAGATTTCAGATGGAGTCGGTTCGATCTGTAGTCACGGCTCTCCATCCGGGGGACTTTCTGGCCTCCTTGGACATCAAGGACGCATACCTGCATGTCCCCATATACCCCAGACACCAGAAGTCTCTGTGATTTGCTGTCGGGAAGAACCACTACCAGTTTGTGGCCCTCCCGTTTGGCCTTGCCTCAGCACCCAGGACGTTCACCAAGGTGCTCGCTCCGATTCTGGCACTTCTAAGACAGCGGGGTATCGCTATCATGGGCTACTTGGACGACCTTCTACTGAAGGCGCCTTCAAGCTCAGAATTTAGAGGTGAGCGTGTCCATTACCTGTCAGACTCTTCGAGACTGTGGTTGGATACTAAACACGCAAAGGTCAGTATGGTGCCCATTCAACGCCTAGTGTACCTGGGGTTGATTCTGGATTCCTCAGAGGCAAAGGTATTCCTCCCTGTGGAGAAGTTGCAGACCCTTCGGGGCTGCAGTACGGCAGCTGACTTCCAGGAATTGGTCGTCACTCCATTTTGGCATGCGAGTGTTGGGCCTTATGGTAGCCTCCTTCGAGGCGGTCCCATATGCTCAATACCACACTCGAGTGTTACAGAAGGAAGTTCGGTCCAGATGGAACAGATGCCCTTCATCTCTGGATTATCAAATCCGAGTGAGCCACCTAGCCAGGAGATCCCTGGTATGGTGGCTGACAGCACCGGCTCTAATGGCCGGGAAGTAATTTCTTCCGGTTTACTGGATAGTGATCACGACGGACGCCAGCCTTACAGGTTGGGGGGGAGTCTGGGGTGTTCAGTCGGCGCAAGGTCGCTGGACCCCAGAGGAAGCCCTCCTGCCGATCAATGTCCTGGAAATCCGGGCGATCAGGCTGTGCTACTTCAAATGGTCTCAGAGGCTGCAAGGGCGTCCAGTCAGGATCCAGTCAGACAACGCCACAGCGGTGGCATATGTCAATCATCAAGGAGGAACAAAGAAGCTCAGCTGCAGCATCGGAGGTTGCTCGCATCCTGAAGTGGGCAGAGAAGAGCGTACCAGCACTGTCGGCCGTGTACATTCCGGGTGTGGAGAACTGGCAGGCGGACTACCTGAGCCGCCAGATGCTGGACCAGGGAGAAGGGTCCTTGCACCCGGAGGTGTTCCAACTCCTCTGCCAAAGAGGGGGCACACCAGACGTAGATCTTCTGGCTTCCCGACTCAATCGGAAGGTATTGAGGTTTGTGGCCCGGTCAAGAGACCCATGGGCAGACGCAACGGACGCGTTGGTGGCATCGTGGGGTCAGTATCGGCTAATCTATGCCTTCCCTCCCTTAAGGCTTCTTCGTCTTCTGCTCCGCAGAGTGGAGGCAGAGGGAATTCCAATGATCCTAATCGCTCCAGATTGGCCTCAGCGTCCTTGGTACGCCGATCTAGTACGTCTGGTAGCAGACGTCCCCTGGCGCCTACCACTACGGAAGGACCTGCTATCGCAAGGTCCCATACTCCATCCTGCTTTACAGTCATTGGCTTTAACGGCATGGCTGTTGAGAACCAGGTACTGAGAGACCGGGGCCTGTCAGACTCAGTAATCTCTACGATGAGAAGTGCTCGAAAACCGTCCTCTAGGAAGGTTTATCACCGCACTTGGAAGGCCTACATCTCCATGTGTGAGGAAATGAAATGGCATCCGCGTACCTATTTGGTTTCCAGAATCCTGCTGTTTTTACAGCATGGGGTGGACCAAAGGCTTGCCCTAAGTACGATTAAGGGACAGATATCTGCCCTGGCTGTCTTTTTTCAGCGACCCCTGGCAGCTCACTCTTTCGTGAGTACTTTTGTGCAGGGGGTTCGACATGTGGCCCCTCCGGTCCGTCCCCCGCTACCTCCATGGGACTTGAACCTGGTCCTCTCGGTGCTTCAGAAGGCACCGTTTGAGAATATTAGAGATATTCCCCTGTTGACACTTTCTCAGAAAGTGGTCTTTTTGGTGGCTAATACGTCAGTTAGACAAGTCTCTGAGCTGGCAGCCTTGTCCTGCAAGGCTCCCTATTTGGTTTTCCACAAGGATAAGGTGGTGCTGCGGCCGCAGCCTTCCTTTCTTCCGAAAGTCGTTTTGGCTTTTCATCTCAATGAAGACATTGTACTTCCATCCTTGTGTCCTCATCCTAAGGGGTCGGCGTTGCATTCCTTGGACGTTGTCCAAGCTTTGAAAGTATACTTATCTGCTACTTCCCTGTTCCGGAAGTCAGACTCACTGTTTGTTTCGGTGGCTGGTCCCAAGAAGGGCCAAGCAGTCTCGTCGGCCACCATCTCTAGGTGGATCCGACAGATAGTAATCCAGGCTTACGCCTTAAAGGGTCAAACGCCCCCCTTTCTTGTCACGGCGCATTCGACCAGAGCAATAGGTGCCTCTTGGGCTTTCCGACATGAAGCGCCTGTTTCCCAATTATGTAAAGCGGCGACTTGGTCGTCCGCTCACACTTTCACAAAATTCTACAAAGTTGATGTAGGTGCATCTTCGGATGCCTTTTCGGCCGCAAGGTTTTGCAAGCGGCTGTTTAGAGTTGCAGCTCCTCCATTGGAGGAGTGCTGTTTTGGAGTGAAGTTTATTTTTATGCTGTTACCACCCCTCGTTTTTTCTCTGACACTGCTTTGGGACGTCCCACTTTGTCAATAGAGAAGCTGTGTCGGTCCATGGACGAAAGAGTAAATAGGATTTTTTACTCACCGTAAAATCCTTTTCTCTGAGTCCATGGACCGACACAGCACCCACCCCTCCTTTTAAGTTTGTACTGCTTTTTGACGAACTGATCTGCGAGATGCAGACTGAGAGGTTATACCGGGGGGTCCGCCCCCTGGGCGGTACTGTAGAAGGTGTGATGCAACACTTTTTACAAGTTTTTCTGCCTAGTCACTCCTAATTAACGGATAATACCCACTTTGTCAATAGAGAAGCTGTGTCGGTCCATGGACTCAGAGAAAAGGATTTTACTTGTAAAAAATGTTGCATCACACCTTCGACAGCACCGCCCAGGGGGCGGACCCTCTGGGTATATCCCCTCACTCTGCATCTCGCAGATCAGTTCGTCAAAAAGCAGTACAAACTTAAAAGGAGGGGTGGGTGCTGTGTCAGTCCATGGACTCAGAGAAAAGGATTTTACGGTGAGTAAAAAATCCTATTTACTCTTTCGTTCATGGACCGACACAGCCTCTCTATTGACATAGTGGGACGTCCCAAAGCAGTGTCAGAGAAAAAAATGAGGGGTGGTAACAGCATTAAAACAACTTCACCCCAAAACAAAACAAAGCTCCTCAACAGAGGAGTTGCAACTCTAAACAGCCGTCTGCATAGCTTGCGGCCGAAAGAAGCATCTGAAGATGCACACACATCAACTTGTAAAGTTTAGTGAAAGTGTGAACGGACGAGCATGTCGCCGCCTTACACACCTGGTGAAAACAGATGCTTGATGCTCTCAGAGCTCGGACAGCGTCCAAGATCCTTGCTAGACAGAAAAAAACTGATCTGCGAGATGCAGAGTGAGGGGATATACCCAGAGGGTCCGCCCCCTGGGCGGTACTGTAGAAGGTGTGATGCAACACTTTTTACACGTTTTCTGCCTAGTCACTCCTAAATAACGGATAATACCCACTATGTCAATAGAGAAGCTGTGTCGGTCCATGAACGAAAGAGTAATAAGGATTCCTATCAGCGGTAATATGAGAGCTTATGAGCGTTTCATAGTCAGGGAGAACGTCCATGTTTTAAAGCCATGCGGCTTTGTTTGTTAAAAACATACATACACGCTTTCCCTGCCCGGACACGCCCATAAGACTTTAGCCATTATTGTATTGTATATATTTAAATGACCCTGTTGGAAAGGTTATCCTGTATTGTCACATCCTGTGTGGTCAGATCCTTATAAGGTCATCTTCCTGGGTGGAGCTGACATGCTGTGACATCATTTCCTGTTAACTTCTTTTTGTGATGGTGACATCACTTCCTGTGGTAATTTAATAAAAGATCGAGGCAGACTGGTCTCTGCAGAAGTCATGCTGAGATCATAAGCAGTCTGGTGATGTTTCTTTACTTGAATGAATGGGAAAGCGAATGAATGGGGAGTGGACTTTTAGCTTGAGACGCATTATATCATAAAGACAAAATGTGTTATTATTAGAGACACAAGATTTGGCTGTGCGCTCTGCGTACAGCCTTATTTCTCTGACAAACTTTACTCAGAAAATTAGGTACCACTAAATCTCTTTAGGCTGGCCCCTTTTGCAGTATACAGTGAGGGGGAAAAAAAGTATTTGCTCCTTTGCTGATTTTGTACGTTGGCCCACTGACTAAGAAATGATCTGTCTATAATTTTAATGGTAAGTTTATTTTAACAGTGAGTGACAGAATAACAAAACAATCCAGAAAAATGCATTTCAAAAAAAGTTATAGATTGATTTGCATTTTACTGAGTGAAATAAGTATTTGATCCCCTATAAATCAGCAAGATTTCTGGCTCCCAGGTGTCTGAAAAATGATAAGTCTATAATTTTAATGGTAGGTTTATTTTAATAGGGAGGGACAAAATATCAACAAAAATTTCCAGAAAAACCCATTTCAAAAAAGTTCTAAATTGATTTGCATTTTAATGAGTGAAATAAGTATTTGACCCCTTCGCAAAACCTGACTTAGTACTTGGTGGCAAAACCCTTGTTGACAATCACAGAGGTCAGACGTTTCTTGTAGTTGGCCACCAGGTTTGCACACATCTCAGGAGGGATTTTGTCCCACTCCTCTTTGCAGATCCTCTCCAAGTCATTAAGGTTTTGAGGCTGATGTTTAGTAACTCGAACCTTCAGCTCCCTCAACATATTTTCTATGGGATTAAGGTCTGGAGACTAGCTAGGCCACTCCAGGACCCTAATGTGCTTCTTCTTGAGCCACTCCTTTGTTGCCTTGGCCGTGTGTTATTTGTCAGTGGGCCAACGTACAAAATCAGCAAAGGAGCAAATACTTTTTTCCCTGTATACTGCAAAAGGGGCCAGCCTAAAGAGATTTAGTGGGACCTAATTTTCTGACTAAAGTTCCACGTTAAGCCCCGTTCACACCGATTTAACTTTTAATGCAATTTGACAGGTCCAAATCGCATGACAAGTTGCAACCTATTGTTGGCAATGGAACTGTTCAAATCAACGCAAATCGGTGCCGCACTGATTTGAAAAAAAGTTCCTGCACTTTTTTGCGTTTTTTTATTTATTTATTTATTTATTTTTCATTGCGATTCATCTGTGCATGAAGTCGCACTGATGTCAGCCAAGTTTCACTGACCTGCAGCTTTGAAATCGTGAAACTTCAAGTGAAGTCACACAATTTCAAAGTTGGATTCAGTGTGAACTAGGGCTAAATGAAGCTGAAGTTAGAAGCCGATTAGTTTCTATGCAGAGCTGCACCAGATTTTGCACTCTCCAGTTTTAGTAAATCAACCTCATAGAATCTCTTCTTCAATATAAGCCTCTCTGCTAGCAATTATTATAGCTAAAGTTCCACTTTTATAATAAAACTAGCAGAATCAGTTGTACTTTAAAAAAATAATAATAAATGCATTTACAAAATAGAACTTCTTTTTTTTCTTTTCTTTTTTTACGTTTTCACATTTGTAAGCCTATATGAAAAGTAGAGCAGTTTTACTGTGGTACCAAATAAAGGCCTTATGCAGGGCCGCCATCAGGGGGGTACAGGCAGTACACCTGTAAGGGGCCCGGAGGGGCCCGGATGGCAACCCCCCCTTTTTTTTGTAAGGGGCCCGGAGGTCCCCAGGGCCCCGGATGGTAACCCCCCTTTTTTGTGTATTTTTTATAAATAAAAAAAAAAAAAAAAATATATATATATATATATATATATATATATATATATTTTTTGTTTTTTTTTTATTATTTTTTTGTAAGGGGCCCGGAGGTCCCCAGGCCCCCAGGAGGCAACCCCCCCTTTTTTTTGTTCTTTTTTTTGTTCGTCAGCACCCAAAGCCCCCCCGACCTCAACAATTTGCGGCGGCAGCACCCCTCTGCTTCTCAATTTGTGGCACCTCCCGCTTCTCAATTCGCGGCTGCCCCCCCCGCTGCTCAATTTGCGGCGGCAGCACCCCCCCCCGGTTCTCCCCTAAGGGGCCCCAAAATTCCTGGTGGCGGCCCTGGCCTTATGTGTTCTTTAAAAAAATATGTATAAAATATTTAGGTGTTCAAATTAGTCATAGAGTTATTGCTAAATTAACCGACACAAGCTGTGGCTGCTATATTTGTCCTGGGCACCTAGGCATCCATGACGTCTGGTCAGGAAAGCTGCTCTAATGCCTCGCACACACGACCGGTTTTCCCATCGGGAAAACTGCCATGTGACAGCTTTTGGCCGGGAAAACCGGTCGTGTGTATGCTCCATCGCAGTTTTCCCAACAGGAAAACTGCGGGGGAAAAAAAACAAAACAGAACCAGCTCTCTTTTTTCCCCATCAGGAAAAAATCCTGCCGAGAAAACCGGTCATCTGTATGCTTTCCCAAGGGGAAAAAAAATGTGCATGCTCATAAACAATTTGACGCATGCGCGGAAGCATAGAACGTAATTTTGTCAGCTCGTCATAGTCTTTGACGTCACCGCGTTCTTGGCATTCAAAAGTTCAGAGGTCTTTTGTGTGACAGTGTGTATGCAAGGCAGGCTTGAGGGGAATCCCGTCGGGAAAACCGTTGTTTTTGTTTCCTGCCGGGAAAACCAGTTGTGTGTACGAGGCATTCTTTCACACTGAGGCGCTTGGTGCGCTGGCGGTAAAGCGCCGCTAATTTTAGTGGCGTTTTACCGTCGTCTTTGCCGCAATTTTTGTCCTCTAGCGGGGAGATTTTACCCCCGCTAGCAGGCGAAAAAGGGTTAAACCCACCCGCAAAACGCCCCTTCAGCAGCGGTTTGCAGGCGGTACGGCTGCGCTGCCCCATTGATTACAATGGGCAGGGGCGCTATTGGAGCGGGAATTTTTACCGCGCCTCAAAGATGCGGCTGGCAGGACTTTTTTTACCGTCCTGCCAGCACAACGCTCCAGTGTGAAAGCCCTCGGGCTTTCACACTGAATATAAAGGAGCCGCTCTTTCAGGGCGCATTACAGGCGCTATTTTTAGTCATCCAGACTTGATTAGAGCTCCACCCTCTGGATGACGATCATAAAATGGAAATATTCCCAGTGGACGTGTGTTCAGCATATACAGTATAAGCTGTTTGCATCTTTTTTAAGTAATAAATGTTTTTTCTGTAATAAATAAAATATTCATATGCAACATTTCCTATTCACCTAATTAAACAGAAATAAAAAAAAAAGTGTATTTTTAGTACTGAACATAATAAATGATGACAACATAGAAAAAGCTATAGTATTCCATTAAATTAGGCAGTGGCTATAGTCTGGTAATAAGTGTGAATCATTTGGTCTATCCTCTCTGCTAGGGAACAGAAGGCTCCCTATGTCTCCTCTCAGGGCCAGTGGAGGACACCAGCAATCCGATACTGTACATTCTGCTGCTTACCGATAGCGCAGTATTTAAAGCGGAACTGTAGACATCTGGAAAATGGCATGTCACTTGTCTGAAATATTTTGTAACTGCCATTTCCATGTTAACTCTTTTCACTGGCTTCAGTTCAAGATTTGGCTTCTGTCAAGCTGATTGGCTGCAGAGTGACAATACAAAGGATTTTCAGAAAACAGGGTTTGCACACCAAGTAATGCTTTATTCATAATCTGTAAAAATAACTAGTGATAGGAGTGTGCTGGTGCGTACATGGGGTTGATTTACTAATACTGGAGAGTATCTGGTGTAGCTCTGCATGGAAACCAATCGGCTTCCAGTTTTTTTTTTTTTTATCAAAGCTTAAAGGGGTTGTAAAGGTTCGTTTTTTATTTTCTAAATAGGTTCCTTTAAGCTAGTGCATTGTTGGTTCACTTACCTTTTCCTTCAATTTCCCTTCTAAGTGTTTTTCTCCTTTCGTCTTCCAGGACAGCCTCTGAGATGTATGGCTCCTCCCTCCAGGACAGGAAAAAGGCGGTCCTCCAGGCCTCCTCCTCAGTTTTTTGTGTTTCCTGCCGGACGGGAAGGAGCACGTAAGGAACTTTGTGGGAAGCTCCATATCTCAGGACTGTCCTGGGAGAGCCTCTGGAAGTGAACCTACCTTTCCTGCCGGCACTCCCCTGTTCAATTGGGAAGGGAGAGTGGCGGGAGTCACTGCTGCCATTTTGCTCAAAGAGAGCAGGACGCCGGGTGACGCCAGATCTCGCCCCATGCCTGCTGAGAAACAGACCGACGCTGGGAGGTGGGAGACACCAGAACAGCCGCGCGGTATACAGCCGACTTCCGGGCAGCGTGAGGCACAGGGCGGGGCTTCTGCGTTCCACCAACAGGAAGTTACGAGAGACGTACTTCTGGCGGAATCGCGTCATCAGGGGGCGCCGCAAAACTTAGTTCCGGTTTCCTGGGCACGGCGGTGACTTACAGGGATACGGAGCAGGTGGAACAGGCTCAGAGAGACTGAGCAAACACAGCGAACCATGGACGGTGCAGCAGCTCAGGAAGACACAGGTTCAACAGGCTCTGGCGCCTCTCAGGTAAGCGTGGTGAGAGCAGGCCATGGCTTACTCTGGGAGGTTAGGGTCTTTAGGCCCCAAAGTACCCTCCCTGGGTGGGGAACCTCTGGTGATGGGTTAGGCACCGCCTAGGCTAGCCGTACACAGTGGTGATGGGCGCAAGGCTGCAGAGTAATTTGGATCATTTGTCTGTCTGTTTGGCTTACAGGTCAAAGCCCATGACAGGACCCAGACGCAGCCACCTAGGAAGAAATGTGCCGCATGTGGGACCAAGTTAGGCACCAATTGGGATAAGTCACTGTGTCCCGAGTGTGTCAGCAGCCTGGTAAAGGAGGATTCAGTGACAGCCTGTCACCCGATACTGTCATCCGTGAAGGATGAGATTGCATCTACATTCTAGTCCTTTAGGGGATTTATGGATAAGATGCAGGGTCCCTCTTCATCCCTATCTAGCAAGTATGCCTTCCTTATCAGAAAGTCAGGAAGAGGAAGAAGATAGGGAGAGGGTTCCCAGATCACTAGCCTCCTCTCAAGTGGGTTCAGCATTCGATTCGGAGGGAGAGGAAGATTCCTCCAGGACATCCAGATATAAATTGTCTCTGGATGATGTGGGGGATCTACTTAAAGCTATCTATGACACACTAGAGATACGCGAGGAACAGGTTCAACTCTCGAAGCACGACCTGATGTACCAGGGGTCCAGTGCAAGTAAGACCAGAGTTTTTCCCGTTCACAAATCCTTGATTGAAGCGATTCTGCTGGAGTGGGAGCAGCCGGAAAAGAGGCCTTTCTTTTCAGGTAGTCTAAAGAGGAGATTTCCGTTTGAATCAGATGCGACTCACCCCTGGAATAAAAATCCTAAGCTAGATGCTCCTTTAACCAAAGCTTCTAAGAAAACAGATTTGGCTTTTGATGACCTAGGATCTCTCAAGGATCCTATGGATAAGAGAGGGGACTTGCTGCTTAAGAGGGCTTGGGATGCCTCTTCCATAGGTTTAAAACCAGCTCTTGCAGCTACTTGTGTGGCCAGAAATTTAGAGTGTTGGCTCACGCAGCTACAGGCTCATATCTCTGCTGGTACCCATAGACAACACCTGTTGAAGTCCTTCCCACTGCTATTCAAGGCAGTCGGGTTTTTGGCAGATGCCTCGGAGGAATCCGTTAAATTAGCAGCCAGGTCGGCCGCTCTAGTAAACACAGCCAGAAGGGCTGTGTGGCTTAAAGCCTGGACAGGTGACGCCGCCTCTAAATTAAAGCTGTGTGGGCTACCATTTTCAGGTGACCACCTGTTTGGTCCCGGCCTCCAGTAGGCACTAGGAAGAAAGCATTCCCTGAGAAAAAGAAAAAGTGGGAAGGGAAACGTTTTTTTCGAGGCCCCAGGCAGCAAAACCATCAAGAGGGAAGACCGCCCCAAAAAACATTGGACGGGCCACAAGGGACGTGGAAGAGGAGGAATCCTATTTAATCCTCCTCAAACCACCCCAAAGTCTCAGTGACTCTTGCGTCCCGGTGGGAGGAAGACTAGGGGAGTTCCTCCCACAATGGACAGCATTGTCTCCAAGCCCGTTCATACTGGACATCATCAAAAACGGGTACAAATTCAGTTCAACGCCCCCCTCAAGTTTTCAGATTACTCAGCTACCCAGGGACAAAGAAAAGGCAAAAGCCCTAAGTTTGTTACTAGGGGACCTGGTGGATCAGAGAGTCCCGATTCAAGTGCCCCAGAAAGAGCAGGGAGAGGGAGTATATTCCCATGTGTTTGTTGTAAGGAAACCATCAGGGAAATTCAGGTTAATCCTGAATCTACGCCCCCTGAACAGGTTTGTAAGATACAGACGGTTCAGAATGGAATCGATTTTTACAGTTTCAAAGATACTGTTCCCAGGCTGTCATATGGCTACTCTGGATCTCAGGGATGCCTACTTGCACATCCCTATTCATCAGGGATTTCAGAGGTATCTCAGGCTGGCGGTCAGAGTAAATTCAAAGATACTGCATTTTCAGTTCCAAGCTCTGCCCTTTGGTCTGGCCTCCTCAACAATAATTTTTACAAAAGTCCTGGCAGAGGCCCTAGCCCTGCTAAGATTCAGGGCGATTACGGTAATCCCGTATTTGGACGACCTCTTGCTGGTGGCCAACTCTGCCCAACAGCTAGAGAAAGACTTGCGGGAGGCGCAGAGTTTCCTCTCTTCTCTCGGTTGGCTAATCAACCGGGACAAATCCCAACTGATACCATCTCAGGAAGTCCTTGATTTGGGGTACAGGATTTCTTCAGTGGAGATGAAGATCTTTCTCCCAAGGAAAAAATCATGAAAGTGAATCAGGCGGTAGCACAGCTACAATGCAATCGGGTAGCCTCGATCAGGGAAGTAATGAGGGTACTGGGTCTGATGACAGCATGCTTTCCAGCAGTTCCATGGGCGAGATTCCATCAGCGCCCCTTACAGAGCCTCATGTTCCATTATTGGGATGGCAGGAGAGAAAGCCTAGACCTTCAGATGCCCCTCTCTTCCAAGGTTAAGAGGACTCTTTGGTGGTGGCGGGCCCATCACAACTTAGACAAAGGGTTGGCCTGGACCCAGCCTGCGGCCACAGTAATGACAACCGATGCCAGTGCCTGGGGGTGGGGCGCTCATGTAAAGGAAGCTGTAGCCCAGAGAAAATGGTCTCCGATGGAGGCCATTCGGTCTTCAAACCAGAGGGAACTTCTGGCTATCCTGAGAGCGATAGAGACGTTCCACTCGTAGATAGGCGGACAGCATCTGCAAGTTGGAACAGACAATGCGGCAGCTGTTGCATATCTGAACAAACAGGGGGGGACCAGAAGTCCCGCTTTGCAGGACATATCCAACAAGATCCTGTCCTGGGCAGAGTTAAACCTATTATCCCTATCAGCCGTTCACCTGAAGGGTTCTCAAAACATGCTGCCAGATTTTCTGAGTTGTCAGCACTTCAGTCAGGACGAGTGGGCTCTCAACAAAGAGGTGTTTGGAGAGATAGTACAGGTCTGGGGACAGCCGGAGGTGGACCTATTTGCCTCAGAGGAAAACAGGAAGGTGGCTCAGTTTTTCTCAATGCATCCAGGGGATCAGGCCAGAGGCATAGGCGCATTGGCCAGCCCTTGGCCGTTCAGTCTTTGTTATGCCTTCCCCCCAGTGAGGTTGATTGCAGCAGTTCTGCAAAAGTTTTTGACAGAACAGACGGATCTCATCTTGATAACGCCCTTCTGGCCAAGAGACGCTGGTTTGCCAGCCTAAAGAGACTGGCAATTTTTCCCCCTCTACATCTCCCGGTCAGAAGGGACCTAAATTTCCCAGGGTCCAATTCGGCACCCACAGATAGAGAGACTGGGTCTGTCAGCTTGGTATCTGAGGAACAATTACTAAAATCACAGGGATTTTCAGATAAAGTGATTAAAACTCTTCTGGAGTGCCGTAAGCCGGTAACCAGGGCAATCTATTCCAAAGTTTGGAAAAGGTTAAATTCTTGGCTGAATGAACAGGGGGTTCCAGCTATCCTGGATTTTCTACAAGCAGGAGTAGAGTTGGGTCTTTCTCCTAGTACTTTAACCACTTAAGCCCCGGACCATTTCGGGCCATTAGGACCAGGCCTGTTTTTGGGATTCGGCACTGCGCTGCTTTAACTGTAAATTGTGCGGACATGCAATGTTGTACCCAAATGAAATTTGCGTCCTTTTCTTCCCACAAATAGAGCTTTCTTTTAATGGTATTTGATTGCCTCTGCGATTTTTATTTTTTGCGATATAAACAGAAAAAGACCGAAAATTTTGAAAAAAAATGATATTTTCTACTTTTTGTTATAAGAAAAATCGAATAAACTCAATTTTAGTCATACATTTAGGCCAAAATGTATTCAGCCACATGTCTTTAGTAAAAAAAATGTCAATAAGCGTATATTTATTGGTTTGCGCAAAAGTTATAGCGTTTACAAACTAGGGTACATTTTCTGAAATTTACACAGCTTTAAATTTATGACTGCCTATCTCATTTCTTGAGGTGCTAAAATGGCAGGGCAGTACAAAACCCCCCCCAAATGACCCCATTTTGGAAAGTAGACACCCCAAGGAAATTGCTGAGAGGCATGTTGAGCCCATTGAATATTTTTTTTTTTTTGTCCCAAGTGATTGAATAATGACAAAAAAAATAAAAAATTACAAAAAGTTGTCACTAAATGATATATTGCTCACACATGCCATGGTTATATGTGGAATTGCACCCCAAAATACATTCTGCTGCTTCTCCTGAGTACGGGGATACCACATGTGTGGGACTTTTTAGGAGCCTAGCCACGTACGGGACCCCGGAAACCAAGCACCGCCTTCAGGATTTCTAAGGGCGCAAATTTTTGATTTCACTCCTCACTACCTATCACAGTTTCGAAGGCCATAAAATGCCAAAATAGCACAAAACCCCCCCAAATGACCCCATTTTGGAAAGTAGACACCCCAAGCTATTTACTGAGAGGCATGTTCAGTCCATGGAATATTTTATATTTTGCCACAAGTTGCGGGAATATGACAAACTTTTTTTTTTTGCACAAAGTTGTCACTAAATGATATATTGCTCACACATGCCATGGGCATATGTGAAATTACACCCCAAAATACATTCTGCTGCTTCTCCTGAGTACGGGGATACCACATGTGTGGGACTTTTTGGGAGCCTAGCCACGTACGGGACCCCAAAAACCAAGCACCGCCTTCAAGGTTTCTAAGGGCATAAATTTTTGATTTCACTCCTCACTACCTATCACAGTTTTGAAGGCCATAAAATGCCAAGATGGCACAAAACCCCCCCAAATGACCCCATTTTGGAAAGTAGACACCCCAAGCTATTTGCTGAGAGGCATGTTGACCCCATTGAATATTTTTTTTTGTCCCAAATGATTGAATAATGACAAAAAGAAAAAAAAAATGTACAAAAAGTTGTCACTAAATGATATATTGCTCACACATGCCATGGTTATATGTGGAATTGCACCCCAAAATACATTCTGCTGCTTTTCCTGAGTACGGGGATACCACATGTGTGGGACTTTTTGGGAGCCTAGCCGCGTACAGGGCCCCAAAAACCAAGCACCGCCTTCAGGATTTCTAAGGGCGTAAATTTTTGATTTCACTCCTCACTACCTATCACAGTTTCGAAGGCCATAAAATGCCAAAATAGCACAAAACCCCCCCAAATTACCCCATTTTGGAAAGTAGACACCCCAAGCTATTTGCTGAGAGGCATGTTGAGTCCATGGAATATTTTATATTTTGCCACAGGTTGCGGGAATATGACAAACTTTTTTCTTTTTGCACAAAGTTGTCACTAAATGATATATTGCTCACACATGCCATGGGCATATGTGAAATTACACCCCAAAATACATTCTGCTGCTTCTCCTGAGTACGGGGATACCACATGTGTGGGACTTTTTGGGAGCCTAGCCGCGTACGGGACCCCAAAAACCAAGCACCGCCTTCAAGGTTTCTAAGGGCATAAATTTTTGATTTCACTCCTCACTACCTATCACAGTTTTGAAGGCCATAAAATGTCAAAATATCCCAAAACCCCCACAAATGACCCCATTTTGGAAAGTAGACACCCCAAGCTATTTGCTGAGAGGCATGGTGAGTATTTTACAGCTCTCATTTGTTTTTGAAAATTAAGAAAGACATTTTTTTTTCTTTTTTTTTTTCTTTTTTTACATTTTCAAAACTTTGTGACAAAAAGCGAGATCTGCAAAATACTCAACATACCTCTCAGCAAATAGCTTGGGGTGTCTACTTTCCAAAATGGGGTCATTTGGGGGGGTTTTGTGCCATCTGGGCATTCCATGGCCTCCGAAACTGTGATAGGCAGTGAGGAGTGAAATCAAAAATTTACACCCATAGAAATCCTGAAGGCGGTGCTTGGTTTTTGGGGTCCCGTACGCGACTAGGCTCCCAAAAAGTCCCACACATGTGGTATCCCCGTACTCAGGAGAAGCAACAGAATGTATTTTGGGGTGTAATTCCACATATGCCCATGGCATGTTTGAGCAATATATAATTTAGTGACAACTTTTTGTACATTTTTTTTTTTTTTGGTCATTATTCAATCACTTGGGACAAAAAAAAAAAATATTCAATGGGCTCAACATGCCTCTCAGCAAATAGCTTGAGGTGTCTACTTTACAAAATGGGGTCATTTGGGGGGGTTTTGAACTGTCCTGGCATTTTATGCACAACATTAGGAAGCTTATGTCACACATCATCCACTCTTCTAACCACTTGAAGACAAAGCCCTTTCTGACACTTTTTGTTTACATGAAAAAAAATTTTTTTTTGCAAGAAAATTATGTTGAACCCCCAAACATTATATATTTTTTTAAAGCAAAGGCCCTACAGATTAAAATAGTGGGTGTTGCATTTTTTTTTCCACACAGTATTTGCGCAGCGATTTTTCAAACGCATTTTATGGGGGAAAAACACACTTTTTTTATTTTTAATGCACTAAAAAACACTATATTGCCCAAATGTTTGATGAAATAAAAAAGATGATCATAGGCCGAGTACATGGATACCAAACACGACATGCTTTAAAATTGCGCACAAACGCGCAGCGGCGACAAACTACATTCATTTTTAAAAGCATTTAAAAGCCTTTACAGGTTACCACGTTAGATTTACAGAGGAGGTCTACTGCTAAAATGACTGCCCTCGATCTGACCTTCGCGGTGATACCTCACATGCATGATGCAATTGCTGTTTACATATGACGCTAGACCGACGCTTGCGTTCGCCTTTGCGCAAGAGCAGGGGGGGACAGCGGTGCTTTTTTTTTTTTTTTATTATTTATTTGGCTTTTTTATTTTATTTTTAAACTGTGCCTTCCATATTTAATTTTTTTACCATTTTTATCGTTATCTCAGGGAATGTAAATATCCCCTATGATAGCAATAAGTAGTGACAGGTACTCTTTTTTTGAAAAAAATTGGGGGGTTAGACCCTAGATCTTTCCTCTGCCCTCAAAGCATCTGACCACACCAAGATCGGTGTGATAAAATGCTTTCCCAATTTCCCAATGGCGCTTTTTATATCCGGGGGGGGGGGGACATTCCCTCCCACTGCTTGTAAAAGCAGTCTAGAGGCTAATTATCTGCTAGAATTGCTTTTACATGAAAGCCGGCTGCTGGCTGAAAAGAATGATACCAAGATGATACCTAAAC
The DNA here is from genome assembly GCA_029206835.1 of Rana muscosa. Lineage (NCBI taxonomy): Eukaryota > Metazoa > Chordata > Amphibia > Anura > Ranidae > Rana > Rana muscosa. The sequence goes on from CM055122.1 coordinate 648,818,332, forward strand.
CCGCAGGCATCATTCTGGTATAAACATTCAAAGTCCAGCAACATACCAGTACGTTGCTGGTCCTTGTTGGACATGTATTCTAATCTTTTTTTTCATACAGCCTATTGGCTGAACGAAAAAAAGAGATTGATTGGTGGGTATGCCCACCATTAGAATACCTCCCTTCATCCACCCACTTCTAATGATGGGCATATATGCCGAAGCATGGGGGCATCCTCCCGCAAAAAAGTTATGCCGCGTACACACGGTCAAGCCTTCGTCGGAATTTCGACCGTATGTACGCGGCATAAAAGGTTATGCCGCGTACACACGGTCGGACTTTTCCACGGGCAAGCCTCCGTTGGAATTTCGACCGTATATACGCGGCATTAGGAGCAAAATCGCTCCTCCGCCCCTGCTGCCCCCATGCTTCGGCATATATGCTCTTTTTTTTAACTGTGGTGGTGAAATCACCTCCTACAGTGTTGGAGTCACGGCTTTATGTATCGTGGGAGCAAACGCTGTTGCTGTCAAGATAAATAGATCCGCGCTGCAACTGAATGGCGTACCTGCTAAGCAAATGGTGGTTAACATTAAAACAAAGTAACATTACAGTACAACAGTAAGACCTTACCATGCCATACCTGCAAAGCAAATACCAAAACAAAACCTAGTAAAAAATAAAAAAATGTTTTAACGCAACCTGTGCCTAAAATATATATATGCCGAAGCATGGGGGCATCCTCCCGCATAAAAGTTATGCCGCGTACACACGGTCGGAATTTTCCACGGGCAGGCCTCCGTCGGAATTTCGACCGTATGTACGCGGCATTAGGAGCAAAATCCCTCCTCCGCCCCTGCTGCCCCCATGCTTCGGCATATATGCTCTTTTTTTTAACTGTGGTGGTGAAATCACCTCCTACATCACTGGAGTCACGGCTTTATGTATCGTGGGAGCAAACGCTGTTGCTGTCAAGATAAATAATTCCGCGCTGCAGTTGAATGGCGCACCTGAAAACAAAAAATTACATACCTGAAAAGCAAGCATGATAAAACATTGCAGAATAGAATACAGTAAAAAAGAGCAGAACAATAGAGAGAAAATAGAGAGAGAGAGAACAATAAAACGACAACTATTTTTGGTTTTTTTATTTTATATATTTTTTGTGTTTTGTTTTTTACGTTTTTTTTTTCTTTTTTACACTTTTTTTTGTAACTTTACAACTGTAATGGTTCGGGTCTCTCAAAATGTAATGGCATCTTGGGAGACCCTGTGTAAGTGTGTCCTTGTCTGTGAAATGCTGTACCCTACGCTAAAACTTCACTTTTGAGTGGTAGCGTTCAAAACATTCACCTTGGCAAAGACCAGGCTTGTCAGGACAGAGTGGACAAAAACTACGGGTGTCACGCCTAAATCCGCGCTTGCTACAGACACGACATCTTTTTTGGGGGTGGCTTTGGGTAGGGGTACTCGGGAGGACATACGAATAATGCCTCTCATGCAGCCGGCTTACTGCATTTGGTTGGGGATGGTGAGGTGCAGAACCGCCTGGATACAGGAGTTCTGTGACTATCTCATTCTGGAATTTTAGAAGAGATAACGTCCCGCCTGAAGCTCTGTATAGCACATGAGCGTTCAGCAAAGCCAATTGGAATAATGATAGAGACACTTTTTTGTACCAGCGTCTCGCCTTACGGTCAATTAGATACGGTGCCATCAACTGGTCGTTGAGGTCCACCCCTCCCATATTTTGGTTATATTCGTGGACACAGAGGGGTTTCTCCACAACACCAGTCGCCGTACGAATTTGGACTGTCGTGTCTGCATGAAGGGAGGTAAGAAGGAAAACATTCTTATTGTCCCTCCACTTCATAGCGAGCAAGTTATTACACTTCAAGCAGGCTCTCTCCCCCAGCCTAAGACGGGCATCTACAAGCCGCTGGGGAAAGCCCCGGCGATTAGGTCGCACGGTGCCACATGCTCCAATCTGATGATCAAACAAGTGACTAAACAGTGGCACGCTCGTGTAATAATTGTCCACATACAAGTGGTACCCCTTTCCGAATAAGGGTGACACCAAGTTCCACACTATCTTGCCAGCGCTCCCTATGTAATCCGGGCAGTTGACCGACTCAATCTGACTATCTTTTCCCTCATAAACCGTAAAGTTCACTACATAGCCTGTTGCCCTGTCACAGAACTTGTAGAGCTTGACCCCGTATCTGGCACGCTTGCTGGGAAGGTACTGCTTGAAAGACAAGCGGCCAGAAAATTTAATCAGGGACTCATCAACGCAGACAACTTGATCGGGAGTAAACAAGGCTGCAAAACGTTCGTTGAAGTGGTTTATGAGGGGCCGAATTTTATAGAGCCGGTCGTATTCAGGGTCCCCACGTGGACGACAAAGTTCATTGTCGTTGAAGTGCATGAACCGCAAAATCTGCTCGTATCGTGCCCTGGACATGGAGGCAGAGAACACGGGCATGTGGTCAATTGGGTGCGTGGACCAATAAGCACGCAATGACGGAAATTTATGTGTGCCCATGTTGAGGGAAAGGCCCAGAAAGGTCTTAAATTCGGAAACCGTAATTGGTTTCCAATTTCTGGCAATTTTAGGCAACTGGGGGTTAGCGGCGATAAATTGACCAGCATATAAATTACTCTGGTCCACAATAGATCTATAGAGATCTTCCGTGAAAAACAGCGAATAAAAATCAATTGGAATAAAATCAGCTGTTTCCACCTGAATACCGGGTTGGGCAGTGAATGGGGGAAGTACGGGTTCTGCAGAAGTGGTGGGGACCCAATCAGGATAGGCGAATTCTGCAGGAAGGGCAGTATGGGCACGACGGGCCTGCCTTTGTCTTCTTGGTGGCAGCGGGACACTACTTGTGCTTGCCACCTCGCCAGCTTGAACTGCACTTATGGGACTCGCCACGTCACCAAGTGTTACTGCAGTGCTGGATGTACGTCCAGGCTGTACTAGGCCGCTGGTGCTTGCCAGTTCACCAGAAGGAATAGCGGCGCTAGTACTACTCTGCTCCATGATACGAGAGACCTGCGGTTCTTGCTCCTCAACAACCTCAGAAGATCGGGATCGGGTACACCTGACCTTAGCAGGGACCTCAACTTCGTCGTCAGAGCTATCTGACGTGGGGCCGCTGACGTCACTGTCTTCTACGGGAAGATATTCTGAGCCTGAATCTGACAGATACGTGACCTCCTCTTCACTATCTGTCATGCTCAGAATCTCGTAGGCCTCTTTACTAGTGTACCTTCGTCTTGCCATTTTGGGCTCTAAATTTAGGGGTACACTAGTAAGATTCACAGGAAAAAAAGCACCTGACTGTCGTCAGCAAATATATCAAACGCTACAAAAAAACTGTTAGCGATCGCAGGGATCAGGCCTGTCTCTGCGAATGCTGCAGTTATGTGTGTTGTGTTTGGTAAGTGACAGTGATCGATCGATACTGCACTTGGGTGGGCTGGGCTGGGCGGAGGGGCTAAACGCAGGTGCTAGCAGGTATCTGGGCTGATCCCGCTAACACTGCGTTTTTGGGAACCCTAAACCGCTGGGGATGCTAGTATAGATCTGATCAGATACTATACCACTAAGGGGGGTGTATGCTTTGCGCGTGGGTGTTAGCGTTACTGGCACTAACCCAACACTGCCTGAGGCGACGCAGACCCTCTCTGGCGCTAAAACCTAATTGATCTCACCCGCCGGGCGATCAGGGGGTTAAACCTTTATTGGGTTATATACGGCGGGTGCCCTGATGCTATAAAAAGCAAACTAATCAACCAGCGTCACCCGTAACCTTTATATGGTGATCACTGGTGAAAGGGTTAACTAGGGGCAATCAGGGGGTTAAAACCTTTATTAGGTTAAATATGGGGGTACCCGACGCTATATAAAAACCTGACGGGTAACCTAAATAACTTACTGGCTAACCAGTGACACCAGTGACGCTTATACGGCGATCACTGGTGAAAGGGTTAACTCTAGGGGCAATCAGGGGGTTAAAATAATATATGGGGGTACCTGACACTAATAAAAACCTGCGGCGAACCTAAAAAAAAATAACTGCCTATCTAAAACACCAGCGACACGAATACAGCGATCGGAAAAACAATCGCTTAGTGACGCTGAAGTTAGGGGGTGAAAGGGTTACCTGGGGGGTGATCAAGGGGTTAAACCTTTATTAGGGGGGGTTAGGGGGCTACCCTGGACCTAAAGGGGCCTAATCCTAACTGCCCTGCAACTTTTTACAATCACAGATGACACTAAATGCAGTGATCAGTAAAATAAATGATCACTGCAATCAGTGACACTGATTGGGGGCTTTGGGGTGACCTGGGGGGTGATCTGGGGGTGACTGGGGGGTGATTTGTGTGCCTATGTGTACCTACGTGTCAGTGGACTGTTGGAGCACTAACCTCTGTCTTCTCTCCTCGGCGCCGGGAACGAAAAGACCGCGGCGAGGGAGATGACATCACTTCCTCCAGCCTCTGTTTACATCACATGGCGGAGGAAGCATTTTCATTGGCCGGGAGCGATCGCGAGGGGGGGGGGGCGGAATCGAGCGGCCGCCCCCTCATGCCTGATCGCTCCCGAACACTTAACGGCCGCTCACTGCAGTGAAGGGGGGTCCGGATGGACCCCCCAACTGCACAAAGGCGATCACGTAGATCTACGTGATTCTGCCTGTCGGTGCCATTCTGCCAACGTAAATCGGCGGTGGGCGGTCGTTAAGTGGTTAAAGGTGCAAGTGGCAGTCTTAAGTGTTTTCCTTCAGACCTCACTGCAGCAGAATCAGTTTGTCCAAAAAAATTTCAAGGCCCTGACAAGGTCTAGACCAGTGAAGGTAACGCCCTGTCCCACCTGGGATCTCGCCCTAGTGCTCAAAGCCCTTATTGGTAGTCCCTTCGAACCCTTGGAGGAATCTCTATTAAAATTGGTAGTACTAAAAACAGTTTTTCTGATCGCTATCACATCAGCCAGACGGGTGAGTGATTTGCAAGCGCTCGCGAGCCGGGAGCCTTTTTTGTTATTTTTAGAAGATAGGGTCATTCTCAAGACAGACCCCAGTTTTCTTCCCAAGGTAGCGTCTACGTTCCATAGGACACAGGACATAGTTCTACCAACTTTTTGTTCTACCACAAGAGCAGATGAATCTTCTCTTAGCTTATTGGATGTTAAAAGAAGCCTTTTAGTTTATTTGAGAATCACTAGGGATTTCAGGAAGTCTGACTCCCTTTGTATAAATTTTGCCGGTGCCCGCAAGGGCTATAAGGCGTCCAAATCTTCAATTGCCAGATGGATTAGAATGGCAATTATAGAAGCATATGAGTTAGAGGGAGTTCAAGCTCCATTGGTCAAGGCACATTCGACTAGGGCAGTCTCCAGTTCGTGGGCAGAGAGGGCTGGTGCCTCTCCGGAGGACATCTGCAAGGCAGCAACATGGTCCAGTTACTCTACGTTTGCCAAGCACTATTGTCTGTATCTATTGTCTGATAAAGAACAGACATTCGGACGAAAGGTCCTCCAGGCAGTAGTCCCGCCCTGACAAAGTAAGTTTCTTGCTTATCATCTCAGAGGCTGTCCTGGAAGACTAAAGGAGAAAACCGGAGTTAGACTTACCGGTAACTCTTTTTCTAGGAGTCTTCCAGGACAGCCTGGTTTCCCACCCAATGGTTATATTATAAACTGGTGTTGGATGTGTGTACTGACGTTGTGTTAGTACAGGGCTTGAAAATTGCACTCGCCCGCTCGCCAAATGCGAGGATAAATTGCTGTTTGGCGAGCGCAGTAACAGAGCGGGTGGCTTGCAATGTGATCCCCAGGCCCCGGGGATCGATTTGCTTTAAACCTGCGCTCCAAGCCTCATTTTGAAGCCGGTTTCCGACTTCCGGTTTGCGACTTCCGGCTTCTTCTTCGGCAGCGCCATTACAGGGGACAGGTGCAGGAGAGTTCCGCTCTCCACCGCCGAGGGAGGCACAAGGAGAGGTCCGCTCTCCACCGCCGCGGGGGACACGAGGAGAGGCCTGCCAACGGTGCACATCCCTACACCCACCAGCTTAAGGTAAGATGGGGAGCCATCTGAGGACACTTATTTAGAGGGAGGCCCTTTGGGGGACACTGATATATGGGGGGGGGCTCTCTGGGGGACATTAATGTAAGGGGGGGCTCTCTGGGGACACTGATGTAAGCGGGGGGGCTCTTTGGGGACACTGATGTAAGGGGAGGCTCTCTGGGGACACTGATGTAAGGGGAGGCTCTCTGGGGACACTGATGTAAGGGGAGGCTCTCTGGGGACACTGATGTAAGGGGGGGCTCTCTGGGGACACTGATGTAAGGGGGGGCTCTCTGGGGACACTGATGTAAGGGGGGGGCTCTCTGGGGACACTGATGTAAGGGGGGGCTCTCTGGGGACACGGATGTAAGGGGAGGCTCTCTGGGGACACTGATGTAAGGGGGGCGCTCTGGGGACACTGATGTAAGGGGGGGCTCTCTGGGGACACTGATGTAAAGGGGGGCTCTCTGGGGACACTGATGTAAGGGGGGGCTCTCTGGGGACACTGATGTAAGGGGGAGGCTCTCTGGGGACACTAATGCAAGGGGAGACTCTCTGGGGACACTGATTTTTTTTATATTTTGGACTCTTTATTCTAAAGAAAAATGTAATTTCATAAGCTTTAAGGGGGCGGGGCTTTAAGGGGGCAGGGTTGGGGGACGGACCTGGGAAAGGTTTGGTGTGGCAACTGGTGGAGAGTAAGGTTTTTGCCTGGCTAGTAGGTCTAGACTTGAAATTTTAAGCCCTGTGTTAGTATGTTATGTCTTTCAGAGCCTTCCGGTAGTTCTTGGTACAACTGAGGAGGAGGCCTCGAGGACCGCCTTTTAAACATGGGTAAACGTGTTTCCTGTCCCGAAGGGAGGAGCCATACATCTCAGAGGCTGTCCTGGAAGACTCCTAGAAAAAGAGTTACCGGTAAGTCTAACTCCGGTTTTTTTCTTTGTCTGAATTTCTTACTTCCTGTTTCTCATCAGTAAACTTCACACCATCATCCGAGCGGTGTTTAGTCAGCCAGAACAGCTTACTGAGGAGAAACAGGAAGTGAGAAATTCAGACAAAGAAAAAAAACATTTAGAAGGGAAATCGAAGGAAAAGGTAAGTGAACCAACAATGCACTAGCTTAAAGGAACCTATTTAGAAAATAAAAAACAAACCTTTACAACCCCTTTAACTGAATAAGCTCAAGTTAGAAACCGATTGGCTACTGTGCACAGCTGCACCAGATTTTGCACTCTCCAGTTTTAGTAAGGCTCCCTTCGCATGGGCGTTCAATCTAAATCTGTCTGTCAGTTTTTCAGACAGATCCAGACTGAACCACAATGTAGGTTTATATATGGATGTAAATGGATGATCATCTGCCTACATTCTTGTCTGTTCAGGTTTATTTATTTTAAATGGAACAGCGAACGTCCAGATCCATTGAAACCAGTAAGGATGAGCTGCGGCGTGTTCGCAAAGTCTACGTGCAGAGCCCGCCAGGAAGTCGGCGCTGTGCTAATCACAGGCAGTGAGACATTTCCCGATCTCTGCAGCCACGCATCTGGACAATGTCTCACTGCCTGTGATTAGCGCAGCGCAGACTTCCTGGCGGGCTCTGCACATGGACTTTGCAAACACGCCGCAGCTCATCCTTAGAAACCAGTGGCGTCGCTATAGGGGTGTGGATATGGGTGACACCCGACAGAGGGATGACACCCACTGGCATAGCTACAGGCATCGCAATTGTGACCCCGCCCCTGTTCCAGGGACACCTGTCACATTATTTCCTGACCCGCTGTGTCATTGGGGAAAAGTAACTCGGAGGTCCCGGGCTGGCCAGGAGTTGTAGTCTTTTCCTGCAGACAAGACGGGGCGCTGTGGCGAGGGATGGACTACAATTCCCATGATGCTTTGTGTCAGTACACATTCATGGGATGCAGCTCAAGGCACCCAGCCAGCACGGGCCCTCTGAGTTTACTTTTTCCCAGTGACACCACAGTGTGACAGAGCAGGTTGAGTGGAGAGCAACATCTGGAGTTCAGGAAGTGGGCAGCAGAGAGGGAGACTTCTATAATGTTCAGTGGGGCTGAAAGTCTGCATAAGGTGAGATGCCTGAAGACTGCAGAGGAAATGCATTGTGATTATTCAGCGACTGCCCGACAATGTTTTTTTTGTGTATGTTTCATGGCGCTGCAAGTGCCTGTTGTATGTGCAATGAAACACCGCATCTGGCTGCCTCAGAGCTGAAGGAGGCTCATTCTGGAGATCATTACATATCTTTTCTGGGGAAGGGGGGCTGGAAGGGAGTTGACTCTGTAGTAGGGGGGGTGGCTGACACCATGTTTTACCGCACCAGCCCTAGTGATGCCACTGATTGAAACAAATGTAAACAGATGCCATCCATTTCCATTTGTGTCCATTTTTAGACAAGAAAAATGTTTTGTTTATACTTTTCTTACCTCTGATTGGTCTCTGTAACAACTAAATAAAAACGGATGCAGACTGAACGGAACTGAAGATGCAGTGGCGGCCCGTAAATAAGGGCCCACCCAGCAGGGCAGGTGCAGGTGGCTGGCTGTGCAATGCGTGCCCCCCCCCCCCCCCAAAAAAATACCACCGGCTGCCACTGTGAAGATGGATGTGCAAACTGAATTTGTTCTTTCTTTGAAAAAATGTGACGGAATGGATGTCCATATGAAAGGGGCTTAAATCAATCCCATTGTTTCAATTCTACAAGAGTTTTTGCATACAGTGGCCAGAGACATTACACTACTACTTTGTATAGGCTGTCAGTAGGGAAAATTGCAAACCATTTTTAAAGACAAAGCCTTGAAATTCACAGGTAAAATATTTCACCACATAAAAAAGGGCATGAAAATGATATAACTATGGTAACTATACTGGGTTTAGCTACAGATCAGTGTTATGCTGGCCATACACTATACGAAAAATCGGCCGAACCAATTTTCGAAAAACAAACGTTCGGCCGTAAACGCAAACGATGGTGCCATCATGTAATGACCGATAAATCGTTCACTGGACATAAATAATTTTTTTGTTCGTTTTTTTTTTACATATACCTAGTGCAGACAGTTCGGACGGGAAACACATTAACCTTTCAATTTATCGTTCGTTCGGCAGAACATTTCCAAACTTGTCCTTCGTTTTTTCGGCTCAAAAACGTCCAAACGATTATCGATTTTGTGCCTATTAACTGGCTGAAAAACGAACGAACTGTAAAAATGACCGGATTTCGGCCGATTTTTCGCATAGTGTATGGCCAGCATTAAACTATACCAGTATATTCATTTTATTTTGCTCCCTCCCCAGTATCAGGGCTCATCAGCTATGAGCCGGCATACTGCAAGGCTGACCAATTTGTAGCTACGATGATAACTGAAAGAGCATGCTGGTGACTGACAATGATATATTATATACCATACCCTTGTGCCTCCAAGACCCCTAGTTACATTGTTTGTAACCCAATACAGGTATATTACCTATGTCTAGTTCTGTAGTGAGATCTATTTATTATCTGTGATTTCTGAGGCTTGGTATGCAAAATCATTTGCATTTTTTTTTTCTAGCTGGCTAATGTGCGGCACAGAAGGTATTGTTTGTGGAGGCACTAGAATGGTGTGCTGTGTTCTCAGTAACTATGATAGTGTGCATTCATTAGGGTGGTATGCTGTGTGTGCATGCTCTACGATGGTGTGTAGTATGTGCATGCTTTAGAGTGGTGTACTGGGTGCGCAAGCACTAGGATGGTGTGCAGCATGCACTTGCACTAGGATAATGCATAGTGTGCATACACTAATATGGTGTCCAAAGTGTGTGCATATACTTGGATGACGTGCTGTTTTATACATGCATTAGGATGCTGTGTTATGTTTGCATGAGCTAGGATAATGTGCTGTGTGTGCATGCGCTAGGATGATGTTGCTCTATGTGCTTTCACTAGGATAATGTGTAGGCGTGCGCATATACTAAAATGGCATTCGGTGTGTACATAGGAATCTGGCAGGGAGATAGATAGAATAGATATCCCTGCCAGATTCCTATGTACACACAGAATGCCATTTTAGTATATGCACACGCCTACACATTACCCTAGATATATATTTTTATATATATATATATATATATATATATATATATATATATATTTTTTTTTTTTTTACTCAATATATATAATTCTGTCATTGAAATAAGTACATGAAGAAAGTGCTTTATAATTTATTATATATTTTTATATATAATACAAAACTAAACATATTTACAACATTGTAACTATAGTGTTCCCGTTATGTGACACATTGTTGCACAATTAAAAAATATCCATGCGAATATTAAATTGAATCTTCTTAATAGTAAAAGCATCCAAATGCAGCTGCAACACAAAACAGGTACTCCTGGAAGCAAAAAACAAAACATGTTGGTAAAACGATAACATTACTGCTTCGAAAGTTTGCACACATCCGCCTAATTCACACTGTAGCTGTGTACAGCTACTGTACATACAAGAAAATACTTCAAAGTGGCTTCTTGAATCATGCTGCCTGCAGGGTTAGCACCTTCCTTATAGAGCGTAGTGAAAGATTTACATTACAAAATATGGCTTTGATTGACCTACAGAGGTCAGCTTGTATCTGTATTTCTCAGCACAATAATGTGAACAAGTCCTAACAGTTCAAAAGGAATCATTCATATTTACTATAATAATGCAAAGCGCCTCTCCTGTCACTCCAGTGTAAAAACCCGAGCTTTACCGCCGACGCCTCAACGCCCCAGTGTGAAAGTTCCCCTTTAGTGATTGACTGTTGGCAGTAGATGGCATTGCTAGAGGTCTTGCCGCCATTCCATGCTGGACTGGTGGCATCCTATCCAAGTGCAACAAGCAGCATCCGTTATTTCATTTTTCTGTGGATGTTTTTTTAACTTATTTATGTTTCGTGAATCACCATTAAAGGGGAACTGCAGTCTGCTCACATAATTTGTAATAAAAACATCTTTGGCATTCTGAAGCTTCCCTCCAATCACTTTGCATATTATTTTATATATACTGCGATTCTGTACTTGCCAAATATGCAGCAGAAATCACCCTCCACCAAGTCTGTCTGCAGCCATTTTAAATGTGGGCAGCTCTGCAGCAGTGCATGATGTCATAAGCCTAGGCTAATGACCAGACAAGAAACAGGAAGTGGGCTGTATAAGGTATTTACTGGCAGAAAAAAAATGTTTTACTATCCAAAGTTAAAACAACAAGGGCAGAAGATTTAATAGATGGAAAGTTTAAAAAATGACTGAAGGTCCACTTTAAATACTGCACTATTAGTATTTTTCTTGTATGTGCTGGTTCCTTGTAGATCTAAATAAATACTGATACTCGCCCCTGGTGTAGTGGAGAAGTACAGTCCTCACTTTTATTATGGTGGAGAGAAAAAGATTATGATGGATACCATACAACAGGCACAAACTGCGTATACCAGTACCCTTAAAAAAAATTACCTCTTGACTTGAATTCGTCATGAAAATTAGCAGTGCATTTCCTGGTATGTGAGTACACTTCTCATAGCTGTACACATGTAGTTTTACTACTGTGTTGCTCTCTGATCTCCTTTCTGAAGGCTCTAACTATGGGAAACAAAATCCTGCTTCTACCAAGATGGCTGCCTCCACACAAAGACACAGTGCAGACCAGTAAGTGAGTATTGCAGGTAGACCACTTGCAATACTGGTGACAAGTCCCTTTTTCAAAGTCCAAGTAGTAAAAGAAGAGTATCTATACTGTGTATACCTCTTCGACAGCCCCTGGCTTCAGGGTGGGTCGCGTACTGACTTAGAAGCCGGAGAGAGGAACCACAGTGTCCGGCCAAATGAGCGGATGTTCACACACATCGAAGTGTGGAATACTTGAAGAGTTCAGATAGCAACAAAGTGGCAGACTTTGAAGACACAGACTGCCAGAAAGGTAACTATAGACGCTCTCCTTTTACAGGCAGGATTTGTTTACAAGTAATTCTGTAGTAACAGGGATACCCTACGGCTGCCAAGGTCTACCAGATGTTTTAATGAAAGTACAGAAAGCTTTGCAATTGACACTATACTGTATATCTATTTAATTTACAGTATTACCTCGTTGCCTCGCAAAACAAGCAGGATTCAAGCCTCTGCGGTGTGCAGTACTGCATTTGGCCAGAGGTGCTGGGGCGCCGGTGATACTCGGAGCCACTCGGAAACACTATGTCCCCGAGTGTTTCCAAGCCTCTGAGTGCATCAGTTTCCGAGCGTTTCCGCCGCCCCCTTGTTCACATGCGATACTGCATACAATAGAAGTCACTGTAGACCAAATTATCTGAGTTTCCATTGACTTCTATAGGGAAACTTGCTTTGATATATGAGTGCTTTGGATTACAAGCATTCTTCTGGAACGAATTATGCTTGTATTTCAAGGTACCACTGTATTAACAACAAAACACGATTTAAATCTCTAGAGTAGCGTTTGATAAGTTAGAAGAGAATTTTGATATATCTTACATTCATGAAAACCTCTTCAGCGTAACTATCAGTATCTGCATCCCAGAAGCACCTGGCAGCCATTCTGTAGGGAAAGAAAACAAACAAGTTTCCATAAAGCTTCTTGTACATGGCAGAAAAGGGCTACTGAAAGATGAACTTACAAAGATGCATCTTCCACCCTAGTCCTACTTCCCCGTAACCAAGTCACAGTCCAGGCAGCCTATATTTACGGTCATAGAAAACCCAGAGAACAGTACTTCCCAATAGGTACATGTCTGCCATGACTAGACGACTAAGCGTAGAAGGCCATGAAAGTATCCGCGACAACAATATGACACATAAGCATCCACCTATGAATCCACCCAACAAACTGAACTTTTTATGGAAATGTATAGTGTTCTTCTATTTTCTATATTTGGAACTGTATGTATGTATATATATATATATATATATATATATATATATATATATATATATATATATATATATATATATATATACACACACACACACTCACATAATTTAAATTATATATATATATATATATTGTATACTGTGACAGCAGGCAGGTAAAATCACCGGGTTGCATCCAGGATGGAAGATATATATGTCCTAGATTCAGGCTTTATGCCAATTTGTACCACTAGGGGGAGTGCTGGGAGTCTTGCAGGGGAAGAGATAAGCCCAGCTGAAGAAGTGGGCTCATTAAGACCTCTACAAGAACTCCCAGCATGCTAAGGGAGATGCTCCAACCTGGAACCAGATCTGTGTGTATAGACTGGGGAGTGTGCTTTCTGTGTGGTGAGACAAAGTCTGTGTGTCTATTGCTAAGAACTTCTAAAAGCAAGGAGCTAGGGACTGGGGCAGCACAAGGCTGTACCCAGTTGTTGGTTAGGGACACCAACGTGTGTAGTGAGCGGTCAAGTTGACTAGGATTTATTTTCCTGTTTCTTTTGTTTTTTGTTATATTTTTTGTCTGTATATAGTATAACCGCACTCTTTTTGTTTTTCTCCTACCACTGTCTGCTGTGCCTAATTTTGTGCGGTGAACCCATCCAGGGGGTCACACACACCCGCTGCCGAGCTAACCCCCTCACACAGTTGGTGGAGAACCAGTGGCAGTCTTTAAAGGCCAGCATGGAGGAGATACTGAAACAGCTGGCTCTAGCAAATGCCAATCAGCAGCAGACAAATGCAGGTTTGCAAAAGAGCCTTGCAGCTCAACAACAGAGCTTTGCATCCTACCAGCAAGCTTATCAACAGAGCCTCGCAGCCCAGCAGCAGACAAATGCAACTTTGCAACAGAGCCTCGCAGCCCAGCAGCAAACTCACCAACAGAGTCTGGAAGCCCAGCAGCAATCTGAGGCTCGCTTCATAGACCTGTTGCAGAAGCAAGAGCAGAAACTACAACAACAAATGGAGACATTAATGCAGCAACGACCAGTGAGGCAAGTGGTTCTACTAATACCGCATCATTTGGGGTGAGTCGTTTACTGACAAAAATGACTGGAGAGGATGATCCAGAGGTGTTTTTGACCACATTTGAAAGGATTGCTGAAAGGGAAAAGTGGTTTAATGTATTATGTGTTCAGAGATGGTATTCTGCATACCTTGGTTGTAACAAGTGGTTATTTGAGTTTCTGTTGCCTTTATATCATCTCAAACCAGTCTGCCCATTCTCCTCTGACATCAACAAGGCATTTTCGTTCACAGAACCCCGCTCACTGAATATTTTTTCTCTTTTTTGGACCATTCTCTGTAAATCCCTAGAGATGGTTGTGCTTAACCACTTAAGCCCCGGACCATTTTGTAGCTAAAGGACCAGAGGTGTTTTCAGAATTTTGCACTGCGCTGCTTTAACTGGAAATTGTGCGGACATGCAATGTTGTACCCAAACGAAATTTGCATCCTTTTCTTCCCACAAATAGAGCTTTCTTTTAATGGTATTTGATTGCCTCTGCGATTTTTATTTTTTGCGACATAAATGGAAAAAGACCGAAAATTTTGAAAAAAAAAATGATATTTTCTACTTTTTGTTATAAGAAAAATCGAATAAACTCAATTTTAGTCATACATTTAGGCCAAAATGTATTCAGCCACATGTCTTTAGTAAAAAAAATATCAATAAGCGTATATTTATTGGTTTGCACAAAAGTTATAGTGTTTACAAACTAGGGTACATTTTTTGGAATTTACACAGCTTTAAATTTATGACTGACTGCCATTTATGACTGACTCTCATTTCTTGAGGTGCTAAAATGGCAGGGCAGTACAAAACCCCCCAAATGACCCCATTTTGGAAAGTAGACACCCCAAGGAAATTGCTGAGAGGCATGTTGAGCCCATTGAATATTTTTTTTTTGTCCCAAGTGATTGAATAATGACAAAAAAAAAAAAAAAAAATTACAAAAAGTTGTCATTAAATGATATATTGCTCACACATGCCATGGTTATATGTGGAATTGCACCCCAAATTACATTCTGCTGCTTCTCCTGAGTACGGGGATACCACATGTGTGGGACTTTTTAGGAGCCTAGCCACGTACGGGGCCCCGAAAACCAAGCACCGCCTTCAGGATTTCTAAGGGCGTAAATTTTTGATTTCACTCCTCACTACCTATCACAGTTTCGAAGGCCATAAAATGCCAAAATAGCACAAAACCCAACCCAAATGACCCCATTTTGGAAAGTATATTTACTGAGAGGCATTTTCAGTCCATGGAATATTTTATATTTTGCCACAAGTTGCGGGAATATGACAAACTTTTTTTTTTTTGCACAAAGTTGTCACTAAATGATATATTGCTCACACATGCCATGGGCATATGTGAAATTACACCCCAAAATACATTCTGCTGCTTCTCCTGAGTACGGGGATACCACATGTGTGGGACTTTTTGGGAGCCTAGCCGCGTACGGGGCCCCAAAAACCAAGCACCGCCTTCAGGATTTCTAAGGGCGTAAATTTTTGATTTCACTCCTCACTACCTATCACAGTTTTGAAGGCCATAAAATGCCAAGATGGCACAAAACCCCCCCAAATGACCCCATTTTGGAAAGTAGACACCCCAAGCTATTTGCTGAGAGGCATGTTGAGACCATTGAATATTTTATTTTTTTGTCCCAAATGATTGAATAATGACAAAAAGAAAAAAAAAAAAAATGTACAAAAAGTTGTCACTAAATGATATATTGCTCACACATGCCATGGTTATATGTGGAATTGCACCCCAAAATACATTCTGCTGCTTCTCCTGAGTGCGGGGATACCACATGTGTGGGACTTTTTGGGAGCCTAGCCGCGTACGGGGCCCCAAAAACCAAGCACCGCCTTCAGGATTTCTAAGGGCGTAAATTTTTGATTTCACTCCTCACTACCTATCACAGTTTTGAAGGCCATAAAATGCCAAAATAGTACAAACCCCCCCAAATGACCCCATTTTGGAAAGTAGACACCCCAAGGAAATTGCTGAGAGGCATGTTGAGCCCATTGAATATTTTTTTTTGTCCCAAGTGATTGAATAATGACAAAAAGAAAAAAAAAATTTACAAAAAGTTGTCACTAAATGATATATTGCTCAAACATGCCATGGTTATATGTGGAATTACACCCTAAAATACATTTTGCTGCTTCTCCTGAGTACAGGGATACCACATGTGTGGGACTTTTTGAGAGCCTAGCCGCGTACGGGGCCCCGAAAACCAAGCACCGCCTTCAGGATTTCTAAGGGCACAAATTTTTGATTTCACTCCTCACTACCTATCACAGTTTTGAAGGCCATAAAATGCCAAGATAGCACAAAACCCCCACAAATGATCCCATTTTGGAAAGTAGACACCCCAAGCTATTTGCTGAGAGGCATGGTGAGTATTTTACAGCTCTCATTTGTTTTTGAAAATGAAGAAAGACATATTTTTTTTTTCAATTTTCAAAACTTTGTGACAAAAAGCGAGATCTGCAAAATACTCAACATACCTCTCAGCAAATAGCTTGGGGTGTCTACTTTCCAAAATGGGGTCATTTGGGGGGGTTTGTGCCATCTGGGCATTCCATGGCCTCCGAAACTGTGATAGGCAGTGAGGAGTGAAATCAAAAATTTACACCCATAGAAATCTTGAAGGCGGTGCTTGGTTTTCGGGGTCCTGTACGCGGCTAGGCTCCCAAAAATTTTCCACCTGAATACCGGGTTGGGCAGTGAATGGGGGAAGTATGGGTTCTGCAGAAGTGGTGGGGACCCAATCAGGATAGGCGAATTCTGCAGGAAGGGCACTATGGGCACGACGGGCCTGCCTTTGTCTTCTTGGTGGCAGCGAGACACTACTTGTGCTTGCCACCTCGCCAGCTTAAACTGCACTTATGGGACTCGCCACGTCACTACGTGATACTGCAGTGGTGGATGTACGCCCAGGCTGTACTAGGCCACTGGTGCTTGTCAATTCACCAGAAGGAATAGCAGCGCTAGTACTACTCTGCTCCATGATACGAGAGACCTGCGGTTCTTGCTCCTCAACAACCTCAGAAGATCGGGATCGGGTACGCCTGACCTTAGCAGGGACCTCACCTTCGTCGTCAGAGCTATCTGACGTGGAGCCGCTGACTTCACTGTCTTCTACGGGAAGATATTCTGAGCCTGAATCTGACAGATGCGTGACCTCCTCTTCACTATCTGTCATGCTCAGAATCTCGTAGGCCTCTTTACTAGTGTACCTTCGTCTTGCCATTTTGGGCTCTAAATTTAGGGGTACACTAGTAAGATTCACAGGTAAAAAAAGCACCCGACTGTCAGCAAATATATCAAACGCTTCAAAAAAAACTGTTAGCGATCGCAGGGATCAGGCCTGTCTCTGCGAACGCTGCAGTTATGTGTGTTGTGTTTGGTAAGTGACAGTGATCGATCGATACTGCACTTGGGTGGGCTGGGCTGGGCGGAGGGGCTAAACGCAGGTGCTAGCAGGTATCTGGGCTGATCCCGCTAACACTGCGTTTTTGGGAACCCTAATCCGCTGGGGACGCTAGTATAGATCTGATCAGATATTGATCTGTTCAGATACTATACCACTAAGGGAGGTGTATACTTTGTGCGTGGGTGTTAGCGTTACTGGCACTAACCTAACGCTGCAAGGGGCGACGCAGACCCTCTCTGGCGCTAAAACCTAATTGATATCAGCCGCCGGGCGATCAGGGGGTTAAACCTTTATTGGGTTATATACGGCGGGTGCCCTGATGCTATAAAAAGCAAACTAACCAACCAGCGTCACCCGTAAAACTTATATGGTGATCACTGGTGAAAGGGTTAACTAGGGGCAATCAGGGGGTTAAAACCTTTATTAGGTTATATATGGGGGTACCTGACACTATATAAAAACCTGACGGGTAACCTAAATAACTAACTGGCTAACCAGTGTCACCAGTAAAACTTATACGGTGATCACTGGTGAAAGGGTTAACTCTAGGGGCAATCAGGGGGCTAAAATAATATATGGGGGTACCTGACACTATAAAAACCTGCGGCGAAACTAAAAATAAATAACTGGCTATCTAGGGCACCACCGGCACTAAATACAGCGATCGGAAATACGATCGCTTAGTGACGCTGGCGTTAGGGGGTGAAAGGGTGACCTGGGGGGCGATCAAGGGGTTAAACCTTTATTACGGGGGTTAGGGGGCTACCCTGGACCTAAACCTAACTGCCCTGCAACTTTTTACTGTCACAAATGACACTGATTGCAGTGAACAGTAAAAAAATGACCACTGTAAACGGTGCACTGTGACTGGGGGTACTGGGGGTGATCTGGGGGTGACTGGGGGGTGAAAAGTGTGCCTACGTGTACTGGTGTCAGTGGGCTGTTGGTGCACTTACTGTGAGAAGTCTTCTCTCCTCGCGCCGGATCGAAAAGACCGACACGAGGAGAGATGACATCACTTCCTCTGCCTGTGTGTTACATTACACAGGCAGAGGAAGGTTTTCATTTGCCGGGAGCGATCGCGAGGGGGTGGCCGGAATCGAACGGCCGTCCCCTCATCCCGGATCGCTCCCGAACAAATAACCACTGCTCACTGTATAGAAGGGGGGTCCGATCGGACCCCCCAACTATACGAAGGCAGTCACGTACCGGCACGTGATTGTGCCTGTCCGTGCCATTCTGCCGACGTATAATTACAGTGGGCGGTCGTTAAGTGGTTAAAAATCCCAGTAGATCAGCAGTTTTTGAAATACTCAGACTAGCCCGTCTGGCACCAACAACCATGCCACGTTCAAAGTCACTTAAATCCCCTTTCTTCCCCATTCTGATGCTTGGTTTGAACTTCAGAAAGTTGTCTTCACCACGTCTAAATGCCTAAATGCATTGAGTTGCTTCCATGTGATTGGCTGATTAGCAATCTGTGTTACCTAGCAATTAAACAGGTGTACCCTATAAAGCAGCATGTGGCCCGGTGTGGCGAGATTTAAAAACATGGTCTGTCTGGACTTCTTTCCCTGCATTTCTTTGGGTAGAGCAGTCTATTAAAATGAACTGTTCTCAGTCGTCCCCCCCCCACTACTCGGCCCCCCATCATTACTGCCCTTTGATTCTCCCCCCCCCCATTACTCTCCTCAGTCCTCACTTCACATGGCCCCCCCTTCCTGTACTAATCTACACAAACAGGGTGGGAGCTGCAAGCTAGTGATTGGTTGCTAAGGCCACCCTGCATCCTAGAAAACAAATGACATGTTTCTTAACTGGAGTGGCCCCTGTCCTGCCTTCTACTGTCAGCTCTGTGAGAATGACAGCGGCAGTGGTGGTGATGGCTGCTGGGCAGAACAGCGCCTAAATGGCGGGCCTGTGGCAGTCTGGATGGGACAGTGACTCAGTCTGGATCTGGACTGCGGTCCACCATTTACTGACGCCTAGTATAGAGTATAAATGGATGCATGCCTATGCATGAAAGACACCTAGATGTGGAGTCCATACATCGTTGCCAACTTCATAAAACAGAAGAACCTATTCTGAAGGGGATTCATAGGGATTTTTTTTTTTTTTGTATATACTTTGTTTGATGTGTACACTGTTGCTGGGATCCAATAAATCTACACAGTGACTCAGTCTGGATCTAAACACTAGGCAAGAACTGTGAAAGTAGGAGCAGGTACCCCTTAGAGCAGGGGTAGGCAACCTGGGGCCCTCCAGCTGTTGCAGAACTACAAGTCCCATCATGCCTCTGGGAGTAATTGTAACTGCCAGCCTTGCAATGCCTCATGGGAAATGTAGTTCCACAACAGCTGGAGGGCCCAAGGGTTGCATACCCCTGCTTTAGAGGGTACTCACTCCCAGAAAAAAAACTGCCAATGATGTCACAGTAGATGGGAGGAGGATGAGCATAACTTTAATTATAACACATATGAATATCACACTTACATTTACTGGCTGAAGGTGGCGCTCTAGACTCTTTTACAGGCTTACATGCCTATTCTTGTTCCATTTAAAAAGCCTATTTGGTTACAGCGCTCAGTTGTGCAAAGTAAAATGTTCCCATAAAATTGAATGAGACAAAGGGCTGTTTAGATGGGGTATATGGAATTTCAATCAGAGTTGCAGACAGACAGAGAAACGCAGAAAGCTCCCAATTTAAAAAATCCATATTGCAGGGTGTGTCATGGGTACACCCCGTATTAAATGTTTATTTAAAAAATTAAGATTTTGCACCATAAATTATGAATGTCATCAAGGGTGAATTACAAGGTGAAAGTGGGGTTCAAATGAGATTAGTGATGAGATAAATGTCGGAACGTGTTTTTGCAATGGTAACTGAACATTAAAGTGGATGTAAACCCTCACATATACCCAGTGAAGTGAACAGCCTCAGATGATACACAGAGATGAAACAAATCTCCCTACATAGGTTTTACATGTATATCTGTCTTCAGCTTGCTATATTCTTTAGGAAGTGCACATGGTGTTAGAATTTTCACTTCCTCATTCAGCAGTAGGATTATAGTCTTGGCTTACACTGGGAGACAACTGATTGGAGGAAAGGCACACACCCCCCTCCCACATAGGTAGAAAAATGAAGATACTTTCAGAGCTGTGCTATGACAAGACAAGCTCTGTGCTAATCTGTGTATAGCAACCTCCCCCGACACACATTTTCAGCTGCTTTTATCTCCCGTCTCAGAGAACTTGTCAAAAGTTATCATGCTGATAACAGAGCAACGAAACAGCAGAAACACACAGGACTTAAAGCTTTGGAGAGAGATAAGAAAACACTGCAGATATAGGTGCATAGGTCAAATTTCATTAATCAGGTTTACATTAACTTTAGGGCTCCATTCACACCTGAGCGTAGCGCACCGACCGCCTCTGCAGCATGTTTTTTTTTTGCGTTTTTGTACTTTTTAGTTGAGAGTAGTGATGAGCCGAACACCCCCGGGTTCGGTTCGCACCAGAACCCGCGAACGGACCGAAAGTTCGTACGAACATTAGAACCCTATTAAATACAATGGATGCGAACGTTCGAATTCTAAAGTGCTAATTATAACGACTATTATGCATGTTATTGTCCTAAAAAGGGTTTGGGAACCCGGGTTCTGCACCAGGGGACATGTATCAATGCAAAAAGAAGTTTTAAAAACGGTCGTTTTTCGGGAGCAGTCATTTTAATGATGCATAAAGTGAAAAAAAAAAAGTCAAATATTCCTTTAAATATCGTACCTGGGGGGTGTCTAAAGTATGCCTGTGAAGTGCCACGTGTTTCCCGTGTTTAGAACTGTCCCTGCACAAAATGACACTTCTAAAGGAAAAAAAAGCCATTTAAAACTGCTTGCGGCTTTAATGTAATGTCTGGTCCCGGTAATATGGATGAAAATCTTTAAGAAAAATGGCATAGCTACCCCATGACCCCCCCCCCCCCTACCCCAGCCCATTACCAGCCCCTTTGGGTCTTGTATGGATATTAAGGGGAACCCCGCACATAAAATAAAAAAGGCCCTATATACTCTGAACAGCCGTATACAGGCGGTGCATACAAGACAGGGACTGTAGGTTTGTTCTTATGTAGAATCTGTTTGTAATTTTGAACAGGTACATTGTTTAAGTGTAGCTCCAGCCCAAAAATCTATTTTTAAACTTTTTGGAAAACATAGGTAAGGGTTATCACCCCTGTAACATTTGTTTTGCTGTCTGTGCCCCTGTTCAGAACATTTCACCTCACTTTCCGTCCCAATGACAACTGTTTTTGAAATGTGGTGTTTTTCTTGAAACAAGGATTGCTGATAAAGCATCAGTACAGAGGAGACACCTTTCTCCCATATTAATTCTTACAGGAGAGAATTTTCCTTCCAAGGGGTAGATTTCCTCTCACTTCCTGTTGTCTTCTTGCGTTTGCAAGTAGGAGTCGTTTGTAAGTTGGATGTTTGAAAGTAGGGACCTGCCGTATATACTCTGCAGAAATAGGCCCCTTAGTTGTTGGTGTTGGCACAACATTGTAAGCACTCACAGTTACTCTTGGTTGGTGCTGGAACGCCCTGCTGTCAACTATTATATCAGGAATTGTAATTACATATAATTGTTGAACAGTGGTAGTAAAAATTGGGCCTTTGATGGTGGTGCTGGTGCCACAACACTGTAAGCCCTGACAGTTACTCTTGGTGGGTGCAGCAATGGGCCCTGCTGTGAATTATTAGATCAAGAATTGTAATTGCATGCCCCTGTTGAACAGGGGCTGAAAAATTGGGCCTTTCGTGGTGGTGGTGGTGGTGGTGGTGGCGTTGCCACAACACTGTAAGCCCTCAGAGTTACTCTTGGTGGGTGCAGCAATGGGCCCTGCTGTGAATTATTAGATCAAGAATTGTAATTACATGCCCCTGTTGAACAGGGGCTGAAAAATTGGGCCTTAGGCACTGGTGGCACAACACTACAACCCCTCACAGATACTGTACTTGGAGCACAGCAATGAGCCCTGTTGCAAAGTATTGCTTCAAAAATTGTAATGACACGCCCCTGTTAAACAGGGGCTGAAAAATTGGGCCTTAGCCACTGGTGGCGGCACCCATAAACAAAAATGATCTTCCAAGCTATCATCATCAATCGTATCATTGAGGACTCGGAGGAGGAGGATATCCAGTCAACATAACAGCACAGACACTCAGCATCAGCATCAGTCTTGAAGGGATGTGACATGTTAAAATCAATTAGTCTGTTATATCAGCATCAGGTGTGTGGTAGCTGGTGGTGATCCAAGACTGGTTCATCTTGATGAAAGTCAGTCGATCAACCGAGTCGGTGGACAGGCGCACCCTGTGATCCGTGACAAATCCTCCAGCAGCACTGAATGTGCGTTCCGAAAGAACGCTGGATGCAGGACAGGCCAGTAGCTCAATTGCATACTGTGCAAGCTCTGCCCAGTGATCCATCCTCAAGACCCAGTAAGCCAGAGGATTTTCGGTGGGGAAGGTGTCCAAGTCTGACCTTGCCCCTAGATATTCCTGCACCATGTTTATCAGACGCTGGCGATGGTTGCTGGAACCGATCATACTTTGGGGCTGCGGACTAAAGAATTGTCTGAACGCATCGGTCAGACGGCCACCTTCCCCACCGCTCCTTCTTTGACTGCCCGAAGCCTCAGCAACTCGTTGTCCAGGACCAGGAGTTTGTAACCTCCCAGTCTCTGGGAACGCGTTGCACAGACCTTTCTGCAAGGCCTCCCGGAGTTGTCTCATCCTCTGCTCCCTCTGCGACGGTAACATAAGGTCCGCAACCTTACCCTTGTACCGTGGATCAAGGAGAGTGGCCAGCCAGTAATGGTCCCTCTCCTTGATCCGAAGAATACGAGGATCCTTCCGCAGACTTTGCAGGATCAGGGAGGCCATGCAGCGTAGGTTTGCTGAGGCATTCGCTCCGGAGTCCTCTGGGTCACTAAGGACGACATGATCCGCAGCCACCTCCTCCCAGCCTAGTACAAGTCCACTGGTTTCTTGGGACTGTAAATCATCCCTAAAAGACTGCTGCTGATGATGCTGAGTGCCAGCCTCCACCTCCATGCTGACACAATCCTCTTCCTCCTCCTCCTCCTCCTCCTCTTCCTGTGCGATGGGTGGGACAGAAGGAACACTGTCTGGGTAAAGGGGGCCTTGAGAGGCAAGGAAGTCCTCCTCTTCCTGCCTCTGTTCTGCCTCAAGTGCCCTGTCCATTATTCCACACAGCGTGTGCTCCAACAGGTGGACAAGAGGTACAGTGTCACTGATGCATGTAGGGCCGAAACAACTAATCGATTAATCGACAACTAATCGATTATGAAATTAATCGATTACAATTTTCATAATCGATTAATCGGCCAGTAACATAATGAGGTTAAAATTAAACTAAAATTAACCCTTTATAGTACAAAAAGAGCAAATTGCTACTGTAAATATTACTTTCACTGTCCCACAGTAAAAAATTAACCCCTACAGTAGCGATTATTTGCTCTTTTTGTACTAATTTTAGTTTTTTTAACACCATTATGTTACTAAACATCTCAGGCCTGGGTCACACCTCCGTGTTTTTTGGTGCTTTTTGCAGAAACGCACTACAGTTCATTTACATGGTTTCTATGGGACACGTTCACATCCATGATTTTTTCAGTAGTTTTTTGGTTTAATATACTTCAATGGAGAAGCTGCAGAAAAGCATGTAATGTGTTTTTGCGGCAATTTGTGTTTTGTAATCTGCCCAACAACAAATTGGCCCCAAAAAAAAAAAATTAAAAAAATTACCTTTTTTTTTTTTCTTTTTACGGTTATTAACCGATTAGTCGATTCATCGAAACAATAATCGGCCAACTAATCGATTATGAAAATAATCGTTAGTTGCAGCCCTAGATGCATGCACTGTCACTGCTCACCATCCTCGTGGCCTCCTCAAATGGTGCCAGGACAGTGCATGCATCCCTGATCATGCCCCACTGGCGTGGAGAAAAAAAACCAAGCTCCCCTGACCCTGTCCTGGTGCCGTAGTCGCACAGGTACTCATTGATGGCCCTCTGCTGCGTGTGCAGCCGCTGCAGCATGGCCAACGTTGAGTTCCACCTGGTGGGCATGTCACATATAAGGCGGTTCTTGGGCAGGTTCAACTCCTTTTGCAGCTCAGCCAGGCGAGCACTGGCATTATAAGATCTGCGTAAATGCACACAGACTTTCCTGGCCTGCCTCAGGACATCCTGTAAGCCCGGGTACCTGCCCAAGAACCGCTGCACCACCAGGTTAAGGACGTGAGCCACACAGGGCACATGGGTCAGTTGTCCCTGTCGGAGGGCGGAGAGGAGGTTGGTGCCATTGTCGCAAACCACCATTCCTGGCTTAAGCTGGCGTGGCGTCAACCACCTCTCGGCCTGGCCCTGCAGAGCAGACAGGACCTCTGCCCCAGTGTGGCTTCTGTCCCCCAAACACACCAGCGCAAGCACGGCATGGCATCTTTTTGCCTGCGTACTTGCGTAGCCCCTTGAACGGCTACGGAGCACCGCTGGTTCAGAGGACAAACCACAAGAAGAGGCCATGGAGGAAGAAGAAGAGGAGGGGGTGGAGGAGAGAGGTGTGTCACAACCAGTAGTAGCATTTTGGAGGCGTGGCGGTGGAACAACCTCCAACACTACTGCACCTTGTCCTGCATCCTTCCCAGCTGCCAAAAGAGTGACCCAATGGGCCGTGAAAGAAAGGTAACGTCCCTGTCCATGCCTGCTGGACCATGAGTCAGCGGTAATATGCACCTTACCGCTGACCGCCCTGTCCAGCGAGGCCAAGACATTGCCTTCCACATGCCGGTAGAGAGCCGGAATAGCCTTCCGTGAGAAAAAGTGGCGTTTGGGAACCTGCCACTGAGGAACCGCACATTGCACAAACTCACGGAAGGGGGCCGAGTCTACCAACTGAAAAGGCAGCAGTTGAAGCGCTAGCAATTTAGCCAAGCTAGCATTCAACCGCTGGGCATGTGGATGGCTGGGAGTGAACTTCTTTCGACGGTCCAGCAGCTGGGGCAGGGAAATTTGCCTGCTAGAATCGGACGTCGGTGTACTGCTAGCAGAGTGGCCGCAAGTACTTGGCTGTGACACACCTAATTCTACACCTTCATTCCTCTCAGTGCATGTTTCAGAGAGGACTGAAGTTATAGTGGGGTTGGAGATCCCAGCTGATGCGGTGCAAGGAGAGGTCCGCTTTGTTCTTTGGTGTGGGTCTTTGAGGTAGGCTTGCCAACGAGCTGCATGGCAGGTCAACATATGTCTGGTCAGGCATGTGGTACCCAAGCGGCTGATGTTTTGGCCACGCGATATACGCTTGAGACATATGTTGCAAACAGCAGCTGTGCGATCTGATGCACTAGCCTCAAAAAAGGCCCACACCAAAGAACTTTTTGAATGACGGGCAGAGGCAGCGCCCTGCACAGGCGGAGCTCTGCGGTGTGATTCCGTCGGTGTACTGCCCTTACGCTGGCCACCAAAGGGCATCCTGCCTCGTTGGAGATGTGCCTCCTCCTCATCCTCTCTCCTATTAGGCACCCACGTGGAGTCAGTGACCTCATCATCCCCTCCCTCCTCATCACTGGAGCCAATCTGGCAGTATGCTGCAGCTGCTGGAACATGACTGCCAGATTGGTGTCCTTCTTGAGCATCCCCTCTGTCTGCTCTCACGCTACTGCCTTCCTGTAGCTGGGTTTCATCATCAGACCCTTCGAAACACTGGGCATCCTCCTGGAGCATGTACCCAACACTGTGCTCAAACAGTTCGGGGGACTCCTCAGGAGGAGGACATGGTGGGTCTAGGGAAGGAGTGACTGATGATGAGTCTGACATTGATACCAGGGAAGAGGACGCTTTGGCAGCTGCTTTGCCAGTACCCTGAGCCTGGGTGACAGAGAATGAGGAGGAGGAGGAGGGCTTGGTCATCCACTCTACCAAGTCTTCGGCATGATGTGGCTCAACATGTCCAGCTGCCGAAAAGAAGGACAAGCGTGTCCCATAGCCATGTGCTGATGACAATGCACCGCGTCCACGACCAGCACTGTTGTCCCCAGACACAGAGCCTGCTTGCCCTCTTTTATTGCCTCCTGACTGTCTGCCTCCCCTTGTTTGCCTTCCAGACATTCTAATAGATGGCCTGCAGGGAGATGGGAAAAAAGCAATAAGGGCTACCTTCAGGTGTCCTTCTCTGTCCCTTTACTTAAGGATTTCTAAATATGGTTGAGGACGATTGCTTTTGCACAGAATAGCACAACGACAATTTCCCTGACTGTCCAAAAAACAAGGATTTCAAAGATGGTTGATGAGGAATGCTTTAGCACACTATAGCACAAGGAGAATTTCCCTCACTGTCCTTCCCTGTCCCTAGAAACAAGGATTCGTACAGTAAAACACACTGACACTCTCCCTACCTATAGTTTTCTGTCCCTAGAAAAAAGGTTTTTTTAAAGCACACTATAGCACAAGGAGAATTTCCCTCACTGTCCTTCCCTGTCCCTAGAAACAAGGATTCGTACAGTAAAACACACTGACACTCTCCCTACCTATAGTTTTCTGTCCCTAGAAAAAAGTTTTTTTTAAAGCACACTATAGCACAAGGAGAATTTCCCTCACTGTCCTTCCCTGTCCCTAGAAACAAGGATTCGTACAGTAAAACACACTGACACTCTCCCTACCTATAGTTTTCTGTCCCTAGAAAAAAGGTTTTTTTAAAGCACACTATAGCACAAGGAGAATTTCCCTCACTGTCCTTCCCTGTCCCTAGAAACAAGGATTCGTACAGTAAAACACACTGACACTCTCCCTACCTATAGTTTTCTGTCCCTAGAAAAAAGGTTTTTTTAAAGCACACTATAGCACAAGGAGAATTTCCCTCACTGTCCTTCCCTGTCCCTAGAAACAAGGATTCGTACAGTAAAACACACTGACACTCTCCCTACCTATAGTTTTCTGTCCCTAGAAAAAAGGTTTTTTTAAAGCACACTATAGCACAAGGAGAATTTCCCTCACTGTCCTTCCCTGTCCCTAGAAACAAGGATTCGTACAGTAAAACACACTGACACTCTCCCTACCTATAGTTTTCTGTCCCTAGAAAAAAGTTTTTTTTAAAGCACACTATAGCACAAGGAGAATTTCCCTCACTGTCCTTCCCTGTCCCTAGAAACAAGGATTCGTACAGTAAAACACACTGACACTCTCCCTACCTATAGTTTTCTGTCCCTAGAAAAAAGGTTTTTTTAAAGCACACTATAGCACAAGGAGAATTTCCCTCACTGTCCTTCCCTGTCCCTAGAAACAAGGATTCGTACAGTAAAACACACTGACACTCTCCCTACCTATAGTTTTCTGTCCCTAGAAAAAAGTTTTTTTTAAAGCACACTATAGCACAAGGAGAATTTCCCTCACTGTCCTTCCCTGTCCCTAGAAACAAGGATTCGTACAGTAAAACACACTGACACTCTCCCTACCTATCCTTCTCTTTCCCTAAACTAAAGGAATCCAGGTTAAGCAAGAAAAAATAAATGTCACTGTCCCTGCCTATGCTTCTCTTTCCCTGCTCCGGAACACACTACACTAGGCCGCCGTGCTGGCGGCCTTTTATAGTGTGGGGCGTGTACTAAACCCCCTCAGCAATAATTGGCCACAGGCATCCTGCCTGTGGCCAATCATTGCTCTCCTCGCTGCCGGCGCTGTGGATTGGCCAAGCATGCGGGGTCACAGTGCATGCTTGGCCAATCACAGCGCCTGGATGACACTGCGATGGCGTAGTGCATTGTGGGCCGTTCGCGTCACTCGAATTAGGCGCGAACGGCCCAAATCGTTCGATCTTCGTCGAACGATCGAACAGCCGATGTTCGAGTCGAACGTATGTTCGACTCGAACACCGAGCTCATCCCTAGTTGAGAGTTTTTGGAGCGGCACCATACATTTTGCTGGACGATCGCGGCCGAATTGCACTGTATTTGGGGTGCCATTAAGAAATAACGACATCGCAAATGCGTCCCACGTCTTGCTGCGATTCTGGAATTGCGAGCAGAATCGCATCGATTCTGCCCGCGATTCAAATTGCCTAGGGGTGAATGGAGCCTTATAGTTCCTTCCTAGAGCCTTTAAAGAGGAGCTTCAGGCTCCGTCACAAGAAAATAAAAGTCAGCAGTTACAAATACTGTAGTTGCTGACTTTTAATATTAGGACACTTACCTGTCCACAAATCCAGCTCTGTCTTCACCCTAGACAATTTTTCAATTGGCTCTTGGGTGCTGCTGCTGCCGCCATTTCGGGTAATAGAAACCAGCAATGAAGCCATACGGCTTCCCAGCTGGTTCCCTACTGCACATGCGTAAAGCACGCTGCACTTTGTGAATGGCGCGGCAGCTGGGGAAGGAGGAGGGGAGCCAAACTTCTGTCTGACTTTGCCGCAGCGAAGTCACCTGGAAGTGGGAGCGGCTACGGGTCAAAACTAGCAACCTGTTCCCCCCTCCCCCCGAAAGGTGCCAAATGTGGCAGTGGAGCGGGGAGGAGGCAAATAAGCGGAGCTTCCCTTTTTGGGTGGAGCTCCGCTTTAAAGCATCAAAATAATATTATCGCTACTACTCATATTAATAATAATAATAATAATAATATTAATAATGTTACACCAAAACTAAACTCACACAGACTAAAACACATGCACACAAACCATGACTGTCAGGGAAATCAGACACTGAAAAATATTATCTGAGACAGAGGAATACAAAAAAAACAGACATACCAGGAAACTCTAGCTAAAATAAGTCTCCCAACCCACAAATCCACATCTGAAAATGGACAAATGCTCAAGGGGGGCATTTCTGCCTCAATTTTACTGCAAATTCACTGCGATTTTGGGCCGATTTTACTGCTTATAGTGTATTTTTCATAGGTCATGTGACTCACAAACCGCATCACATTACTAATGCGTTCTTGCTACATTTTCAATGCATTTGAACTGGGATGTGCGTTTTTTTTCATTTTTCTTGAGCTTTTCTTGTGCTAAAGGTGCCAATACAGTAATGGGCGTTAATATCATCATTTTAACTGAATATGAATTTAAGTAAAAAGTCTAAAACTATTTATTTATATATATATATATATATATATATATATATATATATATATATATATATATATTGTGGCAGAGCGTCCCAGAGAGAGCTTGGGAAAGTCCTGTTCGGGGTTTATACATCTCCCAGGCTCCTCTCATATACATTCAGGGATCTCTGAGCCAGGATCCACTTAAGGTGGTGGTTCTCTCCCGCAGGTTAATTAAAAGCTCACCTGAGCAGACAGCCTTTGCGCTGCCTGGGAAACACAGACAACGCTGGTCTGTGAGAGCGAGAAGGTTGGTAAAACTTGTTACTCTGTGAATGTGGAAGCTGAAAAGCGTTAGGCTTGTCCAGCCTAGTAGTGAGGGCTTGTATATACCGTATAGTTAGAGCCGAGACACGTCTAGGCTTTTGTTTAGCTATTTTTTCTTCTATTTGTTTTCAGCCCACTGTACAGCACCTGTCATTAGACTTTGTATATAGCACCAATAAACAACACTGTGTTTTCACTGATCCAATGGACTTTGTATCTGTGCCTGCTCATCCCAGGGAGCTTTTGTACCCGCTACCTGCCCCCCAGGTTACATATGGTGGAGGCTGCGACCAGCTGTATTAAGTTACTACTTAAAAGGCCAGTACCTAAAGTGACAACATGGAAGACATCCTCAAACAAATGGTGTTGGCAAACGCTGCACAGCAGCAAGCAAACGCTGCACAACAGCAAACTAACGCTACATTGCAGCAAGCAAACGTTGCACAACAGCAAACTAACGCTGCATTACAGCAAGCCAACGCTATCGCACAGGAGCAAACCAAGGTGCTGTTCCAACAGATTGGTGCTGTACAGGAGCAATCGCAGAGGCTGTTTGAACAGCTTGCCACTGCTGCAAAAGCGGATAGGAAAACCCTTACTGAGGTTGTGGAGACGCTAGCACAGGGGTCACCTGCGATAATGAAGGATATTGGAGACAAGCCCTCAGCCATCCATGTGGGTCGCTTTCTTTCAAAGATGACGGCAGATGATGATCCAGAGGCTTTCCTACTAACATTTGAACGGACCGCTGAGAGGGAAGGTTGGTCCCAAACCCAGTGGGCAGGACTGATCGCCCCCTTACTTTCTGGAGAAGCGCAGAAGGCCTACTATGATCTGGAGTCAGCAGAAGCGGGAGATTATGAGAAGGTCAAGCGGGAAATCCTGGCACGACTCGGTGTCACCGGTGTCAGCTCAGCGGGTCCACAACTGGTTCTTCCAAGATAAGAGGCCCCCAAGATCGCAGATGTTTGATCTGATCCACCTGGTACGGAAATGGCTACAGCCGGAGTCCCTGTCTGCGCCACAAATAGTGGAGCGTGTGGTCATGGACCAATTCCTGAGGTCACTACCAATTCCCCTGCAGAAGTGGGTGAGTCAAGGAAACCCCAAGTCGGCAGACAACCTGGTGGAGCTCGTGGAGAGGTACTTTGCTGCAGAGAACCTGGTCACCACCCCTACAGCCGCACAGACTTTCCACCCAAAGCCACGGTCTCCCCAGGCAACCGGTAAGACTGTTCCAGGGGAAGTGGGTGGTAAGCATGGCAAGGAAATAGGGGGGAGGATTTTTGGTGCCAGGACTGAAGTTTGGCGGCCCAAACAAGGGAAGCCACTGCCTGTCAGCAAACCAAATTGGGGAAACATCAGGTGTTTTCGTTGCCTATAACTGGGACATGTTGCAGCAAACTGTCCATTAACAGATGAACCAATGCAGTGTGATCTATCTTTTAGAAGGCAGTCTATGTTTGCTGCCGTTTCATGCGCTGCAGTGCCAAATGTGGGAAAACACATGTGTCAAGTGACTGTTAATAATAAGCCTATTACGGCCTTGCTGGACTCGGGAAGTCTAGTTACTTTGGTTACAGCTGAGATGGTTGAAACTGTGAATTTTCATGCAAAAAAAGTTGCTGTGATCTGTGTACATGGGGATACCCGCTAGTATCCAATAGCCACTGTTCAGTTTAAAACTGGCTTAGGTACGGTGACCCATTCGGTCGGACTGGTGCCCCACTTGGTGCACGAGGCTATAATTGGTAGGGACTTCCCTAAGTTTTGGAAACTGTGGGATTGTCCCGACCCAGTCGCAGTGCCTAACTCAGTCGCAGAGGCAGAACTCATGGCCATTACTGACCTTGTGAGTTCAGGGGACTCCTCTCAGGGCTCTCCGGGTGATCCTTTCTCAGTTATGGCAGGAGAGCTGGGGGCGCCTGAAGAAGTCCCCACAACCAGTAGAGCTGGACAGCCGTCTGCTGAATCTGAGCCTACGTTAGAGTTTACCGATCTTAATGTGCACAAGGAAAATTTTGGTACGGAGCAGAGAAAAGACCCTACCCTTGCCTGGGCCTGGGAAAATGTAATGGTGATTAATGAGGTACCTGTCGAACCAGGGGACAGGCCCTGTTTTCCATATTTCTGCAGCAATGAGGATTTACTGTATCGTGTATGTAAAACTAATGATGAAGGGAGTGCGCATGCGCGGAGTATCCAAGATGGCCGCTTGAGCCGGAGCTCCGCCACACCTAGCTCTAGCGCCGCTCACAGCACCGCACAGAGGGACCATCGACGAGCTACAACGGGCGTTTCAGACTCCCAGATCACCAGGGAACCCCGCCGTATGAGAGGAAGCCAGGTACGGAGAGACCTCGGGCCGCAATTTGACCGGGTTCAGCCGCCGGGGTATACCAAGATGGCCGCCGCGGCCCAGCTACACGCTGCTGACATGGAGGGACATCCAGAGCAGAGGCAAGTGCTAGCGCCAGCCACCCTGTCATACACCCCAGCCAGCCAAAGCATGATCATGCACCATATGACCCCATCCCCAGCTTCGACTGAATCATTAATTAGCAGACACTTTGGAGACAATGCTGTCCCTTTAGCAGGGACACCCTCTCATGCACACCAAGGGGGCCCCTACCTCACACCCCCGATTAATGAAGAAAGTACCCATCACGATGACCTATTCCAGAAGTTGTCTGCCTTACTGGAGAGGGGATTGGCCAACACAGCAGCTAAGATTACTGGCGATATAAAAGCTGACTTCCAGAACTTAGGTTCCAGGATGGAAGCCATAGAGAACAAGCTGGATTTGACAGTTACAATCACTAACCAGAATGCTAGCCACATCCAGACACTTCAAGACAGGCTAGACTCAGCCCTATTGAGAATCGATGAACTTGAAGATAGATCCAGGAGATCCAATTTCAGAATCAGGGGTCTCCCTGAAACCTTTTCAGAGGTCTCACAAGCGACACAGGAAATAATTAAATCCCTGATCCCTAACATACCGCAACACCGTCTGGAATTGGACAGGGTTCATAGAGCCCTGGGCCCGCCTAGAAAAGATGGTTCCCCCAGGGATGTAATCGCTAAACCTCACTTTTACCAGGTTAAGGAGGAAATAATGAAGCAATCCAGAGCAGCGAAACAGATCTCCCATCAAGGTCACCCTATCCAAATTTTCGCGGACCTATCCCCCTCCACGATCCAGAGAAGAAGGGCCCTGAAACCTCTCTTAGGGATCATGGCCCAGAAGGACATCAAATACTGGTGGGCATTCCCATTTGCCGTTAAATTCATTTTCAAGAGTAAACCTTATTCGTTCTCTAATTTCCAAGATGGCGAGAAGACCCTCCTCACACTGAAGCTGATCTCGCTAGATTCGGATATGGACACTTCAAACCCAGCAAACAACTCTACTAAGAGGCCACCACCCTCCAGCCCCCTGACGCCCCTGTGGAACAACCCGAAAACGAAGAAAGCGAAAGACACTCGCCCGACCTGAGTTTTGCCAGCTATTAATTTGATTTTATTTTGATATCTCCTACTCTCTTCCTTGGCTCCCAAAGGGAGTACTAATCAGAGACTTCCTATTACTCTGAAAGGGGCAATTGCCCTCCCAAATTCTACTGAACAAACTTTCTTAATTTTTAGTATACATAGATAAGGACCCGACCTGGGGTTTTCCCAAATGGATTTTACTTATAGTTCTGGATAAGGCCTTAAACGAACCGGTGGGCTCATTATCACCATTCACTGGATGACAGAAACCTTATGTTTCTCAAGTGGTTGTTTCTACGAGTTGGGCTCATAGTGGCCCCCTAATGTTGGTGGGTTAGTTACTGAACCAAATGTTTTCCCTCCATTATAATGGGTAGTAGATCTAAGTTGTTCACCACAATGCCTGCTCTGAAAAGGGGCGGGTGAGGGGTAGTTAGCCAGTTGCTTATCCCGGAGGAGTGGGGGTCCCTCCTTTATGGGAATTTAAACCTTCTGTGCTAGATTTTTCTAAAACTGAATAAAAGTTAGTTGAGCGCCGTGGAGCTGGGTGTTCAGCATGCGCCTCTGCCTATCCCTCAGTCTCCCGAAGATTTGTGGGATGGGTGGTCTGCTCATAGTGGTGCAGACATTTTTTGTAAGGTCCGGCCCGGGGGAAGAGTTATTTCCCCCGGGAGCGGACCGCTTTTCTCTGAAGAGGCTGTCTATGGTCTCTTCCTCTATCTTTTCGATCTTGCTCTTTCTGTATACCCCTTCCCCCTCCCTCCTCCCCTCCCCCATCTACGATCTAAGATGCTTAATATTTGTATGTTTCTCAGAATCCATCCAGGCTGTCACTGAGGCTCCCAGTCAAACTAAACCATCTCACAGAGGGTCCACACAGAAGGCGACTAGAGATCCGGCTCACCTAAAGGTAAGTGACGCGGGGATAGACAGCGTACACTCAACTCTTCTCCATGGCTAATGCACCAAAACCTATACTTAAAATAGCTACCCACAACGCGCAAGGTCTTAATTCTCCAATAAAACGGAGGAAAATATTTGACAGTTACAAATCCCTGGGAATAGAAGTGGTTCTGATTCAGGAAACTCACTTCCCTAGACGGTACAGCCCTGTCTTTTTACACCATCACTTCCCGGTCTTTTATTTGGCAAAGGCAGAAGACAAATCAAAAGGGGTTGCAATTTTATTTTCAAAATCTTGTAATTTCACTTGGCGAGCCGAGTACAAGGATCCAGAGGGCAGGTTTCTATTAGTGAAAGGACTAATTGAGGGGCACGTTTTCTCCTTTGTCTCATACTATGCTCCAAATAAAGGGCAACTGAGGTTTTTTCAGTCAATGATGTCAACCCTGAGCCCTATGCTGGAGGGGACTCCCATATTTGGGGGTGACTCCAACGTGGCGCTTGATCGTGGGCTAGATAAGTCCAACCCAGCCAAACCCATTCTAACTCGCCCCACCAGGGCCAGCCTAAAATTTGCTAGACTTCTCCATGCGCATGGTTTGGCGGACGTTTGGCGTGAACAGAACCCAACGACAAGAGATTATACCCATTTCTCTTACCCCCATCAATCCTATGCCAGGATAGATCACATTCTCATCCCCTCACATCACCTACCACATGTCAATGATGCTCGGATTATAGACACGTCACTCTCGGATCACTCTATAGTGTTAGCATCTCTCGACTCACTCTCACACAGACCCAAACATTTCCAGTGGAGGCTTAATGAGTCAATTTTGTCAGACCCCATTAATGTGATCGAGATTAATAAAGCACTAACCGAATACTTCTCTTTAAATAACAATGGGGAGGTATCCGCAGAAGTACTCTGGGCAGCCCATAAAGTAACCGTCAGAGGTAAACTTATCCAGCTCGCGTCCAAAATCAAAAGAGAAAGAATGGCGGATATTGTTAGACTGGAGAGAATGTACGCTTCTCTCGGAGCCCAACATAAAAAAGACCCGACCAGAATTGGCATGACACAAATAGACTCAGTCAGACTGCAACTTAACTTAGCCCTGACAACACGAGCCGAAAAACTGATCCGATGGAGCGGAGCGAAATTTTATACCCAGAAGGATAAATTAGGCAAGATGCTGGCCAATAAACTCACCCCCAGGGTGAGGCTAAACACAATCCCGAGGATCAAATCACTTAATCAGATCACGACTTCTGATCCCTCCAAAATCCTGACAGCTTTCAGAGAATTCTATGACAAGCTTTATAGTGCGGGTCAGCAGGTTACCACTAGTTCCATTTCACGTTTTCTAGACACCCTCCCTATTCCTAAACTCTCTGATGAACACAAAACCATCATGGAGGACCCAATTTCAGTGGAAGAAGCCATGGAGGTTATCAAAAACCTAAAGGGGGGAACGGCTCCAGGTCCGGACGGTCTATCAGTCCCCTACTATAAAACCTTCTCAGAGATAGTAACGCCCTTTATGACAAAAATTTTTAACGAAAAAACCTCCGGCTCTCCCCTACAACCTGACCTGAACTCAGCATTCATTACTGTTATCCCGAAACCCGATAAAAATCCAGAAGAGGTAGCTAACTATAGACCAATATCATTGATAAATAACGATTTAAAGATCCTCACCAAAGTCCTTGCAAACAGACTAAACTCATTCATCAGCTCCTATATTCACAGAGACCAAGTGGGATTTATCCCAGGCAGACAGGGCCCTGATCAAACTAGAAGAGCTATTGATATAGTCTCAATCTTACAGTCTAATTGGCCAGGAGGACCTAAGCAACAGGGAATGCTACTTTCCCTGGACATACAAAAAGCATTCGATACTGTGTCCTGGCAGTACATCTTTACCCTGTTAGAGCAGTGGGGCTTTGGGCATCAATTTATAGGAACCTTGAAAGCACTATACTCCACACCCACAGCGCGAATTCGAATTCAAGGACATTACTCCTCCCCGGTCCACATAGCAAGAGGAACAAGGCAAGGCTGCCCGTTGTCACCCGCAATTTTTGCATTGGCCATAGAGACACTGGCGATAGCTATACGAGAGGATCCTGATGTAAAGGGGGTTACTTGTGGGTCCCAAATGCACAAATGTGGATTATTTGCGGATGACTTAATACTCTTTATCACCTCCCCACTAACCTCCCTACCTAATTTGAATAAAATTCTTTTCTCTTTTGCGACAGTTTCAGGTTTGCAGGTTAACTTTGCCAAATCCCAAGCCCTAAACGTCTCTCTTAACCCCGAGATGGTCTCCCTACTTAAAATGAATTTTAAATTTGCCTGGAATGATTGTAATATCAAATACTTGGGTATCTCCCTGACTTCTAAATTTGAGTCCCTTTATGCTAAAAACTTCCCTCCCATGTATCACAAGTTAGAGCAAGACATAAAACTATGGTCAAGGCAAAATTTATCTTGGTTGGGAAGAATAAATGCTGTCAAGATGACACTATTGCCTAGACTGCTCTACCTCTTCCGAGCTCTCCCCATTCCACTGAGGAGGGACCATCTCAAGTCACTCCAGAGCAAAATTATACAATTTATTTGGGGGGGATCGGGATACAGGATCAACCAACAGACTCTTTATCACTCCAGAAAACGAGGAGGACTGGGTGTGCCAAACTTGTATAGATATTTTTTAGCATCAAGACTGTCCCAGTTCTCCACTATATATGCTAAAGGGAGAAAACCAGATTGGATACAAATCGAACGCCAGGCGGCTCCACATCATACCCTGGATTACCTATTGTGGTGTTCACCTAAGAATAGACCACCTATCTTGGCCCCCACTCTCTCACACTCTTTTGCTATGTGGGATAAAGTGAAATTGAACCCTAACCTTACCTCAGCCATGCAACCCCTCTCACACCTATTCCGTAACCCGAGTTTCCCCCCGGGGTTAAACATAAAGGCCTTTCAATGGTGGCTGGACAAAGGGCTGTACCGTATAGGCCATTTCTTCACGGCCAGAGGCCCAATTTCTCTGGCCTATTGTGTAAGCAATCTCGACCTTCCTCAGTCTGAGAGATTTCGGTTTCAGCAAATTAGCCATTTCTTGCATAAAATATGGCCCGAAAAGCCTGATCCTCCCAAATTTTCAAATTATGAACTTTGGTGCAGTCAACCCATGGAGCAGAGGGGAGGCATTTCAGTCATCTATGCGTCACTTTCCCACCCGACTGAAAAATCCCCTTACATGGTAGCCTGGGAGGGAGATTTCAAGTTTCAGTGGAACTTGGAGACCTGGCAGTCTGTTCTAACCACAGCATATAAGGGAATCATCAATACATCTCTCGTGGAGGCAAATTTAAAAATTATGACTAGATGGTATATGACACCAACACGATTGGCCAAGATTTTTCCAACGGTTGATCCGTTATGCTTCCGGGGGTGTCACCTGAGGGGCACAATCGCCCACGTGTGGTGGG
The DNA here is from genome assembly GCA_029206835.1 of Rana muscosa. Taxonomy (NCBI): domain Eukaryota; kingdom Metazoa; phylum Chordata; class Amphibia; order Anura; family Ranidae; genus Rana; species Rana muscosa. The sequence continues at coordinate 648,856,136 of CM055122.1, forward strand.
AATGCCCTAGAATCAGGTCCTTCTGGAGAAAGACATTAAATCTCATTAAAAGAGTCACGGGATGCGAGATTCCCAGGTCTCCGGAAACCATCTTACTAAACGCTCATATCCCCAAGATATCCAAACACGATCGTTTACTAATCCACTATATATTGCTAGGAGCCAAAATTACACTAGCCAAGGCGTGGAAGCACCCAAATGTCTCCACTAAAGCAGTTATCAGGAAAGTATCTTGGATCATGGCCCAGGAAAAGCTTGCCAGTATCATCAACGATTCAACAAGTAAATTTGAGAAGGTTTGGGAACCATGGGCTCAGTTTTTGGGTATTTCTCTAGTTCCTGGATTAGCGCAGATTTAAAACCTAGCCTAAATTAAGCTCTTAGTGAACCTCGCCTCCCTCCCCTCCCCCACCCTACCCTATCCCCCTTCTTCCCTACCTTTCTTCTTTCTGACTATCTATCCTTTCTTCTAACAGGGTATCGAATTACTATTATTGGTACAACTTTAGAGGTCCTCTTAGGAGTGAGTTAGCCCCATCGGGGGTTTCCCCCCTGGGGGGAGGGGGGGTTACCTCCCTCTGGCACAGCAAGTGCCCTTTTGGGGTGCCGGGGGGAGGTGGCTCCGTGACACCTTCCTTATCCAGGATGTTGGGGACTAGGGGAGAGCATTTAGCTCCCCGAGCTCTGTTGATGGGGTGAGGTTGGGAGGAAGTATGCCTTTGATTGAAATCTGTGGGTCAAGTGATATGATTAACCACATGATAGAGTTTTTTACGAGTACGGACCCTCCTTAATTTAAGCTCTTTTGTGGTGTTCTTTTCCAGCCCCCCCATGCTACCAGTTAAAAACTGTTATCTTCTATATGGCTATCGTATATGTTACTCTGTATTTTCCTATTTGAAAATAAAATACTTTGAAAGTAAAAACTAATGATGAAGTGGTTGAACAATTGGTAGTCCCTAAGCTATACAGACGGGTGGTGTTGGAACTTGCCCATGGGCACTTGCTAGGAGGCCATTTAGGGGTTGAGAAAACCACTGAAAGGGTGTTGCGCAGGTTTTACTGGCCTGGGATATGGAAAAATATCGAGAATTATTGTCAATCCTGTCCTATGTGTCAGATGTCAGCCCCCCAACCCCACTTCCGAAGTCCGTTAGTGCCCTTGCCCATTATTGAAGTGCCCTTTGAGAGGATTGCCATGGACCTTGTTCGTCCACTCCCCAAATCTGCCCGCGGTCATCAACCTATCCTTGTGATCATGGATTACGCTACCCGTTACCCCGAGGCCGTTCCCTTACGCACTGCGTCTGCTAAAAACATTGCCAAAGAGCTGTTTATGGTGTTCAGTCGGGTTGGCGTCCCGAAAGAAGTCCTTACAGACCAGGGTACCCCATTCATGTCACGAATAACTAGAGAGCTGTGCAAGTTATTTAAGGTGACGTAGTTGCGTACCTCAGTGTACCATCCTCAAACGGATGGCTTGGTGGAACGCTTCAATAAGACATTAAAGAGTATGTTAAAAAAGGTTGTTGACAAGGATGGGAAAAACTGGGACTTCCTGATACCGTACTTGATGTTCGCCATCAGGGAAGTTCCCCAGTCCTCTACAGGGTACTCTCCATTTGAGCTGCTTTATGGGAGACACCCTCGGGGACTCTTAGACATAGCCAAGGAAACTTGGGAGGGGGAGCAGGCACCTCACAAAAGTGTTATTGAGCATATCGCTCAAATGCAGGATAGGATTGCAGCAATCATGCCGGTAGTAAAAGAACATTTACTGCAGGCCCAAGCAGCCCAACAGAGGATATACAACAGGGGGGCCCAACTTCGTGTTTTCTCACCTGGTGACAGGGTCCTCGTGTTAGTTCCCACTGTTGAGAGCAAATTCCTAGCTAAGTGGCAGGGACCCTTTGAAGTAATTAAAAGAGTTGGGGAGGTCAATTACAAGGTGTATCAACCAGGTAAAAGGAAGCCCGAACAGATTTACCACATAAACCTGTTAAAGCCCTGGAAGGATAGACTGGCATTAACTGCCAGGCCTCTCCCCCGGTAACCCTTAAGGGTACTGAATCCCCTCTGATCCCTGAGGTCACGATTCCAGACACCCTGTCATGTTCCCAGAAACAGGAAGCTAGAGAGTTCCTGATAAGGAATAAAGAGAAATCTTCAGAGTTGCCGGGCACGACTTCAGCAGTTCAGCATATTATTACTGAACCTGGGGTCCGTGTCAAGCTAAAACCATACCGAATTCTCGAAGCTAGAAGAAAGGACATCGGTGAGGAAGTTAAAAGGATGTTGGAGCTAGATGTTATTGAGGAATCCAATAGTGACTGGTCTAGCCCCATTGTATTGGTCCCAAAACCGGGTGGCACTTGGAGGTTTTGTAACGACTTCAGAAAGCTTAATGCGGTAACAAAGTTTGACACATACCCAATGCCCAGGGTAGACGAGCTTATAGACCGACTTGGCAAGGCCCGTTATCTGACCACTTTGGACTTGACCAAAGGATATTGGCAAATACCCCTGACTGGTAGTGCCAAAGAAAAGACTGCGTTTGTGACCCCGGAGGGGTCGTTTCAGTATAAGAAAATGCCTTTTGGGTTGCAAAATGCCCCTGCAACATTTCAGAGGGCTATGGACAGGACCCTAAGACCTCACCGACAGTATGCTGCAGCCTACCTGGACAACATAGTGGTGCATAGCACTGACTGGGAGTCTCACTTGCCCCGTGTCCATGCTGTCCTGGATTCCCTCTTCAAAGAAGGGTTCACGGCAAATCCAAAAAAATGTGCCATTGGGCTAGAGGAAGCCAGGTATTTGGGCCACACTATTGGCCGGGGTGTCATAAAGCCCCAGGTGAATAAAATAGAAGCCATCCAGGAGTGGCCACGTCCTGCAAACAAGAAGCAGGTCAGGGCCTTTCTTGGCATTGCGGGGTACTATAGAAGATTTATCCCAAATTTCGCAACTATAGCTGCCCCACTGACAGACCTTACGAAAGGGAAAGCCTCCGTAATGGTGAAATGGTCTCCAGTAGCGGAAGAGTCTTTTCAAGTCCTGAAGAAGGCTCTTTGTGCACAGCCAATCCTATACTCCCCCGATTTCTCCAAAAACTTTTTGGTCCAGACAGATGTGTCTGATGTTGGTATTGGGGAAGTACTTTCACAGGTACACAATGGGGAAGAACACCCTGTGGTGTACTTAAGCAGAAAGCTCAATGACCATGAAAAGAAGTACATAGTCATTGAAAAGGAGTGTCTGGCCATAAAGTGGGCCGTGGACGCGCTCAGGTACTACTTGTTGGGGCGCCAGTTTGAGTTGATAACTGACCATGCTCCCCTGAAATGGATGGCCCAAAAGAAGGAGACTAATAGGCGGGTGAACCGGTGGTTTTTGGCCCTACAAGATTACGCCTTTACGGTAAAACACAGGCCAGGTGGAGATGGGAAATGTAGATGCCCTGTCCCGTGTTCACTCCTGTTGGGCTACAGGTGTTCCAACCCTGGGGTTGAAACAAGGGGGAGGATGTGTGGCAGAGCGTCCCAGAGAGAGCTTGGGAAAGTCCTGTTCGGGGTTTATACATCTCCCAGGCTCCTCTCATATACATTCAGGGATCTCTGAGCCAGGATCCACTTCAGGTGTTGGTTCTCTCCACCAGCTTAATTAAAAGCTCACCTGAGCAAGACAGCCTTTGCTCAGCCTGGGAAACACAGACAACGCTGGTCTGTGAGAGCGAGAAGGTTGGTAAAACTTGTTACTCTGAATGTGGAAGCTGACAAGCGTTAGGCTTGTCCAGCCTAGTAGTGAGGGCTTGTAAATACCGTATAGTTAGAGCCGAGACACGGCTAGGCTTTTGTTTAGCTATTTTTTTCTTCTGTTTGTTTTCAGCCCACTGTACAGCACCTGTCATTAGACTTTGTATATAGCACCAATAAACAACACTGTGTTTTCACTGATCCAATGGACTTGGTATCTGTGCCTGCTCATCCCAGGAGTTTTTGTACCCGCTACCTGCCCCCCAGGTTACATAATAAATATATATACACCACACACACCACATACATACTGTGAGGGGGTTAGCTCGGCAGCGGGTGTGTGTGACCCCCGGGATGGGCTCCCCACACAAAACAGGCCCAGCAAACGGAGGTTGTGGTTTTCAAAATCAAAAAGGTGCGGTTTATTTTCTATTTACAGTGACAAAACACAGCAAAGCAAAAGAAACATAAACAAAATAAATCCTGGTCAACTTGACCTCTGACTAAACATACAGGTTTCCTAACTAACAACTGGGATCAGCCTAGTGCTGTCCTAGTCCCTAAGTCCCTGGTTTTAAATGTCCAAGCAAATAGCCACACAGGCTTTGTCTCACCGCACAGGGGTTCACTCTCCCTAGACAGTCCACACAGGTCTGGTTCCAGGCATGAGCTAACACCTAATGAATCTGGGAGTTCTTATAGAGGCCTAAATGAGCTGACAAGCTTCAGCTGGTCTCATCAACTCCCTGTCTGCACGACGCCCCACACTCTCCCTAGAGGTATGAGTCATCCATGAGCCCACTAGCCTCAGCTGGGCTTATACAACTCTCCACCTAGTTGTATAAGTCGGCGTAAAGCCTGAATCTGGGCGAAATATATCTACCCCCCTGGATGCAACCAGGTGACTTTACCTTCCTGCTGTCACATACCCCCCCCTCTTGTTTTAACCTCGGGGTTGGAACACCAGCAATCAGGCATTCATGTACTCGAGACAAAGCATCCACATTCCCCATTTGAACGCCAGGGCGATGCTTTACTGTGAAGTTGAATTCCTGGAGGGCCAGGAACCACCTATTCACTCTTCTATTTGTTTCCTTGTTTTGAGCCATCCACTTTAATGGAGCGTGATCCGTAACCATGTCAAAGTGCCTACCTAGCAGGTAGTACCGAAGGGAATCTAGAGCCCACTTCACCGCTAAACACTCCTTTTCAACGGTGGCGTAATTTACCTCATGGGACTTCAACTTCCTGCTGAGGTAAATGACTGGGTGCTCTTCCCCGTTCCAGACCTGGGACAATACTGCTCCTAACCCCACATCTGACGCATCACTTTGTACGACAAAGTCTTTAGAGAAGTCGGGTGAGTACAACACTGGCTGGCTACATAAGGCTTGTTTCAAGAATTGGAATGCTGCCTCAGCCTCGGGGGTCCATTTAATCATGACCGACCCTTTCCCCTTCGTCAGGTTGGTTAGGGGCACAGCCTTAGAAGCAAAGTGGGGAATGAATCGCCGATAATACCCAGCGATTCCCAGAAAGGCTCGTACCTGCTTCTTGCTGTTGGGACGTGGCCAACTCTGGATGGCCTCGATTTTGTTGAGTTGGGGTTTTATTACTCCCCTCCCAATGGTGTACCCAAGATATTTGGCCTCCTCCTGCCCAATGGTACACTTCTTGGGGTTAGCCGTAAACCCCGCTTCCCGAACAGAGTCCAGGACTGCTTGCACTTTTGGCAGATGTGAGGCCCAATCTGTGCTATGGACAATTACGTCATCCAGGTAAGCCGCAGCATACTTCCGATGGGGCCTCAGCATCTGGTCCATTTTCCGCTGGAATGTGGCCGGCGCATTCTGTAACCCGAACGGCATTATTTTATATTGGAACGCCCCGTCTGGGGTTACAAATGCGGTTTTCTCTTTGGCCGACTTGGCCAGGGGGATTTGCCAATACCCTTTTGTGAGGTCAAGAGTCGTCATGTATCGGGCTGTTCCCAGCCGGTCGATCAACTCATCAATACGTGGCATGGGGTAGGTGTCAAATTTTGTAACTTTGTTCAACTGACGAAAATCGTTACAAAATCGCCAGCTCCCATCCGGTTTAGGCACCAACACAATGGGACTAGACCAATCACTTTGGGACTCCTCTATCACCCCTAAGTTCAGCATTTTCTGTACTTCCTCCCGTATTGCCTCCCGTCGGGCCTCTGGGATCCGATAGGGTTTTAACTTCACCCTTTCACCGGGTGGGGTAATGATGTCATGCTCTACCCCAGATGTTTGTCCCGGCAGCTCAGAGAATACCTCCTTGTTGCGAAGCACAAACTCCTTAACCTCCTGTTGTTGGGGTTGTGACAAGGTGGCTGCTATTCCAACCTCAGGAATCACGCAACCAGTTTGAGCTGGTGACCAAGTGTCTGCGACTAGGGACTCTCTATCCCTCCAGGCTTTCAACAGATTAACGTGATAGATCTGTTCGGGCTTTCGCCTTCCTGGTTGTCTGACCTTGTAATTCACTTTGCTCACTTTTTCCATTATCTCATAGGGGCCTTGCCATTTGGCAAGGAATTTACTTTCAACCGTAGGGACAAGTACCAGTATCCTATCCCCCGGGGAAAAGGTACGGGTCTTGGCTCCACGGTTGTACACTCTCTGCTGTGCTAACTGCGCTTGGGCCAAATGTTCCTTCACGATGGGCATTACCTGTGCAATTCGGTCTTGCATCAGGGCGACATGCTCAATCACACTCCTGTGGGGAGAACTCTCACTTTCCCAAGTTTCCTTGGCAATATCCAACAGCCCTCTTGGGTGTCTCCCATACAGTAACTCAAAGGGGGAGAATCCCGTAGAGGATTGGGACACCTCCCTAATAGCAAACATCAGATAAGGAAGTAGACAGTCCCAATCCTTTCCATCTCTATCCACCACTTTCTTCAACATTTGTTTTAGGGTTTTGTTGAATCTTTCAACCAGCCCATCGGTTTGGGGGTGATACACAGATGTACGTAATTGCGTCACTTTGAACAATTTACACAGCTCCTTCATAACCCGGGACATAAAGGGTGTACCTTGGTCCGTAAGCAGTTCTTTACAAATACCCACCCGGCTAAACACAAGAGATAGCTCTTTGGCTATGGTTTTGGCCGAGGTATTTCGGAGAGGGATCGCTTCTGGATAACGGGTGGCATAGTCCATTATAACTAATATGTACTGGTGCCCCCTAGCGGACTTGATTATAGGACCTACCAAATCCATGGCGATCCTCTCAAACGGGACCTCAATGATGGGTAGAGGGACCAGCGGGCTACGGAAATGTGGCATCGGGGCCAACCTCTGACACACAGGGCAGGAGGAACAATAATTTTCTATGTCCTTCATCACCCCCGGCCAATAGAATCTCTGTAATACCCTCTCTCGGGTTTTCTCTGTCCCCAGATGACCTCCAAGAATGTGCCCATGGGCCAACTCCAACACCAACTTCCTGTAAGGTTTGGGCACCACAAGCTGCTCAACGGTTTCTTCTGCCCTTTTTGCCACCCGATACAGTAGGTCCTTCTCTACGCTGAAGTATGGGTAAGTGCAGGTATTATCTGGGTTCACTAACTCGCCATCTATTTTCACTACGTTTTCCCGTGCCTTTATTAGGGCGGGGTCTCTCAACTGTTCTGTGGCAAAGTTTTCCCTGTGAACCTCAAGATCAGAAAACTCCACAGACGGTAGGTTTTCGTCTGAGGAGGTGGGCTCCTCTCCAGTTTCTTGAGTCTCCCCTGCCAATACTGATAAGGGAAATTCCGGAGAGTCCTCACCACTCTCAGGGGAGTTCTGGCTATCACATTCCTGGTACATAGGGGCACCAGTGGGGGGCTCAGGATCATCCCACAGTTCCCAGAACTTCGGAAAATCCCTTCCCACAATGGCGTCATGCGGTAACTGAGATACTAAGCCCACTGGATGAGAGAGGGTACCTTTGGGGGTCTCGAAACACACTGTAGTCACTGGATACTCTCGGGTGTCCCCATGCACACAAATAACAGCTACCTTGCTATTCCCAGAGACCTCTGTTTTAACTAACTCAGCCTTTATCAGGGTCACAAGGCTACCTGAATCCAGCAATACCACAACATTTCTACCATTAACACACATTTTGCATAAATGTTTCTCAGTTCCTCGAATGGCAGTGCATGCGACTGTCGCACACAGCGACTGACGTCTGCCCGTCAGAAAGTCACACTGCATGGGTTCCTCCACAACCGGGCAATTGGCTGCAATATGTCCCGCTTGCCGGCAGCGGTAGCAAACGATCCTTCTTGCCGCCTCTTGAGCCGCTGATTTCCCAGGCTGTTCTCGCCAAACTTGGGGTAGAGCTCCCACCCTCTCACTCTCTCCACCCTCACCCCTTGGAATCCTCTTATCCGCCCCTGGGGATGGTCTGGTCTTAGGGTGGAAAGTCCGAGTGTCTCTGGAAGAGGCCGTCAGGTTCTCTGTAGCCAAGTATTTCTCCACACGATCCACAAGACCATCGGCCGTCTCTGGGTCTCCATGGCTTACCCACTTTTGGATGGCAGTAGGAAGAGCTCTCAAAAATCGATCCATTACAACACGTTCCACAATCTTTGGTGCGGACAAAGTCTCTGGCTGTAGCCACTTTCTGCTCAGGTGAATGAGATCATACATTTGAGACCTGGGGGGTTTTCCAAGCTGGAAAGTCCAGTTATGCACACGCTGAGCCCGGACAGCCTGGGTGACACCCAGCCTTGCCAATATTTCAGCTTTTAGCATCACATAGTCTTTTGCTTGGTTAGGCTCTAGGTCATAGTAAGCTTTCTGCGATTCACCAGTTAACAGAGGAGCCACCAGTCCAGCCCACTGCTCCTCAGGCCACTTTTCTCTTTCAGCGGTCCTTTCAAATGTGGTCAAAAATACCTCTGGATCATCCTCTCCAGTCATTTTTGTCAATAAACGACTCACCCCAAAGGACGCGGTATTAGTGGGACGGCTTTCCTCACTGGTCTGCGGACGTTGCTGCATTACTGCTTCCATCTGTTGTTGTAGTCTCTGCTCTTGCTTCTGCAACAGGTCTATGAAGCGGGCCTCAGATTGCTGCTGGGCTTGTTGCTGAGCCTCCAGACTCTGTTGCAAAGTTGCGTTTGTCTGCTGCTGGGCTGCAAGGCTCTGTTGATGAGCTTGCTGCTGGGCTGCGAAGTTCTTTTGTAAACCTGCATTTGTCTGCTGTTGATTGGCATTTGCTAGAGCCAGCTGCTTCAGTATCTCCTCCATGCTGGCTTAAAAAAAAACTGCCACTGGTTCTCCACCAACTGTGAGGGGGTTAGCTCGGCAGCGGGTGTGTGTGACCCCCGGGATGGGCTCCCCACACAAAACAGGCCCAGCAAACGGAGGTTGTGGTTTTCAAAATCAAAAAGGTGCGGTTTATTTTCTATTTACAGTGACAAAACACAGCAAAGCAAAAGAAACATAAACAAAATAAATCCTGGTCAACTTGACCTCTGAGTAAACATACAGGTTTCCTAACAACTGGGATCAGCCTAGTGCTGTCCTAGTCCCTAAGTCCCTGGTTTTAAATGTCCAAGCAAATAGCCACACAGGCTTTGTCTCACCGCACAGGGGTTCACTCTCCCTAGACAGTCCACACAGGTCTGGTTCCAGGCATGAGCAAACACCTAATGAATCTGGGAGTTCTTATAGAGGCCTAAATGAGCTGACAAGCTTCAGCTGGTCTCATCAACTCCCTGTCTGCACGACGCCCCACACTCTCCCTAGAGGTATGAGTCATCCATGAGCCCACTAGCCTCAGCTGGGCTTATACAACTCTCCACCTAGTTGTATAAGTCGGCGTAAAGCCTGAATCTGGGCGAAATATATCTACCCCCCTGGATGCAACCAGGTGACTTTACCTTCCTGCTGTCACAATACATACATACATACATACATACACACTATTTTATATATTGTGACAGCAGGAAGGTAAAGTCACCTGGTTGCATCCAGGGGGGTAGATATATTTCGCCCAGATTCAGGCTTTACGCCGACTTATACAACTAGGTGGAGAGTTGTATAAGCCCAGCTGAGGCTAGTGGGCTCATGGATGACTCATACCTCTAGGGAGAGTGTGGGGCGTCGTGCAGACAGGGAGTTGATGAGACCAGCTGAAGCTTGTCAGCTCATTTAGGCCTCTATAAGAACTCCCAGATTCATTAGGTGTTTGCTCATGCCTGGAACCAGACCTGTGTGGACTGTCTAGGGAGAGTGAACCCCTGTGCGGTGAGACAAAGCCTGTGTGGCTATTTGCTTGTTCATTTAAAACCAGGGACTTAGGGACTAGGACAGCACTAGGCTGATCCCAGTTGTTAGTTAGGAAACCTGTATGTTTACTCAGAGGTCAAGTTGACCAGGATTTATTTTATTTATGTTTCTTTTGCTTTGCTGTGTTTTGTCACTGTAAATAGAAAATAAACCACACCTTTTTGATTTTGAAAACCACAACCTCCGTTTGCTGGGCCTGTTTTTGTGTGGGGAGCCCATCCCGGGGGTCACACACACCCGCTGCCGAGCTAACCCCCTCACAGTTGGTGGAGAACCAGTGGCAGTTTTTTTTTAAGCCAGCATGGAGGAGATACTGAAGCAGCTGGCTCTAGCAAATGCCAATCAACAGCAGACAAATGCAGGTTTGCAAAAGAGCCTTGCAGCTCATCAACAGAGCCTTGCAGCTCAACAACAGAACTTCCCAGCCCAGCAGCAAGCTCATCAACAGAGCCTTGCAGCCCAGCAGCAGACAAACGCAACTTTGCAACAGAGTCTGGAGGCTCAGCAACAAGCCCAGCAGCAATCTGAGGCCCGCTTCATAGACCTGTTGCAGAAGCAAGAGCAGAGACTACAACAACAGATGGAAGCAGTAATGCAGCAACGTCCGCAGACCAGTGAGGAAAGCCGTCCCACTAATACCGCGTCCTTTGGGGTGAGTCGTTTATTGACAAAAATGACTGGAGAGGATGATCCAGAGGTATTTTTGACCACATTTGAAAGGACCGCTGAAAGAGAAAAGTGGCCTGAGGAGCAGTGGGCTGGACTGGTGGCTCCTCTGTTAACTGGTGAATCGCAGAAAGCTTACTATGACCTAGAGCCTAACCAAGCAAAAGACTATGTGATGCTAAAAGCTGAAATTTTGGCAAGGCTGGGTGTCACCCAGGCTGTCCGTGCTCAGCGTGTGCATAACTGGACTTTCCAGCTTGGAAAACCCCCCAGGTCTCAAATGTATGATCTCATTCACCTGAGCAGAAAGTGGCTACAGCCAGAGACTTTGTCCGCACCAAAGATTGTGGAACGTGTTGTAATGGATCGGTTTTTGAGAGCTCTTCCTACTGCCATCCAAAAGTGAGTAAGCCATGGAGACCCAGAGACGGCCGATGGTCTTGTGGATCGTGTGGAGAAATACTTGGCTACAGAGAACCTGACGGCCTCTTCCAGAGACACTCGGACTTTCCACCCTAAGACCAGACCATCCCCAGGGGCGGATAAGAGGATTCCAAGGGGTGAGGGTGGAGAGAGTGAGAGGGTGGGAGCTCTACCCCAAGTTTGGCGAGAACAGCCTGGGAAATCAGCGGCTCAAGAGGCCGCAAGAAGGATCGTTTGCTACCGCTGCCGGCAAGCGGGACATATTGCAGCCAATTGCCCGGTTGTGGAGGAACCCATGCAGTGTGACTTTCTGACGGGCAGACGTCAGTCGCTGTGTGCGACAGTCGCATGCACTGCCATTCGAGGAACTGAGAAACATTTATGCAAAATGTGTGTTAATGGTAGAAATGTTGTGGTATTGTTGGATTCAGGTAGCCTTGTGACCCTGATAAAGGCTGAGTTAGTTAAAACAGAGGTCTCTGGGAATAGCAAGGTAGCTGTTATTTGTGTGCATGGGGACACCCGAGAGTATCCAGTGACTACAGTGTGTTTCGAGACCCCCAAAGGTACCCTCTCTCATCCAGTGGGCTTAGTATCTCAGTTACCGCATGACGCCATTGTGGGAAGGGATTTTCCGAAGTTCTGGGAACTGTGGGATGATCCTGAGCCCCCCACTGGTGCCCCTATGTACCAGGAATGTGATAGCCAGAACTCCCCTGAGAGTGGTGAGGACTCTCCGGAATTTCCCTTATCAGTATTGGCAGGGGAGACTCAAGAAACTGGAGAGGAGCCCACCTCCTCAGACGAAAACCTACCGTCTGTGGAGTTTTCTGATCTTGAGGTTCACAGGGAAAACTTTGCCACAGAACAGTTGAAAGACCCCGCCCTAATAAAGGCACGGGAAAACGTAGTGAAAATAGATGGCGAGTTAGTGAACCCAGATAATACCTGCACTTACCCATACTTCAGCGTAGAGAAGGACCTACTGTATCGGGTGGCAAAAAGGGCAGAAGAAACCGTTGAGCAGCTTGTGGTGCCCAAACCTTACAGGAAGTTGGTGTTGGAGTTGGCCCATGGGCACATTCTTGGAGGTCATCTGGGGACAGAGAAAACCCGAGAGAGGGTATTACAGAGATTCTATTGGCCGGGGGTGATGAAGGACATAGAAAATTATTGTTCCTCCTGCCCTGTGTGTCAGAGGTCGGCCCCGATGCCACATTTCCGTAGCCCGCTGGTCCCTCTACCCATCATTGAGGTCCCGTTTGAGAGGATCGCCATGGATTTGGTAGGTCCTATAATCAAGTCCGCTAGGGGGCACCAGTACATATTAGTTATAATGGACTATGCCACCCGTTATCCAGAAGCGATCCCTCTCCGAAATACCTCGGCCAAAACCATAGCCAAAGAGCTATCTCTTGTGTTTAGCCGGGTGGGTATTTGTAAAGAACTGCTTACGGACCAAGGTACACCCTTTATGTCCCGGGTTATGAAGGAGCTGTGTAAATTGTTCAAAGTGACGCAATTACGTACATCTGTGTATCACCCCCAAACCGATGGGCTGGTTGAAAGGTTCAACAAAACCCTAAAACAAATGTTGAAGAAAGTGGTGGATAGAGATGGAAAGGATTGGGACTGTCTACTTCCTTATCTGATGTTTTCTATTAGGGAGGTGCCCCAATCCTCTACGGGATTCTCCCCCTTTGAGTTACTGTATGGGAGACACCCAAGAGGGCTGTTGGATATTGCCAAGGAAACTTGGGAAAGTGAGAGTTCTCCCCACACGAGTGTGATTGAGCATGTCGCCCTGATGCAAGACCGAATTGCACAGGTAATGCCCATCGTGAAGGAACATTTGGCCCAAGCGCAGTTAGCACAGCAGAGAGTGTACAACCGTGGAGCCAAGACCCGTACCTTTTCCCCGGGGGATAGGATACTGGTACTTGTCCCTACGGTTGAAAGTAAATTCCTTGCCAAATGGCAAGGCCCCTACGAGATAATGGAAAAAGTGAGCGAAGTGAATTACAAGGTCAGACAACCAGGAAGGCGAAAGCCCGAACAGATCTATCACGTTAATCTGTTGAAAGCCTGGAGGGATAGAGAGTCCCTAGTTGCAGACACTTGGTCACCAGCTCAAACTGGTTGCGTGATTCCTGAGGTTGGAATAGCAGCCACCTTGTCACAACCCCAACAACAGGAGGTTAAGGAGTTTGTGCTTCGCAACAAGGAGGTATTCTCTGAGCTGCCGGGACAAACATCTGGGGTAGAGCATGACATCATTACCCCGCCCGGTGAAAGGGTGAAGTTAAAACCCTATCGGATCCCAGAGGCCCGACGGGAGGCAATACGGGAGGAAGTACAGAAAATGCTGAACTTAGGGGTGATAGAGGAGTCCCAAAGTGATTGGTCTAGTCCCATTGTGTTGGTGCCTAAACCGGATGGGAGCTGGCGATTTTGTAACGATTTTCGTCAGTTGAACAAAGTTACAAAATTTTACACCTACCCCATGCCACGTATAGATGAGTTGATCGACCGGCTGGGAACAGCCCGATACATGACGACTCTTGACCTCACAAAAGGGTATTGGCAAATCCCCCTGGCCAAGTCGGCCAAAGAGAAAACCGCAGTTGTAACCCCAGACGGGGCGTTCCAATATAAAAGAATGCCGTTCGGGTTACAGAATGCGCCGGCCACATTCCAGCGGAAAATGGACCAGATGCTGAGGCCCCATCGGAAGTATGCTGCGGCTTACCTGGATGACATAATTGTCCATAGCACAGATTGGGCCTCACATCTGCCAAAAGTGCAAGCAGTCCTGGACTCTGTTCGGGAAGCGGGGTTTACGGCTAACCCCAAGAAGTGTACCATTGGGCAGGAGGAGGCCAAATATCTTGGGTACACCATTGGGAGGGGAGTAATAAAACCCCAACTCAACAAAGTCGAGGCCATCCAGAGTTGGCCACGTCCCAACAGCAAGAAGCAGGTACGAGCCTTTCTGGGAATCGCTGGGTATTATCGGCGATTCATTCCCCACTTTGCTTCTAAGGCTGTGCCCCTAACCAACCTGACGAAGGGGAAAGGGTCGGTCATGATTAAATGGACCCCCGAGGCTGAGGCAGCATTCCAATTCTTGAAACAAGCCTTATGTAGCCAGCCAGTGTTGTACTCACCCGACTTCTCTAAAGACTTTGTCGTACAAAGTGATGCGTCAGATGTGGGGTTAGGAGCAGTATTGTCCCAGGTCTGGAACGGGGAAGAGCACCCAGTCATTTAACTCAGCAGGAAGTTGAAGTCCCATGAGGTAAATTACGCCACCGTTGAAAAGGAGTGTTTAGCGGTGAAGTGGGCTCTAGATTCCCTTCGGTACTACCTGCTAGGTAGGCACTTTGACATGGTTACGGATCACGCTCCGTTAAAGTGGATGGCTCAAAACAAGGAAACAAATAGAAGAGTGAATAGGTGGTTCCTGGCCCTCCAGGAATTCAACTTCACAGTAAAGCATCGCCCTGGCGTTCAAATGGGGAATGTGGATGCTTTGTCTCGAGTACATGAATGCCTGATTGCTGGTGTTCCAACCCCGAGGTTAAAACAAGAGTGGGGGGTATGTGACAGCAGGAAGGTAAAGTCACCTGGTTGCATCCAGGGGGGTAGATATATTTCGCCCAGATTCAGGCTTTACGCCGACTTATACAACTAGGTGGAGAGTTGTATAAGGCTAGTGGGCTCATGGATGACTCATACCTCTAGGGAGAGTGTGGGGCGTCGTGCAGACAGAGATGAGGAGACCAGCTGAACCTTGTCAGCTCATTTAGGCCTCTATAAGAACTCCCAGCTTCATTAGATGTTAGCTCATGCCTGGAACCAGACCTGTGTGGACTGTCTAGGGAGAGTGAACCCCTGTGCGGTGAGACAAAGCCTGTGTGGCTATTTGCTTGGACATTTAAAACCAGGGACTTAGGGACTAGGACAGCACTAGGCTGATCCCAGTTGTTAGTTAGGAAACCTGTATGTTTAGTCAGAGGTCAAGTTGACCAGGATTTATTTTGTTTATGTTTCTTTTGCTTTGCTGTGTTTTGTCACTGTAAATAGAAAATAAACCGCACCTTTTTGATTTTGAAAACCACAACCTCCGTCTGCTGGGCCTGTTTTTGTGTGGGGAGCCCATCTCGGGGGTCACACACACCCGCTGCCGAGCTAACCCCCTCACAGTATATATATATATATATATATATATATATATATATATATATATATATATTTAGTTAGAAATATTTTTTAAAAACTGTAATTTTCGGCTTCAGTTTTCGGCCAAGTGCATCCTGCATTTTTCGTACCAAAATTTCCATTCGATGCACCTCTACTTTCAGCCATATAACTGTTATTTTCAGCTCTCACAGGCCCACTTTGCTATTAATAAATGGTTGACAGACTCCATAGAACTTTACAGTACATACTTCCAAATGTTAATCTAAGGCTTGCAGTGCTTGCGTTTCAGTAAAAAAGGGATTTCATTCAAATAAAGTGAATTAACAGTAAGAGCCCTTTCACATTGAGCCGCGGGGCGCATTAGTGGTAAAGAGCTGCTAGTTTTAGCGGCGCTTTACCGTCGTTTTAGCGGCGATACTCGGCCGCTAGCGGTGCGCTTTTAACCCCCGCTAGCGGCCGAAGGAGGGGTTAAATGCGCCCGAAAATCGCCGCTGCCGAAGCTCTTTGCAGGCGCTTTGGCAGCGGTGCCCATTAATTTCAATGGGCAGGGGCGTTGGAGGAGCGGTGTATACACCGCTCCTCCACCGCCCCAAAGACACTGCTTGCAGGACTTTTTTTAACATCCTGCCAGCGCAGCGCCCCATTGTGAAAGCACTCTCACTGGCTCTAACACTGAAGAGGCTTGGGAGACGCTTTTCAGGCGTTTTTACAGGCACCAGTGACAAACGCCTTCAGTGTGAAAGGGGTCTTAAACTGTCTAGACCAGTGTTTCTCAACCAGGGTTCCCTGGCCCCCCTATACTATTCTCTCCTGGTCCCCCTCTGTACTGTTCCCTCCTGGTCCCCCCTGTACTGTTCTCTCCTGCCCCCCCCCCAGTACTGTTCTCTCCTGGGCCCCCCCCTGCTATTCTTTGCTAGCCCCCCTGTACTATACAAGATCATCGCCAAGCAGCTCGGTGAGAGGGTGACAACAGTTGGTGCGATTATTCGCAAATGGAAGAAACACAAAATAACTGTCAATCTCTCTGTCTGGGGCTTCATGAAGAGCTCACCTTGTGGCGTTTCAATGACCATGTGAACGGTGAGGAATCAGCCCAGAACTACACGGGAGAATCTTGTCAATGATTTCAAGGCAGCAGGGACCATAGTCACAAAGAAAACAATTGGTAACACACTACACAGTGAAGCACTGAAATCCTGCAGCACCCGCAAGGTTTCCCTGCTCAAAAGAAAGCACATGTACAGGCCTGTTTGAAGTTTGCTAATGAACATCTGAATGACTCAGAGGAGAACTGGGTGAAAGTGTTGTGGTCAGATGAGACCAAAATCAAGCTCTTTGGCATCAACTCAACGCGTTTGGAGGAGGAGGAATGCTGCCTATGACCCCAAGAACACCATCTCCACTGTCAAACATGGAGGTGGAAACATTTTGCTTTGGGGGTGTTTTTCTGCTAAGGGGACAGGACAACTCTACCGCATCAAAGTGACGATGGAGAGGGCCATGTACGGTCAAATCTTGGGTGAGAACCTCCTTCCCTCAGCCAGGGCATTGAAAATAAGTCGTGGATGGGTATTCCAGCATGACAATGACCCGAAACACACGGCCAAGGCAACAAAGGAGTGGCTCAAGAAGAAGCACATTAAGGTTCTCCAGACCTTAATCTCATAGAAAATATGTGGAGGAAGCTAAAGGTTCCAGTTACCAAATGTCAGCCTTCGAAACCTTAATGACTTGGAGAGGATCTGAAAAGAGGGGAGGGACAAAATGCCTCCTGAGATGTGTGCAAACCTGGTGGCCAACTACAAGAAATGTCTGAGCTCTGTGATTGCCAACAAGGGTTTTGCCACCAAGTACTAATTCATGTTTTGCAAAGGGGTCAAATACTTATTTCACTCATTAAAATGCAAATCAATTTAGAACTTTTTCGAAATGTGTTTTTCTGGATTTTTTTGTTGTTTTTCTGTCTCTCATTGTTAAAATAAACCTACCATTAAAATTTTAGACTGCTCATTTCTCTGTCAGTGGGCAAACGTACAAAATCAGCAGGGGATCAAATACTTTCTTCCCTCACTGTATCTACAGCTCGCTGATCACGCCAATGTTCTGTGAGGTGTAGATGTAAAAATTATTTCAGGGGTTCCCCCGAGCTCTCAGACTTGTCGCCAGGGGTTCCTCAAAAGGTAAAAAGGTTGAGAAACACTGGTCTAGACTGTTTATACCAATCTACATTGCACTAAGATGAACATTATAATACACTTTTAAAATATTAGGCCTGTGGGTCTCAGCATGTGATACATGCACCCTAGTAGGTACTTTGACATAAAAAGGGGGCACTCTAATTTTCAAAGCCTAAAGGTTTGAACGCCTAGTAAGCGGTGAGCTGTATACAACACAAACCAGATAATTTTTTTAGTTATTTTCAAACCATGTAGTACTTTGACCACATTGATATACTGAGCAAAAAAAAAAATGCACACACCAGGGCATACGTGGCAATTTTCTTTGGTGTTAAAGTACACTTCCTGGCACTTCAAATTTTAGTTAACTAGGCTTAGGCCCTGTAACGGGAAGGCCCGGGGAACGCAGAATCGCTTAGAAAGTATGAGATACCCTTGCTTCAGCTTCCCTATGTCTCTTATGTGTCAACCACCCTGTGTCTCTATTAGGGGCACAGGGTGAATGAAAACCCCAATATGGCCTATGATAGCCATATTCAATGCTGCACATACATTGTATCTAGATTGGATGTGTACTGTGAGGGGGGGGGGGGGGGTTGTGTAATCATTGCTGTGAGGAATTAAGGTAATTTGCATTCTATTGTCTACTGTGGCTGGTAGGAATTAAGCCTATAATTATAGGTTTTGGAACCAGCAGCAGACAGGTTAATCACCTGCCTGCTTGTGTTGTAAATTAATCTAGGAGGGCGTCTGGAGACCCTTTCATTGTGAAAAGGGATAATTAAGTCTGTACTTGTGTGTATTGTAAAGACAGACTGGGGGAACACAAAGGTTATACAAGTCATTTAAGATGTGTATTGAAGATCGTTATGTCTATTGTGTAAAGTCTGTGTCTCCTAACAGACGTCAAAATAATGTGTTGAGTCTTGTAATGTGTGGGTGGAGCTGGGCCACTGTTCATGTTAAACTAATGTGTATTGGATGTATATAAAAGTTACAATGTTTTTCTCAATAAAGCAGTCTACTTGTCTGGAAGATACAGAGCGTGCGTCTCGTTCTTCCAGAAGGATTAATTCCTATGGGAAAGGGTCGCCTGGCTGTGGAAGATTGGTTTTTGAATGTGTGTCCAGGAGAGGGAACATCTTATACGGCGTTAACCCCCTTTATATTTGGGGTGCCATTACATTGGCTGGCAGCAGTGGGATTTTTCCCTCCAGTTCCTGGGACACTTCAAACCACCACAGTGAATGACCAGCTATGCAGCCTGCAGGAGAGCCACGCTGAAAGACTTACTTGAGAGCCGTGGAGGGACCGGTGGGACAAAGAACAAAGTCACCTTGATCAGGTAGCTAGCAGAGATGGATCAGAAGGATGGTGATGCAGGACCCCGGTCAGTTGAAGACTTGTTTCAGCAACGAGTTCAACAGCGGTTGGCATTATATGGTGCTAACCCATCAGAGGCCGCCATACAGGAAGCCATTCAAGGCATCCAGCTGCAGGATGCCCGACAAGAGAGAGAACTAGAGCGGCAACATGAGCGGAGAATGGCGAAAATACGGCAATCGGAGACAACGCCTAAAGAACCAGCCGCCATGGAAGAGGAATTCGGAAGGAGGTTGCGAGAGATGCAGATACAGCATAGAGGACAAGTATCAGAGGAGGTCCTGCTGGGATGATCGGATTCGATCTGCTGCGAACTCTGGAAGAAAGTGCTAGCTCTCGAGCAGCAACACCAGGGAAAGACTCTCCCCTCCATCTATGTAAGGTACTGGTCGCAGTATGAAGTACGAATGCCGTTATTGGGGGAACAACCAAAGCAGGAGTGGACAGCTGAGTTAAGCAGGCTGATCCGGGCAGAGATGCGGTTGGACGAGAGCTACAGAGCCCTCCGGTGGTATGTAGCCCAAGAGTGCCCATGGTCAGCGGATGACAGCCCCACGGAAGGCTTTGACTATGATGGCCTGGGATTGTTGTATTGGGGGCTGTCCAGTGACCCTGACTTTGGGAGTGATCGGGAGTGGCGTTTGGAGGAAATAATGGAGCACCGAGAGCGAAAACTGAATGTCTCGGAAGGGCACTGGGCAGAGGAAGATTTGGAATTTCTGGCCGTTCAGGAATGGGAGCTGGAGATCGCCTACAGACAGCTGCTAGAATCTGCTCAGCAGCAGGGTGGTGCTACCTTTGCCTGGGACTATTAGGAAATACCAGTTGACCACTCTAAAATCCTGGCTGAAGAATCAGCAGTGGAAAATCTGGAGATTGCCATCCCTAAAGCCGAAGTGGATGATGTGGAGTTCCAGGGAGCTAGGGCAGTTGGCTCATCTCCCCGGCCACAGATTACAGAAGGTATGGACTTAATGGACTGTTCAGAGGATGTTATGGATTATGCATCGCCCGCTCAAGTACTGGCAGCAGGACAGGGTACTGCAGACCCCTGCTCTACACCCGTGGCAGTTTTGGAGGCCCGAGGTGAGAATGTGATGGTTCCCCCTTCCCAGTGGATTTCAGAGATGCAGGGAGGAGAAGCAGCCATTTTCTCTCCCCAACAGGTAGCCAGAGCAGATGGTGTGGAGTCCCCAGCAGAAGTGCTGGCGACAGGGCAGAGTGCTAGCAACCTCTGCCCAGCACCGGAAACAACTGTGGAGTTTCAGGGAGCCGGGGCAGGTGGCCCCCCTCCCCAGCAACAAGCTGAGGTGGTAAAGCTTTTACCCCCAGCTGAATCACTGGCAGCAGGGCAGAATGCTACTGGCCTCTGCACACAACTGCAACTTGAGCTGATATCGGTGGATGGGACTGCGGTCTCCACTCACAGCAACCCAGCAGAAGAGCTGGCAACAGAGCAGAGTGCCACGGGCCTCTGCTCTCAACTAACAGAAGAGGGAGATCCTGTGGTATTGGATGGGACTTCAGTCCTCACTGACACAACCCCAGAAAATGGTGTGACACTGAGACAGGAGGATGTCAGCCTTGCTTTGCAAGCACTGGGGGATTTTCACCTACCACAAGTGGAGGGGACTTCGGTCTCCACTTGTATACCCCAGGGATGCCGGGCAGTCGACCCAGATCCCCAACAGCATGACGGACTGAGCCCAGTCACCCTGTCTTCTCTCCAGCGGCTGAAAGGACTCCAGGGAGAAGGGCCAGTCCAGGCCTCTCCCCAGCGGCGGGTATATTCTCTGAGAGAGGCAGAGGTTGGCTGGGTAAGTAATGCTCTGTTTGGAGCAATTGATTTGGGGTACTGTGTGGATACCGGCATTAGAAGAAGGGACCCATGGACTAACTTCAGAGTCAACCCGTCTGGGGTCCCCTCCTCTGTTAGTCTCCTGCCGAAAGGGGAGAGATGTAACGGGAAGGCCCGGGGAACTCAGAATCGCTTAGAAAGTATGAGATACCCTTGCTTCAGCTTCCCCAATGTCTCTTATGTGTCAACCACCCTGTGTCTCTATTAGGGGCACAGGGTGAATGAAAACCCCAATATGGCCTATGATAGCCATATTCAATGCTGCACGTACATTGTATCTAGATTGGATGTGTACTGTGAGGGGGGGGGGGGGGGTTGTGTAATCATTGCTGTGAGGAATTAAGGTAATTTGCATTCTATTGTCTACTGTGGCTGGTAGGAATTAAGCCTATAATTATAGGTTTTGGAACCAGCAGCAGACAGGTTAATCGCCTGCCTGCTTGTGTTGTAAATTAATCTAGGAGGGCGTCTGGAGACCCTTTCATTGTGAAAAGGGATAATTAGGTCTGTACTGTAAAGACAGACTGGGGGAACACAAAGGTTATACAAGTCATTTAAGATGTGTATTGAAGATCGTTATGTCTATTGTGTAAAGTCTGTGTCTCCTAACAGACGTCAAAATAATGTGTTGAGTCTTGTAATGTGTGGGTGGAGCTGGGCCACTGTTCATGTTAAACTAATGTGTATTGGATGTATATAAAAGTTACAATGTTTTTCTCAATAAAGCAGTCTACTTGTGTGGAAGATACAGAGCTGTTGTCTCGTTCTTTCAGAAGGATTAATTCCTATGGGAAGTGATCACCTGGCTGTGGAAGATTGGTAGCGAGTGGATGTGTGTCCAGGAGAGGGGAATATTTAAACGGCGTTACCCCCTTTCGGATTGGGGGTGCCGTTACAGGCCCCTTTCACACGGAACGGATCAGACATGATCCCCCCCAGTGAACCTACGCTTGCTCAGCGGGGATCGCTCCGTTGATTCCCGCTGAGCCGGTGGATGACTGGGCGGTCCCCGCACACTGTGCAGGGACCGCCCTGTCAGATCTCCGCTCTCCCCTATGCGGGATCGGATAAACACGGACCGTCTGTCCATGTTCATCCGATCCGCTCCGCAGACGGATAGAAAAATAGAAATGTTTCTATCCTGAAAAACGGAGCATAGCGGACACGGAGGAGATCAGGTGTCAGCAGATGTTCATCCGCTGACATCCGCTATCCCATAGGGATACATGCATGTCCGTTTTTCATCCGAAAAGGGGCCTTAGTGTCCACTGGAGAAGGCAATACCGTAGTTAGTACAACAAAAAACATAAAATTATACTGAACAGAAGTAACATAAAAAAAAAAAAAGAAAAAAAAAACACTTACTTTACTCCTTCGCCTCTCTGTTCACCAATCACAACCTGAACCACCATCTTATACCTATCAAAACCCATTTCTGTGGAAAAGAACAAAAAGAAAATTTGGATAATTAAACTATAACTACATTTTTTTTTACATTGTCCCCCTGTATAAGACAAAAATATATTGTAATTTTTTTTGATTGTGACTGACCTATCTAAAGTGACTGTACTTATAATGTAATATGTCAGTGTATACCTATTTGATAAAAAAAAAAAAGTGGAACTTTAGTCAAAAAATAAGGTCCTGCTATATCACTTCAGGCTGGCCCCTTTTGCAGGTATAGCTATGTAAAACACCTGAGTATACCATGCAAAAAGTGAGTTAGCCGCAGGGTGCTACACAGGTTCAGGTCCATGGTCCATTCCAATGGCACCCAGACCCTGAAGACTCCTTTGGGGATATGCCCACCATGACGGGCGAAGCCTGGAGGGGACAAACAATGTTGGTTAATTCTTCACATCACAAGCTGGCTACAGTGGACCCATCTCTGGCTAGATATACTTAACCCTGCCGAGCTTCCACATACGCCTATAGGCACAAAAAATAAGGCAATTCCTAGATTGTCTTTTCCTATTTTGTTTAAGGCAATTGGGCGCTATACTGTATAATGACTGGTCTGACTCCGAGAGGTTATTCACTTTTCTGGCATTTTTGCTACCTTGTACTCTTTGGAAAAAAAAAAAATCAAAAAGAAATACTGTTCCCACTGTTGACCCAACCATTTTTTGCACTAAATAACTCATCTACTATTTCTATTGAGGGCATTTCCTTCTTTTTAAGGATTCTGTTGATAGGCATTTGTAGACTTCTGAAGTCATTCTTTTCTCTTGCAGGTGTAGTCCCTGCAGAGCCAACTATTGCCACCTCATCTGTTGCCCAGACTATGAAGAACTAGATTGAAGATTGAAGAACTATTTGTTTAAGGTGACAGTTCACATACCTCCCAACTTTTTGAGATGGGAACAAGGGACACCTATTGGCAAAAGTATGCAGGCATAGGACACACTTAACCGCTTGCCGACCGCTGCACGCGATATACGTCGGCACAATGGCAGATGTGCGTATCTGTACGTCCCCTTTAAATCGCAGCATTGTGGGGGCGTGCCCGCCGCGTGCACCGTCAGCGTGCGCCCATGATTTGTGTCACGGAGCGGCAGAACGGGGAGATGCTTATGTAAACAAGGCATTTCCCTGTTCTGCCTAGCAACATGACAGGGATCCACTGCTCCCTGTCATGTAGCGAGACCATGCCCCCACAGTTAGAATCACTCCCTAGGACACACTTAAGCCCTGAATTGCCCCCTACTGTTTAACCCCCTTCCCTGCCAGTGTCATGTACACAGTAATCCGTGCATTTTTATAGCTCTGATTGCTGTATAAATGACAATGGTCTCAAAAGTGTCCGATGTGTCCGCCGCAATGTCGCAGTCACGATAAAAATCGCAGATCGCCGCCATTACTAATAAACATATAATTAATAACAAAAATGCCATAAATCTATTCCCTATTTTGTAGACGCTATAACTTTTGCGCAAACCAATCAATATACGCTTATTGCGTTTTTCTTTTACCAAAAATATGTAGAAGAATACATATCGGCCTAAACTGAGGAATTTTTATATATTTATTTGGGATATTTATTATAGCAAAAAGTAAAAAATATTGCATTTTTTTTCAAAATTGGCGCTCTCTTTGTTTATAGCGCAAAAAATAACCACTGAGGTGATCGAATACCACCAAAAGAAAGCTCTATTTGTGGGTAAAAAGGACGTAAATTTTGTTTGGGTACAACGTCGCTCGACCGCGCAATTGTCAGTTAAATCGACGCAGTGCCAAATCGCAAAAAGTGCTCTGGTCAGGAAGGGGGTAAATTCTTCCGGGGCTGAAGTGGTTAAAGGAAAGATATATACAAAAAAAACAAAAAACAAAAACACTACTATTCCTTTATACTGGCTGTTAACATTTACAAATGCAGAAATTTAGAAATTGGATGAAAGGTTTAGCACTGGGAAACACTTTAGTGCATTTTATTTACAACTATATAGATCGGACCAAAATGAGGGACAAACTTTGTTCCTAATCGGGGACATTCCCTCAAAATCAAGTACAGTTGGGAGCTAAGAGTTTGCTGTCTGCAAGATTACAGCTCTTGCTCTTGGCCCTACTATTCTGCATAGACTCAATGGAGAATGTGATTTGTCAAATCTCCAGAATGTCATTTTTTTTCTGTGCAGAATCTTATAGCATAGAATTTGGTTGACTAACCCCGTTTGGGAAAGGTGTGTTTTGTGCATAGAAAAACAAAAATCTCCTGCGCTCTCGGTGTATCGTCAAAACACGAGTAGTGTGGTTCCGTCTAAAGGCAAAGTCTAAAGTCTTGCAGCCCTCCTCAGAACAATGGGTGTTCATATGGCTAGAAAAAAGAAAGAAGAAAAGGAGGGTGCACCGACCTAGTGCATTACCACTTAAAAGTTTTATTAAAATATGAATAAAAAGCAATAATCCTACTCACAGACGGAGCTTAGGTAAAAGCTTATCGGACAAATGAGCTGGAATTTCTTGGCACCCGCCGACTGAACTTGATGACAGAGAGGGTTGGACAATACCTCAAACATCTAAATAGCTGACGTGTTTCTTGGGCGCACCCCTTTCCTTAGAGCCTAGATGGTCCATGTGTTTTGTGCATACCCTCTGAAGGTGAGCTCCTCTTTTGAAAATCCCTTAAGGAATTAATTGAGGCAGTTACAGGGCAAGGGGCTTCCTACTCTACCATCCACATATATACCTCTTTTTGATGTATCTGCTCTGTTTGCCCCTTCCAGGCATTGTCACCTACTGCAAAGTCTATCCTTTTTTGGCAGACCTTCTACCTCTAAGAGCCCTTTCACACTGCCAGCGCCCGAAAAACGCTGGTAAAGCGCCGCAAAACTAGCGGTGCTTTACCAGCGTTTTTCGAGCACTAGCGGGGCGCTTTTAACCCCCGCTAGTGGCCAAAAAAGGGTTAAAAGCGCCCACAAAGCGCAGCTGCCAATGCGCTTTGCAGGCGCTTCCCATTGATTTCAATGGGAAGGGGCGCTTTAGGAGCGGTGTATTCACGGCTCCTAAAGCACTGCAAAAGAAGCTGCTTGCAGGACTTTCTTTGACACCCTGCCAGCGCAGCGCCTCAGTGTGAAAGCACTCGGGCTTTCACATTGGAATTGCAAATAAGGCTTCTTTCAGGCGCTTTACAGGTGCTTTTTTTAGCGCTAAATCGCCTGAAAAACGCCCCAGTGTGAAAGGGGTCTAAAGGTTCATCATAACACCTGGGAGGTAGGGGGACTACTAGTGAGATTTTCTCCAGCTTAGAACAGAAACAATCCCAGCCTTTTTATTCCACTCTCTTTCTGAAAGGCAGACAGTTTCTATCGCTGTCCTCTCTCTGTTGTGTCCCACTACCCATTCCTACTTGCTGAATGTTTCCCCACAGCTCCATGCAACTTTACAATCACATCACAGGGGGTGGTCATCTCCTTCCCTTTTAGCAAGAATGATTACTCCCCACTGGGCACAGTCTGGCCCCGCTAAAGTCTGAAGGACAGTAAACTGTCTCTTTCATTGGAAAGAGACCCCTGTCCTAACACCTTGAGCTTGCACTTCTTGTGCACTCTCTTTGCAAGAAGCTGCTCTTCATTCCTCGCTGTGACCTTCTGTGTCCAGCTTTCGCGGGGAGCCATCTATGCAAAGAAAACGGTGATTATTGCTAGCGACTATATCCGCTTGCAATAATCGCATCCTAAATGGATCAACTTGGGTACAATCTGCTTGCCCATACATGGTTTGAAACTGGGTCAGTCCCTGCTGACCCGGCCGATATTCGAACGGACTATGGCCAGCTTAATTAGGATATGAACATATTTTCAAAGTTAGGCCTCGTACACACGGCCGAGATTCTCGTTGAAAAAAACATGTCGTTTTTTTCGACGAGATTCTTGGACAAGAAACTTGTCCCGGCCGAGTGTACACACGCTCGTTTCAAAGAACCCGCGGTTCTTTGAAAGGAGTGTACGCGGTGACGTCATCGACTACATCGAGCATGCGCTCGTCACATTCGATGCCGTCGCCGCCATCTTGGTATACCCTACGTATGCCTAGGAAGCTACCGCGCATGCGTCAAATTCATTTCGAACATGCGCGGGCTTCCCGGCGGACAGGTAAGTGTACACACACTCACTTTTCTCGTCGAGAAACATGCCGAGGAGAATCTCGACGAGAAAATAGAGAGCAGGTTCTCTATTTTCTCGTCGAGGTTTCTTGTCGTTTTTCTCGACGAGAAACCCGATAGCAGCGTACACACGACCAATTTACTCGGCAAGACCAATCTGCCAGCAAGTTTCTTGCTGGTTCTTGCTGAGAAAATCGGTCGTGTGTACGAGGCCTAAGAAAAAATATTTGGATACTAATACAGAGTTTTGATTCAGTGATCAATGCTCTATAAAAATATTAAATGTAACAAATGTGACTTTAGCACTTCAACATATTGCCTTTTTTTTTAATACCTTTCAGTTTATCCTTTATTGTCTCTGACAAAAATCGGGTCAGTTGTGGAACCTCCTCTGGAATATACTGCTTGCTTTTCAGTTCCTCCTTCAAAACAGATCGAATGCAGTCCTTTACTGTTGCAGTTCTAAATCTGAAAATCAATTGTAGTCAAATTTATACCAATAAAAAGCATTCATGTTAAATAAAGAAACATTACAAGTAAAAACAATTGTAAATATAATGTATTGCTATTTAACTCTTTATTAACCTTAATCAGCTCTTTTCTCCCCTTAGTTATTACCTGCTGAATTTATGTCTCCCAAAAATTATTTTTTTTGTTTTTCTTTGCTAAAAAGTCCTTTTCCGTTTGCAAATAACTTGCATGTCAGAAACAACATTTTAGTGTCGTCATAAATGGGACAAAATGATAGAATTAACTGTATACTTTTTATTCACAGTAAAAACCCATTTTTTTAACATTAACACTTTAAAAACATGGTTTAATTTGTCTATAGATTACATAGAAAATAAAAATAGGATTTTTGGTTTACCTGTAAAATCCTTTTCTTGGAATATATCACAGGACACAGAGCGTCTTCAGAATCCTTACGGCAAGGTTATGTTGCCACCCTCAGGTGATTGGACACTGGCAAAAAAAAAAAGGCAGGAAGTCTCCTACCAGGCATAACACCTCCACTTTAGGAAAGGCTTCAGTTTTTTGTAGTAAGCCATAATCCAGAAGACAGGATGTATAGAGGTGAAACTCGGAAAAAAAAATTGAATATCGTGCAATAGTTCATTTATTTCACTAATGCAACTTAAAAAAGGTGAAACTAATATGAGATAGTTCAAGCCGTGATTTATCATAATTGTGGTGATTATGGCTTACAGCTCATGAAAACCCCAAATCCACAATCTCAGAAAATTATAATATTATATGCAATCAATAAAACAAGGATTGTACATAGAACAATATCGGACCTCTGAAAAGTATAAGCATGCATACAGTATGTACTCAGGACTTGGTTTGGGCCCCCTTTTCAGCAATTACTGCCTCAATGCAGTGTGGCATTTAAGCTATCAGCCTGTGGCACTGCTGAGGTGTTATGGAAGACCAGGATGCTTACATAGCGGTCTTCAGCTCTTCTGTATTTTTTTCGGTCTCATGTATCTCATCTTTCTCTTGGCAATGCCCCATAGATTCTCGATCATATATTCTCTCTGGGGTTCAGGTCAGGCGAGCTTTCTGGCCAATCAAGCACAGTAATCCCACGGTCATTGAACCAGGTTTTGGTGCTTTTGGCAGTTTGGGCAGGTGCCAAGTCCTGCAGGAAAATGAAGTCCGCATCCCCATAGAGCTCGTCTGCGGAAGGAAGCATGAAGTGCTCCAAAATCTCCTGGTAGATGGCTGCGTTGACCCTGGACTTAATGAAGCACAGTGGACCAACACCAGCAGATGACATGGCTCCCCAAATCAACACAGACTGTGGAAACTTCACACTGGACTTCAAGCATCTTGCAGTGTGTGCCTCTCCATTCTTCCTCCATACTCTGGGTCCTTGGTTTCAAAATGAGATGCAAAATTTGCTCTCATCAGAAAAGAGGACTTTGCACCACTGAGCAACAGACCAGGTCTGTTTTTTTTTAGCCCAGGTAAGACGCTTCTGACGTTGTTTGTTGTTCAGGAGTGGCTTGACAAGAGGAATACGACATTTGAAGCCCATGTCCAGGATCCATCTGTGTGTGGTGGCTCTTGATGCACTGACTCCAGCCTCAGTCCACTCATTGTGAAAGTCCCCAACACTTTTGATTGGCCTTTTCCTGACAATCCTCTCCAGGCTGTGGTCATCCCTGCTGCTTGTGCACCTTTTTTCTTCCACACTTTTCCCTTCCACATAACTTTCTATTAATGTGCTTTAAAACAGCACTTTGGGTACATCCAACTTCTTTTGGAATTACCTTTTTAAGGCTTTCCCTCCTTATGGAGGGTGTCAATGATGGTTTTCTGCACAACTGTCAGGTCAGCAGTCTTTCCCATAATTGTGATTCCTACTGAACCAAACTGAGAGACCATTTAAAGGCTCAGGAACCCTTTGCAGGTGTTATGGCTTAATTCGCTGATTAGAGTGGGACACTTTGAGCACAGAATATTGTACCTTTTCACAATATTCAAATTTTCTGAGATTTTGGATTTGGGGTTTGCATGAGCTGTAAGCCATAATCATCACAATTATGACATCACATCTTGAACCATCTTGCTTTGCATGTAATGAGTCTATCCCATATATTAGTTTCACCTTTTAAGTTGCATTAGTGAAATAAATGAACTTTTGCACGATATTCTAATTTTTCGAGTTTCACCTGTATGTCCTGTGATGTACTCTAAGAAACGGATTGTACAGGTAAACCAAAAATCCTAATTTCTTTATCATACATCACGGAACACAAAGTGTCTCAGAATCCTTATAACAGGGATGTCCCAAAGCAATGAATCTGAGGAGAGTGCAACATGGCAACAAGCCCCTTACAAATAAACCAGAACAGGATAGAAACTCACATAACAGCCTGCAACACACGCTAACCAAAGGTAGCGTCCTCAGCGGCTCTAACCTCCATCTGGTAAAAGTAAAACTTGGTAAAAAAGTATGAACCGAAAACCAGGTAGTGGCTTTAAAAACTTGGAGGTACTGAAGCTTGATGACGAATAGCCCAGGAGGCACAGACACTCCTGGTAGAATGAGCCATCACTGGAAACGGTGGAACTTTTCCTCTTATGTCTCGTACACACGACCAGTTTTTCCAATGGCAAAACTGCTATGAGAGCTTTTCGTCGAATCTCGGCCGTGTGTATGCTTCCTCGCAGTTTTTCCGATCTCTTTTTTTCCCCGTCAGGCCAAAAATCCAAGCGGGAAATCCGTTCGTCTGTATGGTTTTCCGACGGGCAGAAAACCGTGCATGCTCAGAATCAAGTATGAGACGAGCGCTCTTTCTGGTAAAACTAGCGTTCGGAATGGAGATAGCACATTCATCGCGCTGCAAATTATTGCATCGTTTAATGCAGCGCATTCTTTTCTTCTTTATAATGCACAGACTGAGACTGAAAAGCGCGAATCGTCTCTCACCAAACTTTTACTAAACACGAGGATCAGCAAAAGCAGCCCAAAAGGGTGGTGCCGTTGGAATGGAACTTCCTCTTTATAGTGCCGTCGTACGCGTTGTACGTCACCGCGCTTTGGACGGGCGGACTTTTGTCTGAGCGTGTGTATGCAAGGCAGGCTGAGAGGAACTCTGTCGGGAAAACTGTCGGTTTATTGTCCGACAGAAAAACCGGTCGTGTGTACTGGGCATCAGATCAAGCTTGAGAAATAATCTGATAAATTCATAGCGAAATCACAAAATTTGGAAGCTGTGTGACCATTCTTTGGACCCTTAGGAAGCACAAAAAGTGAATCAAACTGCCGAAGACTGATAACTGCTGATTGCACAAACTATTTCCATATGATTCTTGTCCCCCCGCGTCCATGGCTTAGGACAAAATCATGGCAACACAATGTCCTGATTTAGGTGGTAAGAAGAAACCACCTCAGGCAAAAAATGGCTTAGGCAAAAGAACCACCTTGTCACAGTAAAACACCAGGAATGGTTCTTTACAGAAAAAAGGCAGCCAATTCTGAAACTCTATGAACCAAATCCGTTAGAAGGGCTAAAGAAAGATCCCAAATGGGTTCAAAGGAGATTGTACCAATGGTGAAATCTCACTCAAGTACCAAGTTGAGTCCTGACTCGTGATCATACTTAAACCCAATCTCGGATCTACTCCAGATTGTAGAAAAGGACAAGATGTAACCCACAACATACTTGTGAGGATTAAACCCCTTAGCTTCACACCAAGCAATGTAAGATTTCCATGTACAGTGGTAAAGCTTCCTTGAAGTCACCATCTTGGCTTTCAGCAAGGTAGGAATGACTGAATCAGAGACTCCCCCAGTCTCTCAAGACTTGGGCTTTAACAGCCATGCTGTCACAATCAGCAACTGTAAACAAGGATGGAAGACAAACTTGTGACAGAAGGCTGTTTCAATCCAAAAGGATCCAAGGACTGTCCGCCACCATGTTCAAAATGTCAGAATACCATGTTCTCCTGGGCCAAGCCAGAACGACAAGAATCAATGGAGTTCCTGCCACCTGAATCCTGAGAAGCAAACACGGTAAAAGCTGTAATGGTAGAAAGGCATAAATCAAGAACTGGTTCAACAGTGTCTCCAGAACATTCACCACAAACACTGGACATCCTGGAGTCGAACCTGTCCAGCTTCACATTGAGCCTCGATGCCAGAAGATGCACATCTAGGGTGCCCCCACTGTTTACAGAGTTCTTCGAACACCTTGGGGTGTAGAGCCCACTCCCCAGTAAATAGTTATTGACAGCTGAGGAAATCCGCCTGCCAATTTTCAACCCCTGGAATATGCAAGGCAGACGGACAATGTAGGAACATGACGTTCCACCCAAGACAGAATGAGATCTACTTTCTCCTGGGTCGTCCAACTTCTGGTGCCTCCTTGATGATTTATGTATGCCACCCTTTGACCAAATTTAAGTCTGTCTGTGAACACCTAAAAGTTTATGGTGTCAATGGATCAATCTATTAATGATTTATGTATGCCACCGCCTTGGCGTTGTCTGACTGGACCCTTACAGGAAGGCCATTTAGCTGCTCCGACCAATGCAGTAGAGCAAGATGAATCATCTTCATCTCCAGGATGTTAATGGACAACGACCTCTCTTGCAGTGATTAAGTTTCCTGGACCAAGAGAATTTCCAGAACACCCCCCAACCCGTCAGGCTGGTGTCTGTCATCAGAATCTTCCAGGAGAGGGGGAGAGAAAGGACTTTCCCATTTCTAGCATCTGTAAGAATATCCACCAGTCCAGAGAAAGAATAATGCTGGGATGTAAGGACATCGGGAAGTCAAACGATTGCGTTCTCTTGTCTCAAGCAACCAAAATATTCCACTTTAGAGGCCCAGAATTAAATTGGGATAAAGATACCGCCTCGAAGGACGCCACAATCTTCCATAGAATTCTCATACAGAAGCAAAATTAGGGATTTGTCAGAAACATGAGCAAGTCAACTAGATACCATAGACAACACATTTCTCCAGTGGGAGGATCACTCATGCCTGGAGCAGTATCCAGGGTCAGCTCCATATATTCCAACCTTTAGACCAGGATTAAGGCAGATTTCTGCAAGTTCACACATCCAAACTCCTCCTGAGTGTGTATTGTGTGAGATGTATTGGTCGCCAGCAGAGAATCAGATTGCTCCCTCAGAAGCCAGTTATTTAGGTACTCTATATTAGGAATTCCTCAAGACTGCAAGAGTCCCAGAACCGAAGCCAGGGCCTTGGTGAATTCTCTGGGAGCTGTGAACAGGGCAAACAAACAGCAGGGCCACAAACTGAAATGGCCATCCTCCACTGTAAAACGGAAAAACCTTTTGTTTAGTGGGGAAAAAATATAAATCTGCAGGTAAACATCTCTGATATCCACTGATGCCAGGAAATCTCTGTGATGGAGAGGGGCCCTTATTGACTGGAACTTCTGTACATGCAGAAACTTGAGGCCTCCGAGAACCAAAATAGGGTGAATATCGCCTTCTGAACTGTGAAGAGTGTCAAGTAAAAAACGCAAATTTGTTTGTCTCTTGGAACCTGAATGATGATTGAAAGCATGCAAGAGCAATTCTTTTCAGAAGCTTCAAAGAAACATTTGAAAACATGAAGTGTGGAGGGGGAAAGATCTGAAATTCCAGCTGGTAGCCGCAAGCCACTATATTGCAGACCAAATTTGTCTGCAAACGCCCCCTGTCAAATCTCCACAAATACCTTCAAACTTCCCCCCACTCAAACAAGTGGGGGCGCCAAGGCTCGAGTCCTGTGGGAACGGCGTTCTTGCACTTTTTTTCACAGCAGGAACGCCGTTCCCTTTGCAGGACTAGAGCAACGGGGGAACGATCTCCCGCTTATGCAGCGTGGCCGAGGCCGACGTTACTGACGTACAAATAGTCCCGCCTCTTATGATGGACATCCCACTGGTCCAATGCCGAGAACACGGGACGTGTGATGTCCATAGGCGCCGCCGGGTCCAGGAGGAGGTGGGAATGACACTGCGGCCGCGCTGGGCACAGAGATCCCCGCTCGCGGGTGTGTAAATGGCCGGGCAGCGGAGCGGCTCTCACGTCATCCTGGCTCGACTCTCTCTCCCTGATGCGTGCAGCCTGCTGTGAAGTGGTCGGTATGAGCTGGGCTATACTACGAGTAACGCAGGTAAGGCTGAGCTGAGCTGAGCTGCAGAGGTTACATATCATGGGGGCATCAGTGTATGCGTCATCATGGGGGCATCAGTGTATGCGTCATCATGGGGGCATCAGTGTATGCGTCATCATGGGGGCATCAGTGTATGCGTCATCATGGGGGCATCAGTGTATGCGTCATCATGGGGGCATCAGTGTATGCGTCATCATGGGGGAATCAGTGTATGCGTCATCATGGGGGAATCAGTGTATGCATCATCATGGGCAACCTTATTCCAGTTTGTGGGATATTTTCTAATGGGCTGTGTAAAATAGAATTTGCATAATAATTTGGAACAGGGTGTATTTGTGTTAGAAATTCCCAGCGAGGGAAATATCACCCATTGTGGTGATTATTCTGTTAGTTTGACAAGTTAACTTATTTGTTTTTGTAAACTGGCACTTTACAATAAATGTTGCACTGTATTTTCTGTGAAATATATGTGCATATGAGCGTATCTTTTTTTTTTTTTTTTCTTTTTTTTTTTGGGCGGGGAGTGGATCTTGGGTGAGAGTTCCCACACTTTTTTCCCCCAGGACTTGACCCCTGGGGGTCGCCCCTTCGTTTTGAAAATAACTTATTCCCCAGCTTAACAAGCGTAGAAATCCATGGCTTCTCCAGGGAACTGGGACTGATGCTTTGGCCTAGAACCAGAGATTGTCAAAAGCAATGCTTTGTAGAAGTAAAAGGAGCAGCAGTTTTATGAGCCACATGCTTACCCTTCTTTCTCAGCAGTAACAAAGTTCTTCTACCTCCTGATATCTTCTGGATGTAATCATCCAGAACGGGGCCAAACAAATGCTCCCCTGGAAAGGGTAAATGTTCCACATGCGTCTTAAGAGGCGGCTCCGCTGACCAACACTTCAGCCACAAAATCCTATGCATGTGCACAGACAAAAGTGAAAAAAATTGGTTGTATGGAGTCCACTTTCAGTGCGTCCACTAAACACTAAAAAGCTGAGAGCACAAAGAAAATCTTCCGGGTTCTTGCTAAAATCGTAATTGCTGCTTGTCCCTCTCTTTCCTCATACATCAAGCCCAGACATTGAGACTTTGGCAGACACCTATAGTTGTAATCACAAGCTG
Organism: Rana muscosa; assembly: GCA_029206835.1. Lineage (NCBI taxonomy): Eukaryota > Metazoa > Chordata > Amphibia > Anura > Ranidae > Rana > Rana muscosa. Next base: position 648,890,276 of record CM055122.1, read on the forward strand.
CAAAGCTGCCCCCTGCCAAGGCAAATGAGGCTTTAACTGCTTCAATTCCAGGCAACAAAAAAAAAAAAACGGAATTCCTATCGCACATGTAAAAATCATACTTTTTTTGTTAGAAAATTACTCAGAACCCCCAAATATTATATATACCGCCATTTTATTATTTGCAGAGACCCTAGAGAATAAAATGGTGGTCATTGCAATCGCAGCAATTTTTCAAACGCAATTTTTTGTGAAAAAAAAACTTTCATGAATTAAAACTCTGGGTAAATAGATACCCAACATGTCATGCTTTAAAATTGCGCACACTCGTGGAATGGCGCCAAGCGCCTGTACTAATCTTCAAATGCGACACGCTTTAATTTTTTTTACAAGTTACCAGTTTAGAGTTACAGAGGAGGTCTTGTGCTAAAATTATTGCTCTCGCTTTAACGTCTGCATTCACTTCTGCGTGCGAGCACGCGGGGACGGGGACGCTTTAACTTTTGTTCCACATGGCAGGTAGGCCCTTATGAAGTTGCTCAGCGCTGTGTGACCTGACGTCCCCCCAAGACGTACATTTTTGTACGATTCCTTTAGTTCCTGTTCACACCGGGAATTCCAGTTACGCGCTGTGCCTTCCTGTACAATTCACATGCAGTTCTGTGTGATGTGATTTCAGACCATTTATTTTGAATGGGCTGAAATCGCACTGCACCACATCAAAAGTAGCGCATGCACGACTTCTGGACACCCACTGCAATCGGATCGCAGGGTACTTCTCAACCATGCGATCTGGGACCGGCAAATACTCTGCTTTTGCAACCTGTGTTTGTTTGGGGTGTCATTAAACCCAAATGGGGAAGCTCTGCTTGTTTCCCTCCTCCCCCCCCTCCACTGCTACATTTGGCACTTTTCGGGGGTGGGGGAGCTGGTACCTGGTTTTGCCATGTACCCGCACCCACTTCAGGCTGATCCGACTGACTTTGCCGTGGCGAGAAGTGTGGCTTCCCTTCTCCTTCCCCCACCACTGGGCCATTCACAAAATGCAGCGCGCTTTGCACATGTGCAGTAGGGAACCAGCGGTAAAGCTGCATGGCTTCACCATCGGTTTCCCTTAGAGGAGATGTTGGTGGCAGCACCCAACAACCGATTGAAAAATCAGCTGGGGTGAAGACACGGCTGGATTCCTAGACAGGTAAGTGTCCTAACCACTTAAGGGCCAGGCCTATTTCTGACTAAGGATGAGCTCCAGCGTGTTTGCATTGAACACGTGCAGAGACCGCCAGGAAGTCGGCACCATGCTAATGACAGGCAGGGAGACATTTCCCGATGCTTGGCTGCAGAGATCGGGAAATGTCTCCCTGGCTGTGATTAGCGCGGTGCCGACTTCCTGGCGGGCTCTGCACGTGTTCAATGCGAACACGCCGGAGCTCATCCCTATTTCTGACATTTGTTGTTTACAAGTTAAAATCTGTATTTTTTGCTAGAACCCCCAAACATTTATATATATATTTTTTGCAGAAACCCAAGAGAATAAAATGGAGATCTATGCAATATTTTATGTCACACCATATTTGCGCAGCTGTCTTTTAAAAAGAAAACAGTAAAGTTAACCAATCTTTTTTGTATAATGTGAAAGATGATGTTACACTGAGTAAATAGATACCTAACATGTCACGCTTTAAAATTGTGCATGCTCGTGAAATGGCGACAAACTACAGTACTCAAAAATCTCCACAGGCGACGCTTTAAAAAATCTTATGGGTTACCTGTTTAGAGTTACAGAGGTCTAGTGCTAAAATTATTGCTCTCGCTCTAACGATCGCGGCGATACCTCACGTGTGGTTTTAATACCGTTTAAATACGTGGGCGCGACTTGCGTATGCATTCGCTTCTGCGCGCTAGCTCGCAGGGATGGAGCACTTTCCATTTTTTTTACACTGTCTTTAAAAAAATAAAATAAAAATATGTCATCACTTTGTAATAGTAAACATCCCTTGTAATAGAAATAAGCATGACAGGTCTTTAACGCAAGATCAAAAAGACCTTAGATCTCACATTTACACTTAAAAGCAGAAAATAAAGTAATTTTACATTTACTAATAAAAAATAAAAGTCAGCAGTCGTTGTAGATCGCAACCGCAGTACGTTTTGAACGCGGTGCAGGAAACGCACACAGAGCGCGGGATTCCCACACTGCACTGTGAACTGCCAATACAAGCATTTTACTCATAACTTATGTAGATATGTTTGTGTCATAAAAAAAAACAATGTCTTTAGAAATAGACACCTGTACTGTACATGAGAAATATACATCAGTGAAAAGAGGTGAGTAAGCAAACAGCCCCCATGCTCCAGTACAATCGCTCCAATCCACATTAACATGCCATCCGATCTTACTTGTGCTGGAAGTTCGGACGAATAACATAGGAATTTTCGCTACTTTCCCCCATTGCAGCGCTGAACAGCTTGTCCGTCACCATGACAACCAACCCCTTGGTGATCGCTTCCTGTTATGTGCGATCCCAGACTTCCGGATGATCACTAGGGACTGTAGAGTGAAAACAGTGTGTTACAGCACCACGGCGGCCATTTTGTTGAAGCCCAGCTCTTCCTGTTATTTTCCAGCAATGCTCCGTCTGTGTGAATCTGTGTGCAGAGCCGAACAGATCACAGGCTGCTCGTGTCACTGAAATCTTACATCACATGTTAGTGGGCAGCAGACAAGTTAATTCTGTAAATAAAGGACCTCCAATGGTTTCCTAACAGCTTATATGACACATTGATCTCATTTAACCCACTTACTGGCAGACAAATTTTCTTATTTTTTACACACTTATAGTAAAATGTAAATAAACCAAAATGAGTGAATAATGCAATTATAGAATTATATGGATAAAATGGTGAAAGTCCAAAACACCACTGTGCAATTATTGATTTGGCTTGCGCAAAAGTTATAGCGTCTACAAAATAGGGAATAGATTTATGGCATTTTTATTATTATTTTTTTTTTTTACTAGTAATGGTGGCGATCTGCAATTTTTATCGGTACTGCGACGTTATGGCGGACACCTCCTTTCAGAACAGAACAGGGATGTGTGTGTTTAAGCACACACGTCCCTGTTCTGCCTCTCGTGCCCGCGATCGCTGGTCACGAGCATCGGCACCCCCGCAGTTAGGGTGACCACGTGTCCCGGATTGCCCGGGACAGTCCCACATATTGCAGGTCTGTCCCGGGCACATTCACTCCAGGACAATACAGTGTCCCGGAATGAAACTGACACAGCCACCCCCCGGGCCAATCTGATGCCCCAAAAAAGGCCACCACATCACCGCTTTACTCATTGACAGTACTTGTCCTGGCCGGGAAGGCCTGGAGGAGCACAATCCCGCCCCCTGCTTGTGATTGGAGAAATCATAAATCCCGCCTCGTGTCCAGTCACTGTGCTGTGCTTCGTTACAGCACAAGCTGATTTTTGGGAAGGGAGGGTGTCCCTGAATGGTAGTTTGGAAATGTGGTCACCCTACCCGCAGTGCAGCGTGCGCGCGCCTCCGGCTGCGTGTGCGCGCCCGCTATCCCAAATTAAACGGACCGCCGTACAGCTACAACGGTTCATGGGATCGTGCCGACCTGCCGCAGTATAACGATGGCAGCAGGTCGGCAAGTGGTTAACCACCTCAATACCGGGCACTTTCACCCCCTTCCTGCCCAGGCCATTTTTCAGTTTTCAGCGCTGTCACACTTTGAATGACAATTGCGTGGTCATGCAACACTGTACCCAAATTAAATTCTTATAATTTTTTCCCCACAAATAGAGCTTTCTTTTGGTGGTATTTGATCATCTCTGTGGTTTTTATTTCTTGCGCTATAAACAAAAGAATAGTGCCAAGTTTAAAAAAAAAACACAATATTTTTAACTTTTTGCTATAATAAATATCCAAATTTTTATTTATTTTTTAAACAATTGTTTTCCCTTAGTTTAGGCCAATATATATTTTTCTACATATTTTTGGTAAAAAAAAATTGCAATAAGCGTATATTGATTGGTTTGCGCAAAAGTAATAGATTCTACAAAATAGGGGATAGATTTATGGCATTTTTATTATTTTTTATGTTTTTACTAGTAATGGCGGCGATCTGCGATTTTTATCAAGACTGTGATATTGCGACGGACATATCGGACACTTTTGACACATTTTTGGGACCATTCACATTTATACAGCGATCCGTACTATAAATATGCACTGATTACTGTATAAATGTGACTGGCAGGGAAGGGGTTAACACTAGAGGCGATCAAGGGGTTAAATATGTTACCTAGGGAGTGATTCTAGCTGTAGGGGGAGGGGACTCACAAGGGGAGGAGACCGATCGGTGTTACTCTGTACAAGGAACATACCATCGGTCTCCTCTCACCTGACAGGACGTAGATCTGTGTGTTTACACACAGATCCACGGTCTTGCTCTGTTACTGGGCAATCGCGGGTGCCCAGCAGACATTGCGGCCGCCGGGCACGCGCATCGGGTCCCCAGTAAAACGTCGGGCGCTTGGGCAGGAAGGGGGTGAATGTGCCCTGTATTGAGGTGGTTAACCACTTGCTGAACTGCTGCTATCATTATAATGCGGCAGGTCGGCACGATCCCATGAACCGTCGTAGCTGTACGTCGGCCCGTTTAATGCATTTTTTTAAAAATAACAAACATGTCAAATTGACCTCTTCTGTGCAAGGGTTTTGCACAGAGCGGCCCCGATCCTCCTCTTCTGGGGTCCCCCCAGCGGCGCTCCTGGCTCCTCCTCTTCTTGAGTGCCTCCACAACGCTTTCCATGGGGGCACTCGCATGGGCGCGCTTCCGAGCCCTGCTGATGCGTCCATTGACACAGATAGCAGGACTCTGCCCCGCCCCCAACTCCCGTGTCACTGGATTTGATTGATAGCAGCAGGAGACAATGGCTCCTGCTGCTATCAATCTATCCGATGAGGACCTGAGACAGTGGCTGGAGCTGGTGTACTCGTCCCCGTCGATGGAACGATCAGGTTCAGGTAAGTAAAAGGGGGGCTGTGGGGGGGCTGCTGCACTACAGAAGGTTTTTCACCTTAATGCATAGAATATCTGGGATGTGAAAGTCTGGGACATGAAGCGCTCTATGCACTTGGAATCGGAAGTGATGCAGTGATGCCGTAGCTCTGCCTAATGCATTTCATCACTAAGACGTATAACAAACGCTTGTTAAAATCTTCATCCATGTAAGTGCTATGATTAAGCACTGTTTGATAGCGTGAAACGCGTTAGCTCTTCTGTCTGTTCTGCCGTGGCATGTATTTTTGATCCTATTGTTTTGAATAAAAGGCACATTTTTTTGGAGTGCGGCTGTCCAGAACTTCTTCCTATTTAAGTGCGTTACTTTACTTTACTTGTTCAAATAAAACTGTTAAACGAAACCCTTTGCAGCACTATAATTTTATTTATAGTTATGAGATCCTTTTCGCACATTTTACCAAGGACTTTTTCTTTTTTTATATATTCTTTATTTTTCCAAGTTTTGTCGTTCACAAAGAAAAAAGCAACAAGCAAAACATTTCCCCATATACTGGGGATAAATATAAATATTGACAAAATGTTTTTCAAACCTCCCCAATTCCCCAATTCCCCAAACTCATTCCCCAGCCCCACTCCCCTCCTCCCTCCCATCCCCGCATCCGGGTAAAAAGAGGAGAGGGGTGGGGGGAGGAAAAAAAAATATATTTCCAAAAATATCCAAGAGGAGAGAGGGAGATGGCAAGGCTATCAAGTACACAGCACAGGGTGCACATCTCCTTTAAGTAGTCCATATTAGACATGTGCATTTCGTTTCGTTCCGAATCGAAATTCGTACAAATTTTCATTATTCGGACGTTCGGATGCATCCGAATTACCGAATTACAAATGCTAACGAATTCGACCGAATCCGAAATAATGATTCGAATCGAAAAACCGCGGACGAAATTCGAATCGAATTTGAAAAAAATTCTATTCGAATCGAATTTGAAAACAATTAGAATAGAATCGAAAATATTGGAAAGAATCAAATAGAAAAACAATAGAACAGAATAGAATAAAATAATATATATATATATATATATATATATATATATATATATATATATATATATTATTATTTTATTCTATTCTGTTCTATTTTTTTTCTAGTCTATTTTCTATTTCTATTCTAATCTTTTCTAATTGGAATTCGAAAAATCGGTCGCATTCGAAAATATTTCTACCGCATTCGATAATATTTCATCCGAATTCGTTAATATTTCAACAAAATTCGATAATATTTCAACCGGATTCGAAATTATTCCAACCGAATAGAAAAGATTATAATAAACCATGTTCCGACATTCGAATTTCGTATAGAAATAATTCTAATTCCAATTATAAAAGATTAGAATAGAAATAGAAAATAGACTAGAAATAGTCTATTCTCTGTTTTTCTATTTTATTATAATCTTTTCTATTCGGTTGAAATAATTTCGAATCCTGTAGAAATATTTTCGAATTCTGTTGAAATAGTTTCTAATGCGGTTGAAATAATTTCGAATCCATTTGAAAGTCTGAAAGATGATCGAATCCGGTTGTAATTTTTTCGAATGCGGTTGAAATATTTTCGAATCCGGTAGAAATATTTTCGAATACGACCGATTTTACGAATTTGGTCGAAAACGGAACGAAAGCCGAAAACGAATGTAACGAATCGAACTAAACAAAATAATTAACGAATTAAAACGAAACAAAACTAAACAAATTTTTTCCTTTTGCACATGTCTAGTCCATATATATAATATATATACTTCCCATAAAATACTTCTCATTCTACTATTCTTCCTCCAGTAATCTCTTGCCCTTTTCCGAATTCATATAGAGATTCCACCTACTCCAAGTTTGTTCATATTGGACTTTCTTATTCTTGGCTGAGAGAACCAAGTCCTCCATGGCCTCTGTCTCTCTAATCCTTTTTAACCATTCTAAAACTGATGGAGGTTTAGTATCTCTCCAATGCAGTGGAATCCCTGCTTTAGCAGCATTAATCATATGACACAGTAGTGATCTTATATAAGTCTGAACAGGTGTCTGTGAGCAGTGGAGAAGAAAGAGTGCAGGGTCATCCGGTAGCTGTAAGTCCATAAGCTCTTGTATAATTCTTTGGATCTCCGTCCAGTATGATCTTATTATTTTACATGACCAAAATATATGTAATAGTGATCCTCTTTCCTCCCCACATCTCCAACACCTGTCAAAGTCGTACAGGGGTATAATACCACTGAGTCAGAATTTTGTAATTGGCTTCCTGGATCCGCGTACAGACTGAGGAGTTCAATGTCAGATAGATAATCTGTTTACGTTGGAGTGGGGTAAAACTCCTATTTAGATCCTTCTCCCATTTACTAATGTACGACATCTCAAAATCATCTGGGGGTTTATTTAGCAATCTATACATCTTAGAGATCCCCTAAAAGAGTGGTTCCTTCTCATCGCAGAATGATTCGAAGGCCGTTAATTGTCGTTGGAAATTTATAGGGGGACCCAGGGATCTCATGAAATGATTAATTTGTAAAGCTTGCCAAAAGTTTATTTCAAAAAACCCCCCTACCTGAGTAAAAATTTTAACAGTTGGCCAGTTTTCCGAAATAAGAAAATGTGAGGCCTGGTATAGGCCCTTTTCTTTTAGATTTTGAAATGCTCCTCCTTTCATGCCTGGGTTAAAACTAGGATTTCCCAAAATGGGAAACAAGGGTGATTGTTTTGAAGAAAAATTCACATTTTGGCAGATCTTTACTGTAACCCGTAAAGTTGTGCCTATTGTAGGATGTTTCCTGAGCGAGATCGGTAGTACTGAGTAACACCAGGGCGCTCTGCATAGGGGAACGGAGCTCATCTGTTGTTCTATATCAATCCATCTTTTAAAATCAGTATGTCTGCACCAGTCGACAACCCTCAACAAGTGCACTGCTTGGTAGTACTTTGTTATATCAGGAACGGCCACCCCCCCTGAATATTTAGGCAGCGTCAGCAGGTCTCGTTTAATCCTTGGACGTTTCCCTGCCCATATAAATTTTGTAAAGAGTGTTTGTACCTAACACAAAAAGGTTGTGGGGATCGTAATTGGTAATGCTTGAAGTAAATATAACATTTTTGGAAGGATGGTCATTTTAATTATATTTATACGACCAAACCATGAATGTAGACCATGCCGCCATTTATCAAGGAGTATTAAATTATATATCGGTAGAAAATGTATTTTGAAGGTATCTTTTTCCTGTGCTGGTATATTTGTACCCAGATATTTAAGTGTCTTTCCCCATTTAAAACCAAAATTTGTTTGGATAGTATTACAAAGTAATGGCTTTAAAGCAACTTTTTCAAGCACCGCACTTGTCACGTTATGTTGAAATCCTTAATGGATTTATTAATTTAAGCACTTGTCACTTTTAAGTCTTTTTTTTTTTTTTTGCACTTTTATATTACTATATTATTGAGCATGGCTGTAAGGCCCCTTTCACACTGGGGCGGGCAGGAGCGGTGGCGGTATAGCAGCGCGATTTGCAGCGCTGCTATACCGTCGTTCTTACCGCGGTATGCGGTCGCTAGGGGAGTGAATTTAACCCCCGCTAGCGGCCGAAAAAGGGTTAATACCGCGGTGTCCCATTGATTTCAATGGGCACCCGCGGTAAAGGAGCTGTGAACACACCACTCCTTTACCGCTGTAAAGAAGCGGCTAGCAGGACTTTTGGAGCGGTCCTGCTAGCCCACTGGTTCAGTGTGAAAGCCTTCGGGCTTTCACATTGAAGACTACAGGGCAGGAATTTTTCATGCGGTATAATAGCGCTATTATTAGCGCTAAACCGCATGAAAAACGCCCCAGTGTGAAAGGGGCCTTATAGTTATTTCTAACTACAGCATTGTTAAAAAATATTTTGAGTAAACACAACATTTTCTGAAACACAAGTTGCAACACGTATTAGCACATTTCACCACCAGCAGCGCCATATCCACTTCATCCGTTTTATATTTTGAATGCACCGAAGAAAATGAATAAGCTATTGCGCTGACTAGAACCCAACCGTCATTTTTTTCAACGGGATACATAAGAGGGCCAGGAGAGTGGTAGGGAACACCAGGTGAAGTGGATGCAGCCCCTCTCAGATTAGGTCTTGAGATCCTAATGCACATATAAAAAACAAACACAAGATGGCGTCTTCATCTAGGCATAGCGATTTATTAAAAAGAATGAAAGACTATAAAAATGCAAGTGGATCAAGGCTTGTCATAAACCCATATAGACCTCCATAGGATCACTGTGACGCTGCGGAGCTCTGCAGGCATGTGGCTAGCTCATGGGTGCTCAACCTGTGGCCCTCTAGCTGTTGCTGAACTACAAGTCCCAACATGCCTCTGCTTTTGGGAGTCAAGCTTTGTAACTTCCAGACTTGCAATGCCTCATGGGACTTGTAGTTCCACAACAGCTGGAGGGCCACAGGTTGAGCTCCCATGGGCTAGCTGAAGCAAGGTTCTTGATTGAAGTACAGCTGTCAGACTTTAGGCTGGAACATAAGCAACAGCAGCTTCCAGAAGTAGCAAGATGGCTGCGGCCCCAAACAGCACCACTCTCGGCTGGGTGATTACAGGAAGTGAAGGAGATGTGGCTACATGTTTCAGGGCAGACAGGAAGGCCCCTTTATCAAACCATAGAAAGGAGATTGGCCAAAGGACAAGTCTTTATATACTGTGAAGGGTGGGAGGGGGCAGTAGAAGGCCAGTACTATTAACTCTTGTTTAACCAAACTAGTGCTAGACAATGCATGGGAAGGAAAGAACAAGGGGATACATAAGGCTAGAGTTAATTAACCCTAAAACGACCAATACTGTCCATACTCAAAACACTGAGAAATAAATTATGAATACATAATAAAAAGTAAAAGACATATTCTAATGATGATTAGATACTAAATAGGTCAGCCTTATGATTGGGGTTATGAATGTATCCATGCTTAGATGCCAAAAATTGGCATTAATAAACAGCTATATCATAGTGTGCGGAACAGTCAAGTGCAACATATAGAAAATGTAGTAGTGTTTGTGTGTGTGTGAGGGGGAAATATAATTGTATTGAATTGCGGAACAACGGAAATCTGTTTATAAACTACATTACAGTGGAAATGGTGGGAATGCTTATATGGTGTGCGGAACAGTCCAGTACAGAAAAAAAAATCATATGGGGGTATCGATTTATTTTTTTGTCAGATTGCAGCACAATGGGAATTTTCATGTAGAATAAGGTGGAGATGATAATTTACATAATTTTAATGGGGAGATTGTTTACGGGTTTATTTACGTTTATGTGGTATGTAAGGCTGTCAGAAGCAACCCATAGGGAAATGGTAAAGTTTAAATGAGATTGGGATGGAGTAAAATGCTAGTGGGTTGTTAGATTGTTATATTTAGTTAACATTTTTCTTTGAGGCAATGGGGGCTCAGAGAATTCAGAACGTTTCACGCTTGCAGAGCCTATTGAATTATTCTGCCTTGGTACAATTCGATGGAATACTTTCTAGTACCCACACTCTAGACCTTGCTTGGATTGCTCATGGACCTCCTTGAAGTGTCTGGGTACACTCTAGTTGGTGGAGCCTTGTTCAATAGCTTAGCCCTTGAAGCTCATTCCCTTGACTGACTCTTGCCCAAAAGGTGGGTGGCCACACAGACACGTGGGGTGTCATCCTTTTGGGGGGGTTTCACCCTCCATATGGTGGCATTGTACCCGCTGGGCATTGTGGGGGGTCACTGCCCTTCCTTCTTCCCATCTGTTCCTTTGGTACCTCTTTCCAACATTGGGGCTTCTGCCCCCATTGATGTTGCTTATGTGGGCGGTTGCTCCCTGCTATGGTACCTTCAGGTGCCGTTGGTCCTCCTCAGGTACCAGAAATACAATCTCCTCTGGTGTATCCCCCTAGCAAAGAGGGATTTTCCAAGATGGTCGTTTGGGTGCCGTTGTGCATGCGCATGATGTCACTTTTGGGCTGTGGCCCACACAGGTGTGGTGGCATCATTAGCGTCCACGTCCCACCCAGCAGGCCGGGGGGAACAGATATTGTGGTGCTGATGACGGTGACTCGCCACAGCACCTACAGAATCTGAGGTGTCCCAACATGGCTGTTTTCCTATGGTGAGCTAAACCTGGGAGGGGAGTACTTTATTTGAACTGTTGTCCTTTGTGGGTAACTTTTGCTCGGCACTAATACCTGGCTGATTTTTGTCTGTTTAGACTATTGGTGTTTCAAGTTGTGGTCCATACCCCCTGGCTCTTCATCTGTCCCCTTGCATTCCACTGGGTATTTACAATCTGTGAAATATCTGAAAGGTATGATCAAGTCAGTTTTTCTTTTGGGGTAGCTGGTCCGGGGTGACATTCCCCATTTATTGGAAACTACTTTTTTGAATTCTTAGTTTTTTTCTTTTATTTTCACTTAATTTTCAGAATGGCCCCTGCTTTATATTGTTCCCCCTATGGCTCACTAATATCTCTGGGGCTGGCCTGGTGGGTGTATGGGTTCAAGTGGCTTCCTGTGATTGCTGTCCAATTACTGTCTTGGATAGCTGTGGTGAGATGCCAGTTTTAAAATGTTGGTGGTACATCTATGTAGTTATTTGTATTGTACTTTATTTAATCCAAAGTAATATGCTGTTTGTTCACAATTTCAGTGGTGTTAAAATTTGTAATTTTATTGTAATATCTTGTTTGCTCTCAATTCTAGTTGTGGCAATTTGTAGTGCTTTCAATCTCCTGAAGAAGCCTATTTGGTCGAAACATGTCGAGCGAAGAGCAATTGTCAACTGCATATTAAATTCTACCTGCATATTCTTTGTTGGTTTTAAAGAGGAAGTAAAGCCTCCTTAAAAAATAAATAAATACACCCTGCAAGACAAAGGCATAATGAGCTAGTATGCATAGCATACTAGCTCATTATGAAGTACTTACCTGAGATCGAAGCCCCCCCAGCCGCCCTCGTTCGCCTCCTCCATCATCGCCATCTCTCCCGGAGTGACTTCTGGGTATCGTGGCTGCAGCGCTGTGACCGGAGCCGCGATGATGTCACTCCCCGCACATGCGCGCAGGAGCCGCCACTAAGGGCATGATCCCATTCACTAACGGCACGCTCAGTGCACCTGCGCCGTTGTCTACGGCGCGCATGCACTGTAGACATCGGTGCTGACTTTTTTGCAAATATCTCCTAAACTGTGTAGGTTTAGGAGATATTTGTTGCACCTACAGGTAAGCCTTAATCTAGGCTCACCTGTAGGTATAAGTGGTCTGTTAAGCCGTGTACACACGATAGGTTTTACCGATGAAAACAGTCCGATGGACTGTTTTCATCGGACAAACCGATTGTGTACGGGCCCCATCGGTCTTTTTTCCATTGGTGTTTAAAAATAGAACATGTTTTAAATTTATCCGATGGTTAAAAAACCGATAGCAAATTACTATCGTCTGTGGGGAACTCCATCGGATAAAAAACCCACGCATGCTCAGAATCAAGTCGACGCATGCTCAGAAGCATTGAACTTCATTTTTCTCGGCTCATCGGAGTGTTTTACGTCACCGCGTTTGGAACGGTCGGTTTTTTGACTGATGGTGTGTAGACAAGACTGATGGAAGTCAGCTTCATCGGTTTTCCGATGGAAAAATCCATCGGTTTAAAAACCATAGGAAATCCGATCGTGTGTACAGGGCTTAAGGGTTTACAACCACTTTAATTATCTAACAGTATTTGCATGCTCTTTTTCTTTTAATGCCTATGCATAATAAAAAACATTTTTTTATCATTTGGCACCATTAAAGTCCCATCATCCACAATCCAATATTACATATTTTCTGTCATATTCACAGAGAGAGAGTATACATTTTCTTTTATTCTGTATTATGCCCCATACACACGATCGTTTTTCATGCCGTTAAAAATGCCATTAAAAAAAATGGCCATTAAAAATGATCGTGTGTAGGCTCCAGAGCATTTTTAACGACGTGAAAAACGGCCATTAAAAATTTCGAACATGCTCTCTTTTTTCACGTCGTTTTTCATGTCGTTTTTTTTAACGACGTGAAAAACGATAGTGTGTATGCTTTAACGACGTGAAAAAAACCGCGCATGCTCAGAATCAAGTATGAGACAGGAGCGCTCGTTCTGGTAAAACTAGCGTTCGTAATGGAGATAGCACATTCGTCACGCAGTCACGGACTGAAAAGCACGAGACTGAAAAGAGCGAATCGTCGCTCAACAAACTTTACTAACATGAAGGGTGGCGCCATTCGAACGGAACTTCCCCTTTATAGTGCCGTCGTACGTGTTGTACGTCACTGCGCTTTGCTTGATCGTTTTTTTAAATGATCGTGTGTACGCAAGACAGGCTTGAGAGGAAACATGAAAAAAAACGACGTGAAAAACGGCAAGAAAAAAAATGGCAAGAAAAACGATCGTGTGTATGGGGCATTAAGGTCTCTCATCTTTCTATACAGCTCTCATTTAGGATAAAGAAATCCAAGTGAGCTCTGAAACCCTGAACTGCATACATGTTCTGAAATAGTGAACAACAGTACTAAAATCATAAGATCAGCATGAGAACCAGAGAACTAGTATTTTTTGCAATGGCCCAAAAACTCCACCTTAGTGAAAAGCACAAAAAAAAATTATAAATGCAGCCAGTGAAAACTTCTAGTCTTTTTTTTTTTTTTTTTCCAATGGAGTAGCAGCTAATTTGTAGAATAGTACCTGACACCCTTGAAAATGATGTGTGTGCCCTCCTCTGCTACTTTATCATGCTGACAGACAGCTCAGGTTTTATAGAACATAACAAAGAAAGCTCCTGTTGCTTTATGATAGTTAAGCCATTTACCGAACTACATATTTCCCGACAGAGGCATTGGGGTGCCATAAAAAAAAGTATATTTATTCAACAGAACGAGTTGCAGTTTTTCTAAAATTAAAGTGGGACTATGGGTAAAATGAATAATGATATAGTCTGTCACTAGAATTAACACTGCAATTTTTGGTTTTCCAAGTACTCCCAGCACAGTTTTGTTACCTGTTGATCCTGACAGTAGATTATTGTTTCCGCTTCCTTTAATAAGGTGACAATGCAGTTTTTTCTAGAGTATAATTGTACAGCAGCGATGTCACTCTGTCACTAGTCTTGGATACACATGTCGTTTTTAATGGGATTTAGGAAAGCAAAAAAATAAAACTCAACTAAAGCCCTGTACACACGATCGGATTTCCGATGGAATAAAATCCGATGGACTTTTCCATCGGAAATCCGATGAAGCTGACTTTCATCAGTCTTGCCTACACACCATCAAAACCGTCCAAAACGCTGTGACGTAAAACACTCCAACAAGCCGAGAAAAATGAAGTTCAATGCTTCTGAGCATGCGTCGACTTGATTCTGAGCATGCGTGGGTTTTTTGTCCAATGGAGTTCCACACAGACGATCGTAATTTGCTATCGTTTTTTTTTTCCATCGGTAAAATTTAAAACCAGTTCTATTTTTTTATACCGATGGAAAAAAGAATGATGGGGCCCACACACGATCGGTTTGTCCAATGAAAAAAGTCCATCGGTCTTTTTTCATCAGAAAAACCGATCGTGTGTACGCGGCATAACACTTTTTAATCAGAGCAATAGGTTTTTGTTGTTTTGGAAAAAAAAATTAAAGCAGAACTCTGGGAATTTTTAGTTTTTCCCCTTGCAGTGGGGCTGTGCTCACACTGCATGGGTAGGGATGAGCTTCGTGTTCGAGTCGAACATACGTTCGACTCGAACATCGGCTGTTCGATCGTTCGACGAAGATCGAACGATTTGGGCCGTTCGCGCCAAATTCGAGTGACGCGAACGGCCCACAATGCACTACGCCATTGCAGTGTCATCCAGGCGCTGTGATTGGCCAAGCATGCACTGTGACCCCGCATGCTTGGCCAATCACAGCGCCGGCAGCGAGGAGAGCAATGATTGGCCACAGGCAGGATGCCTGTGGCCAATTATTGCTGAGGGTGTTTAGTACACACCCCACACTATAAAAGGCCGCCAGCACGGCGGCCTAGTGTAGTGTGTTCCGGAGCAGGGAAAGAGAAGCATAGGCAGGGACAGTGACATTTATTTTTTCTTGCTTAACCTGGATTCCTTTAGTTTAGGGAAAGAGAAGGATAGGTAGGGAGAGTGTCAGTGTGTTTTACTGTGCGAATCCTTGTTTCTAGGGACAGGGAAGGACAGTGAGGGAATTCTCCTTGTGCTATAGTGTGCTTTAAAAAAACATTTTTTCTAGGGACAGAAAACTATAGGTAGGGAGAGTGTCAGTGTGTTTTACTGTGCGAATCCTTGTTTCTAGGGACAGGGAAGGACAGTGAGGGAAATTCTCCTTGTGCTATAGTGTGCTTTAAAAAAACATTTTTCTAGGGACAGAAAACTATAGGTAGGGAGAGTGTCAGTGTGTTTTACTGTGCGAATCCTTGTTTCTAGGGACAGGGAAGGACAGTGAGGGAATTCTCCTTGTGCTTTAAAAAAACTTTTTTTCTAGGGACAGAAAACTATAGGTAGGGAGAGTGTCAGTGTGTTTTACTGTGCGAATCCTTGTTTCTAGGGACAGGGAAGGACAGTGAGGGAAATTCTCCTTGTGCTATAGTGTGCTTTAAAAAAACATTTTTTCTAGGGACAGAAAACTATAGGTAGGGAGAGTGTCAGTGTGTTTTACTGTGCGAATCCTTGTTTCTAGGGACAGGGAAGGACAGTGAGGGAAATTCTCCTTGTGCTATAGTGTGCTTTAAAAAAACATTTTTCTAGGGACAGAAAACTATAGGTAGGGAGAGTGTCAGTGTGTTTTACTGTGCGGATCCTTGTTTCTAGGGACAGGGAAGGACAGTGAGGGAAATTCTCCTTGTGCTATAGTGTGCTTTAAAAAAACATTTTTTCTAGGGACAGAAAACTATAGGTAGGGAGAGTGTCAGTGTGTTTTACTGTGCGAATCCTTGTTTCTAGGGACAGGGAAGGACAGTGAGGGAAATTCTCCTTGTGCTATAGTGTGCTTTAAAAAAACATTTTTTCTAGGGACAGAAAACTATAGGTAGGGAGAGTGTCAGTGTGTTTTACTGTGCGAATCCTTGTTTCTAGGGACAGGGAAGGACAGTGAGGGAAATTCTCCTTGTGCTATAGTGTGCTAAAGCATTCCTCATCAACCATCTTTGAAATCCTTGTTTTTTGGACAGTCAGGGAAATTGTCGTTGTGCTATTCTGTGCAAAAGCAATCATCCTCAACCATATTTAGAAATCCTTAAGTAAAGGGACAGAGAAGGACACCTGAAGGTAGCCCTTATTGCTTTTTTCCCATCTCCCTGCAGGCCATCTATTAGAATGTCTGGAAGGCAAACAAGGAGAGGCAGACAGTCAGGAGGCAATAAAAGAGGGCAAGCAGGCTCTGTGTCTGGGGGCAACAGTGCTGGTCGTGGACGCGGTGCATTGTCATCAGCACATGGCCATGGGACACGCTTGTCCTTCTTTTCGGCAGCTGGACATGTTGAGCCACATCATGCCGAAGACTTGGTAGAGTGGATGACCAAGCCCTCCTCCTCCTCCTCATCCTCTCTCACCCAGGCTCAGGGTACTGGCAAAGCAGCTGCCAAAGCGTCCTCTACCCTGGTATCAATGTCAGACTCATCATCAGTCACTCCTTCCCTAGGCCCACCATGTCCTCCTCCTGAGGAGTCCCCCGAACTGTTTGAGCACAGTGTTGGGTACATGCTCCAGGAGGATGCCCAGCGTTTCGAAGGGTCTGATGATGAAACCCAGCTACAGGAAGGCAGTAGCGTGAGAGCAGACAGAGGGGATGCTCAAGAAGGACACCAATCTGGCAGTCATGTTCCAGCAGCTGCAGCATACTGCCAGATTGGCTCCAGTGATGAGGAGGGAGGGGATGATGAGGTCACTGACTCCACGTGGGTGCCTAATAGGAGAGAGGAGGAGGAGGAGGATGAGGAGGAGGATGAGGAGGAGGCACATCTCCAACGAGGCAGGATTCCCTTTGGTGGCCAGCGTAAGGGCAGTACACCGACGGAATCACACCGCAGAGCTCCGCCTGTGCAGGGCGCTGCCTCTGCCCGTCATTCAAAAAGTTCTTTTGTGTGGGCCTTTTTTGAGGCTAGTGCATCAGATCGCACAGCTGCTGTTTGCAACATATGTCTCAAGCGTATATCGCGTGGCCAAAACATCAGCCGCTTGGGTACCACATGCCTGACCAGACATATGTTGACCTGCCATGCAGCTCGTTGGCAAGCCTACCTCGAAGACCCACACCAAAGAACAAAGCGGACCTCTCCTTGCACCGCATCAGCTGGGATCTCCAACCCCACTATAACTTCAGTCCTCTCTGAAACATGCACTGAGAGGAATGAAGGTGTAGAATTAGGTGTGTCACAGCCAAGTACTTGCGGCCACTCTGCTAGCAGTACACCGACGTCCGATTCTAGCAGGCAAATTTCCCTGCCCCAGCTGCTGGACCGTCAAAAGAAGTTCACTCCCAGCCATCCACATGCCCAGCGGTTGAATGCTAGCTTGGCTAAATTGCTAGCGCTTCAACTGCTGCCTTTTCAGTTGGTAGACTCGGCCCCCTTCCGTGAGTTTGTGCAATGTGCGGTTCCTCAGTGGCAGGTTCCCAAACGCCACTTTTTCTCACGGAAGGCTATTCCGGCTCTCTACCGGCATGTGGAAGGCAATGTCTTGGCCTCGCTGGACAGGGCGGTCAGCGGTAAGGTGCATATTACCACTGACTCATGGTCCAGCAGGCATGGACAGGGACATTACCTTTCTTTCACGGCCCATTGGGTCACTCTTTTGGCAGCTGGGAAGGATGCAGGACAAGGTGCAGTAGTGTTGGAGGTTGTTCCACCGCCACGCCTCCAAAATGCTACTACTGGTTGTGACACACCTCTCTCCTCCACCCCCTCCTCTTCTTCTTCCTCCATGGCCTCTTCCTGTGGTTTGTCCTATGAACCAGCGGTGCTCCGTAGCCGTTCAAGGGGCTACGCAAGTACGCAGGCAAAAAGATGCCATGCCGTGCTTGCGCTGGTGTGTTTGGGGGACAGAAGCCACACTGGGGCAGAGGTCCTGTCTGCTCTGCAGGGCCAGGCCGAGAGGTGGTTGACGCCACGCCAGCTTAAGCCAGGAATGGTGGTTTGCGACAATGGCACCAACCTCCTCTCCGCCCTCCGACAGGGACAACTGACCCATGTGCCCTGTGTGGCTCACGTCCTTAACCTGGTGGTGCAGCGGTTCTTGGGCAGGTACCCGGGCTTACAGGATGTCCTGAGGCAGGCCAGGAAAGTCTGTGTGCATTTCCGCAGATCTTATAATGCCAGTGCTCGCCTGGCTGAGCTGCAAAAGGAGTTGAACCTGCCCAAGAACCGCCTTATATGTGACATGCCCACCAGGTGGAACTCAACGTTGGCCATGCTGCAGCGGCTGCACACGCAGCAGAGGGCCATCAATAAGTACCTGTGCGACTACGGCACCAGGACAGGGTCAGGGGAGCTTGGTTTTTTTTCTCCACGCCAGTGGGGCATGATTAGGGATGCATGCACTGTCCTGGCACCATTTGAGGAGGCCACGAGGATGGTGAGCAGTGACAGTGCATGCATCAGTGACACTGTACCTCTTGTCCACCTGTTGGAGCACACGCTGCGTGGAATAATGGACAGGGCACTTGAGGCAGAACAGAGGCAGGAAGAGGAGGACTTCCTTGCCTCTCAAGGCCCCCTTTACCCAGACAGTGTTCCTTCTGTCCCACCCATCGTACAGGAAGAGGAGGAGGAGGAGGAGGAGGAGGATTGTGTCAGCATGGAGGTGGAGGCTGGCACTCAGCATCATCAGCAGCAGTCTTTTAGGGATGATTTACAGTCCCAAGAAACCAGTGGACTTGTACGTGGCTGGGAGGAGGTGGCTGCGGATCATGTCGTCCTTAGTGACCCAGAGGACTCCGGAGCGAATGCCTCAGCAAACCTACGCTGCATGGCCTCCCTGATCCTGCAAAGTCTGCGGAAGGATCCTCGTATTCTTCGGATCAAGGAGAGGGACCATTACTGGCTGGCCACTCTCCTTGATCCACGGTACAAGGGTAAAGTTGCGGACCTTATGTTACCGTCGCAGAGGGAGCAGAGGATGAGACAACTCCGGGAGGCCTTGCAGAAAGGTCTGTGCAACGCGTTCCCAGAGACTGGGAGGTTACAAACTCCTGGTCCTGGACAACGAGTTGCTGAGGCTTCGGCCAGTCAAAGAAGGAGCGGTGGGGAAGGTGGCCGTCTGACCGATGCGTTCAGACAATTCTTTAGTCCGCAGCCCCAAAGTATGATCGGTTCCAGCAACCATCGCCAGCGTCTGATAAACATGGTGCAGGAATATCTAGGGGCAAGGTCAGACTTTGACACCTTCCCCACCGAAAATCCTCTGGCTTACTGGGTCTTGAGGATGGATCACTGGCCAGAGCTTGCACAGTATGCAATTGAGCTACTGGCCTGTCCTGCATCCAGCGTTCTTTCGGAACGCACATTCAGTGCTGCTGGAGGATTTGTCACGGATCACAGGGTGCGCCTGTCCACCGACTCGGTTGATCGACTGACTTTCATCAAGATGAACCAGTCTTGGATCACCACCAGCTACCACACACCTGATGCTGATATAACAGACTAATTGATTTTAACATGTCACATCCCTTCAAGACTGATGCTGATGCTGAGTGCCTGTGCTGTTATGTTGACTGGCTATCCTCCTCCTCCGAGTCCTCAATGATACGATTGATGATGATAGCTTGGAAGATCATTTTTGTTTATGGGTGCCGCCACCAGTGGCTAAGGCCCAATTTTTCAGCCCCTGTTTTACAGGGGCGTGTAATTACAATTTTTTTAGCAATAATTTGCCATAGGGCTCATTGCTGTGCTCCAAGTACAGTATCTGTGAGGGGTTGGAGTGTTGTGCCACCAGTGCCTAAGGCCCAATTTTTCAGCCCCTGTTCAAAAGGGGCATGTAATTACAATTCTTGATCTAATAATTCACAGCAGGGCCCATTCCTGCACCCACCAAGAGTAACTCTGAGGGCTTACAGTGTTGTGGCAACACCACCACCACCACCACCACCACCACCACCACGAAAGGCACAATTTTTCAGCCCCTGTTCAACAGGGGCATGCAATTACAATTCTTGATCTAATAATTCACAGCAGGGCCCATTGCTGCACCCACCAAAAGTAACTGTCAGGGCTTACAGTGTTGTGGCACCAGCACCACCATCAAAGGCCCAATTTTTACTACCACTGTTCAACAATTATATGTAATTAAAATTCCTGATATAATAGTTGACAGCAGGGCGTTCCAGCACCAACCAAGAGTAACTGTGAGTGCTTACAGTGTTGTGCCAACACCAACAACTAAGGGGCCTATTTCTGCAGAGTATATACGGCAGGTCCCTACTTTCAAACATCCAACTTACAAACGACTCCTACTTGCAAACGCAAGAAGACAACAGGAAGTGAGAGGAAATCTACCCCTAGGAAGGAAAATTCTCTCCTGTAAGAATTAATATGGGAGAAAGGTGTCTCCTCTGTACTGATGCTTTATCACCAATCCTTGTTTCAAGAAAAACACCACATTTCAAAAACAGTTGTCATTGGGACGGAAAGTGAGGTGAAATGTTCTGAACAGGGGCACAGACAGCAAAACAAATGTTACAGGGGTGATAACCCTTACCTATGTTTTCCAAAAAGTTTAAAAATAGATTTTTGGGCTGGAGCTACACTTAAACAATGTACCTGTTCAAAATTACAAACAGATTCTACATAAGAACAAACCTACAGTCCCTGTCTTGTATGCACCGCCTGTATACGGCTGTTCAGAGTATATAGGGCCTTTTTTATTTTATGTGCGGGGTTCCCCTTAATATCCATACAAGACCCAAAGGGACTGGTAATGGGCTGGGGTAGGGGGGGGGGTCATGGGGTAGCTATGCCATTTTTCTTAAAGATTTTCATCCATATTACCGGGACCAGACATTACATTAAAGCCGCAAGCAGTTTTAAATGGCTTTTTTTCCCTTTAGAAGTGTCATTTTGTGCAGGGACAGTTCTAAACACGGGAAACACGTGGCACTTCACAGGCATACTTTAGACACCCCCCAGGTACGATATTTAAAGGAATATTTGACTTTTTTTTTTTCACTTTATGCATCATTAAAATGACTGCTCCCGAAAAACGACCGTTTTTAAAACTTCTTTTTGCATTGATACATGTCCCCTGGTGCACAACCCGGGTTCCCAAACCCTTTTTAGGACAATAACATGCATAATAGTTGTTATAATTAGCACTTTAGAATTCGAACGTTCGCATCCATTGTATTTAATAGGGTTCTAATGTTCGTACGAACTTTCGGTCCGTTCGCGGGTTCTGGTGCGAACCGAACCCGGGGGTGTTCGGCTCATCACTATGCATGGGTTAACTGCTTGTTTTGTCCAGGAGGGCACAGAAAGGCTATACTTACCTGATCCTTCGATCCTCCAGAAAACAGAGCTCCCCCATATCAAGTGGTGGACTGTTCCTGCCATCCTCATCTCCAGATCTGGTTAATGGTGATGATGAAATCAGGAACATTAAATGCACAAGACCGCTAGCGTGTGGGGGGGCAGTAGTATCAGGGACCAGTCTTGCTCTTGGAGGATTGGCGGATTAGGTAAGTATATCTCTGCTCTCCTCACCCCTAAAACTAGCATTTAACCCATGCAGTGAGGGCACAGCTCCACTGCACAGGAAGATTAATTTTTTTCCCCCAGTTGCTCTTCTTCATAACTCTATAAATAAACGATGACTTAAGCAACCCTGGACAGCATATATAAATAAAGGCACGTGAAAACCAAAACAAGAAAAAAAATCATATACTAAACATTATTATACACCTTCCACATTCCTGCAAAACAATGCCTATAAAAAAATATACATATGTGTGTGTATACTGTATTTATACTGTGTGTGTGTGTGTGTGTGTGTGTGTGTGTATATATATATATATGTGTATATGTGTATATATATATATATATATATATATATATATATATATATATGTAGCGGCCTCACTCTCTCTCCATCTTTATCGGTTACACACCAACTCATGTCTAGGGGTTCCTGGGTTGTGAGAGTGAGATGCGCCACGGCCCATGTCCTCCCCATTGTAGTAGGGAGGTGAAGGCCACTTACTGATGTTTCCTCGGGCCGGTGTGTTCTGTGAATGCACTGAGTCTGTAATTGCAAGCTCACCAGCCTCCCCTTTGCTTCCAGTAACTGGAGTTCACACACCGGAGAAAGGTCCAACACTTGTTTATTTGACACTCCAATAAGCAAAGCACAATAAACAGTTCTTTTGCAGCAAACTGGTTGGGACCTATAACCTTGCCAACGGTGGGGTGAGCAGATCGAGGCACTTCCTAAAGTTTAAGTTCTATGCCACTGTACTATGACCAGCGGCGCCTAAGCCAATCCGGCTGTTACAGAACAGGAAAGATGGGGTCTCTTCCAGCAACCCCTATGAACAGCAATGGAGCCCTCTTCGATACGCTGTGGCCCCTATCAGGGGGATGTGCCCTCCCAAGAGAGTTCCCAGAGGCCCACTGTCACCGGGTTGGTGCTGCTCCGGGTCTCCAGTGGGTAACCTCTCTGGCCTCCTCACCTCAGATACGAGTCCCTCCGCTCAGGGACCCTCGGACAGTCCACCCTAGCGGGACCCAGTCGAAGGTACTGGGCCCCAGGCCTCCTCGATAGTACCTCACCCCAGGCTAAAGGTGCCTGGGATGGACGCCAACATGACTCCGGACCAGGCCATGGGCACCTGGACCAGACTCCTGGATCTCCCGCACCCAGGCCTAAGGTGCCTGGGTGCGGACCGCAACCCTCCTCCTCCGAGGACCTCCTTCTCCGCAAGACCTCGTGGTAAGGGCGTCTCCCCCTTTTATCTCCACCCATCAACGGCCCGGCGGGTTCCCCGCCCCAGCCATACCATCTCCGGGAAGGGACAAAACAGAGAGCACTGCAGGAGATGATTCTACCTGAAGCCTGTGGGTACCCCGTCACCCACAGGCAAAGGAGAATACTACATCCTCCAATCCTCCACGAAACAAAAAGGGGTCTGAACCCTAACACAATTATACACCTGGGTCACACTATTCCCCAGGTGTATCCCATCAATTTGAGGACCCCGCTACATATATATATATATATATATATATATATATTAAAAAAATTCCATTTACATTAAAGTTAAACTTCATGCTTACATGCTGTGAATTTATTTTGGTTAACCATTAAATGACTTGAACGTATTTTTTTAGCATTTAATGTCCCCGTTGAAGTACCATCGTACGAAACGCGTAGGGCCTGTTTCAACCACTCCGCTTATTGCCCCATTTTTACCTTCTTTTTATGTGATCACTTTTTATGTATTGTCGGTTTTTATTCAATAAACCCTCAATTGATCTACACTATTGGAGCACCCCCTGTTTTTTTGTCTTTTCTCCATGTCATGGTGAATCGATTGTTTTGAGGTCCGGCTCCTGTGTGTCTTCCATGGCCCAGACAGGCACTGTTGTATGTGCCAGTTTTTCAACACCTATGTGAGGACCACTTCGATGTTTTGCCCATCTTGAATTCCTTCCGGATCCAGGACAGCTCGAATAAGCATCACCCGCAGGTGTAATTTGGGTCTACCACTTCCATCCAAGGTTCCTGACGGTGAGAGTCTTCAGACAAGCTGCAGAGATTTGCCTTTTGGATTTCCCATGATGATCTACTGTCGCTGACATGTGGGTCCACCAGCTCTGGTAAGAGTATTTCACCTATTTTACCATATGAAGAGTTATTCGATGGTCTACATGGTTCCAAATCCAGTTTCACCATTCATCTATATTATTTGGTTATGGACATTGTTTGTCACCAATCACGTTTATGTGGACTTTAATATCATTATTATTTTTGTTTGCACATTGCTTAGGACCTAGGTTCAGACTATGGTCTCTCTGAACACTTAGCGCTTCTTTTTCCACTACCAGTCTATTTTGAATTTTAGTCACATTTTATTGCAGCAGCTTTTCGTTTAGAACACTTTCAGACCAGCGCACATTTTTTCTTGTTAAACATTATTATACACCTTCCACATTCCTGCAAAACAATGCCTATAAAAAAATATACATATGTGTGTATATACCGTTTTTTTACTGTGTGTGTGTGTGTGTGTATATATATATATATATATATATATATATATTATTTTTATTTTTTTAACTCTAGTGTTACATTACTAAAAAGAAGCCGCATAAACTGAATCTGCGTAAAGTACATTCGTGTAGATATATTTTTTCCATTTTCCATTTACATTAAAGTTAAACTTCATGCTTACTTGCTGTGAATTTATTTTGGTTAACCATTAAATTATATCACTTTGAAAATGCTTTTGCATTTTTGTATGACTTGAACGTATTTTTTTAGCATTTAATGTCAAAAAGAGAATAACTTGCAGCTAAATATTAATCAATCTAGCCTAAATGACTGGCCACTTGATTGAAACATCATTTAAAATGTCATATTTGTTTTAAGCAATAACATTGGTATCTAAAATAATAAATGTTGGATGAGTATACATATCAAATTCTGTTTATATTATTTATAAATATATTTACATTGGTTGAAAAAAAAAGATATATGGAAAGTAAATTATAACTTTTTCTTTTAATGAAAATATATATTTTCCATTGCCTAAGGGTTGCAGTATTTATGTGAACGTTTTTAGTTTATGAGATAATAGCAATCCATGCTTTCTGTGTTTTTTTAAAAAAAATAATTATAAAATAATAAAAAAAAACTTATATACAATAATTAACATAATTTACAAATTAAAAAAAAAACATGTTTTAATATAATTTAGCGTTTATGTTGGAATGGTAGCATATGATTATTTAATAATTTTAATAATTCTGCTGGCAGCAACTCAAGATACTATTTGGGTATCATTCTGATGTGTAAAATTGAATACAGTACACACCTAATATCAGAACATCATACTACACAATTCCTGTTTAGCCACATTTTTAGGAGAATATTGGTTTATTGCTGTCTTTTCAAAAAACATATTGTACATAGTGGGGTTAATGTTAAGATAACACTACAAAACCGCATTATATACCTACTATAGCTAAGGATATTAGCTAATGTTCCGAGGCATGTTTCTGTTATATGTAAATTAGATGCCACCAATTTCTGAGAACAGAAATGCATTAACTCCAAGGCTTACTTTCATATGCAAACATGACTAACCATATCCTGTCTCATTTACTTCACTAATAGTTTCTAATACAGTGCACACAAGAGGGTAGTTTAATAAATAGAATTTGTAACCTCACACAAACACAATGGGTTGCAATAAATGAGATACATGGTAAAATAAAGGACAAAAGATTTTCCAGAAAAAAAAAAATAGAACTAATATACTCACTTCTAAGTGATATAGGCTTTTGTCATCTTCTTGATTCATGCACACACTATGGAAAAGTGAGGTCTGCATACTTGGAAAGATTTGCATGATGCATAATAAATTGTAAAGCCAAAAGCAGGCTATAGTTTTTCACAGAATGGAAAGAAATATGCATTTGTAACAATTATATATAAAATTTAGCACAATGGGAGTATTGAGGGAAAATTGGTTTCATGTTTTGCACTGCTGTCCATTAAAATGGAAATTGCTGATGCTCTATAAAATATAAGGTAAACCATTTTGTATTATATTATATTATTTTAAATGTTTAAAATCTTCTGTGGAACAAACATGATTGATTGTGTTGAGTTGTATTTCTATAGCAGATTTCCTACCTCATTATCAGTTATCATGCCACTGTAGTTTTGAACTGTACACAAGATAAGAGCAGACTTGCCTGACTTCTGGACTAACACTTGGTATTTCCATGTCCATGTTCAGGACCATTAAGCATTATATTATTGGGCAGGGAGGAAAAAGGGGTATTGTATAGGGTTATTGAATTCAATCCCCTAGAAACAATGTGAAAATTAATTGGAAGGGTGCTTATGGCTATTTGCTACAGCTATTTGCTGGACCTTAATGTTTAAAATGCTAACCGGTTTACAGTAAATCCTGCCAATTTAAGTAGTGGCACACCGCGCACCTAGCATTAGAGTGGGAGAGAGCGTTGAGTCAACATCGGAGAAAGAACAGAGGGAGAAGACAGTGCAGAAAGGAGACCCAGCAGAGGCAGAAGACAGCGGACATAGGCAGAAGAACCGGAGAGGGCTAGAAGACATCAGCAGAGAACCGGAGAGGGGAGAAGAACCGGCAGTAGCAGAAGACATCAGCGGAGGAGGCAGAAGAGCTGGAGAGGGGAGAAGAAATCATAACAGACACCGTAGCTGCCTTAATAAATTACTTTAAAAACCTGTGTACAGCATTTTGTTTTTGACACTTTTTTTTATGTACCCCATACTCATTCACATAGGGTGGGGTGCCGTGATCTGGGGGCCCCCTTGTTAAAGGCAGCTTCCAGATTCCAAAGGGCCTCCTGCCTGCAGACCAAGACAACAAACAACAAGGGTTGTTGGGAATAGGCCCTTGTCCCCATCAACATGGGGACAAGGTGCTTTGGGTTGGGGAATGTTGGGGGCATGTGGCCTAGTATGGTCGAGGAAGGGGGGGGGGGCGCTTGCTTATCCCCTCCCTTTTCCTGACCTGCCGGGCTGTGTGCTGGGATAAGGTTCTGGTATGGATTTTGGGGGACCCCACACCATTTGTTCAGCGGGGGGGGTTCCCCTTAAAATCCATGCCAGACTGAAAGTTCTGGTATGGTCTTGGAGGGGGAACCCATGGCGGTTTTGTTTTGTTTTTTTTATTTGGCGTGGAGTTTCCCCTAGAGATTCATACCAGACAAAGTGCCTGGCATTGTCGGGATCAAAGTCGGATCCCCGTTCATTGAAGTCGAACGGATGTCGGACTTTACGTCGCAGGACAAAGTCGGATTCACAGTCGTACGACTGTCGTGTCGTACCAGTGTGAATCCGGCCTCAAGGAGAACTTAATATGTACTGTTTACTTTTTTATCTGCACATGATTGGGAATTCAAAGTGATCAAGAATTAGCTTTTATCATTATGGAAAAATTTAAGTGAATAATCATGTAGCGACCTCACCCCTCTCACCCCTTCTCATTCTCGGCTTGTCTGTCTTTGTCTAGGGGTGTTAGTACCGGGGGGAGGATTGAGATACACCACAGCCCATGTCCTCCATAGTGAAGAGGTGAAAGCCAGAAAGATCGGGCTTTGTGTAGGTGTCCTAGAGTCAAGTCCTTTCCTTCGTCCATGACTCCCCTTTGCTCCTAGTAACCAGGGTTCCACACACTGAATAGGTCCAACACAGTTTTATTCTTCTCAGCGAATAAACATACAGCACAGTCAAGTTGGGACCTTTGCAACAGTTCAGTATTAATGGGAGTAGGTCGAGGCACAATCCTTTAAAGTATCGCTAACCACTGTGGTGTCACCAATGGCGAATAGTCACTGCCACTGACTAAATGAGGTAGAACATGAATTACCTTCGCTAGCACAGCCCCTGTCAGGGGAAGGATATCCGTCCAAGGGAGTCACCGGAGGCCTCTCTTTCACCAGCAATGCTGCGCCGGACTCTCCAGAGAAGTTCCGCTCACCAGTCTCCTCGACCTCAGACACGGGCACCCAAGGAGTTAGGGCCCCCTCGGATTCCTCCACCCTCGCGGAACTCAGTCGAAGGTACTGAGCCCCAGGCATCAGCCATAGTACCTCACACCCCAGGCTAAAGGTGCCTGAGATGGACTCCATCTCCCGCTCCGGCCAGGTCAAGGGCACCTGGGCCCAGAACACCGGAACGCTGGCACCCAGGCTGAGGGTGCCTGAGTGTGGCCGCGTCCTCCGACTCCGAACTCTGAACCCAGTGTTAAGGGCATCCGCCCCTTTTATCCCCTCTCCCTTTGCGTCACAGCGGGTTCCCCGCCCCACCAGCGCCAGGGGAGGACAAAAAGGCACAGTCTTGCGGTGTGGGTTCAACTCCGGCCAGGGCGACAATGCCACCTGCAGGCCGCAGGGAACCTCACACCACCAGAGTCCTCCAAGAACCATAAAAGGGTCTTGGATTCCCTAGCAATCAGTGCATCTGGGTTACACTACCACCCAGATGCTTCCCTTAAATTCAAATACCCGCTACAATCACATTTAGTGTGTGAAGATTCTCAACTACTTTAGTTAATCATACAATTTTCTTTTTTAGGGAGTTCGTCTTTATAGTTAACAATTCAGCTCCAGATTGTGATGAAGAGAGGTAAAATGTATTAAATATTTACTCCAGATTACTCCAGATAGGATGTATGAAATCTCCCGGGGTTTGTTTACATCTGATACAACTAGAACTATCCTGAAGAACTGCTCTATAAAGTGATTGGGGAGTCTATATTTTCTTTGAATTATAAATAATGGAGTTACTCTCTGGGAGGCTGATATCAAGCTTAACATATTAGCTTAACAAATTTTTACATTTTATCAGGTGGAGAATAGGAGCCCCACCTGGAGAATAGAAAGTCATCTTCTCTAGCATATCTAACAGATCTACTTCTTTCACACTACCGCATTTATTAAATGGAATGAAGGGTGGATACCCTTACCCCAGCTATATCACCTTCATCAGTTGGATACTGTACTGTTTCTATACATAATTTGAGTGTTTTTCCTCTATATAGTGTAAGATCTCTAAAAATACTAAACCCAGGACCTGAATTCACTATATCTGGTCTCCCACAGAACACATGTAGCGCCCTACCCCAATTGTGGGAACGCTATTCTAAAATTTAAGGGTGCCTGAGCCAATAGTTGGGCTCAGACTTTCGATTTGTACAAATATTGCCTCTGTTCTGGTTGTGGCTTGCCTGATAGCAGTTTCCCTTATTGTCTGTAGGTGGCGTTACCACCTCGGGCACCTGTTGGAACACAGGCAAACCATAGTGCATTGAGTGATCCTTCTCGGCAGCGGTGCAGTGGGAGTGGTCGACCCGCGGTGCCTGCTGGGAGGGGATACTTAAGGGGCAGACGCCATTGTCCGTTCGTGGGTTCGTTCGCCTCGTGGCCCTCCTGGCGCGTGGTTTGTGTGTGTGATTCTGGTCTCGGGGCCACGTTGGCCTGAGGCTACATCGCTTTCGAGTAGGCCCGGCTATGCTGGCTAGGGCCTACATCTTAAGAGAGGATCTCAAGCTGTCCGTCCACAAAGTGGAGGAAGCTGCCTTGATGAAGGAAACCAGGGGAGGACCTGCCCTGGAGGAGACTGGCAAAGCGCTGATGTCTCGGGTGAGGCCTGGTGACCTTTTTGAGGAGGGATCCAATCTACTAAAAGCCCTGCAGTTCGCCGGATCGGCTTAAAGGCTCTCTTACTGTACGGCTGGAAGTTTGGGACTTTAAAATCCTGTGCCAGAGGATTCCTGGACTATCCATTTAACTATCTCTAATGAAGGTCTGTGGCAGAGACCGACTCCATCTTGAGCAGTCTGTGGCAGAGGCTGTCTTGTTACTGGCTCGTGCATCATCCCTGCTGCTAGGCCATGTCAGAGGGAACTATCCGGGTGAGCAATACCCACTCTACTGAAAGAGGGGTGAATGATTGAAAATAACTTTGAACTGATTTGTATATTCTGTACCGCGTGCCTGAACCTTCCCCTACTCTTCTCCTACCTTCTACTTTCTCTCAAGTTTACTGCAGAAGAAAAGAATAAAGCCTGACTGTTGAAGGTTTTACTTTTGTGTGGACATTGCAATTAATATAGACTTTCAACCCTGACAATGAAGCTAAAGAGGTAACGTGCAAACCCAAAAACAAACCAGCAGCTCCTACGGGGGTAGTGCTACACACAGAACATGGAAATGCTATTATTTTAGTAAATATAAACTGCTAAATACTGTGCCAAATTTTTGAAAATAAGTGGATTTACATTTAATGAAGTATACATCTAAGGGTTTGTAAAAATTACCACTACGAAATATTTTAAACAGGTAACCATCTTGATGAATGTGGCAGAACTGGGTAGAGCGGTAATAACAATTGCGCGAACGGCGTGCGCGCGGGAGCACGCACACACGCGCTGTGACAGCACTTGGCGCCAAAATAGGCTATTTAAAGAGATCAGACACCTTGCTGCCTTGCTGTCCGGTCTACAGCGTTCCTGAGACCCCTGCTACCTGTACTTCTGATTATTGACTTGTTACCTGATCCGGCTCTCCCCTGACTACTCCTGCTTGCTGAAGAGGGGAGCACAGGGGTGGGACTTTAAATGAAGCACAAGGTTCCAATTGAAATAAAAGGTGAACAATAAGAATTTTATTATAGTTAGTACATATAAAACATAAAAGCATTGCTGGTAATTGATAAACAGTAAGCGTAATAATCACAATGGATATGGTGATACCATTGGAGTCTCGGAGTGTAACCACTACTATGGAGAGCGATATACATGATAACAACCAATACATATGATGACATTAATAGTGCTTGCTATTATATGACAATAATAAAATATCCAAGGTCACCAACATCAGGGTTGAATAAAAACATATTGCAAAGTAGAACCTGCAGGACCTATGGCCTCACTAGACCTGGGGAAGTATGGTATGTATGGTGGTTGGAAGGTAATTGTGAGCATATTGGAATGAAACCACGGCACCAGTTGGCTCGACGCGTTTCGTGGCCTTAGCGCCACTTATCAGGAGCGTACACGTGATTGGTCTAGAACAGGGATATGCAATTAGCGGACCTCCAGCTGTTGCAGAACTACAAGTCCCATGAGGCATATCAAGACTCTGACAGGCACAAGCATGACACCCAGAGGCAGAGGCATGATGGGACTTGTAGTTTTGCAACAGCTGGAGGTCCGCTAATTGCATATCCCTGGTCTAGAATAAAGGGAATATGTAAATGTAAGTAATGGATATAGGTATGTATTGGGGAACAGGTAGGCCCCTAAGTGCATACTTACTAGTGGTGGTTCACATGTAGGTAGTGTGGTGGTGAGGCGTAGCAGGAATCCGGCTTGCTACCTGTCTTTGATCCTGGCTTATCTTGACTACGCTCCTGCCTCTCCTTCAAACCTGATTGCTGCCCGCCTGATGAACTGACCCGGCCTGGACTTTGATTATTCTCTGGATTCTGCTTCTGCACCTGATCCGCCTGCCTGTGTTTGACCCCGGCCTGTCCTCACCTACCAATCTCCTGATCCACGAGTGCCGTGCTACTGCCTACAGTTCTCAGCTTGCTGCCTGCATCCTGCTTGGACTACAGTGCACCTCCCTGCTGCTGCATCCAGCCCTCTACACCAGCTTACCTGCCAGGCACTTGTGCCCCTTTGCACTGTCGAGCTCCTGTCTGCTCTACCAGGGGTTCTTGAGCCAGAGGTTTACGAGAGGCCGGTCCCTGCACGTTGGGATATACTACCAGGTACGTGACAGTACAGCCCACCCCTGTGTTGTTTTCTCCTCTTGAATGGAGAAAAGGTTACATTGTATCGTTTTCTCCTTGCTAGAGGAGAAAAGTGTAAACAAAGAAACGTGTGTGTAAAAAAAAGAAAGGAAAAAAATAGCTAGATCAGGATTTTATCTAGGTCAGGGTCAAGGTTGGGGTCAAAAGTTCATAGTCAGGGTCAAAAGTCAGGATCAGTGTATTTTAGGATGGATTAAAAAAGCATTTTTTAATTTAGTATTCGTGTCAGTAATGCCGCGTACACACGGTCGGACTTTCCGTTTAAATTTATTTTATTCAATTTTTTATACAAACCTAAAGCTTTCATATTATTTCCCATAGGCATATATATATATATATATATATATATATATATATACATTACATTAAAATAATACAAAACACAACAATATGGATCTATCCTGCAACTACCTCCTTATTTTCCTTTTCTCTTCCCTCTCTCTTACCCCCCTCTCCCACAGCTTTCCTCTTTCCTCCAATACCCATTCCCCCCTGATGAAAAACAAAACAAAAAAAAAAGACCTTTAAAGTGCTAAGTGCCTTCTTTCCCCTTTAATTGACTTCCATAATGTCAAAATTTGTATTAATTGTGATTAATTTATGAGGGGGCAAAAGAGTCCCCACTGTATTCTATCAACCTTGTGTTCTCCAAAAAAAAAAAAAGGGGGGAGGGGAAAGAGGGGGGGGGGGAGACCCTCCCTCTCTCATTTAAACTTTTAAGTGCTACGTGCCCTCTCTCCCTTCCCTGTTCCTTCCCATTTAAATAACTCCTGTGACAACTTTTTATTAATTTATGAGGGGGCAAGGGTGTACCTCTCTGCCCCCAATGGGCTCCAGTCTACCTTGTGTCCCTAAAAAAATTCAATGTAAATAAATTTACCCCCCTCCCCCTCACGTTTAAACTGCTGAAGTGCTTCGTGTCCTCTTACCCTTCCTTGTGCTATCTTTTTGTTAATTTATGAGGGTGCAGACATATCTCTCCCTGCCTTCAATAAACTCTAATAACCTTATATCCCAAAAAAAAAAATATTTCAGATGGAAAAATAGAGAACCTGCTCTCTATCTAAGTCAGTCGGAAATTCTGACAGAAAAAGTCTGATGGGGCATACACACGGTCGGAATATCCGACGAAAAGCTCCCATCTGACTTTTTCTGTCGGAAATTCCGACCATGTGTACGCGGCATTAGTGTCATTGTCAGTGTGATTAGGTAGGATAAAAAAGCAAAATGCCCACTATTGTTTCTGGGCCCTCCTATAGGTACAAACAACAAATAGCATACACATATGTGGTATTGCTGTGATTGTCAGGAGCAGGAAAATTTATTTTGGGTTGTTCTTTGGTGGTAGGTTATGGTAATAGCAAGAAATATATAGCTACATTTAAAAAAATAATTATTCTTTTACAATTTTGTGCCAGTTTTCCTTCGATTTATAAGAAAAAGCAGATCTATCCTTTACCATTTACCACCTAATGAAAGCCCAAATTATCCTGAAGCCGTGTACACACGATCGGTTTTACCGATGAAAACAGCCCCATCGGTCTTTTTTCCATTAGTGTGAAAAAATAGAACATGTTTTAAATTTATCCGATGGGAAAAAAAACGATAGCAAAATCCGATCGTCTATGTGGAAATCCATCCGATAAAAAACCCACGCATGCTCAGAAGCGTTGAACTTAATTTTTCTCGGCTCATCGGAGTGTTTTACGTCACTGCGTTTGAAACGGTCCGTTTTTTGACTGATGGTGTGTGGGCAAGACTGATGGAAGACAGTTTCATCGGATTTCCGATGGAAAAAACCATCGGATTAGAATCCATAGGATATCCGATCGTGTGTACAGGGCTTGAGAAAACAAGGTATAATTCACCTGGATACACTAAGCAGTGTGATGATATGTACAGTTTTACTAACACATGCTAAAGTTGCAAAACTGTGTTCAGGCTTTAAAATTTGTTTTGCCCTCCCAGGGGGTTTATAGTTGGGAAGCGCTCTTTTTAGCTCTTAACATTTTTTTACATTTTTATTTTTTATTTTGTTCAAACATGCGCTGCAGGGAAAGCATAAGGAAACAAAATGACAAACTTTCAGTTTGAAAACTATTGTTTAAAGTCTTTGCTGATGCTAGCTACCATGTGGCTCACCAAAAAGCAATTCAAATAGCGTGTGAAAAAAAAAAAAGTATTTTCACACGAAGTCCAAAATGTCCATTCTCACCGATCCAAAACCACTCATAAAGGTTATTTGCTTCACCCTCCACCTACTCCTGTTGTCAAGCTGAGCAAAAACTTATAAGACTTTAGTGGCAGGAAAAAGAGTCTTTCTTCACATGCATTCATGCTGCATGCATGAGATATAAACATGCCGCAGGCACTGGTGACACCTGTCACTGTACTGCTTGGACTTCTTTGAGCTGAAAAAAGGGGTCCCAGCACTTTGAACTCTTAATACTCTTAAAACAACGACCATATCTCAGTGGCCTTGGCACTGTTCATCTTAAAATTAATATGCAATTGACCCCAAGGAAATGCTTGTATATGCAATTTAAAGTGGAACTCGAATTTGCATTGTATAACTTGTCTAGGCTAGCAGAGGGTGAATTGATTTCCATCCTTCATCTTCTCTTGATGTCAGAATTTATATAGTGAACCTGACGGCCTGTGACTTCCCCTGACCCCACTCTCCCCACTCTCCCCTAGCTCAGGTCCCCAGCTCCTAATCGCGCCGCCCGCAGCCTGCCGCCATCCAGGCGCCCGCCTCTAGACCGCTAGACCTGCAGGACAGACCGCGGCTACGGCCTAGCTCCGGCCATCCGATTATCCTCTCCCCAATTCTCTTTCTAGTGGGCCCGCTTGCGCCGACCTGGTAAGTACATCGGGGGACAACCAACCAGTAGGAAGTGTATCCTGGGTTCACCCGATCGCCTCTCGGGGGGGTCAGGAAGGAATTTTCCCCTGCTGTAGTAATTGGCCTAGGCTCAGCTGGGGTTTTTCGCGCCTTCCTCTGGACCAATGGGAGACGGTTAGGTCATTTGGGCCCTATTCACCATCACCATCAACTTTTTTTTCACATCATGTGCAACTTTAAATACTCAGCAGACACCCTCCACAGGCTAAGGAATACCGCCTCAACACTACCGACCTCCACCCAAAAAATACTACGAAAAGAACTGCTAAGGATCAATCGACAATCGACCATCAAAAACACGAAGGCCTCACTTCAACTACAACACTTATCCTGCGCCCTGATCAAAACCAGATCTGCAGTCAAGCACAGACAGGAAATCCACGACTTCATCACCCAAAACGACATAGATTGCCTCTTTATCACGGAAAGCTGGCTAACACCTGACTGTAACCCCATCCTAACAGAATTGGTGCCTGAGAACTACTGCATCCTAACCGAGCATAGAATAGGACAAAGGGGAGGAGGCCTAGGAGCGATCTTCAAAGCTCACCTCTCTCTCATCAAACCGACTCTACAGAACTCATTGCCTTTCATGGAGACACTCACTCTGCATCTTCAAACAACACCTCAAGACACCATCCACATACTGCTATGCTACAGACCACCAGGACCAAAGACAAATCTCCTAAAAACCCTCCACCGAATTCATCTAGACACACACCTTGAAGACCAAAAACGTTGTGTTACTCGGGGACTTCAACCTCTGGGCTAACTCCACTCAGGACCCCATCGCCACCTCCTGCATCAACCAACTGGAAGAACTAGGTCTGCAGTAACTGATAAGTGCCCCCACGCATGGGTCGGGTCACATTCTTGACCTCATCTTCCAACAAAATATGGACATCAACATACTGGACAATATGCCGTTACCATGGATGGACCACCACGCTATCAAATTTAAAATCACCACCAACACCATCTCTCAAAAACCGAAACACTCAATAACAACATACTGGACAAGATCTCAGAAAAAACTACACTCTGAACTCTTCGAAACCACACTATCAAAAAAAATAGGAATGCTAAATCAAAACCACTCAACAGAACAAACACGTAACTCCTTAAAGCATTACTACAAACAGCAGACACAGTTACTTCGAAACGTAGAGTACTCATCCGCAAAAACAACTCGGGCTGGTTTAATGACACACTTACTCTACTGAAGCAAGAACGCAGAAGAGCTGAAGGAGCCTGGAGAAGAAACCCAACAAAGGAAAACCACACAAACTACAAAGCACTCACTAAGAAATATCACAAAGAAATCTTCAAAGCAAAAAAGGAACATTTCTCAAACACCATAAAAAAAGCCCTAAATCGACCTCAGGAACTTTTCAAACTAGTCGCTCAGACTATGAACCCTACCTGCCTAGAGCCTCCAGCAAACGAAACCCAAGAGTTCTGTAACGAGCTATCGGATTTTTTTATTGACAAAATCGAAAACATTTGTGAAATAATTCAACAGAAAAAAACTACCAACCTCACTCAGCTAAAGCAAACAGAGAAAATCAATACGAACATTATACAATCTACGAAATTTTGGCTGGTCTCAATCACCATCGACACCACCAAAAATATCATCAGAAGCCTCCGAGACAGCACATCACCAAATGACATAATTTCTACAAAACTCCTGAAAGAATGTACCGAGTCTACCGACATTTTAGCACCTACCATAACACATCTCGTAAATCAATCATTCAAAGAAGGTATTGTTCCGATCTCCCTTAAGCAAGGCATAATCAAACCCCTCCTAAAGAAACCCAATCTCGACCCCAAAGACCCAAACTACCGCAGACCGATAACAAGCCTCAACACCATCTCCAAGATTATGGAGAAATCAGTAGTACAACAGCTACAACTCCATTTGGACACTCACAAACTCTTGGACCCACTACAATCAGGCTTCTGGCCCAGGCCATGGCACAGAAACAGCACTGGAAGTACCCGGACTACTAGTAAGACGGCGATCGCGCCGCTTAAGCGATATATGCTTACTTTGTTAATTTGGCATGTACAAGCATTACTATTTTAAATAAATTCCCCTATTTTTTAACATACTACACTATTGGAGACTATATATACAGATTTTGCCTACACTTATACATCTGGAGGTGAGAGTCCTGTGAGACCTTAGTTTGGAGATATTCACACTATGTCTGTCTCTATGTGAGAAGTGATCTCAAAGCGAGTGTGAAAGAGGACCTGGTTGATGGAGAGTGTGATGAGGCTGAAGCATTATGGGTGGAACTGCATACAGATGTGCGTAGTTCAAAGTTAATCATTGTAGTTTGTTATAGACCACCCAATGTTAATGAGGAGGTGGAGACTCAGCTCCTTGCACGGATGGAAAGGGCTGCAAGGGCTGGGACGGTGATAATAATGGGGGATTTTAACTACCCAGAAATTAACTGGAGTAATGGCACTGCTGGGACAGTTAAAGGGCAAAAATTTATAAGCCTATTGCAGGACAATTTTATGGTCCAGTTTATTGAGGCCCCAACTAGGAATGATGCTCTGTTGGACCTGGTAATCTCAAACCATGCAGAGCATATTACTAATGTTCAGATAAAGGAACACCTGGGTAGCAGTGACCATAACATGATTTCATTTGATGTTAGCTGTAAGCAAGAAATACATACAGGAAAGATAAAAACACTTAATTTCAA
Source organism: Rana muscosa (assembly GCA_029206835.1). Lineage (NCBI taxonomy): Eukaryota > Metazoa > Chordata > Amphibia > Anura > Ranidae > Rana > Rana muscosa. The sequence goes on from CM055122.1 coordinate 648,927,539, forward strand.
TAAAGCAAATTTTCCAAGGATGAGGGCTGCTCTCCAGGACTTAGACTGGGAGAGAATATTGGCATCAATGGGCACAGAACAGAAATGGGAATTCTTCAAAAAGACTGTTTGTGAACTCACTGCAAAGTATATTCCCATGGGCAATACGTTTAAAAGGCTAAAAATAAAACCTATGTGGCTCACAGTTAAAGTTAAAAAAGCTATAAACAATAAGAAAAGCGCTTTTAAAAAATATAAAAATGAAGGAACACTAGTGTCATTTAAATGTTACAAAGAATATAACAGGATATGTAAAAAGGAAATCGAGGATGCAAAAATTCAAAACGAACGACAGATTGCAAAAGATAGTAGGACAAACCCCAAAAAATTCTTCAAATATATTAATAGTAAAAAGGTCAAGTCTGAGCATGTAGGCCCTTTACAAAATAATCTAGAGTGGGTGACTGGGGACAAAGAGAAGGCTAATTTATTAAATACTTTCTTCAGCTCTGTGTATACAATGGAGCATGGGGGAGTTCATGTCCATAATGGGGGTGGTAGTGACACAGCCCCAAATCCACAATGGCTCAAAAGTGATATGGTCCAGAAATATTTAGACAGAATAAAGGTGGATAAAGCACCTGGACCAGATGGCATACACCCACGGATCCTAAAATAATTGAGCTCTGTAACTTCAAAGCCATTGTATCTAATTTTTAGGGACTCATTAATGACAGGAATAGTACCACTGGATTGGCGCAGGGCCAATGTGGTGCCTATATTTAAAAAGGGAACAAAGTTTTTACCAAGTAACTATAGACCTGTTAGTTTAACTTCCATAGTTGGGAAGATACTGGAGAGATTAATAAAAGACCACATAGATGAGTTCTTGCTGGAAAAAAACTATTTAAGCAACAGACAGCATGGATTCATGAAAGACAGAAGTTGTCAGACAAACCTGATTTCTTTTTATGAAGAGGTAAGTAAAACCTTGGACAGAGGCGTGGCTGTGGACGTGGTATACTTGGATTTTGCAAAAGCGTTTGATACAGTTCCCCACACACGGCTCATGTGTAAGGTAAAGTCTACAGGATTGGAAATATCAGTTTGTAAATGGATAGAAAACTGTCTAAAAGACAGAATTCAGAGAGTAGTAGTTAATGATTCTTACTCTGAATGGTCTAAGGTTATCAGTGGTGTACCCCAAGGTTCAGTGCTGGGACCCTTACTTTTTAATATCTTTATAAATGATATTGGGTCTGAGATCAAAAGTAACATTTCTGTCTTTGCAGATGACACCAAGCTATGCAGTGGAATAACGTCCTTACAAGATGTCTCCAATTTACAAGCCGACCTCGATGCCCTGTCTAATTGGGCGACTATGTGGCAGATGAGGTTTAATGTTGATAAATGTAAAGTTATGCACTTGGGGGCTAAGAATATGAATGCATCATACATACTAGGGGGAATACAACTGGGGGGATCCGTAGTGGAGAAGGATCTGGGGGTTTTGGTAGATCATAAGCTCAATAATGGCATGCAATGCCAAGCTGTGGTTTCCAAAGCGAGCAAAGTCCTTTCTTGTATTAAGAGAGGTATGGACTCCAGAGAGAGAGACATCATTTTGCCCCTGTACAAATCATTAGTAAGGCCTCATCTGGAATACGCAGTTCAGTTTTGGGCACCAGTTCTCAAAAAGCATATCGGGGAACTGGAGAAAGTGCAGAGAAGGGCAACCAAACTGATAAGAGGCATGGAGGAGCTCAGCTATGAAGAAAGATTAGAGGAACTGAATTTATTCACTCTTGAGAAGAGGAGAATAAGGGGGGATATGATTAACATGTACAAATATATAAGTGGTCCATATAGTGAACTTGGTGATAAGTTATTCACTTTACGGTCAACACAGAGAACAAGGGGGCACTCTTTACGTCTAGAAGAAAAAAGATTTAATCTCCAAATGCGGAAAGGTTTCTTCACAGTAAGAGCTGTGAAAATGTGGAACAGACTCCCTGCAGAGGTGGTTCTGGCCAGCTCAGTAGATTGCTTTAAGAAAGGCCTGGATACTTTCCTAAATGTACATAATATAACTGAGTACTAACAGTTCTAGGTAAAGTTGATCCAGGGTAAATCCGATTGCCTCTCGGGGGATCAGGAAGGAATTTTTTTCCCTGCTGTAGCAAATTGGATCATGCTCTGCTGGGGTTTTTTGCCTTCCTCTGGATCAACTATGGGTATAGAATTGGGTATATGGGATTGCACAATATTTTTTTATTTTATTTTAGTTATTTTTTTATGGTTGAACTGGATGGACTTTGTCTTTTTTCAACCTGACTAACTATGTAACTATGTATACTAGAATATTTGCATATTGGTTCACCGCATTCCAGCAAGGATCACTTGTTTGAGAGACATTTTGCTTATTTTTCACCTATATATTCATTCTATAATTTATGAATATGTTCCCACACTGGAACATTGACATCACTTTGGATTATTGGATTTATTAACTCATTCATGTTCACTTGTATATTTATATATTCACGTGGTTTATATTGCACAGGCACTTTATTTACAGGGTTATATTATTTTCTCTGTATGTCTTTATGCATTATTTACAGACACCAGTGATATTTTCTTTTATGGTTCGATTGTTTTTATAATTATTTAAGCACATTTGTTTCACTATTTTTGGTGTGTTAGCAACCAGCGCGGAAACATTTTCTTTATTTTACAGACTCAGATCTACCCTGGTTCGCATCCTTCCTAGATAATCGTTCACAGACAGTGAAACTAGGAGCCTTCACCTCTGAAACTCGCGCAATTTCTTGCGGAGTCCCTCAAGGATCACCCCTGTCACCCGTGCTCTTCAACATCTACCTCCGCCCACTCTTCAAAATCATCAGCAAACAGGACCTGTGCTACCACTCATATGCTGATGACACTCAACTCTACTTTCGCATCACCAGAAAAAATACCAATATAATGGACTAGAGAAATGCCTCACACTGATCAATAATTGGGTGACTGAGAGCTCCCTCAAACTCAATGGATCCAAAACAGAACTTCTCCACGCAAACCGAAAGACAAAAGCTGAGACTTCATGGACATCACCCACCATTCTTGGACAGACCATCACCCCAAGCACCAAAGTCAAAAGTCTCAGAGACAGAGATGTCGATTGATGCACAAATAGGATCAGTAGTCAGCGGATCTCACCACCTTCTCTGCCTCCAGCATAGACTCCTCCCCTTCATCCCAGAGGAGATAGTAGTAGTAGTAGTTGGAACAATCATCAATTCCTGACTGGACTACGCAAACTCCCTCTACATAGGACTACCTAAATACCAGATGGCGCGCCTACAAGTCGTCCAGAACAAGGCAGCCAGACTGGTAACGGGAAAAAAACCCTGGGAATCCATCACCCCATCCCTGAGGACCCTTCATTGGCTAACCATAAAGGATCGGGTCACTTTCAAGACCCTCTGCCTCACCCACAAATGCACACAAGGAAACGCTCCTCAATATTTATGCGAGAAAATAAAACACTACGCACCCAATCGCATTCTCCGATCAACTAACCAAAACCTCCTCCACATCCCCAAGTCCCGCTACAAATCGAAGGGAGAATGAAGATTTGCAGTCCAAGGACCATGGCTTTGGAACGCTCTACCCACAAACATCCGCATGGAAGAAGACCACCGGGCCTTCAGGAAAAAACTTAAGACCCACCTCTTCTGAAGGATCAGGACGACACTGAAGGGAAAAAGTGCCTTGAGGCAATTTAGTTCGCATTTGTAGCGCTATACAAGTTATTCACTCACTCACTAAGCACAGTGATGCTAAGAAATCCTCTCTCCAGCAATGCCTCTATATCCACTTCCAGCTGTGCGGGAGCCAGTGTCGCACAGCCCTTTTCTGTCTTGCTGGGTGTCCTTTGGATGCCCCCTTGCAGTTCTCCAGACTACAGGGGTGACATTTTGCTTCTACTGACGCTGTTTTTTTTAATTTATACTAAGTTTATTTTATTTATTTTTTACTTACCCTTTAATTTTTTTTAGCAACTTTATTGCTATCACAAAGGATCAACAACATAGCATTGGCAGTGTTGTTATAGCATTGGCAGTGACAGATAGTCTTTACAGAGACATATGGGGCCTATTAGACCCAATATCGCTCCTCTACACTCAAAAGCATCTGATCGAGCATGTATGGGTACATCATAAGGGCAGCAAGTGGTTAAGGCCACTAGGCGGAGCTAAAGATCATAGGAAATTAAAGTATTAGGCAAAATACAGGGATTTTTTTGTGAATGCTTGGGACATTTGCACAGCAAACTTTTTATAAAGAAAACCCCATTGTGTAAACTATATATTGATTTGGTAAATTGGCTTTTTTAATCACTGGCTGCGCAGGACAAAATAAAAAAAAGTAGACAAGTTGATTTACTAAAAGCTAATAGACTGTGCACTTTGCAAGTACAGTTGCTCCAGAGCTTGGTAAATGAGGGAAAGCTCTACTGACTTCCATCATCCAATCACGTGCAAGCAAAAATGCTGTTTTTTAATTTTTTCCTAAATGTGATTGGGTGTTGTTTGCAAAGTCAAGCTTCACCTCTTTTTCTAAGCTCTGGAGCAACTGCACCAGCAGAGTTCACAGTCTGTTTGCCTTTAGTAAATCAACCCCACAGTGACTATTAAAAAAACTTTAAAGTAGTACTTCACACTGCAAATATCTATTCTGCTGAAGGAAGGAAGATCAATCAAAAACTATTGCAGCAAAATTATATTTTTTAACAGTTGCAGTTATGTTTGAATAGATATATCTTTACTTTGAAAACATATCATTCAATCAGGCCACTGAGTGGTTTGGTATACTTCCTGTGTTGCTTTGGTACACCTACAAGCAAAATTGTTCACTATGCTTGTTACGTTTGGTCAGCAGTTGATAACATGCATTTAGCGGCTTTACCCCATTCCTACTTGTCTAACTGTCTTACAAATCAACCACACAACTATCTGGTAAACAACTTTCTTACATACTGTGTGGAATTTAACTTAATTCAATTTAACAAAATTTGCATATGGAAGCCTGAAATGTGGCAGGAGTAAGATTTTTTTGAAAATCTTCAGAGTCACTCACTAATGCTGTTTTGATTTTTTTTGGGGGGTTTGTTTATGAGAGAAACAGAACTGTGCGCATCTTTCTTTTGTTGGTTTGTTAAGTGATAATAAACCCTTTAACAAAGTTTTACAAGTAAATGTAGCTGCATACCTGTACCCAGTGGCGTAGCGTGGGTTGTCAGCGCCCGGGGCAGGGCAAGAGATTTGCGCCCCCTAACCCGCGGATTTTTAGCACTCTCTGAGTCCCTTCTGCTAGTACATTAGTACTGACCAACCTGATTCCTACACTGACCTACCTGACCACTATACTAACCTACCTGATTTCTATACTGACCTGCCTGATTCCTACACTGACCTATCTGATTACTATACTGACCACTACACTGACCTACCTGATTCCTATACTGACCACTACACTGACCTACCTGATTCCTATACTGACCACTACACACATTATTATTGCTTACTGATTGGTTGCTAGACGATACTGCAAATAATTACCGCTTACCCATTGTTTGCTAGAGGTTACTGCACATCATTATTACAAACTGATTGGTTGCTAGAGGTTACTGAAAGTTATTATTGCTCACTGATTGCTTGCTAGAGATTACAGCAGATCATTACTGTTCACTGATTGGTTACTGAAGGTTACTGCACATTATTACCACTCACTGGTTGCTAGAGGTTACTGCATATTATTAATGCTCCCTAATTGGTTGCTAGACATTGCAGCACATAATTACGGCTCACTGATTGGTTGCTAGAGGTTACAGCACATCATTACAACCCACTGATTTGTTGCTTAAGGCTAAAGCACATCATCTCACTGCCTGCACACCATAGACTGCAGAAGTGACGGGACCCACCAATAGACAGAAAAGAAGAACTAATTATCAGCAATGAGGGTTGAGGGGTGCGCTGTGTATCGAGTGCAAGGCTGAGGGATGCGATTTGTATGGAATGTAGGGTTCAGAGGTGCGCTGTGTATGGAGTGCAGGGTTAAGGGGGTGCGCTGTGTGCAGCGTGCAGGGTTGAGGGAGGTGCGTTGTGTGTGGCGTGCAGGGTTAAGGGGTTAAGGGGGTGCGCTGTGTGTGGCGTGCAGGGTTGGGGGGTGCACTGTGTGCAGCGTGCAGGGTTGAGGGTGTGCGCTGCGTGTGGCGTGCAGTGTTGGGGGGTGTGCTGTGTGTGGCGTGCAGGGTTGGGGGGTGCGCTGTGTGTGGCGTGCAGGGTTGAGGGGGTGCGCTGTGTGTGGCTTGCAGGGTTGAGGGGGTGCACTGTGTGTGGCCTGCAGGGTTGAGGGGGGGTGCGCTGTGTGTGGCTTGCAGGGTTGAGGGATGCGCTGTGTGTGGCTTGCAGGGTTAAGGGGGGTACGCTGTGTGTGGCTTGCAGGGTTGAGGGCGGTGTGCTGTGTGTGGCTTGCAGGGTTAAAGGGGGGTGCGCTGTGTGCGGCATGCAGGGTTGAGGGGGTTGCGCTGTGTACATCTCCCCCCCAAAAGCAAAGCTCTCTTTCCCACAGATTCCAGTTCAGAGCTTAGGCCCAGCCCCCCATCCGGCTGCCATCATCCCGTACAGAGCTTTCCTCTGTAGAGGCGTACTCACAATCTCCATGCAGATGTTGGTAAGGAGGGGCTTCTGTCTGTGTGGATGATGCCTCATCCTCCTGCCCCTTGTTTCCTACAGTCCTGGGTTGGTTTGTGCCCGGGTAGCAGCACACTGACAGGCACATGCAGGACTCAGGAGAAGCGGCAGTGGCCGGAAGTCCGGGCTGTGGGGCGGGCTAAGTAGACGGACAGCATGTCGCACGTGGACCTCGTATGTGGGGAGTGCGTATAATGGAGAGGATGCCTCGTGAGTCGCCTGCCATCCTCCTTCCCCCCCAGTCTCCACACGGTCACAATCCCTGGGATCATCACGGATGGTCTTCAGTGTTCATTTACTCACTGCTGTGTCAGTGTCACCGTTGGAGCCTAAGCCAGGACTGCACCACAACCTCTTCCTCATAGCGAAGCGGAAGAGCTCACAGTCTCCTAGACTGCACAGCGCAGGAGAAAAGCTGCAGGTAACCTGCCGCCTGCTGCTGCGCCCCTCAAAATTTTGCGCCCGGGGCGACCGCCAGTGTTGCCAACCGTACGTAGATTTACGTACAGCCCGCGATTTAACCCCTTTTTCGGGCTGTACGTAAAAGTCAGTTTATGGGCACCGGCGCCCATAAAAAAGATGGCCGCGAGCCGGCCATACAACTGCGCATGCACCGTTCCGAATGCGCCGGCCGAGCGCATTCGGAACTCGGCCGAGCGGCGGCGGCGCACACGCAGTAACGTGATGGCGCCGCTGGCGCCATTTTTGAAAAGGCCACAGTGGCTGGCGGCAGTGGCGGGACACCTGCAGTGAGTGCATGCCATGCACTCATCATAGGTGGTCTGTGGAGGACTCGGAGCACTGACAGGGCCCAGCCAGGAGTGAGGAGGACGGACTCAAGGTCAGTGAAACAGGGGGGGATACAAGGGGACAGCGTCATCAGTGTGCTGTATCCTCCTCTGGTTCCTGTGTCCCTTTCACCTCTTCACAGGTCAGGGCAGCACAGTACCTGTTCAAAATTACAAACAGATTCTACATAAGAACAAACCTACAGTCCCTGTCTTGTATGCACTGCCTGTATACGGCTGTTCAGAGTATATAGGGCCTTTTTTATTTTGTGTGCGGGGTTCCCCTTAATATTCATACAAGACCCAAAGGGGGGTAATGGGCTGGGGTAGGGGGAGGGGGGGTGATGGGGTAGCTATGCCATTTTTCTTAAAGATTTTCATCCATATTACCGGGACCAGACATTACATTAAAGCCGCAAGCAGTTTTAAATGGCTTTTTTTCCTTTAGAAATGTAATTTTGTGCAGGGACAGTTCTAAACACGGGAAACACGTGGCACTTCGCAGGCATACTTTAGACACCCCCCAGGTACGATATTTAAAGGAATATTTGACTTTTTTTTTTCACTTTATGCATCATTAAAATGACTGCTCCAGAAAAACGGCCGTTTTTAAAACTTCTTTTTGCATTGATACATGTCCCCAGGTGCAGAACCCGGGTTCCCAAACCCTTTTTAGGACAATAACATGCATAATAGTCATTATAATTAGCACTTTAGATTCCGAACGTTCACATCCATTGTATTTAATAGGGTTCTAAAGTTCGTGCAAACTTTCGGTCCGTTCGCGGGTTCTGGTGCGAACCGAACCCGGGGGTGTTTGGCTCATCACTACGCTACATGTGTATTTGACCGAGGAGTGAAGTAATGCTTTTTAAACGTTAATACATTTTGTGTGTTTATAGTGGCAGTGATAGCAGGACAGACGTACACACATGCACACACACGCATATGCACATTGTCCATGTTCTCCTGCCATTGCCTGGCACAGCTGCTTGTCTCCTATTGGCTGGCCTGGCTTATCGCTCTGCTATAACTCACATTGCTGCTCAGGCAGAGTTTGGGAGTCATGCGGCGCTGGTACCAAATATCTGCACATTGCGGCAAAAAATAGGATTTTTATAACAGCTTACCTGTAAAATCCTTTTCTTGGAGTACATCACGGGACACAGAGCGACATAGTCATTACTAATGGGTTATATAGATACCGTCAGGTGCTGGCACTGGCAACTTCCAAAACCGGAAGTACCCTCCCCTATATAAGCCCCTCCCATCCGGGAGCACCTCAGTTTTGTAGCAAAGCAATAAGTGTCCCCAAAGAGGGGCGGGAGCTCTGTGTCCCGTGATGTACTCCAAGAAAAGGATTTTACAGGTAAGCTGTTATAAAAATCCTATTTTCTTTCTCGTACATCACGGGACACAGAGCGACATAGTCATTACTAATGGGATGTCCTAAAGCAATGCCAAATGAGGGGGGGGGGGGATACACCATATATAAGCTGAGCGCTATCAGACATGAGGATCTTTTGCGGCCTGCAACACACTGCGCCCAAAGGCGACATCCTCCTGACTTCTAACGTCCACCTGGTAGAACCTAGTAAACGTGTGTACTGAAGACCATGTTGCGGCCTTACAGATTTGAGCCAGGGAGGCCTGGTGATGCACTGCCCATGAAGTTCCAACTGCTCTCGTGGAGTGCGCTCTAACTTTGAACGGAGGCGGTCTCCTTCTTAAGCCATAAGCTTGCATAATGACCTGTCGAATCCACTTGGCTAAAGTAGATTTTGACGCTGCCTGACCCTTTCTGGGGCCTTCTGGCAGAATAAACAAAGTATCCGTTCTGCGAATCTGAGCAGTGGCTTTTAGATAAGCTTTAACTGCTCTTACTACATCCAAAGAATGCAATAACTTTTCCTCTACCGAAGTAGGTTTGGGGAAAAAAGAAGGAAGAACCACATCTTGGTTCAAATGAAACCTCGATACCACCTTAGGAAGAAAGGCTGGATGAGGACGTAACACTACTCTGTCCTTATGGATAACCAGATATGGCTCCTTACAGGACATAGCTGCTAATTCCGACACTCTTTTAGCCGAACAAATGGCTACTAGAAAAATCAATTTCCTGGTGAGAAGCACCAAGGAAATATGCTGTAATGGTTCAAATGGTTGTTTCTGTAGAACCGACAGAACCAAGTTTAGATCCCATGGACATATGGGAATATTAACCGGAGGACTAATACGCATCACTCCTTGTATAAAGGCTTTGACTAGTGAATGCGAAGCCAAGGGCCTTTGAAAAAATATTGACAAGGCCGAAATCTGACCCTTGATAGTACTCAAGGCAAGCTTCCTATCTACAGCCCATTGTAGGAAGTCCAGAATCCTACCTATTACGTACTTACGTGGATGCCATTTCTTGGCCTCACACCAGGCGATGTACGCCTTCCAGATTCTATAGTAGATCTGCCTGGATACCGGCTTCCTGGCATTGATCATGGTAGATACCACAGCATTAGAGAGCCCTCTCTTTTTTAGAATGTGGGCTTCAATAGCCAGGCCGTCAAACCTAGGGCTGGTAAGGAAGGGTGGTATATCGGTCCTTGCGAAAGCAGGTCCGGACGATGTGGGAGGGTCCAAGGACTCCCCACAGACATTTTTACAATCTCCGCGTACCATGCTCTTCGGGGCCACGCTGGAGCCACCAGAATCACTGGTTTCTTTTCTACCCTGATTCTGCGGAGTAATCGAGGTAACAATTGTAGCGGTGGGAATGCATATATCAGCTTGAACTGATCCCAAGGGAACACTAGGGCATCCGAGCCGCACGCTAGGGGATCCCTTGTCCAAGAGACAAACCTGTCCACTTTTGTGTTGAATCTGGATGCTAGCAGATCTACATCCGGTGTTCCCCACCGCTGACATATTGTCCGGAAAACCTCGGGATGAAGGGACCATTCCCCTGGGCATAATTGTTGGCGACTTAGAAAGTCCGCCTTCCAATTCTCCACTCCTGGAATGAATACCGCAGATATGGCTGGGACATATCTTTCTGCCCATCTCAGGATGTAATTTACTTCCCTTTGGGCTGCACGACTCCTGGTGCCCCCCTGACGATTGATATATGCCACTGCTGTGGCATTGTCTGATTGAACTCTGACAGGGGACCCTTGGAGTTTGGATGTCCATGCTACTAGGGCATACCGGGCTGCTCGTATCTCTAAGAGATTGATGGGCAGGGCCTTTTCCGCATCCGACCATCTGCCCTGGAGAGACCATTGCTCCAGTACTGCTCCCCAGCCTATAAGGCTGGCATCTGTAGTGACCACCTTCCAGGAAATCGGACTGAAGGATTTCCCTCTTTCCAGATTCTGGGGAACCAACCACCAGCGGAGGCTCTTGCGAACGGAAGGGGACAAGGACATTGGTAAGTCCAGAGCCTGAACTTTTTTGTTCCAGGCTGACAGTATGGCCCTTTGCAACTTCCTTGAATGGAATTGACCGTAGGGTACTGCTTCGAATGATGCCACCATTTTTCCCAGCAGCCTCATGCACAGGCGTATGGATGGCTGTCTTTTTGAACCCACTAAGTGGATCAAATCTTCTCAAAGACGACCCCTTTTCTTGAGGCAAGAAAATTTTTCTCTGGTCTGAATCCAGCCTTAGCCCCAAGTATTCCAGACTTTTGACTGGTTTTAGGGCTGACTTGTCTCGGTTGATAATCCAACCGTGATATTCCAGATATTTGATTGTCTCGTGAACAACCACTTCTAGTTTTTCCACTGAGTGGTCTATCAGCAACAAGTCGTCTAGATATGCCATTATCGTTACACCTCGTGTTCTTAGATTGGCCAATAATGGGGCCAGAATTTTTGTGAACACTCTTGGTGCTGTGGCCAGACCGAAGGGTAAGGCTCTGAACTGAAAATGGCGCCCTTCTACCGCAAAGCGTAGAAATTTTTGGTGGGCTGGAAAGATGAGAATGTGCAAATAAGCATCTTTGATGTCGATCGAGGCTAACCATTCCTCCCCTTGTAGGGCAGTGGCTACCGATCGGATCGACTCCATCCGGAAAGTCCTGATATGTAGGAATTTGTTTAGCCCTTTTAGATTTAATATGGGCCTCACGTCCCCGTTTGGCTTCGGAACTGTAAAGAGGTTTGAGTAAAACCCGAACCCCCATTCTTCCAGGGGAACCTCTATAATTACTGCTTGGAGCAATAATTGTTCTAGTGCCAACAGGAGGGATCCTCTCTTCTGGGGATCCCTTGGCACGTTTGACCTTATAAAGCGGGAAGGAGGGGAGTTTTTTTAACTCCAATTTGTATCCCAGATTTACTGCGGAGAGCACCCATCTGTCTCGGATCGTGTCCCGCCAGGTTTCTGTGAACAACTGAAGTCTTCCCCCCACCCGATTGGGTGGGGGCAACCCTTCATGCATTTGACTTTGGGGGAGGTTTTGTACCTCTCCTGCTCCAGGGCTTCTTGTTACCCTGCAACTGTCCCTGATTTTTACCTCCGGGATTTGACCGAGGAGGCCGTCGGAACTGTTTCACAGCCGATGTCCTAGGGACTGGAGAAGCCGGCCTCTTAAAAGAGGGACCTCTAACTCTATTTTTAACTGGCAAAAGTGTACTTTTACCGCTGGAAATTCTCTGGATATACTTGTCCAGGTCTTCCCCGAATAAGCGCTCATCATGAAATGGGAAGCTGACCAGCAATTTTTTACAGGGAGCTTCAGCAGACCAGTTTTTGAGCCATAGAAGCCTGCGCATATGTACTACAGACAGCGTAAGGCGGGAGGCCTGATGGATTGAATCCTTTATGGCGTCCACCGCAAAGCATAAGGCTCTAGGTAGATCAGCTAGGGCAAGAGCCTGCTGATCTGGCAAGTCCCTTAAGACCTGTTTCAACTGATCCTTCACTGCTTGGCAGACCCCAATAGCTGCCACTGCTGGTTGTGTCACCAATCCTGCTGTAGAAAAAGCAGATTTTAATAAGGACTCCAATTTTTTATCTATTGGGTCCTTGAACATTTGGACATTATCCACCGGACATGTCAGTGATTTATTCACACAAGAGATGGCTGCGTCCACTGTAGGGACCCTCCATTTTTTGATGAACTTATCCTCCATGGGATAGACCACCGGAAATCTCTTGGGGGGAGTAAATATTTTGTCAGGATGCTCCCAATCCTGGTAAATGAGCCCTTCCAGTAAAGGATGGATCGGAAAGGAACAAACAGTCTGGGGAGCTTTTAGCGACCCCAACGAGGAGACAGAAGTGGATGATGGCTCCGCAAGTGGCATTTTAAATGCTGATCGGACCATATTAGTCAGGGACTGAACCCATAACCTTTCAGCATGTGATGCTGAGAACGGCTCTTCCACTGTTGATTCCTCTACAACCGAATCGACCTCATCCTGATCCCCTTCAGGTAGGTCGATCCCTGTATGGGACTGTTGCTCTGTTAACAGGCACTCTGAGGGAGGAGACGGAGATCGGGCGCTTTTCTCCTGTGACAGGGAAGCCGCGATCAATGCTGACAATCTCTCTTCCAGCCCTCCCAGAGCTGAGGAAAAAACCTCCTCTGTTACATACACAGGAGCAGGTGAACTGAGGACAGCCACAGTACCAGGTACTCCTGAGGGTGCTCTACGGTCACTAACCTCTGATTCTTCAGAGGAGACTGGTGCAACCGAAGCATGCCCAAGATCCTCAGAGCCCGATGGAGACCCCCTATTCCTCCTGGAATTTCTAGTCCCGGAGTTTTTAGACGGCATATTCCTAAGCCACAAAGCTGAGGTATTCCAGCCGAAATACACCAGTTACTGACAATAGTCTAGCATAAATGCTGCTATAAGAAACAGTTGGTGTCTACTAATGTGCCTTTCTAGGGGATGCCTGTATCAACCGCTTGCTGTATGCCCTTTTTTAAATGTTGCCAGCTCTGTCTCTGTACTTCATAGCCAGCTCACCACACCAAATTGTGGTTTTTAACATGCTGGGACGCCCGCACATGCGCAGAAGCGCTGCGGCGCGCACAGAGCGTCATCCCCCAGGCTCCGCCCCCTTTCCCGGCTCACCTCTATATATAGAGGCGCGTGCACGCGCGCGGCCACGTGCGCCTTCGGCGCTAATTTCGAAAAATGGAAACTAGGGACAAGAGCCAGGGCCCCTCTTTGCCGCAGGCCGGGGGATGGACGAGCATTGCAACAGGGCAGAGGAAGCAGTTTCCCATAAGAGAACTCACCATCTGCCTGGACTTGCTCTGATGAGAAGAAACTAGTCCACATGACAAGAAAACGCTCCACAGCGGCCTCTAGTGGACAAACACAGGTACCGCAGTCTAATATATTAAATATATATATATATAAAAAATTTTTTTTTTTTTTTTCTTGACCACCATTAAAAATTATTACATTTTTTTAGTAGTTACAGGCATGCACAGAATTTTGCGGGAATACCACTAGGTAACAGACAGAAAGACAAATTAGGCTTGGGGGTCCCCCAATAGAACCAAGTTCCTGGGGGCCCCCACTTACCTGTTCCCCGCCGCAGGACTTTGTTTGGTCCACAAAAGCCCAAACTTCACCTATCACGGCAGGCATTGTAATCAAACCTTCAGGGACCGGGTTCCCAAGGATTCCACTCCCCTGGACCTGTATAGCACCCTGCACAGAAAACATCTTGGTCGTGGGTATGACCAGAGCTCTGGATCCCAGGGTCCAGCTCTCCTAAGAGAAGCATTACAGGCAAAACCTTGCTCTTCTCTGCAAGGCCCGGGTACCGACCGTTTAGCTATGAAGCTTTTTTGGTCGGATCCGGAATAGCTTACTGAGGCCCAAAAGAACCTGTACGCAAGCTCAGTGAAAAACACATGTTTCTTCTTGGCCAACACCTTAGACACTGGCAAAAAACTGAGGTGCTCCCGGATGGGAGGGGCTTATATAGGGGAGGGTACTTCCGGTTTTGGAAGTTGCCAGTGCCAGCACCTGACGGTATCTATATAACCCATTAGTAATGACTATGTCGCTCTGTGTCCCGTGATGTACGAGAAAGAAAAAAAAGTCTGGGTGATCACTATAATTACTATATTTAAATCTTGCCACCACCCCCTGCTTGCTAGTAATTTGATTTAAAACACTAGAAATTTATGAGCAACGATTTTACAGTAGGGGCCACTGAGAGCATCAAAACACCTACAAAATGTAGATCATATATACTGTATAGCAATTGTGTATTATATATTACAAATATTTCCTGTTTAACAGTTTTCAATGAAAAGCACAGTTGACATGCTAGTATGTGGAATATTACTTACACTTGAATCAACAAAATACAGTTTTATGGTGGTTTGACTGGCACTGTGATATGATCACTTAGACATTGTTGATATGTTTCCACTTCTAACTGACAGCAGCTTACAATGACTTTTTTCCACTAATGGAACCTATCATTCTATAATTTCATGTATCTCTATCACTACAGCATCAGATTCACCTGTTTTTTTCCACATAATTATATGTGTATAAATAAATACAAGCATGTTTTACTTGTGTACATTCTAATTTGTGTGCATTTCATTCAATTAACCATTGCAATACTGGGCACTATCACCCCCTTGCTGCCTAGGCCAATTTTCATGTTTCAGTGCAGTTGCACTTTGAATGACAATTACACAGTCATGCAACACTGTACCCATATGAAATGTTATCATTATTTTCTCATAAACAGAACTTTCTTTTGGTGGTTTTTAATCACCACTAGGTTTTTTAATTTTTTG
Organism: Rana muscosa; assembly: GCA_029206835.1. NCBI lineage: Eukaryota > Metazoa > Chordata > Amphibia > Anura > Ranidae > Rana > Rana muscosa. Next base: position 648,942,847 of record CM055122.1, read on the forward strand.
CTAAATAAACCAAAAAAGACCAGAAATTTTGAAAAAAGCGCATTTTTCTTTGTTTCTATTATGAGATTTTGCAAATAAATAATCTTTCTTCATAAATTTAGGCCAAACTGTATTCTCCTACATTTCTTTGGTGAAAATAACCCAAATCATTGTTTATTATTTAGTCTGTAGGAAAGTTATAGAGTCCACAAACTATGGTATATGCAGTATATCTGAAAATTGATCATTCCTGATGTACTGACGACCTATCTCGTTTCTTGAGGCCTGAAAATGGCAAGACATTACAAATATCCCCCAAATCACCACTTTTTGGAAAGTAGACAGTCATCAGTGCAGTACAGCGTTATAATATTTTTTTTCCAATGTTGTTTTCTTTTTTATTAAATTTCTTTATCTTTTTTAAGTTTTCTTTTAACACACTGTGACCAGAGCAAGATAGTGTTACCATAGTAACACTGTACTACTCTGGGAAAGTGATCAGGATTTTTTGTTTTTATTTACATTTTATAGTTGCTTATACTAGTGAGTTTCACTGGTATAAGCAACCATAGGATATATTGTTGTGATTAGCTGTGATTGGCCACATGGTACCATGTGATTACTGTGATCATTCACAACTAGCAACACAATTGTATACAATGAATAGCCTGAATCAAAGCCATTCATTGTTAACAATTGTCATGGTATCTGCTGTGATTGGTCACAGTAATCACATGGCACTGACAGCAAGCCAGTACATTGATCAGTCATTGGCTGTGTCCAGTGGACACACAGTGAAAGATTGCGCTGCAGCACGGCATTTGAAAATAGGCTGGATGGGAAGTGGTTAATGTGACGCTAACAATATAAACACAACATCTCCCCGTTCTTCCTAGTGACATGTCACTGATCGTCTGTTCCCTGTCATCGGGAACAGTGATCAGTGACGTGTCACGGCAAGCCACGCCCCCTAACAGTTAGAATCACTCCCTAGGTCAGTGTTTCTCAACTCCAGTCCTCAAGGCGCCCCAACAGGTCATGTTTTCAGTATTTCCCTCGGATGAAACAGCTGTGGTAATTACAAGGCAGTGAAACTGATCAAATCACCTGTGCAAAATAATGGAAAGCCTGAAAACATGACCTGTTGGGGCGCCTTGAGGACTGGAGTTGATAAACCCTGCCCTTGGTCACACTTAACCCTTTCAGCGCCCCCTACAGGTTAACCCCTTCACTGCCAGTGTCATTTTTACAGTAATCAGTGCATTTTTATAGCACTGATAGCTGTAAAAATGACAATGGTCCCAAAATGGTGTCAAAAGTGTCCGATGTGTCCGCCATAATGTAACAGTCACGATAAAAATCGCTGATCGCCGCCATTACTAGAAAAAAAAAATCTTAATAAAAATGCAATAACACTATCCCCTATTTTGTAGACGCTATAACTTTTGCGCAAACCAATCAATAAACGCTTATTGCAATTTTTTTTTTTTTGCCAAAAATATGTAGAAGAATACGTATCGGCCTAAACTGAGGAAAAAAAAAAATTTTATATATTTTTTGGGGAAATTTATTATAGCAAAAAGTAAAAAATATAGCATTTTTTTCAAAATTGTCACTCTATTTTTGATTATAGCGCAAAAAATAAAAACCACAGAGGCAATCATATACCACCAAAAGAAATCTCTATTTGTGGGAAAAAAAGGACGTCAATTTTGTTTGGGAGCCACGTGGCACGACCGCGCAATTGTCCGTTAAAGCGACGCAAGGGCCGAATCGCAAAAAGTGGCCTGGTCTTTGGCCAGTCAAATCGTCTGCGGCTGAAGTGGTTAATGGCCCTGTAATCTATTGTTCATTAAAAAAAAATTATGTTTTTTTCCCCATTCTTGTATTGTCCTCCTTGAGTTCCCAAACGTCTCCTTTTTAGAGTTGAGCGGACACCTGGATGTTTGGGTTCGACGGGTTCGGCCGAACTTCGGAAAAAAGTTCGAGTTCGGGACTTAACTTGACCCAGAACTTGACCCCGAACCCGAACCCTATGCTTGTTTCCTGTGTAATAAATGAATACACCCACCCCTTCTAAAGTTCCCCATCAGGTCCGCTCAGCCAATGACGTAGGTGTAAGGCTGAGGACCTGATTCGGAACGTGAGAAGGGGCAGCTTTATTTATGAATTAAACTGTGGAGGAAGTTCCCCATCAGGTCCGCCCCCTTGTATGTCAGACCCCGCCTACGTCATTGGATGAGCGGACCTGATGGGGAACTTCCTCCGCAGTATAATAAATGAATAGACCCGCTCCTTCTCACGTTCCGCATCAGGTCCTCAGCCTTACACCTACGTCATTGGCTGAGCGGACCTGATGGGGAACTTTAGAAGGGGCGGGTTTATTCATTTATTACACTACGGAGGAAGTTCCCCATCAGGTCCGCTCAGGCTCAGCCAATGACATTTCGTGTGGACAGCGCTGGACATCGGGATTGCCGCGGGACACTGGATTTCATCGCTGGAATGTTTTTTTTCATTTTTTATTTTTTTATTTTTAACCACTTAAGCCCCGGACCATTTGGTAGCTAAAGGACCAGAGCTGTTTTCAGAATTTTGCACTGCGCTGCTTTAACTGTAAATTGTGCGGACATGCAATGTTGTACCCAAATGAAATTTGCGTCCTTTTCTTCCCACAAATAGAGCTTTCTTTTAATGGTATTTGATTGCTTCTGCGATTTTTATTTTTTTGCGATATAAACGGAAAAAGACCGAAAATTTAGAAAAAAAATGATATTTTCTACTTTTTGTTATAAGAAAAATCGAATGAACTCAATTTTAGTCATACATTTAGGCCAAAATGTATTCAGCCACATGTCTTTAGTAAAAAAAATGTCAATAAGCGTATATTTATTGGTTTGCGCAAAAGTTATAGCGTCTACAAACTAGGGTACATTTTCTGGAATTTACACAGCTTTTAATTTGTGACTGCCTATCTCATTTCTTGAGGTGCTAAAATGGCAGGGCAGTACAAAACCCCCCCCAAAATGACCCCATTTTGGAAAGTAGACATCCCAAGGAAATTGCTGAGAGGCATGTTGAGCCCATTGAATATTTTTTTTTTTGTCTCAAGTGATTGAATAATAACAAAAAAAATTAAAAATTACAAAAAGTTGTCACTAAATGATATATTGCTCACACATGCCATGGTTATATGTGGAATTGCACCCCAAAATACATTTTGCTGCTTCTCCTGAGTACGGGGATACCACATGTGTGGGACTTTTTGGGAGCCTAGCCGCGTACGGGCCCCCGAAAACCAAGCACCGCCTTCAGGATTTCTAAGGGCGCAAATTTTTGATTTCACTCCTCACTACCTATCACAGTTTCGAAGGCCATAAAATGCCAAAATAGCACCAAACCCCCCCAAATGACCCCATTTTGGAAAGTAGACACCCCAAGCTATTTGCTAAGAGGCATGGTGAGTATTTTACAGCTCTCATTTGTTTTTGAAAATGAAGAAAGAAAATATATTTTTTTTTTTCAATTTTCAAAACTTTGTGACAAAAAGCGAGATCTGCAAAATACTCACCATACCTCTCAGCAAATAGCTTAGGGTGTCTACTTTCCAAAATGGAGTAATTTGGGGGGGTTTTGTGCCATCTGGGCATTCCATGGCCTCCGAAACTGTGATAGGCAGTGAGAAGTGAAATCAAAAATTTACACCCTTAGAAAGCCTGAAGGCGGTGCTTGGTTTTGGTGTCCCGTACGCGGCTAGGCTCCCAAAAAGTCTCACACATGTGGTATCCCCGTACTCAAGAGAAGCAACAGAATGTATTTTGGGGTGTAATTCCACATATGCCCATGGCATGTTTGAGCAATATATCATTTAGAGACAACTTTGTGCAAAAAAAAAATAGAAAAAATAATAAATTGTATTTTTTCCGCAACTTGTGTCAACATATAAAATATTCCATGGACTCGACATGCCTCTCAGTATATAGCTTGGGGTGTCTACTTTCCAAAATGGGGTCATTTAGGGGGGTTTTGAACTGTTCTGGCATTTTATACACAACATTAGGAAGCTTACATCCACTCTTCTAACCACTTGAAGACAAAGCCCTTTTTGACACTTTTTGTTTACATGAAAACATTTTTTTTTTTTTTTGCAAGAAAATGATGTTGAACCCCCAAACATTATATATAGGAAAGGCCCTACAGATTAAAATGGTGGGTGTTGCATTTTTTTTCTACACAGTATTTGCGCAGCGATTTTTCAAATGCATTTTTTTGGGGAAAAAATACACTTTTTTAAATTTTAATGCACTAAAACACACTATATTGCCCAAATGTTTGATGAAATAAAAAAGATGATCTTAGGCCGAGTACATAGATACTAAACACGACATGCTTTAAAATTTCGCACAAACGCGCATTGGCGACAAACTACATACATTTTTAAAAGCCTTTACAGGTTACGCCGTTAGATTTACAGAGGAGGTCTACTGCTAAAATTACTGCCCTTGATCTGACCTTCGCGGTGATACCTCACATGCATGGTACAGTTGCTGTTTACATATGACGCCAGACCGATGCTTGCGGTCTCCATTGGGCAAGAGCAGGGCAGGACAGGGGTGCATTTTTTTTTTGTTTTATTATTAATTTTGCTTTTTTATTTTATTTTTAAACTGTTGCTTCCATATTTTTTTTTTTTATCATTTTTATTGCTATCTCAGGGAATGTAAATATCCCCTATGATAGCAATAGGTAGTGACAGGTACTCTTTTTTTGAAAAAACTGGGGTCTTCTAGACCCTAGATCTTTCCTCTGCCCTCAAAGCATCTGACCACACCAAGATCGGTGTGATAAAATGCTTTCCCAATTTCCCAATGGCGCTTTTTATATCCAAGGGGGGGACATTCCCTCCCACTGCTTGTAAAAGCAGTCCAGAGGCTAATTAGCCACTAGGATTGCTTTTACATGAAAGCCGGCTGCTGGCTGAAAAGAATGATACCAAGATGATACCTAAACCCGCATGCATCATTCTGGTATAAACATTAAAAGTCCAGCAACATACCAGTACATTGCTGGTCCTTGTTGGACATGTATTGTAATCTTTTTTTTTCATGCAGCCTGTTGGCTGAACGAAAAAAGAGATTGATCGGTGGGTATGCCCACCATTAGAATACCGCCCTTCATCCACCCACTTCTAATGATGGGCATACATGCACCATTTATATATGCCGAAGCATGGGGGCATCCTCCCGCAAAAAAGTTATGCCGCACACACAAGGTCGGACTTTACCACGGGCAAGCCTCCGTCGGAATTTCGACCGTATGTACGCGGCATTAGGAGCAAAATCGCTCCTCCGCCCCTGCTGCCCCAATGCTTCGGCATATTTGCTTTTTTTTTTAACTGTGGTGGTGAAATCACCTCCTACAGCACTGGAGTCGCAGGGATCAGGCCTGTCTCTGCGAACGCTGCAGTTATGTGTGTTGTGTTTTGTAAGTGACAGTGATCGATCGATACTGCACTTGGGTGGCCTGGGCTGGACGGAGGGGCAAAACGCAGGTGCTAGCAGGTATCTGGGCTGATCCCGCTAACACTGCGTTTTTGGGAACCCTAAACTGCTGGGGACGCTAGTATAGATCTGATCAGATCAGATATTGATCTGTTCAGATACTATACCACTAAGGGAGGTGTATGCTTCACGCGTGGGTGTTAGCGCTACTGGCACTAACCTGACGCTGCCTGTGGTGTGACGCAGACCCTCTCTGATGCTAAAACCTAATTGATATCACCCGCCGGGCGATCAGGGGGTTAAACCTTTATTGGGTTATATACGGCGGGTGCCCTGACACTATAAAAAGCAAACTAACTAACCAGCGTCACCCGTAACACTTATATGGTGATCACTGGTGAAAGGGTTAACTAGGGGCAATTAGGGGTTAAAACCTTTATCAGGTAATATATGGGGGTACCTGACGCTATATAAAAACCTGACGGGGAACCTAAAAAAAATTACTGGCTACCGATCGGCATCACCGACACTAAGATAGCGATCAGAAAAACGATCGCTTAGCGACAGTGGTGATAGGGGGTGAAAGGGTTACCTGGGAGGCGATCAAGGGGGTGTGAGGGGGTTAGCTCGGCAGCGGGTGTGTGTGACCCCCGGGATGGGCTCCCCAGACAAAAACAGGCCCAGCAAACGGAGGTTGTGGTTTTCAAAATCAAAAAGGTGCGGTTTATTTTCTATTTACAGTGACAAAACACAGCAAAGCAAAAGAAACATAAATAAAATAAATCCTGGTCAACTTGACCTCTGACTAAACATACAGGTTTCCTAACTAACAACTGGGATCAGCCTAGTGCTGTCCTAGTCCCTAAGTCCCTGGTTTTAAATGTCCAAGCAAATAGCCACACAGGCTTTTTCTCACCGCACAGGGGTTCACTCTCCCTAGACAGTCCACACAGGTCTGGTTCCAGGCATGAGCTAACATCTAATGAAGCTGGGAGTTCTTATAGAGGCCTAAATGAGCTGACAAGCTTCAGCTGGTCTCATCAACTCCCTGTCTGCACGACGCCCAGCCCTCTCCCTAGAGGTATGAGTCATCCATGAGCCCACTAGCCTTATACAACTCTCCACCTAGTTGTATAAGTCGGCGTAAAGCCTGAATCTGGGCGAAATATATCTACCCCCCTGGATGCAACCAGGTGACTTTACCTTCCTGCTGTCACATACCCCCCCCTCTTGTTTTAACCTCGGGGTTGGAACACCAGCAATCAGGCATTCATGTACTCGAGACAAAGCATCCACATTCCCCATTTGAACGCCAGGGCGATGCTTTACTGTGAAGTTGAATTCCTGGAGGGCCAGGAACCACCTATTCACTCTTCTATTTGTTTCCTTGTTTTGAGCCATCCACTTTAACGGAGCGTGATCCGTAACCATGTCAAAGTGCCTACCTAGCAGGTAGTACCGAAGGGAATCTAGAGCCCACTTCACCGCTAAACACTCCTTTTCAACGGTGGCGTAATTTACCTCATGGGACTTCAACTTCCTGCTGAGGTAGATGACTGGGTGCTCTTCCCCGTTCCAGACCTGGGACAATACTGCTCCTAACCCCACATCTGACGCATCACTTTGTACGACAAAGTCTTTAGAGAAGTCGGGTGAGTACAACACTGGCTGGCTACATAAGGCTTGTTTCAAGAATTGGAATGCTGCCTCAGCCTCGGGGGTCCATTTAATCATGACCGACCCTTTCCCCTTCGTCAGGTTGGTTAGGGGCACAGCCTTAGAAGCAAAGTGGGGAATGAATCGCCGATAATACCCAGCGATTCCCAGAAAGGCTCGTACCTGCTTCTTGCTGTTGGGACGTGGCCAACTCTGGATGGCCTCGACTTTGTTGAGTTGGGGTTTTATTACTCCCCTCCCAATGGTGTACCCAAGATATTTGGCCTCCTCCTGCCCAATGGTACACTTCTTGGGGTTAGCCGTAAACCCCGCTTCCCGAACAGAGTCCAGGACTGCTTGCACTTTTGGCAGATGTGAGGCCCAATCTGTGCTATGGACAATTACGTCATCCAGGTAAGCCGCAGCATACTCCCGATGGGGCCTCAGCATCTGGTCCATTTTCCGCTGGAATGTGGCCGGCGCATTCTGTAACCCGAACGGCATTCTTTTATATTGGAACGCCCCGTCTGGGGTTACAAATGCGGTTTTCTCTTTGGCCGACTTGGCCAGGGGGATTTGCCAATACCCTTTTGTGAGGTCAAGAGTCGTCATGTATCGGGCTGTTCCCAGCCGGTCGATCAACTCATCTATACGTGGCATGGGGTAGGTGTCAAATTTTGTAACTTTGTTCAACTGACGAAAATCGTTACAAAATCGCCAGCTCCCATCCGGTTTAGGCACCAACACAATGGGACTAGACCAATCACTTTGGGACTCCTCTATCACCCCTAAGTCCAGCATTTTCTGTACTTCCTCCCGTATTGCCTCCCGTCGGGCCTCTGGGATCCGATAGGGTTTTAACTTCACCCTTTCACCGGGCGGGGTAATGATGTCATGCTCTACCCCAGATGTTTGTCCCGGCAGCTCAGAGAATACCTCCTTGTTGCGAAGCACAAACTCCTTAACCTCCTGTTGTTGGGGTTGTGACAAGGTGGCTGCTATTCCAACCTCAGGAATCACGCAACCAGTTTGAGCTGGTGACCAAGTGTCTGCGACTAGGGACTCTCTATCCCTCCAGGCTTTCAACAGATTAACGTGATAGATCTGTTCGGGCTTTCGCCTTCCTGGTTGTCTGACCTTGTAATTCACTTCGCTCACTTTTTCCATTATCTCATAGGGGCCTTGCCATTTGGCAAGGAATTTACTTTCAACCGTAGGGACAAGTACCAGTATCCTATCCCCCGGGGAAAAGGTACGGGTCTTGGCTCCACGGTTGTACACTCTCTGCTGTGCTAACTGCGCTTGGGCCAAATGTTCCTTCACGATGGGCATTACCTGTGCAATTCGGTCTTGCATCAGGGCGACATGCTCAATCACACTCCTGTGGGGAGAACTCTCACTTTCCCAAGTTTCCTTGGCAATATCCAACAGCCCTCTTGGGTGTCTCCCATACAGTAACTCAAAGGGGGAGAATCCCGTAGAGGATTGGGGCACCTCCCTAATAGCAAACATCAGATAAGGAAGTAGACAGTCCCAATCCTTTCCATCTCTATCCACCACTTTCTTCAACATTTGTTTTAGGGTTTTGTTGAATCTTTCAACCAGCCCATCGGTTTGGGGGTGATACACAGATGTACGTAATTGCGTCACTTTGAACAATTTACACAGCTCCTTCATAACCCGGGACATAAAGGGTGTACCTTGGTCCGTAAGCAGTTCTTTACAAATACCCACCCGGCTAAACACAAGAGATAGCTCTTTGGCTATGGTCTTGGCCGAGGTATTTCGGAGAGGGATCGCTTCTGGATAACGGGTGGCATAGTCCATTATAACTAATATGTACTGGTGCCCCCTAGCGGACTTGATTATAGGCCCTACCAAATCCATGGCGATCCTCTCAAACGGGACCTCAATGATGGGTAGAGGGACCAGCGGGCTACGGAAATGTGGCATCGGGGCCGACCTCTGACACACAGGGCAGGAGGAACAATAATTTTCTATGTCCTTCATCACCCCCGGCCAATAGAATCTCTGTAATACCCTCTCTCGGGTTTTCTCTGTCCCCAGATGACCTCCAAGAATGTGCCCATGGGCCAACTCCAACACCAACTTCCTGTAAGGTTTGGGCACCACAAGCTGCTCAACGGTTTCTTCTGCCCTTTTTGCCACCCGATACAGTAGGTCCTTCTCTACGCTGAAGTATGGGTAAGTGCAGGTATTATCTGGGTTCACTAACTCGCCATCTATTTTCACTACGTTTTCCCGTGCCTTTATTAGGGCGGGGTCTTTCAACTGTTCTGTGGCAAAGTTTTCCCTGTGAACCTCAAGATCAGAAAACTCCACAGACGGTAGGTTTTCGTCTGAGGAGGTGGGCTCCTCTCCAGTTTCTTGAGTCTCCCCTGCCAATACTGATAAGGGAAATTCCGGAGAGTCCTCACCACTCTCAGGGGAGTTCTGGCTATCACATTCCTGGTACATAGGGGCACCAGTGGGGGGCTCAGGATCATCCCACAGTTCCCAGAACTTCGGAAAATCCCTTCCCACAATGGCGTCATGCGGTAACTGAGATACTAAGCCCACTGGATGAGAGAGGGTACCTTTGGGGGTCTCGAAACACACTGTAGTCACTGGATACTCTCGGGTGTCCCCATGCACACAAATAACAGCTACCTTGCTATTCCCAAAGACCTCTGTTTTAACTAACTCAGCCTTTATCAGGGTCACAAGGCTACCTGAATCCAGCAATACCACAACATTTCTACCATTAACACACATTTTGCATAAATGTTTCTCAGTTCCTCGAATGGCAGTGCATGCGACTGTCGCACACAGCGACTGACGTCTGCCCGTCAGAAAGTCACACTGCATGGGTTCCTCCACAACCGGGCAATTGGCTGCAATATGTCCCGCTTGCCGGCAGCGGTAGCAAACGATCCTTCTTGCCGCCTCTTGAGCCGCTGATTTCCCAGGCTGTTCTCGCCAAACTTGGGGTAGAGCTCCCACCCTCTCACTCTCTCCACCCTCACCCCTTGGAATCCTCTTATCCGCCCCTGGGGATGGTCTGGTCTTAGGGTGGAAAGTCTGAGTGTCTCTGGAAGAGGTCGTCAGGTTCTCTGCAGCCAAGTATCTCTCTACCCGATCCACAAGTTTACCGGCCGTTTCTGGGTCTCCATGGCTTACCCACTTTTGGATGGCAGTAGGAAGAGCTCTCAAAAACCGATCCATTACAACACGTTCCACAATCTTTGGTGCGGACAAAGTCTCTGGCTGTAGCCACTTTCTGCTCAGGTGAATGAGATCATACATTTGAGACCTGGGGGGTTTTCCAAGCTGGAAAGTCCAGTTATGCACACGCTGAGCCCGGACAGCCTGGGTGACACCCAGCCTTGCCAAAATTTCAGCTTTTAGCATCACATAGTCTTTTGCTTGGTTAGGCTCTAGGTCATAGTAAGCTTTCTGCGATTCACCAGTTAACAGAGGAGCCACCAGTCCAGCCCACTGCTCCTCAGGCCACTTTTCTCTTTCAGCGGTCCTTTCAAATGTGGTCAAAAATACCTCTGGATCATCCTCTCCAGTCATTTTTGTCAATAAACGACTCACCCCAAAGGACGCGGTATTAGTGGGACTGCTTTCCTCACTGGTCTGCGGACGTTGCTGCATTACTGCTTCCATTTGTTGTAGTCTCTGCTCTTGCTTCTGTAACAGGTCTATGAAGCGGGCCTCAGATTGCTGCTGGGCTTGTTGCTGAGCTTCCAGACTCTGTTGGTGAGCTTGCTGCTGGGCTGCAAGGCTCTGTTGATGAGCTTGCTGCTGGGCTGCAAGGCTCCTTTGCAAACCTGCATTTGTCTGCTGTTGATTGGCATTTGCTAGAGCCAGCTGTTTCAGTATCTCCTCCATGCTGGCTTAAAAAAAAACTGCCCGCATTCTCCACCAACTGTGAGGGGGTTAGCTCGGCAGCGGGTGTGTGTGACCCCCGGGATGGGCTCCCCAGACAAAAACAGGCCCAGCAAACGGAGGTTGTGGTTTTCAAAATCAAAAAGGTGCGGTTTATTTTCTATTTACAGTGACAAAACACAGCAAAGCAAAAGAAACATAAATAAAATAAATCCTGGTCAACTTGACCTCTGACTAAACATACAGGTTTCCTAACTAACAACTGGGATCAGCCTAGTGCTGTCCTAGTCCCTAAGTCCCTGGTTTTAAATGTCCAAGCAAATAGCCACACAGGCTTTTTCTCACCGCACAGGGGTTCACTCTCCCTAGACAGTCCACACAGGTCTGGTTCCAGGCATGAGCTAACATCTAATGAAGCTGGGAGTTCTTATAGAGGCCTAAATGAGCTGACAAGCTTCAGCTGGTCTCATCAACTCCCTGTCTGCACGACGCCCAGCCCTCTCCCTAGAGGTATGAGTCATCCATGAGCCCACTAGCCTTATACAACTCTCCACCTAGTTGTATAAGTCGGCGTAAAGCCTGAATCTGGGCGAAATATATCTACCCCCCTGGATGCAACCAGGTGACTTTACCTTCCTGCTGTCACAGGGGTTAAACCTTTATTAGATAATATATGGGGGTACCTGACACTATAAAAACCTGCGGCGAACCTAAAAAAAATTACTGGCTACCGATCGGCATCACCGACACTAAGACAGCGATCAGAAAAACGATCGCTTAGCGACAGTGGGGATAGGGGGTGAAAGGGTTACCTGGGGGGCGATCAAGGGGGTGAAACCTTTATTAGATAATATATGGGGGTACCTGACACTATAAAAACCTGCGGCGAACCTAAAAAAAATTACTGGCTACCGATCGGCATCACCGACACTAAGACAGCGATCAGAAAAATGATCGCTTAGCGACAGTGGTGATAGGGGGTTAAAGGGTTACCTGGGGGGCGATCAAGGGGGTTAAACCTTTATTAGATAATATATGGGGGTACCTGACGCTATAAAAACCTGCGGCGAACCTAAAAAAAATTACTGGCTACCGATCGGCATCACCGACACTAAGACAGCGATCAGAAAAAAGATTGCTTAGCGACAGTGGTGATAGGGGGTGAAAGGGTTACCTGGGGGGCGATCAAGGGGGTTAAACCTTTATTAGATAATATATGGGGGTACCTGACGCTATAAAAACCTGCGGCGAACCCAAAAAAAATTACTGGCTACCGATCGGCATCACCGACGCTAAGACAGTGATCAGAAAAACGATCGCTTAGCGATAGTGGTGATAGGGGGTGAAAGGGTTACCTGGGGGGCGATCAAGGGGGTTAAACCTTTATTCGGTAATATATGGGGGTACCTGACGCTATAAAAACCTGCGGCGAACCTAAAAAAATAACTGGCTACCGATCGGCATCACCGACGCTAAGACAGCGATCAGAAAAATGATCGCTTAGCGACAGTGGTGATAGGGGGTGAAAGGGTTATCTAGGGGGCGATCAGGGGGTTAAACCTTTATTGGGGGGGGTAGTGGGCTACACTGGACCTAAAACTAACTTTAGTGACACTTTTACAGTCACAAATGTCACTGATTGCAGTGATCAGTAAATAAATGGTCACTGCAATCAGTGACACTGTGACTGGGGGCTGGGGGGTGATCTGGGGTGTCTGGGGGGGCGATTTATGTTCCTATGTGTCCTGGTGTCAGTGTAGTGTTTTGTGCACTAACCTGGCATCTTCTCTTGTGCGGCGCGCTGTATATGTGAGCGCCGCAGGAGAGATGACATCACTTCCTCTGCCTGTGTAAACATTACACAGGCAGGGAAGCTTTCTCATTCGCCGGGAGCGATCGCGAGGGGGTGGCCGGAATCGAACGGCCGTCCCCTCATCCCGGATCGCTCCCGAACACTTAACCTCCGCTCACTGTAAAGAAGGGGGGTCCAATTGGACCCCCCAACTATGCAAAGGCGATCACGTACATATACGTGATTCTGCCTGTCGGTGCCATTCTGCCGACGTATATTTACAGTGGGCGGTCGTTAAGTGGTTAATAAAGGACTTTCCCAACGGTGTCTGTGTATTTTTTCTTAATTTTTTACACTTTCTTTGTGAAATGGTAGGGGTACAATGTACCCCATTACCAATTCACATAGGGGGGGCGGGATCTGGGGGTCCCCTTTGTTAAAGGGGTCTTCCAGATTCCGATAAGCCCCCCACACGCAGACCCCCACAACCACCAGGCAAGGGTTGTGGGGATGAGGCCCTTGTCCCCATCAACATGGGGACATCCTCTCCATGTTGAGGGCATGTGGCCTGGTACGGTTCAGGAGGGGGGGCGCTCTCTTGTCCCCCCCTCTTTTCCTGCATCCTGCCAGGTTGCGTGCTCGGATAAAGGGTCTGGTCTGGATTTTTGGGGGTACACGCCATTTTTTTTAAAATTTGGGGTGGAGTTCCCCTTAAAATCCATACCAGACCTGAAGGGCCTGGTATGGATATTTGGGGGAACCGCACGCATTTTTTTTTTAAATTTGCGGCAGGGTTCCCCTTAATATCCATACCAGACCTGAAGGGCCTGGTAATTGAATTTGGGGGAACCCCCACGTTTTTTTAATTTTTTTTTTATCAATGACTTTTCTATGTATTGCCGGGAGCCGACAATTCATTATAGCCGCGAGTGAGTTTTAAATGATTTTTTTCCTTCAGAAATGACACTTTGTGCAGGGACAGTTCTAAGCATGGGAAACAAGCGCGACTTTACATGCATATTGCCGAACACCGGACCTGATCCCGAACATACAGTCAATTGTTCCGGTTCGGTTCCGGGACCCAAAAACCCAAAAAATCGGTACGGACCCGAACTTTACAGTTCGGGTCCGCTCAACCCTACTTCTTTTCTCTCTCACTTCCATTTGATTGGAATAAGCAGTGCATGTTGGCATATGCACTACTCTATGCACACTGCACATCCCATAGTCTATAATTCATAGTCCCTAGTCATCGCAGGGGTAAAAAGGATAGCATTTGTACATACAGTAGAACCATAGAGAATGAATGTAGCCACTACCTAACGGGAAGTCAGATCACAGCAGTTCCCTAAATACAGAGTTTTACAAATGGACCCTGCTTTTCAATAATGTAGCAAATGCTCAAGTAATCTAGTGGTCTATTTACCCCGGATTTAGATTCAGAGTGGTGTTGGGTAAACTCCAAGACTCCATGTAATCTATTGCAAATACCGCTTTCTCTCAAGTGATGTGATACTAAATAGGACAAACAAGTTGCCAAAATCACCCATAAATGTTAGTGCTATAGGGTTTTGCATAAAAAAATGAAAGGAAAATAAAACAAGATGTTAAATCATGTGTAGCCAGGTGTTTGGCTAGAGACAAACAACGATTTAAGACACTGCACTGCAGTGCTCTCTGTGATCCCAGTGGGCTTCATCCATCAGAGCCTGAAGGGGAGTGCAGGCTGAGTATGCTGATGATTCATCCCTGGAAATAGACCTTACAGGGGACACTAAAACTTTGTATTAGTGTACACTTTTGTCGTCCTCTGAAGAGTGATCTGCTGTGGACAGGTGGACAGGAGGTGATGAAGTGTTATATCTTGCTCCGTTATCACCTGATTTAACCACCCACTGGAGGCTAGGCTGAGGAAAAGGTGGGAGCAGCTGTCTTTGGCTCTCAGTTGCACGCTGAGAGGCTGAGCCAGCTGGCAGTCAGGCATTTGAGTGAATTGAAGCATTATTGTTGGGATCCTTCCAGAGCCTGGAGCGGCTCTGTGATGTCAGCTGACAGTAGTCACTCTTTATGGGCAAAAAAGCTTTACCCATACTTCTGTAGCGCCCTGCCCCCGATGATTGGGGCACTATTGTAAATTTAGGGGGTGTCTTAGCCAATAGTTGGGCTCAGACTTGTGTAATTACATACAAATTGCCTCTGTCCTGGCTATGGTGGTGCCTGAAAGTGTTTTCCCTTGTTGCCTGAAGGTGGCAGTACCACCTCAGGTCCATGTTGGAACGCAGGCAGACCATGGTGTATTGGGTGTCCCTTCTCGGCAGCGGTTCAGTGGGAGTGGTGCCCCGCTGTGCATGCTGGGGGAGGGATACTTAAGGGGCAGACGCCATTGTGCGGGGCTCTTCTTCACCTTGTGGCCCTCCTGGCGCGAGGTGTGTGTGTGTGTTCTCAGCATCTCTAGCGAGTAGGCCCAGTTATGATGACTAGGGCCTACTATCCTAAAGGGGATCCCAAGCTGTCCACCAAGAGGGAGGAAGCTGCATAACAAAGGAAACTGGGGGAGGACCTGCCCTGGAGGAGACCAGCAAAGTGCTAATGTCTCGGGATAGGCCTGGTGACCTTGTTAAGAAGGGATCCACTACGTTAAAAGCCCAGCAGTTTGCCGGATCGGCTTAAAGGTTCTTTTACTGCACGGCTGGAAGTTCGGGACTGAAATCCTGTGGCAGAGGATTCCTGGCTATCCATATTTGTCCTCTCTTCTCATACCTTCTACTTTCTCTACAAGTTACTGCAGCAAAAATAAAACCCTACAGTTTAAGGTTTTACATCTCGTGTGGACATTGCAGTTTCTACAGACTTTCTTCCCCTGACAACGAACCTAGAGGTAACGTGCAAAGCCCAAAACTTAAACCAGCAGCTCCTACGGGGGTAGTGCTACACTTCACTTCTATTTTTTATGCATGTAGCATTTTTCCACTGTTTCTTTACTGTGCAGAATAATTGTTCACGTATTTAATGTCTGCACCTTGCAAAACCTTGGGATCAGTGTACATGCTTGCTGTTACTACTGTTTTTTTGTTGTTTTTCTTTTGCCATAATAACTACAGCTCTCTCTTATACACTTACTGGCCACTTCATTAGGTACACCTGTTCAATTGCTAGGTCACAAAAATTGCTAATCAGCCATCACATGACAGCAACTCAATGCATATAGGCATCAAGGCATGGTGCAGATCACTGGCTGAAGTTCAAACCAAGCATCAGAATGGGGAGGAAAGCAGATTTAGGTGACTTTGAATGTGGCATGGTTGTTGGTGCCAGAGGGGCTTGTCTGAGTATTTAAAAAACTGCTGATCTATTGGGATTTTCACGCACAACAATCTCTAGGGTTTACAGAGAATGGCCCGAAAAAGAGAAAATATCTAGTGAGCCGCATTTGTGTGGACGAAAATGCCTTGTTGATGTCAGAGGTCAGAGGAGAATGTGTAGACTGGTTTGAGATGATAGAAAGGCAACAATAACTCAAATAACCACTCGTTACAACCAAGGTATGCATGCAGAATACCATCTCTGAATGCACAACACATCGAACCTTGAAGCATATTAGCTACAGCAGCAGAAGACCACCCCGGATGCCACTCTTGTCAGCTAAGAACAGGAAACCGAGGCTACAATTCGAATGGGCTCACCAAAATTGGACAATGAAGATTGGGAAAACGTTGCCTGGACTGATGAGTCTCGATTTCAGCTGTGACATTCAGACGGTAGGGCAGAATTTGGCGTAAACAACATAAAAGCATGGATCCATCCTGCCTTGTTTCAACCTTGTTGAATCTATGCCACAGAGAAATAAGGCAGTTCTGCAGGCAAAAGGGGGCACAACCCTGTACTAGCAAAGTGTAACTAATAAAGTGGCCTGTGAGGGTATATCTTAAATTAAAGTATGGCATTGGGTTAATGATATGCCTATTTTAAATAAATAAAAAAGGGGGGGTGTTTTTGCGCTGAAAGCCAGCAATAAAACTTCATAAAGTGCAAAAAGCCAAATACTACTATTAAATAAAGTGCTAGAATATTTGGGTCTATATTAATAGTCCTTAATCCAATGATGAATAAAGTGCACAAATATAAATATAGCAGTGCAATACTTATATATAAATGAGTGAATTGTAGTATGAAGACATGAATAATAAAGTGCACCAGTGCTATCTATATATATATGAACCACAACAATGAGAAAAAAAAAAGTCCTTAAACGTGAGTGTTCAAACGGAATGAACTGATGTGAAATACAAATCCTCTGCTGCATAGAAGGATAGGAATATCTCTAATATGTCCATGCAGTGGTCTCACAAAACTCTCACCTCCATTAGAACATAACATGTATGTTTAGGCAGTAAATCTCCTTAATGGTGGTTCTTCTGATCTGTGTTGTTGCTACTCCCAACCTAGTCTCCTCTGTTAGTGATGTTATTGCAGTTCCTAAGGAGAGAAGGAGGGGGAGGGGAGTGCAGCTCCAAGGGGATAGGATAGGAATAAGGAAGAGAGAAGGGCCTCCAATAGTGTAGTATATTGGTCCAAAACTGGTTTATTAAATGATAATATGTAATGCTCGTACATTAAAACAAAAATCGTGTGGCTAAAAAATAACAACAGCGGCGATATACGCCGTCTTACTCGTCCTCCGGGTACTTCCGGTCTGTGGTACCTCGTGATGTCCCTAAATTAAATAAATGCCCCGCCCTTGATTAAAGTATATTATGGGCATTATGTGTGAATTATTGAGCCATAACAGCCAATCAGAATCCATTTTGTACTGGTCCATAATTAGCAGGGTGAATTTTGATTGGTTGAAAGAAATGGAATGGTATTAAAAACTAGCAATAAAGATTAAGGACTCTTAAATACAAAAGGCCAATAGCACTGCTCATATTTTTGAATGAGATAATTGCAATCTGTTATTTAAATAGTTTTACTGATAAAAAACTAAAATTACCGTAGTGGCTACATTAGGTGATATTCCGACTAATGGTATATTTAAATAATATGAGAACCATAAAAAGTGGCGTACTTAGGTGTTTATATGCTTATTCCTTCTAGAATGTTTGCCCTGACTATCATTGTACCTTATTGGTGCAGTTATTGGTTATGTACTATTACATTATCAAGTATTATTATTATTTTAGTGGGGTGCTATATTTAAGGGGAGTATCTGAGTGGTAGTTAGGCTCAGATACACTAATTGTTAGGTTTCTTGGACCATTTCTGTCCCTGGGAGATGGTATTGGTGTGCTGTTCCCTGTGGCCTACAGGTGGCGCTGTTGCCGTGGGCCGGGGTTGAACCACTGATACAAGGTTGTGCCTTTTCTTGTCCCCTCTCGGCAGCAGTACGGCGGGGCGGGGAACCTGCTGTGCCTGTTGGGAGAGGGTATAAAAAGGGGCGGCCATCTTCCAGTGGGGTCGCACCCAGGCACCTTCAGCCTGGGTGGTGCGTGTGTCGCCTCCGGGGGCCCTAGGCCCGGAGGCCGAGTTCCTGTTCCATCCCAGACACCTTTGGTCTGGGGTGAGGTACTATTTTTGAGGCCCGGAGCTCAGCACCTTCGGCTGGGTTCCGCCAGGTATGGGGGCTCCCAAGGTGCCGCCTTGCGAGGGGACCCGTATCCAGGATCGAGGAGGCCAGGGAGGTGACCCCTTCTGAAGACCTAGCGCAGAGTCGTGGTGACAGTGGGGGCCTCTGGTAACTCTCCGGTGGGAGGTTCTTCTTCTTAACAAGGGCCAAGTTTCTCCAAGAAGGAAGTGCATGTTCTGTAGGTCATAGTGGCAGTGACTCTACGCACATCAGGTAAGTGGCAGTGACCAAATAGGGCAAGGCCCTATTCACCCGGTCAGTGGCAGTGACCAACTTCTACAAGTCAGTGGCAGTGACTTCAACTTTTCACCCGGTCAGTGGCAGTGACCAACCTCACGGTCTGTGGCAGAGACCGTGCGCCAAGCCTGTTCGTGAAAACCAGAACAGGAGAGAAGCTAAATTAAGTTTGTGCCTGGACCTCCTCCCATCTTATCTGACCTGTGTCTCGTATCAACCTGTATGCTCTCATAGAGACTATTTGTTATCCGTGGTGAAATAAATACAAAGGTTGGGCTCTCAGTTGGTGTGGACAGTTACTTTACTGGGGAGAATTAAGGACTTTTCTCTGGCTAATGCAGAGACGAGATCAGTTCGGGAGGATTCTAACACTAGCCGCAGGCGGACCCGAAAACTAACACCGCTCAACCTCCTCATCCAGGAGGGTACGGGCTGCTGGTGCGGTGTGCCTTATTCTTTTCCTGCGGAGGAGCCAAGAAAAGAAATAAAAGCAGGTAAAGTCTGGGGTGAGTGCGCTAGACGTGGGGGCTCGAGTCCGCGATGTGTCTGCGGTTGCAAAGTGTGAAAAAACCCCCTAGAAGTTGAACTTTATTCCCCAGTGAAGTTCCGTGAAGGTCGGCCATATTGTGAACTGCGCCACGAGGAGAACCCTAACTGCGTATTTCGTGGGCGTGCCTATTCAGAAAGCCCGCGAATGGTGCAGGAGTTGGGAGGAGTCTGGCCATGTGTGGAGTTGCACGTGGGGACTTTGGTGCGAAAAGGTCAGTGCGCAGTGGAGCAGCGGATGGACAACATGGCGTCTCATGCCTCATCATGGGTTCCGGTTACTACTACCATGAAGATGACTTAATTCGCTGCTTCGTTAATGGAAACGGGGATCGGCTCAAGCCCCGGGGACGATTTGCCCTCTACGTGTGTAAAGATGTGGAGGCCCTCGGAGTGATTTGTCCCGGCTGCTCGGGACTGGTGGTTCATCTAAAGCCATTCGGGCGATGCAAGAACTGTAAGGAGTTCCTATTTGAGGTCGAGCAACCTACGGAAAAGCCTCGGGCCTTCCACCTCAATTGCCTTACAGGCGCCACCACTCCAGAAGGAGGAATCAGAGCTTGCACAGCCACCCCTGCGCACACTGACGGGACTTCGGAGGAAGTCACAGAGGAGCTCATTGAAGCGAGTGAGAGACCGGAGGATGCTGCTTTGGTTAGTACAGAGTCCTTTCTCCCACCGCCCAAGCGGAAGATCAGGTTTGTGACAGCTTCCCGCGGCTGTGGTGGAGCAACGCCCCAGCGCTTACTCGGGACGGATGCATCCGAAGGGAAAAGTCCCAGACGTCCTGGTTCTTCTTCAAGCCGAGGTAAGCTGGGAGAAGAGTTTCTGTTAAAGGCCCCTAGCCCTGGGGATTCACATGTCAGTGAATCAGCTAGAGGGGGTGATTTGTCCTGTGCCAGGAGTTACCTTCCTGCGGAGGAATATGACACCTCCGATCTGGAGTCCATCTCTGATGCGGGTGATGACACCGCCATTGATGAACTGTTCGAGAGAAAGGGATAGGATAAGATGCCCCTGTCCTTGTCCCGTGGTGCTAGGGACTCACCCATGTCCATTGGGGAAAATACACCCCGGGTGGTGGCTTCCAAGCCTGAGGAGGGATCTGTCCCCTTGCCTGCTCCTCCATCATTGGAGGCACCTGCTTCAACAGCCGAGACGAGTCGGATGTCACTGCGGGTTCCTGCAACTGGTCCGGAGGTAGTTAAAGTACCTCGGCAACATGATGCCATCGTCTTGCCTGGCACGGGAGACCGCGCTACCATGCCACCACTGTCCCATTTACAGAGACTTTTCAATCAAAGAGTTGCCAGCGAGTATGGGTGGGAATACCCGTACCTACCAAAGGAACTTTTGTTCGAAGTGGAGGCCTGTAGACACCGGTGATATGAGGACTTTGTGTGGACACATATCAGAGTGCCCCAGGCCAGGAGATACCTCTCATGTTCACCCGCGGCCACTCAGAGGTTTAAGGACTGTAAGGCTGCCTGGATGTTGGGTCGGCACATCTATGCAGACAAGGTACTAATTTGTAGGAAGGACAAAGACAATGTTGAGTACCATATAGACACGTTTGACAAACATTGGAAGCCGCTGGTATTGCCTGATCCACATTATTACTTATGAGAGACAAGACTCTTTGTTTTGTTTTTCTTGAGTACATTCTCTTTTTAAAGCCCAGGAACCCTTTGCCCTAAGTTAAAGGGTAGCCTACTCTTTGGAGGAGCGGGAGCTGTTGCTGTTTTGTTGTTCTCCCCTCTCTCCCCACCGCAAAGATTTAAGGACTTTGGGAGTAGATAGTTCAGGCCCACAGTACAGAAGAAAAAGTTTCTTTTGGGATGAGTGTTCTGACGTTGGCACTACCACTAGGTGGCGGTGTTGCGTAACTATTGTTTTACTGATGATGTGATGCAGTTACTTATTGGAAGGAAGGGATTCTTCTCTAGGGAGGGATCTTTTCATTCCAACTAATGTTATTTTAGGTGTTTTTTTCTCTTCCCTGCAGGTGAACGCCAAGCAAGACTGCTGAGTATGGGGTGGGTCTTAGATATTGCAGCGGGAGGGAAATGTAAATTCTATTGAAAATTTAATGTGACCTCAAAATGTTTTTTTCCCTATTGTGAGGGGGTTAGCTCGGCAGCGGGTGTGTGTGACCCCCGGGATGGGCTCCCCACACAAAACAGGCCCAGCAAACGGAGGTTGTGGTTTTCAAAATCAAAAAAAGGTGCGGTTTATTTTCTATTTACAGTGACAAAACACAGCAAAGCAAAAGAAACATAACCAAAATAAATCCTGGTCAAGTTGACCTCTGACTAAACATACAGGTTTCCTAACTAACAACTGGGATCAGCCTAGTGCTGTCCTAGTCCCTAAGTCCCTGGTTTTAAATGTCCAAGCAAATAGCCACACAGGCTTTTTCTCACCGCACAGGGGTTCACTCTCCCTAGACAGTCCACACAGGTCTAGTTCCAGGCATGAGCTAACATCTAATGAAGCTAGGAGTTCTTATAGAGGCCTAAATGAGCTGACAAGGTTCAGCTGGTCTCCTCATCTCTGTCTGCACGACGCCCCACACTCTCCCTAGAGGTATGAGTCATCCATGAGCCCACTAGCCTTATACAACTCTCCACCTAGTTGTATAAGTCGGCGTAAAGCCTGAATCTGGGCGAAATATATCTACCCCCCTGGATGCAACCAGGTGACTTTACCTTCCTGCTGTCACATACCCCCCCCTCTTGTTTTAACCTCAGGGTTGGAACACCAGCAATCAGGCATTCATGTACTCGAGACAAAGCATCCACATTCCCCATTTGAACGCCAGGGCGATGCTTTACTGTGAAGTTGAATTCCTGGAGAGCCAGGAACCACCTATTCACTCTTCTATTTGTTTCCTTGTTTTGAGCCATCCACTTTAACGGAGCGTGATCCGTAACCATGTCAAAGTGCCTACCTAGCAGGTAGTACCGAAGGGAATCTAGAGCCCACTTCACCGCTAAACACTCCTTTTCAACGGTGGCGTAATTTACCTCATGGGACTTCAACTTCCTGCTGAGGTAAATGACTGGGTGCTCTTCCCCGTTCCAGACCTGGGACAATACTGCTCCTAACCCCACATCTGACGCATCACTTTGTACGACAAAGTCTTTAGAGAAGTCGGGTGAGTACAACACTGGCTGGCTACATAAGGCTTGTTTCAAGAATTGGAATGCTGCCTCAGCCTCGGGGGTCCATTTAATCATGACCGACCCTTTCCCCTTCGTCAGGTTGGTTAGGGGCACAGCCTTAGAAGCAAAGTGGGGAATGAATCGCCGATAATACCCAGCGATTCCCAGAAAGGCTCGTACCTGCTTCTTGCTGTTGGGACGTGGCCAACTCTGGATGGCCTCGACTTTGTTGAGTTGGGGTTTTATTACTCCCCTCCCAATGGTGTACCCAAGATATTTGGCCTCCTCCTGCCCAATGGTACACTTCTTGGGGTTAGCCGTAAACCCCGCTTCCCGAACAGAGTCCAGGACTGCTTGCACTTTTGGCAGATGTGAGGCCCAATCTGTGCTATGGACAATTACGTCATCCAGGTAAGCCGCAGCATACTTCCGATGGGGCCTCAGCATCTGGTCCATTTTCCGCTGGAATGTGGCCGGCGCATTCTGTAACCCGAACGGCATTCTTTTATATTGGAACGCCCCGTCTGGGGTTACAAATGCGGTTTTCTCTTTGGCCGACTTGGCCAGGGGGATTTGCCAATACCCTTTTGTGAGGTCAAGAGTCGTCATGTATCGGGCTGTTCCCAGCCGGTCGATCAACTCATCTATACGTGGCATGGGGTAGGTGTCAAATTTTGTAACTTTGTTCAACTGACGAAAATCGTTACAAAATCGCCAGCTCCCATCCGGTTTAGGCACCAACACGATGGGACTAGACCAATCACTTTGGGACTCCTCTATCACCCCTAAGTTCAGCATTTTCTGTACTTCCTCCCGTATTGCCTCCCGTCGAGCCTCTGGGATCCGATAGGGTTTTAACTTCACCCTTTCACCGGGCGGGGTAATGATGTCATGCTCTACCCCAGATGTTTGTCCCGGCAGCTCAGAGAATACCTCCTTGTTGCGAAGCACAAACTCCTTAACCTCCTGTTGTTGGGGTTGTGACAAGGTGGCTGCTATTCCAACCTCAGGAATCACGCAACCAGTTTGAGCTGGTGACCAAGTGTCTGCGACTAGGGACTCTCTATCCCTCCAGGCTTTCAACAGATTAACGTGATAGATCTGTTCGGGCTTTCGCCTTCCTGGTTGTCTGACCTTGTAATTCACTTCGCTCACTTTTTCCATTATCTCGTAGGGGCCTTGCCATTTGGCAAGGAATTTACTTTCAACCGTAGGGACAAGTACCAATATCCTATCCCCCGGGGAAAAGGTACGGGTCTTGGCTCCACGGTTGTACACTCTCTGCTGTGCCAACTGCGCTTGGGCCAAATGTTCCTTCACGATGGGCATTACCTGTGCAATTCGATCTTGCATCAGGGCGACATGCTCAATCACACTCCTGTGGGGAGAACTCTCACTTTCCCAAGTTTCCTTGGCAATATCCAACAGCCCTCTTGGGTGTCTCCCATACAGTAACTCAAAGGGGGAGAATCCCGTAGAGGATTGGGGCACCTCCCTAATAGCAAACATCAAATAAGGAAGTAAACAGTCCCAATCCTTTCCATCTCTATCCACCACTTTCTTCAACATTTGTTTTAGGGTTTTGTTGAATCTTTCAACCAGCCCATCGGTTTGGGGGTGATACACAGACGTACGCAATTGCGTCACTTTGAACAATTTACACAGCTCTTTCATAACCCGGGACATAAAGGGTGTACCTTGGTCCGTAAGCAGTTCTTTACAAATACCCACCCGGCTAAAAACAAGAGATAGCTCTTTGGCTATGGTTTTGGCCGAGGTATTTCGGAGAGGGATCGCTTCTGGATAACGGGTGGCATAGTCCATTATAACTAATATGTACTGGTGCCCCCTAGCGGACTTGATTATAGGACCTACCAAATCCATGGCGATCCTCTCAAACGGGACCTCAATGATGGGTAGAGGGACCAGCGGGCTACGGAAATGTGGCATCGGGGCCAACCTCTGACACACAGGGCAGGAGGAACAATAATTTTCTACGTCCTTCATCACCCCCGGCCAATAGAATCTCTGTAATACCCTCTCTCGGGTTTTCTCTGTCCCCAGATGACCTCCAAGAATGTGCCCATGGGCCAACTCCAACACCAACTTCCTGTAAGGTTTGGGCACCACAAGCTGCTCAACGGTTTCTTCTGCCCTTTTTGCCACCCGATACAGTAGGTCCTTCTCTACGCTGAAGTATGGGTAAGTGCAGGTATTATCTGGGTTCACTAACTCGCCATCTATTTTCACTACGTTTTCCCGTGCCTTTATTAGGGCGGGGTCTTTCAACTGTTCTGTGGCAAAGTTTTCCCTGTGAACCTCAAGATCAGAAAACTCCACAGACGGTAGGTTTTCGTCTGAGGAGGTGGGCTCCTCTCCAGTTTCTTGAGTCTCCCCTGCCAATACTGATAAGGGAAATTCCGGAGAGTCCTCACCACTCTCAGGGGAGTTCTGGCTATCACATTCCTGGTACATAGGGGCACCAGTGAGGGGCTCAGGATCATCCCACAGTTCCCAGAACTTCGGAAAATCCCTTCCCACAATGGCGTCATGCGGTAACTGAGATACTAAGCCCACTGGATGAGAGAGGGTACCTTTGGGGGTCTCGAAACACACTGTAGTCACTGGATACTCTCGGGTGTCCCCATGCACACAAATAACAGCTACCTTGCTATTCCCAGAGACCTCTGTTTTAACTAACTCAGCCTTTATCAGGGTCACAAGGCTACCTGAATCCAGCAATACCACAACATTTCTACCATTAACACACATTTTGCATAAATGTTTCTCAGTTCCTCGAATGGCAGTGCATGCGACTGTCGCACACAGCGACTGACGTCTGCCCGTCAGAAAGTCACACTGCATGGGTTCCTCCACAACCGGGCAATTGGCTGCAATATGTCCCGCTTGCCGGCAGCGGTAGCAAACGATCCTTCTTGCCGCCTCTTGAGCCGCTGATTTCCCAGGCTGTTCTCGCCAAACTTGGGGTAGAGCTCCCACCCTCTCACTCTCTCCACCCTCACCCCTTGGAATCCTCTTATCCGCCCCTGGGGATGGTCTGGTCTTAGGGTGGAAAGTCCGAGTGTCTCTGGAAGAGGCCGTCAGGTTCTCTGTAGCCAAGTATTTCTCCACACGATCCACAAGACCATCGGCCGTCTCTGGGTCTCCATGGCTTACCCACTTTTGGATGGCAGTAGGAAGAGCTCTCAAAAACCGATCCATTACAACACGTTCCACAATCTTTGGTGCGGACAAAGTCTCTGGCTGTAGCCACTTTCTGCTCAGGTGAATGAGATCATACATTTGAGACCTGGGGGGTTTTCCAAGCTGGAAAGTCCAGTTATGCACACGCTGAGCCCGGACAGCCTGGGTGACACCCAGCCTTGCCAATATTTCAGCTTTTAGCATCACATAGTCTTTTGCTTGGTTAGGCTCTAGGTCATAGTAAGCTTTCTGCGATTCACCAGTTAACAGAGGAGCCACCAGTCCAGCCCACTGCTCCTCAGGCCACTTTTCTCTTTCAGCGGTCCTTTCAAATGTGGTCAAAAATACCTCTGGATCATCCTCTCCAGTCATTTTTGTCAATAAACGACTCACCCCAAAGGACGCGGTATTAGTGGGACGGCTTTCCTCACTGGTCTGCGGACGTTGCTGCATTACTGCTTCCATCTGTTGTTGTAGTCTCTGCTCTTGCTTCTGCAACAGGTCTATGAAGCGGGCCTCAGATTGCTGCTGGGCTCGTTGCTGAGCCTCCAGACTCTGTTGCAAAGTTGCGTTTGTCTGCTGCTGGGCTGCAAGGCTCCTTTGCAAACCTGCATTTGTCTGCTGTTGATTGGCATTTGCTAGAGCCAGCTGCTTCAGTATCTCCTCCATGCTGGCTTAAAAAAAAAACTGCCACTGGTTCTCCACCAACTGTGAGGGGGTTAGCTCGGCAGCGGGTGTGTGTGACCCCCGGGATGGGCTCCCCACACAAAACAGGCCCAGCAAACGGAGGTTGTGGTTTTCAAAATCAAAAAAAGGTGCGGTTTATTTTCTATTTACAGTGACAAAACACAGCAAAGCAAAAGAAACATAACCAAAATAAATCCTGGTCAAGTTGACCTCTGACTAAACACACAGGTTTCCTAACTAACAACTGGGATCAGCCTAGTGCTGTCCTAGTCCCTAAGTCCCTGGTTTTAAATGTCCAAGCAAATAGCCACACAGGCTTTTTCTCACCGCACAGGGGTTCACTCTCCCTAGACAGTCCACACAGGTCTAGTTCCAGGCATGAGCTAACATCTAATGAAGCTAGGAGTTCTTATAGAGGCCTAAATGAGCTGACAAGGTTCAGCTGGTCTCCTCATCTCTGTCTGCACGACGCCCCACACTCTCCCTAGAGGTATGAGTCATCCATGAGCCCACTAGCCTTATACAACTCTCCGCCTAGTTGTATAAGTCGGCGTAAAGCCTGAATCTGGGCGAAATATATCTACCCCCCTGGATGCAACCAGGTGACTTTACCTTCCTGCTGTCACACTATGCACGTGTGTATTTCTCTTTTCCTTTCTGTGTTTTCCCTTTCCTTTCCTGTGTTAGGTTCCGGCACAAACAAACAGTTTTTTTTTAATTGCCATTTTTTTTTGGTAGTCTGTCTCTGGATTGGGCTTATGCTGACTCAGGCCTGAGAGGCATAGGTTGGTTCCAGACACTGGGGACCAGTGTCCATTAAGTGAGGGGGATGTTTAGCGGGGCGCTATATTTAAGGGGAGTATCTGAGTGGTAGTTAGGCTCAGATGCACTAATTGTTAGGTTTCTTGGACCATTTCTGTCCCTGGGAGATGGTATTGGTGTGCTGTTCCCTGTGGCGCTGTTGCTGTGGGCAGGGGTTGAACCACTGATACAAGGTTGTGCCTTTTCTTGTCCCCTCTCGGCAGCAGTACGGCGGGGCGGGGAACCTGCTGTGCCTGTTGGGAGAGGGTATAAAAAGGGGCTGCCATCTTCCAGTGGGGTCGCACCCAGGCACCTTCAGCCTGGGTGGTGCGTGTGTCGCCTCCGGGGGCCCTAGGCCCGGAGGCCGAGTTCCTGTTCCATCCCAGACACCTTTGGTCTGGGGTGAGGTACTATTTTTGAGGCCCGGAGCTCAGCACCTTCGGCTGGGTTCCGCCAGGGATTGAGGGCTCCCACGGTGCCGCCTTGCGAGGGGACCCGTATCCAGGATCGAGGAGGCCAGGGAGGTGACCCCTTCTGAAGACCCAGCGCAGAGTCGTGGTGACAGTGGGGGCCTCTGGTAACTCTCCAGAGGGAGGTTCTTCTCCCTAACAAGGGCGAAGTTTCTCCAAGAAGGAAGGGCATGTTCTGTAGGTCATAGTGGCAGTGACTCTACGCACATCAGGTCAGTGGCAGTGACCAAATAGGGCAAGGCCCTATTCACCCGGTCAGTGGCAGTGACCAACTTCAACAAGTCAGTGACAGTGACTTCAACTTTTCACCCAGTCAGTGGCAGTGACCAACCTCACGGTCTGTGGCAGAGACCATGCGCCAAGCCTGTTCGTGCAAACCAGAAAAGGAGAGAAGCTAAATTAAGTTTGTATCTGGACCTCCTCCCATCTTATCTGACCTGTGTCTCGTATCAACCCGTCTGCTCTCATAGAGACTATTTGTTATCCGTGGTGAAATAAATACAAAGGTTGGACTCTCAGTTGGTGTGGACAGTTACTTTACTGGGGAGAATTAAGGCCTTGTCTCTGGCTAATGCAGAGACGAGATGCAGAGACGAGATCAGCTCGGGAGGATTCTAACACCGCTCAACCTCCTCATCCAGGAGGGTACGGGCTGCTGGTGCGGTGTGCCTCATTCTTTTCCTGCGGAGGAGCCAAGTAAAGAAATAAAAGCAGGTAAAGTCTGGGGTGAGTGCGCTAGATTATTATTATACGTTGATGCTGTTTTGTTGTTTCCCCTCTCTAAGTTATATTCTTATGCCCCATACACACGATCATTTTTCATGCCGTTAAAAATGCCATTAAAAAAAATGGCCATTAAAAATGATCGTGTGTATGCTCCAGAGCATTTTTAACGACGTGAAAAACGGGCATTAAAAATTTCGAACATGCTCTCTTTTTTTCACGTCGTTTTTCATGTCGTTTTTTTTAACGACGTGAAAAACGATAGTGTGTATGCTTTAACGACGTGAAAAAAAATGCGCATGCTCAGAATCAAGTATGAGACGGGAGCGCTCGTTCTGGTAAAACTAGCATTCGTAATGGAGATAGCACATTCGTCACGCTGTAACGGACTGAAAAGCACTAGACTGAAAAGAGCGAATCGTCTCTCACCAAACTTTGCTAACATGAAGGGTGGCGCCATTCGAACGGAACTTCCCCTTTATAGTGCCGTCGTACGTGGTGTACGTCACCGCGCTTTGCTTGAACATTTTTTTAAATGATGGTGTGTACGCAAGACAGGCTTGAGAGGAAACATGAAAAAAAATGACTAGAAAAACGTCAGTTTTAAAAATGACATTAAAAATGATCGTGTGTATGGGGCATAAGGGCTTAGAGTTTTTTTTTTTAAACATATGCTTGGATGTCTTTTCCACTGCTCATGTTATAGTGAGTTATCTAGGTGAATTAGGAAATTTACAACCTATTGTATATAGAGTGGAACCGAAATCAATAAAACGTCATAATGCTGTATTGATGATTTTCATACATAATTGTACACTGTAGGAGGTTGCCTTTATTTCCTTTCTCTGGAATTATTGAGTCAGCAGTATCTGGACTTTGCTATAGGCATTTATACTAGTGATATATTCCTATGCAACATGTTATTTGTCTTTGAGGTTTGTCTGTAGAAGGCTGGTGGTTGTGGTTTCAGTCATTTCTCAATTTTAAAAGAAAAGTCAAGTGTAACTTGATAGAACATACGTTTGGATATCCATTTTCAGTTATATCACGTGGAACTAAAAAAGAATGAATCTCCTTTTTTTTTCTTGTGCATACTCTCGTCACTGAGTTCAGTGTTAATTGTATTAACTGAGTTAACTGTGCTTTTGCTAATATAAGGACACATATTCACAGTCTTTATGGGGGTGACCCATTTTTAACTGAGGCACAGATATTAATTTTAAACTGTAGATCCCATTAGCTTTCTCAGGATTGGGATGTTAGGGCGCTTTCACACTACTGCGGTGCGATTTGGCTACATTGTGGGTTCAGCACAGTTTGTCTGTGGTTTCCCATATACTTTCTATTATGTCCCAAATTTTTGGTAAGTTTTCTGAAAGCGCACCAAAAGTCCCTGCATGCTGCATCTTTGTTGCACTTTTAAAAAACGCATCAAAAACCCAGGACATAACAGAATGTCTATGTGAAACTGTGGCTAACTCACAGGAAAACTGTGGGTACACTGTTCTGCAGTTTGAAAGTGGCCTTATGGTCAACTAATCTATTAACAACTACAGTATATGGTACGCCTTGTATGGTAAATGCAGCTGGAATTTGGATTTCTACTGCACCCTTCTAGACAGTTTTGAATGTGGTGTGTAAAACTAAGTAGGGCTTTTACATCATTTTCCCAAGCTCTTGCAGATAGAGCAATGTGAGGTCAATTTAACATGCTGTGGGTAGTGTGACAGCAGGAAGGTAAAGTCACCTGGTTGCATCCAGGGGGGTAGATATATTTCTCCCAGATTCAGGCTTTATGCGGACTTATACAACTAGGGTGGAGAGTTGTATAAGGCTAGTGGGCTCATGGATGACTCATACCTCTAGGGAGAGTGTGGGGCGTCGTGCAGACAGAGATGAGGAGACCAGCTGAACCTTGTCAGCTCATTTAGGCCTCTATAAGAACTCCCAGCTTCATTAGATGTTAGCTCATGCCTGGAACCAGACCTGTGTGGACTGTCTAGGGAGAGTGAACCCCTGTGCGGTGAGGCAAAGCCTGTGTGGCTATTTGTTTGGACTTTTACTAAACCAGGGACTTAGGGACTAGGACAGCACCAGGCTGATCCCAGTTGTTAGTTTAGGAAACCTGCATGTTTAGTCAGAGGTCAAACTGACCAGGATTTATTTTGTTTATGTTTCTTTTTGGCTTTGCTGTGTTTTTGTCACTGTACATAGAGAAATAAACCGCACCTTTTGATTTTGAAAACCACAACCTCCGTCTGCTGGCCCTGTTTTTGTGTGGGGAGCCCAACCAGGGGGTCACACACACCCGCTACCGAGTTAACCCCCTCACAGTTGGTGGAGAACCAGTGGCAGTTTTTTTTAAGCCAGCATGGAGGAGATACTGAAACAGCTGGCTCTAGCAAATGCCAATCAACAGCAGACAAATGCAGGTTTGCAAAGGAGCCTTGCAGCCCAGCAGCAAGCTCATCAACAAGCCCAGCAGCAATCTGAGGCCCGCTTCATAGACCTGTTACAGAAGCAAGAGCAGAGACTACAACAAATGGAAGCAGTAATGCAGCAACGTCCGCAGACCAGTGAGGAAAGCCGTCCCACTAATACCGCGTCCTTTGGGGTGAGTCGTTTATTGACAAAAATGACTGGAGAGGATGATCCAGAGGTATTTTTGACCACATTTGAAAGGACTGCTGAAAGAGAAAAGTGGCCTGAGGAGCAGTGGGCTGGACTGGTGGCTCCTCTGTTAACTGGTGAATCGCAGAAGGCTTACTATGACCTAGAGCCTGACCAAGCAAAAGACTATGTGATGCTAAAAGCTGAAATATTGGCAAGGCTGGGTGTCACCCTGGCTGTCCGGGCTCAGCGTGTGCATAACTGGACTTTCCAGCTTGGAAAACCCCCCAGGTCTCAAATGTATGATCTCATTCACCTGAGCAGGAAGTGGCTACAGCCAGAGACTTTGTCCGCACCAGAGATTGTGGAACGTGTTGTAATGGACCGGTTTTTGAGAGCTCTTCCTACTGCCATCCAAAAGTGGGTAAGCCATGGAGACCCAGAGACGGCCAGTGGTCTTGTGGATCGTGTAGAGAAATACTTTGCTACAGAGAACCTGACGGCCTCTTCCAGAGACTCTCGGACTTTCCACCCTAAGACCAGACCATCCCCAGGGGCGGATAAGAGGATTCCAAGGGGTGAGGGTGGAGAGAGTGAGAGGGTGGGAGCTCTACCCAAAGTTTGGCGAGAACAGCCTGGGAAGTCAGGGGCTCAAGAGGCAGCCAAAAGGATTGTTTGCTACCGCTGCCGGCAAGCGGGACATATTGCAGCAAATTGCCCGGTTGTGGAGGAACCCATGCAATGTGACTTTCTGACGGACAGACGTCAGTCGCTGTGTGCGACAGTCGCATGCACTGCCATTCGGGGAACTGAGAAACATTTATGCAAAATGTGTATTAATGGTAGAAATGTTGTGGTATTACTGGATTCAGGTAGCCTTGTGACCCTGATAAAGGCTGAATTAGTTAAAACAGAGGTCTCTGGGAATAGCAAGGTAGCTGTTATTTGTGTGCATGGGGACACCCGAGAGTATCCAGTGACTACAGTGTGTTTCGAGACCCCCAAAGGTACCCTCTCTCATCCAGTGGGGTTAGTATCTCAATTACCGCATGATGCCATTGTGGGAAGAGATTTTCCGAAGTTCTGGGAACTGTGGGATGATCCTGAGCCCCCCACTGGTGCCCCTATGTACCAGGAATGTGATAGCCAGAACTCCTCTGAGAGTGGTGAGGACTCTCCAGAATTTCCCTTGTCAGTATTGGCAGGGGAGACTCAAGAAACTGGAGAGGAGCCCACCTCCTCAGACGAAAACCTACCGTCTGTGGAGTTTTCTGATCTGGAGGTTCACAGGGAAAATTTTGCCACAGAACAGTTAAAAGACCCCGCCCTAATAAAGGCACGGGAAAACGTAGTGGAAATAGATGGCGAGTTAGTGAACCCAGATAATACCTGCACTTACCCATACTTCAGCGTAGAGAAGGACCTACTGTATCGGGTGGCAAAAAGGGCAGAAGAAACCATTGAGCAGCTTGTGGTGCCCAAACCTTACAGGAAGTTGGTGTTGGAGTTGGCCCATGGGCACATTCTTGGAGGTCATCTGGGGACAGAGAAAACCCGAGAGAGGGTATTACAGAGATTCTATTGGCCTGGGGTGATGAAGGACATAGAAAATTATTGTTCCTCCTGCCCTGTGTGTCAGAGGTCGGCCCCGATGCCACATTTCCGTAGCCCGCTGGTCCCTCTACCCATCATTGAGGTCCCGTTTGAGAGAATCGCAATGGATTTGGTAGGTCCTATAATCAAGTCCGCTAGGGGGCACCAGTACATATTGGTTATAATGGACTATGCCACCCGTTATCCAGAAGCGATCCCTCTCAGAAATACCTCGGCCAAAACCATAGCCAAAGAGCTATCTCTTGTTTTTAGCCGGGTGGGTATTTGTAAAGAACTGCTTACGGACCAAGGTACACCCTTTATGTCCCGGGTTATGAAAGAGCTGTGTAAATTGTTCAAAGTGACGCAATTGCGTACATCTGTGTATCACCCCCAAACCGATGGGCTGGTTGAAAGATTCAACAAAACCCTAAAACAAATGTTGAAGAAAGTGGTGGATAGAGATGGAAAGGATTGGGACTGTCTACTTCCTTATTTGATGTTTGCTATTAGGGAGGTGCCCCAATCCTCTACGGGATTCTCCCCCTTTGAGTTACTGTATGGGAGACACCCAAGAGGGCTGTTGGATATTGCCAAGGAAACTTGGGAAAGTGAGAGTTCTCCCCACAGGAGTGTGATTGAGCATGTCGCCCTGATGCAAGATCGAATTGCACAGGTAATGCCCATCGTGAAGGAACATTTGGCCCAAGCGCAGTTGGCACAGCAGAGAGTGTACAACCGTGGAGCAAAGACCCGTACCTTTTCCCCGGGGGATAGGATATTGGTACTTGTCCCTACGATTGAAAGTAAATTCCTTGCCAAATGGCAAGGCCCCTACGAGATAATGGAAAAAGTGAGCGAAGTGAATTACAAGGTCAGACAACCAGGAAGGCGAAAGCCCGAACAGATATATCACGTTAATCTGTTGAAAGCCTGGAGGGATAGAGAGTCCCTAGTCGCAGAAACTTGGTCACCAGCTCAAACTGGTTGCGTGATTCCGGAGGTTGGAATAGCAGCCACCTTGTCACAACCCCAACAACAGGAGGTTAAGGAGTTTGTGCTTCGCAACAAGGAGGTGTTCTCTGAGCTGCCGGGACAAACATCTGGGGTAGAGCATGATATTATTACCCCGCCCGGTGAAAGGGTGAAGTTAAAACCCTATCGGATCCCAGAGGCCCGACGGGAGGCAATACGGGAGGAAGTACAGAAAATGCTGAACTTAGGGGTGATAGAGGAGTCCCAAAGTGATTGGTCTAGTCCCATTGTGTTGGTGCCTAAACCGGATGGGAGCTGGCGATTTTGTAACGATTTTCGTCAGTTGAACAAAGTTACAAAATTTGACACCTACCCCATGCCACGTATAGATGAGTTGATCGACCGGCTGGGAACAGCCCGATACATGATGACTCTTGACCTCACAAAAGGGTATTGGCAAATTCCCCTGGCCAAGTCGGCCAAAGAGAAAACCGCATTTGTAACCCCAGACGGGGCGTTCCAATATAAGAGAATGCCGTTCGGGTTACAGAATGCGCCGGCCACATTCCAGCGGAAAATGGACCAGATACTGAGGCCCCATCGGAAGTATGCTGCGGCTTACCTGGATGACGTAATTGTCCATAGCACAGATTGGGCCTCACATCTGCCAAAAGTGCAAGCAGTCCTAGACTCTATCCGGGAAGCGGGGTTTACGGCTAACCCCAAGAAGTGTACCATTGGGCAGGAGGAGGCCAAATATCTTGGGTACACCATTGGCAGGGGAGTGATAAAACCCCAACTCAACAAAGTCGAGGCCATCCAGAGTTGGCCACGTCCCAACAGCAAGAAGCAGGTACGGGCCTTTCTGGGAATCGCGGGTTATTATCGGCGCTTCATTCCCCACTTTGCTTCTAAGGCTGTGCCCCTAACCAACCTGACGAAAGGGAAAGGGTCGGTCATGATTAAATGGACCCCCGAGGCTGAGGCAGCATTCCAATTCTTGAAACAAGCCTTATGTAGCCAGCCAGTGTTGTACTCACCCGACTTCTCTAAAGACTTTGTCGTACAAAGTGATGCGTCAGATGTGGGGTTAGGAGCAGTATTGTCCCAGGTCTGGAACGGGGAAGAGCACCCAGTCATTTACCTCAGCAGGAAGTTGAAGTCCCATGAGGTAAATTACGCCACGGTTGAAAAGGAGTGTTTAGCGGTGAAGTGGGCTCTAGATTCCCTTCGGTACTACCTGCTAGGTAGGCACTTTGACATGGTTACGGATCACGCTCCGTTAAAGTGGATGGCTCAAAACAAGGAGACAAATAGAAGAGTGAATAGGTGGTTCCTGGCCCTACAGGAATTCAACTTCACAGTAAAGCATCGCCCTGGCGTTCAAATGGGGAATGTGGATGCTTTGTCTCGAGTACATGAATGCCTGATTGCTGGTGTTCCAACCCCAAGGTTAAAACAAGAGGGGGGGGTATGTGACAGCAGGAAGGTAAAGTCACCTGGTTGCATCCAGGGGGGTAGATATATTTCTCCCAGATTCAGGCTTTATGCAGACTTATACAACTAGGGTGGAGAGTTGTATAAGGCTAGTGGGCTCATGGATGACTCATACCTCTAGGGAGAGTGTGGGGCGTCGTGCAGACAGAGATGAGGAGACCAGCTGAACCTTGTCAGCTCATTTAGGCCTCTATAAGAACTCCCAGCTTCATTAGATGTTAGCTCATGCCTGGAACCAGACCTGTGTGGACTGTCTAGGGAGAGTGAACCCCTGTGCGGTGAGGCAAAGCCTGTGTGGCTATTTGTTTGGACTTTTACTAAACCAGGGACTTAGGGACTAGGACAGCACCAGGCTGATCCCAGTTGTTAGTTTAGGAAACCTGCATGTTTAGTCAGAGGTCAAACTGACCAGGATTTATTTTGTTTATGTTTCTTTTTGGCTTTGCTGTGTTTTTGTCACTGTACATAGAGAAATAAACCGCACCTTTTGATTTTGAAAACCACAACCTCCGTCTGCTGGCCCTGTTTTTGTGTGGGGAGCCCAACCAGGGGGTCACACACACCCGCTACCGAGTTAACCCCCTCACAGTAGGTACAGTTTTTAATTGATAGGGTTATCAAAATTGCAAACAACCAACATCTAACCAGCTACAAGAGTAGCAAGCATGACAACACTGCAGAGATTTCACTGTAGAATGAATAGCATTATCACCGGTCACCAGAGTCTGGTCTTACTTATATGGGAAACATATGCCACATATGCGATATAACTGACTGAAAAACAAAAATAAATATCTGCGCTTGGATAAAAGCATATATAAAGATGGCCAGCACCAATGGTTTAATTACACACCATAAAAATACACAGTACAAAGGGGGCAGCGCCAATTGAACCATTAAAAGTCTCTATAGAACATTAAGAAGAAGTCCATATATTATGTAGATAAGAGAATCCCCACATACCAGCATCAGTAAGAGAGAGTATGATCTAATCATTACCACTGTGAGAGAAAGCCAATCTGCTTACCAGATTGTGTTGATCCTCAAATTATAGAAAGGTCAACACCAGCATGTGGAAAACAAAGGCTGGATGGATCATCAGCAGCCTAAAGCCCCATACACGGTCGGACTTCCATCGGACTTTTCCGTGGATTTTTGTCCGAACCGAGTTGGCCGGGCACACCCATAGCATACACACACCAGGACTTTTCTGCAAACTTTCCCAAAACTTTTTGCAACATCACGTGGTTTTTCAGCTCTTTTCTGCTCTTTACCGCCACCCTTTGGTCAACTTCTGCTATTGGTTGATTTTAACATTAGTTGTTTTGTCCATCGGACAAAAGTCCTATGGTTTTCTGTACACACGGTCGGACTTTGCTCCATCGGACTTTTGTTGGCCAAAAGTTTGTCCGTTTGCAGACCCAACTTTTGTCCGATGAAAACACAAAAAAAAGCAAAAAAGTTTGTCCGATGGAGCGTACACACGGTCGGATTGTTGGTCCAACTTGCTCAAAATGAAGTTTGTTGGCCAAAAGTCCGACCGTGTGTACAGGGCTTTACTGTAACGTCCGTCACTGTAGGTTGCTTTAATAGGGTGAACCTGGAAAATTCCCACTTCCAGCAATAGATGCAGAGTAACCTTGTCCGCTTTCAGCTGATGCTAGGCGACAACAAGCGAGCCCTGAACACGCCAATTCATGGTCAGGAGGCCTAGAAGGATTCAGAAAAATAATGGCGCCAATGACCTCACACACTGATTAACACCACGGCGATATAACTGACTGACTATAATTCATCTTGAAGGAAGACTGTCACAGTAATAGCAGGAATGCTATTACTTTGTACAGTTGCAGACCATGTAACTGTACTAGAATATGAAAATAATTTCTATGCCTAAGACTAAAGCTTTAAAAATCTTGCAAACAGTTTGCAAATTTTGCTCTTTCAGTTAGGGTCATCTGCACCTTGTGTCCTAGGCAGAATTTTTTTTTTCCGTTAAGAATTCCAGACAAAGCTTGACTAATCTTAAAAATGCTCCCTGCCCTCTTAGCACCTATACTAATTAACCTGTGTAAAAAAGATGTACTTACCTACTTTCAGCCTGTTTCGGACCAGTCATTTGATCCCCTGTGTTAGCCAGTAGTGGCTGCAAGGGAATAGAGCGAGCACCTTACAATGGCTGTGAAAGGCAGTAGGAGCAATTATGTCACCCATAGGTTCTTGTGGTATAGCTGTTGTTGGCGGTCCCTTCTTTCTCCTTCAGCTGCCACTGGCTGACACATGGGAGCCAGATTACATGACCAATAAACGGAGCAGGCTGAAAATAGTTAAGCATATACTGTACATCTTTTTTACACAGGTTAGTATAGGTGTTGTGGCAGGGGGCATTTTTAAGACTAATTATTCTTTAGCTGGATTTCTACTTTAAAGGGTAAGTTCACCTTTACAGAAAAGTGTCGTACAATGGACCCTCTCCCCGGTCCTGCTGTACCAGTGTCCCACGATCCCCCACTGTCAGACACCAAACATTGTTTCACCGGTCCGGGGATTTGAAATCCTGATGGCTTTCTCTCCTCTCCTCCAGCACTGACAAGACAGGCTAGATGTATTCTGATTGGTCAGCGCCATCCATTTGACAGTGCTAACCAATTAGAATGCATCCTATACGTACACAATGAGAGGTATGAATAGGCGATTAAGCCGCAGTGTTTCAAATCCCTGGACCAGTGAAGCAATGTCCCCATGTCTGACAGCGGGGGATCTCGGGACACTGGTACAGCAGGATCGGTGTGGATGGGGAGGAGGTCCAGTGTAAGTTCACCTTACATATTTTCTGTAAAGGTGAAATTACATTTTAAGTCAGGCCCATTCTAAAACAAAGCCAGATTTGTCATTTGCATACACTTTCAGAGATATATGGATGCCTCATGACACTTCTTCAAAGCATAGTCGAACTTCAATTCATATATAATGTACACAAAAATTAGGTGTCACCTTTTGTACATTGTTACCAAATTTTTATATTATTAAAAAGTGGCTTATTTGTAGGTTTCAAAAAGATGTATCAAAAGTTTTATTGAAGCTTGTTTTATGCACAAACACAAACTGTAATGTATATAAAAAGATGTGGATGGAGAATGCAAAGTAATCCTGTATATACACCCTCTAATTGCTTAATCTGTTATGATGTATTTCTTGTTTCCTCTTATAGACGTGTAACTATGACGTGTAGTATAGGGGAAAGTCACTTGAAAGCCTCCTACTTTAAAAGGAAGTTTTCACTTACGGTAGCAGCTCACATGTGCAGCTGCACAGATGTTACCTTGTTGCCTGTAGTCCATTCCGATCTTTAAATCCACAGAAGAAACACTTTGGGTTTTTTTTTTTTGCTCGATGGAGTTGAAAATGTATACTTTATATATTCTGTAGGAGCTTGCTACAAAATAGGAGAAGCAAATGATATAACCAAAAGTCCCAGAAGACATGTGAGCTGGGATCAGTTTCGTATTAACCCAGTATAAAGGATATTTCAACATTGGAAGACTTCTCTTTATTTCTGTATTAATAATCCCAAGGACTGATGTTGACTACTTGCTTGAATGCAATTCAACTGTACTCAAATTGAGGGGTCATGCTGTGTTTTCAAAGTAAAGTGTGAAGACAACCACATCGCACAAGTCAAGGAAGACCACAAACCACAGAGACCACCCGTTTTACAAGCCTCAAGTCTACGTCTCTGTTTTGTGTTCTTATTTATAATCAGCAAGAAGGACTTTTGTCAGTTATTTATTTTTTGTTACGTGATACACAGGTGTTGCTTTGGAACCAAGTTCACACCATTCACGCCGAATAAGAGAAGGGGAAACAAGACTCCCCCACCCTCTTTGATGTCAATGGAGCGTTTGTGTCTTATCTTCTGCAGTATCTGTGTCAGTGCTGTGCTTGTTAGCAATGGTAAGAAAGTGGGGTTTATACTCTACAAACTGCCTACCTTTCTTATGACACATGAATATACCTATATAAATATAGAACCTAGTGACTCTTGTGGAAAAACTCAAACAGAAAAATAACTGTCAGGTGGCATTTTAAGCTTTAAAAAAATCTAATTAAATATAATAATTACAAAAAAGAAAATTGAAAGGGTTGATGTGCATATTTCAATTTAAGGGGGGTATATGTTGCTTAAATTTAAAACATTTTTCTTATTTAATGTATAAAGTATTATACTCTTACATAATTTTGCTTGACAGTTCAGTTAAGGGCTAAATGACATTTGACAATTTTAATCGTAAATAAAGATCTTTAGTGAGGGCTTCTTGTTAACACTTGGTAATACTTTACAGTTACAGCTGTTGTTGAGTGGGGTCTGTTCCTTAGTATTTCATGTAAAACAAGTACGGATCCTATGTGTGCGTACCACTTACAAGTCAAGCCAAGCATTACAATGGGTGCCAGCACTTATAGGTTCTTCGGGAAAAATCTGCTTGTCTATGGCCAACCAACTTCTTGGCAAATACCCCATATGCAACACATTAGGGTTGGTTTACTAAATTATTAGAGAATAATCACTTTGCAAAGTAAATGTCCAGCCTAATAAATAAGGTAAAACTGCAACCACAATCATGAGCAAGCAAATATCCTGTTTTTCTTTTTCTGCACATGGTTTGCTATTCAAAATGAATGAATGAATGATGTGAACATTCCTTAAATATGCTGCAAGTGAAATAACTGCCAACAAGCAAATAAGTCATAAAAAGTAAATTTTCTTATTTCAATGAACAATGAACCAAGACTAGCACATGATTAATACATTGAAGTTATATTTATTCCATGATTGTCATGTACTTAAAAGTGTAAAACTATTTAAATTAGAAAACAGCACAGAATAAGAATCTTCCAGTATTGTGTTGTATTGTTTAGAGTATTGTATTGTGTACTGTGCAGCTATTTATTCAAAATGGCCACTCCCAAGTGTGAATTTAGTATTACATGTGCTTTTATTTAATATAATCTTTGCTATAAAAACATTTTACTAGTGTTAGTATAGGATGTTATTAACAGGAAAGGTTAATTAGAATGAAAGTTTAAAGGTCCAGTTTTGTTTATTATACCTAGCTGTTTTAGAACCTGAACAGTTTCACTTTGAAAAATTCCAAAATACAAAACATTTAGGAGAATCAATGACAAAAACTTGATGTATTTCTCAAAAATGGTTAATACAAAGACCTTTCTAGGCAACAAAGTAAAAAAATAATAATTATTATAATATTATGCATTTTTTTTACTATATGGCATAAACAGAACTAATGCATGCATCCCTGTAAAATACACACATAGTAGTATTGTAGATCACCAAAATTATTTACTTACTTAGAATCCTAAGGTCACTTGGCTTGGACAGAGGAACACCCCTTTAATTGTCTGTATCCAAGGTTCTTGTAACTTCTGAGGAAGATACAGAGTAAAATCATGGTATTTTAACGTATGGAAGAGTTAATTCCCACCACATTTGCAAATGACTTCAGCAACAAGTATCAGATGTTATCGGTAATAAAGGTGCACCTCTGCTCAGATAGAGGCTAGAACTGCTGGTGGATGGCCAGTTTTACCCAAGGCGGGAATATGTTTAAGATGCTGAAAGAGTGAGCCTTGGACCACAAGCCAGAAGGCTTAGATCTCTTTTGAATTTCTAATATACTGCCTACTGAAATCACATATATTTATGTCTTACAAAATGTTATATTCCTGGAAAAAATTATTGTACAAATACGACACTAGTCTGTGTGACTTTATAAAAGTCCTGACCGGTAACTATTTACACATTTTTAAAATAAATTAAGTTAAAACAAATAATTAAAGTGAAACTGCAGCATTTTGGAAGTAATGGCATGTGAGTGCCACTAAGTCCTGGAGTACTGTGAGCCGGAATGCCATTCTTCCCGAAAAGAACCGGAGCTGGACTGAGGAGAAAGCCAGGAACAATGCTGGAGCGTGGAGAGGGTAAGTAGAGATTGACAATGATTTTATTTGTTTTACAAGAAGGGGATTTAAAAATAAAAAAAATATTTGCATTCTACTTTAATAAAGAAAGCGGCAGATTGTGAAAGTGTATCTAAAGACATTTTTTGATAATTTTTCAGAGAATGATTTGAATTTTTGTTTGTTAGAATGTTTTATTTTCTGCTGTTTTCTATTGGAGAGAATTCCTTTCACTTCCTATTCTGGAGATGAAACAGGAAGGTAGAGGAAATCTCTCTAATGTGAAGGGAAATTCCATTCTACACAGTAGTCATTGGAGCAGAAATCCCCATTAGAAGACTTTCCCTCATCTTGTGTTTTGGTGACATTTGTAGCATTTTCCAACGTGCCGTTATTTTCTGTCCTGCTGACAATGGATACCAGAACAAACAGAGAGGGTAAAATGTCTCAGCAAGGGGGAATAAATACCTTGCAGAGGTTCTAATGCTTCTCTATTTTGTCCTTAACTAAAACAAAGTAGATACACTTTACATTCAAGGAAAAACAAGAATGAACAATAACAAAGCTACTTTTCTGTGTGGTTATATATAGCTTGGACCCTCTCAGGGTCCAAGTGATTTTCTTCTTGAAGCTTGGAGTTCTGAAATGCTCAACAAGACAAATCCCATTAATTTGTTTACATCTCTGTTCTTATCTGACCATTTTGTTGCCTGTAGTAAAAGGCCTGTTGCTCAAAAAAAGTACATGAGCTTCTTTTATGGCAGATTGGTCCCCACAGACGTCAATGGGAACGCTTGAAAACACACATGAGCATTTTGTCAAAACATTTTCTGCTCAAACAGCAGCTTTCCACCATTAATCTCCTCCACTTATGCTCCCCTAGTGCTCCATTAAGAATCTCCATTAAGAATTTGGATACCTTCTGTATAAAATATGTTTGACACTTTACAAAGCCCTTGTTATTCCAATCAAAGCTTTATTACTGGTATACTAGCTGGCCTTTAATACATGATACCTGCCATGAAAATATCACAAGTTTGTGGAAAGTCTTATGTTTAAAAAAAATAATATTCATTTGTATTTTTTTTTCAGAAGTTATAATGCTCTCTCATACTCCAGTCCGGCTTCATGTAAGGCTGGGAGAAATGGCTGTATTCACCTGCAACTTAACAGCTCTGAACTTTACTCCTAAAGATATTAACTGGTATAGAGAAACAAACAGCACACCATTCACAAAAATCGCAGACGCAAAGGATACAGAGAATAAAAGACTCAACATCACTGCAGACTGGGGACAGAAAAAGGCTGTGCTGTACATAAAAAATGTAACACTGAATGACAGTGGACACTATAAGTGTGGGCATTTAAACGTGGAACAAAAAGGGGAAATCTTTAGCAGCAACACATCTGCACTGATTGTAGAAAGTAAGTATATACTTCAGCTAGAGTTGTTAACCTGTTTTTTTTATGCCTAGATGTTATATTTGCATAACTATTTACATTTGGTAAATTATTTTTCAGCTCTGCCAGATATTTTTTTCAATATAACTTAGTTAAAGGAGCACTAAAGCTTCCCTTTTTTTCGCTTAAAAATAACAAACATGTTATACTTACCTCCACTGTGCAGCTCGTTTTGCACACAGTGGCCCCGATCCTGGTCTTCTGGGGTCCCTCGGCGGCTGTCTTGGCTCCTCCCCGCAAGGACTCCACACCTTAATGCGAGTGAGCTCGCATGGTGTGGAGTGATTGCGGGCGCGCTCCCGTGATACAGCGGCGGCCATAGCCGCCGACTGTATCACTCGGCCCCGCCCCCCGCCAATGGCTGCGCTGCTTTCAATCCATCCAGTGTAGCCAATCGGCGGCCAGGCTGAAAAACGAAGAGGATGACGGGGACGAGCATGGGACTTTCGAGGGGCCAGGTAAGAAAAACGGGGGCTCGGGGGGGGGCGGTATTGTCGAATGTTTTTTCACCTTAATGCATAGGATGCATTAAGGTGAAAAAACATGTAACTTTACTACTCCTTTAAGTGGAAAGTTCCACTATGTGATATTTCCCCTCAACATGATCTGTTCTCCACAAGAGGGATCATTGGCTTGGGTTACAATTTTTCAGAATAATGCACTCATGTTTCCTCGAAATATACAGAACAGCTTTAAAAAGGCCTGATTCAACTGCCGCCTTATTGCATTTTTGAACATACCGTTTGCAAATAAAACATGCCTCCTAAATGGTTGCCATGAAGCACAACACTTTGTTAATCTCAAACTTCGATAAATAATTTTTGCTTATAAAAAATATAGAGCTGACCCTACATTTTTAAAACCCGCTATGACAAAAACTTTCTTTTTTTTTTTTTATTGTAATGGAAGTTTTAGACCCTCTCCTAACCTATAATGCAAGAACATAGGCAAGAACACAAGAATAATGCAAGAAGACATCAGGATAGAAACTTCCTTACACTTTCGTCCATGGACCGACACAGCTTCTCTATTGACAAAGTGGGTATTATCCGTTAATTAGGAGTGACTAGGCAGAAAAACTTGTAAAAAGTGTTGCATGACACCTTCTACAGTACCGCCCAGGGGGCGGACCCTCTGGATATACCCTCTCAGTCTGCATCTTCGCAGATCAGTTTTTTCTGTCTAGCAAGGAGTAGGACATGGCTCCCTTCGGGCCCATTGGTCCGGGGAAAAAAGATATATATATACATATATATATTTTTATTTTTTTTGCTACATTTGTTGTTTCCTGCGATCTTCGATCAACTGCCGACTGGGTGACAGGCTGGATCCTCGATCCTTGTAGTCTCCCCAGTTTCGGCCATCGAGCGTGTGCCGACCCTAGCTACGCGCTGGGTTTTCCACGACATGCCCGTCGCTCCACGGGTGGCCGGTGAGCTTACGCTCCAGGGCCTGCATCGGACCGCTCAGCTTCGGCTGACCTTACGGCCGAGTCGCAGCAGCCTGGCCGGTGAGCTTACGCTCCAAGGCTTGCATCGGACCGCTCAGCTTCGGCTGACCTTACGGCCGAGTCGCAGCAGCCTGTCCGGTGAGCGTCATGCTCCAGGGCATACATATGATCGTCCCTTCTGGGTCCAATCACAGCATGCCTGGCCAACAGTCACCTTCCGTGCGCGGACGATGATCTGTTTGGAATGTCTTCCAGCAGAATACATGCAGGATAGGTAAGTAAAACTCCCCTGCTTCGGCTGGGTGATTTAGCTGGACATTCCTGGAGAGATCAAGCAAGTGGTTGTG
Organism: Rana muscosa; assembly: GCA_029206835.1. Taxonomy (NCBI): domain Eukaryota; kingdom Metazoa; phylum Chordata; class Amphibia; order Anura; family Ranidae; genus Rana; species Rana muscosa. Next base: position 648,987,036 of record CM055122.1, read on the forward strand.
GCCCCTTTCTTCCCTCTCTCCCTGCCTTTCCCTCCTCCCTGGGCTTCTAGCTAAAGGTTGCTGGGTGCTGGGGGTCACCTAGGGGATCCCACTGGAGCGGGGCTGGCTGTAACTAAAATTTAAAAGAAATGTCATTTTTTCTTACCTGTGTTTGTGTCCTTCCTCCTCCATGCTGTCGGCGGCCATTTTGAGGTGGTCCATGCCAAGTTTGGCCTCTTGTGACTGCCCGGCGGCCATCTTCCTGTGGTTCGGCCACACCCACTGGCCCCTGTCAGCTGATCGGCGGCCATGTTTGTCCACCCTGTATGCAGATATTGCCGTTCGGTGGCCATCTTTTTGTGGGCTATGGCTGCTTGACCTCTATCTTCTGTCGGCGGCCATTTTCTTAGAGCCCACATTATCTTCCATACGGACGTTATTGGCAACCATTTTTCGAGAGCCTCCGGCCTCTAGGGTGCATTACACTGGCGCGAAAATTCACACAGGAAGTGCTGATAAAAGAAGCAGACTGACACAGCAGCAGAGGGACAGCATCACAGGCGCAGCATAGCAGTACCTATCCAGGGTGGTGAGTCCTCTGGGTGACCCGGCCTCTCTGCAGCACAGGAGGGTGGCCTATTGATATCTTGCCTGGAGCCCTGTGAGTGTCAGCGTGTGATCAGCATGGCATCTGAGCCAGATGTCTTCTCCCCTGAAACACCAGATTTAGCAGCTGGTGCCCCTGAGGTGTCTATGAACGCTATGACTGCAATCCTAGAGGCGTTTGCTGCCAGGGTGGAAGCAGCACACGGGAATACAGGGGGTAGTAAACGCCCCATCCCCTGCAAGCTTCTGGGGATAATTCTGGTGCAGAACCAGGTCCAGCTACGGCTCGGGGCCCAGGTTCTGACGCATCAGAGACTGCAGACCGTGACCGGACAGTGAGAATGACTCAAAGTCCAGGTCAGTACGCGAGGCGGCTTTGGAATCTGACCTTATTACTGCAGTGTGGGATATGCTAAAATTGGAAAATACTGCAGAAGCAGCAGAGACTCCGGTCCACTTGGGTTTCATAGACCTGCCCGCACTGGTAAGGTGTTCCCTTGTGTGTCTTTTGATAAACTCTTATACAAGGAATGGGAGAACCCACTGAGGGTCTTTACAGCCCCAAAGAGGTTTGCGGTACGGTACCCCTTTTGAGGAGAGTTTTCTGAAGAAATGGACCTCTCCCCCCTATAGTGGACCCTCCGGTGTCCAGACTTAATAGAGCCACCACAATTCCTGTAGAAGGGGCTCCTGTTTTCTAGGACCCTGTGGATAAGAAGGCTGAAGCACTCGCTTGCTACCTATACTCAGTGGTAGGCTCGGCAGTACGCCCGGCATTGGTGGGGGCCCTAGTGTCTCACACACTTACTGAATGGGCAAGATTGCTACTCCAGGGGTTAAGGAGCGAGATGCTCCTCCTGATGAGATAACATTGGCCGACCTGTTGGTCCAGGGCCTTAGGTTTGTCTGCGAGTCAGACATGAATACTATTCCCCTGCTGTCTAAAACTTCGGTTTATGCAGTAGCAATACGCCGCCTGATCTGGCTAAAAGGCTGGTCTGCGGACCAGACTTCCAAGAAAGCCCTGTTGGATCTGCCTTTTAAGGGCGACAGACTTTTTGGAGCTTCTCTGGATGACATCATCAAGGATGCCACAGGGAGTAAAAGCACTTTGCTTCCCCAAATTAGCAAGGGTAAGGGGCCACGCCAAGGGCAAGGGCCCTCCTTTACTGCACACAAGTGGTTTTTTCGTCCCCCTAGGGCGACAGGGAAAAGACCCCAGGCCGATAAAGCGCCTGCCCAAGGACAAAAGCGTCCCTGGTCCCGCATACCCAATAAGCCTGCGGACAAATTTGCGTCCGCATGAAGGTCCACCCCCACCCAGCTCTCGGGTGGGGAGACGTCTTCGCAAATTCGCGACTCAGTGGACAGCACTAATCTCCGACAGGTGGGTTTGCGAAGTAATCTCCTCAGGCTACAAGATAGAGTTTCTCTCTTGTCCACCGGACAGATTCAACACCTCCAATCTCCAGCTACTACCGACCCGTCGGGAGGCCCTGTATGGGACGGTCCAGGGTCTACTGGAACGCGGGGTAGTTATTCCAGTTCCAGAACTGGAACGGGGTTTTTACTCAAATCTGTTCATTGTGCCGAAGAAGGAGGGGGTTCGTCCAAGCTTGGATCTCAGAGCCCTCAATTGCTTTGTGAAGGTACAAAGTTTTCGGATGGAGTCGGTTCGATCTGTAGTCACGGCTCTCCATCCGGGGGACTTTCTGGCCTCCTTGGACATCAAGGACGCATACCTGCATGTCCCCATATACTCCAGACACCAGAGGTTTCTGCGATTTGCTATCGGGAAGGACCACTACCAGTTTGTGGCCCTCCCGTTGGGCCTTGCCTCAGCACCCAGGACGTTCACCAAGGTGCTCGCTCCGATTCTGGCACTTCTAAGACAGCGGGGTATCGCTATCACAGGCTACTTATACGACCTTCTGCTGAAGGCCCCTTCAAGCTCAGAATTCGAGGTAAGCGTGTCCATTACCTGTCAGACTCTTCGAGACTGTGGTTGGATACTAAACACGCAAAAGTCAGTATTGGTGCCCACTCAACGCCTAGTGTACCTGGGGTTGATTCTGGATTCCTCAGAGGCAAAGGTATTCCTCCCTGTGGAGAAGTTGCAGACCCTCCGGGCTGCAGTACGGCAGCTGACTTCCAGGAATTGGTCGTCACTCAGTTTTTGCATGCGAGTGTTGGGCCTCATGGTAGCCTCCTTCGAGGCGGTCCCATATATTCAATACCACACTCGAGTGTTACAGAAGGAAGTTCTGTCCAGATGGAACAGATGCCCTTCATCCCTGGATTATCAAATCCGAGTGAGCCACCTAGTCAGGAGATCCCTGGTATGGTGGCTGACAGCACCGGCTGTAATGGCCGGGAAGTCATTTCTTCCGGTTTACTGGATAGTGATCACGACGGACGCCAGCCTTACAGGTTGGGGGGGAGTCTGGGGTGTCCAGTTGGCGCAGGGTCGCTGGACCCCAGAGGAAGCCCTCCTGCCGATCAATGTCCTGGAGATCCGGGCGATCAAGCTGTGCCTCTTCAAATGGTCTCAGAGACTGCAAGGGCGTCCAGTCAGGATCCAGTCAGACAACGCCACAGCAGTGGCATATGTCAATCATCTAGGAGGAACAAGAAGCTCAGCTGCAGCATCGGAGATCGCTCGCATCCTGAAGTGGGCAGAGAGGAGCGTACCGGCACTGTCGGCCGTGTACATTCCGGGTGTGGAAAACTGGCAGGCGGACTACCTGAGCCGCCAGATGCTGGACCAGGGAGAATGGTCCTTACACCCGGAGGTGTTCCAACTCCTCTGCCAAAGATGGGGCACACCAGACGTAGATCTTCTGGCTTCCCGACTCAATCGGAAGGTATTGAGATTTGTGGCCCGGTCAAGAGACCCATGGGCAGACGCAACGGACGCGTTGGTAGCATCGTGGGGTCAGTATCGGCTAATCTATGCCTTCCCTCCCTTAAGGCTTCTTCCTCTTCTGCTCCGCAGAGTGGAGGCAGAGGGAATTCCAATGATCCTAATCGCTCCAGATTGGCCTCAGCGTCCTTGGTACGACGATCTAGTACGTCTGGTAGCAGACGTCCCCTGGCGCCTACCACTACGGAAGGACCTGCTATCGCAAGGTCCCATATTCCATCCTGCTTTACAGTCATTGGCTTTAACGGCATGGCTGTTGAGAACCAGGTACTGAGAGATCGGGGCCTGTCAGACTCAGTAATCTCTACTATGAGAAGTGCTCGGAAACCGTCCTCTAGGAAGGTCTATCACCGCACTTGGAGGGCCTACATCTCCAGGTGTGAGGAAATGAAATGGCATCCGCGTACCTATTTGGTTTCCAGAATCCTGCTGTTTTTACAGCATGGGGTGGACCAAGGGCTTGCCCTAAGTACGATTTAAGGGACAGATATCTGCCCTGGCTGTCTTTTTTCAGCGACCCCTGGCGACTCACTCTCTCGTGAGTACATTTGTGCAGGGGGTCCGACAGGTGGCCCCTCCGGTCCATCCCCCGTTACCTCCGTGGGACTTGAACCTGGTCCTCTCGGTGCTTCAGAAGGCACCGTTTGAGAATATTAAAGATATTCCCCTGTTGACACTTTCTCAGAAAGTGGTCTTTTTGGTGGCTGTTACGTCAGTTAGACGAGTCTCTGAGCTGGCAGCCTTGTCCTGCAAGGCTCCCTATTTGATTTTCCACAAGGATAAGGTGGTGCTGCGGCCGCAGCCTTCCTTTCTTCCGAAAGTCGTTTCGGCTTTTCATCTCAACGAAGACATTGTACTTCCATCCTTGTGTCCTCAGCCGTCGAATCCTAAGGAGTCGGCGTTGCATTCCTTGGACGTTGTCCGAGCTTTGAGAGTATACCTATCTGCTACTTCCCTGTTCCGGAAGTCGGACTCACTGTTTTTTTCGGTGGCTGGTCCCAAGAAGGGCCAAGCAGTCTCATCGGCCACCATCTCTAGGTGGATCCGACAGATAGTAATCCAGGCTTACGCCTTAAAGGGTCAGGCGCCCCCCTTTCCTGTCACGGCGCATTCGACCAGGGCAATAGGTGCCTCTTGGGCTTTCCGACATCAAGCGTCTGTTTCCCAATTATGTAAAGCGGCGACTTGGTCGTCCGCTCACACTTTCACAAAATTCTACAAAAGTGATGTAGGTGCATCTTCGGATGCCTCTTTTGGCCGCAAGGTTTTGCAAGCGGCTGTTTAGAGTTGGAACTCCTCCATTGGAGGAGTGCTGTTTTGTGTTTGGGGTGAAGTTTATTTTTATGCTGTTACCACCCCTCGTTTTTTCTCTGACACTGCTTTGGGACGTCCCACTTTGTCAATAGAGAAGCTGTGTTGGTCCATGGACGAAAGAGTAAATAGGATTTTTTACTCACCGTAAAATCCTTTTCTCTGAGTCCATGGACCGACACAGCACCAACCCCTCCTTTTAAGTTTGTACTGCTTTTTGACGAACTGATCTGCGAAGATGCAGACTGAGAGGGTATATCCAGAGGGTCCGCCCCCTGGGCGGTACTGTAGAAGGTGTGATGCAACACTTTTTACAAGTTTTTCTGCCTAGTCACTTCTAATTAACGGATAATACCCACTTTGTCAATAGAGAAGCTGTGTCGGTCCATGGACTCAGAGAAAAGGATTTTACGGTGAGTAAAAAATCCTATTTTTCCACCCGACTGTGTAACACACACCAACAGCAACAAAAACTTGACATGAGTTTTAAACCTTCTGTGCATTACTAGAACTGGTTCTCATTGCTTTTTCAAAACCTTTAGCCCTGGTTCACACTGGTGCGATTTGACATGCGATTTGACATGTCAAATCACATGTCAAATCCGGCGATATTTGCCGCAAATTGCCGGCAATGGCACCGTCCTAATCGGTGCGACGCCACATCTGCGGCGCTGCACCGATTTCAAAGAGTAGTTTCTGTACTACTTTTTGCGATTTCGGCCGCGATTTAAATTGACATCTGTGTCAGATGTCTTTGTAATCGCGGCTGAAATCAGGACTGCCAGCGAGAGTGAAATCGTGCGAGTTCAGCTGAACTCGCACGGCTTCACTCCCGCAGCCCAGTGTGAACCTGGGCTTAGAGAGATTTTCTGTCATTTCTTTTCCCTGGGACACTCTGGGGGAGATTTACTAAAACTGGAGTACTCAGAATCTGGTGCAGCTGTGCATGGTAGCCAATCAGCTTCTAACTTCAGCTTGTTTAATTAAGCTTTGACAAAAAAACATGGAAGCTGATTTCTATGCAGAGCTGCAACAGATTTTGCATGCTCCATTTTTAGTAAATCTCCCCCTCTGTCCCAACCACAGGGAAGAAAGGTAAATCTTTCCAATGGCAGCACACAACAATAATTGCTAAGTGTTAAGTTGTTAATAAGAGCAAGGGTGATTGTGGTGGCTAAATAACTCTTTATAATCTTGAAAATTTTGTTTTAGAAAAAGCAACTTTGCATGTAAGAACTTGGTGAAAATGTTCTGCATAAAACATAGAATTTTCCAATGAAACAGTCTCATAATCGGTCATCTTTGGGAATCCAGAATTCTGACTGCATCTTTGTATTTTTAGCCCTTTCTTTGTTTAAAATTGATGTCCTTATTGGTTGCATCACATGCGTTTGTTACTTTGTTTATTTAAAATATACACTTTTATGTAATTATTCTTTACGTAATGTCCAGTATATAGACCTTTTGCGTAGAGGTCATTAAAATATCACAGTGTAAAGCAATTGCTTATGTAAAGGACTGGGCCAAGTACTAGGAAACCTTGAATAAACAAAATACTTTTGTGATAGCTATCGGCGCTCATCCTTCTTTAGGCTATTAGTAATACAGAGCCATAGCTAAAAGTCACATGGTCCCGGCCAAAAATTTAAACTTAAAGCAGAGTTCCACCCAAAAGTGGAACTTCCGCTCATCGGATTCCTCTTCCCCTCCGATGCCACAATTGGCACCTTTCGGGGGGGAGAGGGGACAGGATACCTGTCAAAGACTGGTATCCTTTCCCACTTCCTGGAATCCGGCCGCGGCCGTGACACGGCCGCGACATCACCGCAGGGCTCGCTCCTCCTCCCCTAGCCGACAAGCTAATAGGAGAGAGGAGCGGGCCTCGTGCGTGCGCAGTAGGGTTCCCGGCGTGAAGCCGAAAGGCTACACCGCTGGGTTCCCTTACCCGCAATGGCGACGGAAGCACCCGACAGCTGATGGGAAACATCAGCTGCGGTGCTGACATCGAGGGACTGCAGGACAGGTAAGTCTCCATTTATTAAAAGCCAGCAGCTGCAGTATGTGTAGCTGCTGGCTTTTAATTTTTAATTTTTTCCCGTCACAGGCCGGAACACCCCTTTAAGCCTTCAATTATCTAATATTGCAGTTTCCCCATGCTTTTCCTATAGTTACACCCTAAGGCAGTTTTTTCCAAGCCTGTCCTAATGTTCCACAAACAGTTCATGGAGATCCTTAAAAGTTAGTTGTACAGTAAATTGAAGTAATTAGTAAAGTCCACCGTGGTGTTCTACTATCTTCTTACATCCTGTTGTATCAAACATTCCTTGAGGTGATTCAGTTGGCATTTGTATCGGTATACAAGTCATTCATTCATTCATTCATTCATTCATTATGTAAATACTGAAACATTCATCTTTGCTGAAAGTAGCTGGGCTGTCAGCTGCTAGATAAAATACCCTACAGGTTTAACTTTGGTTTTATGATTTTCTGCAAACTGAAAACATATCTGTGAACTCAGATCGTTATACTAACGTTAGATCGTTAGTACAGCGGCTCCGACCACTGGGTTAAACGGAAAAAAAACTCAGTGTGTACCAGGCTGAGAGTGCCGATCGGGAGCCAGCCGGCTACTGGTTTTCCAGCATGCTCTTCAGACCAGCTGCCATACACACAGCCCGAATGTTGGACGGTTTTTATTGAAACGGCTGATGTCGCCCGGCATTTGGCATGTGTATGTACGGAGCTTAATTTAATTTAAGATTTAATGTTTAGTAGAATCTGCCAATTTGTGAATAGTAAAGAACTATTTCTGTGATTATGTTGAAATAAATACATATTATTTATATTTTTAGATCTCCATTATTTGGCTACAACAGTGACTGACCAAACTAAGCAGCAAGGACCAGCAGAGCGTCAAGAGATCGAAAAAAAGACTGTCATTATTACGTCCATTCTTCTGGTTCTTCTTCTACTGCTCCTTATTGGAATTGTCACTTTTCTAGTGTGGTATAAACAACGTACGTACTGAAAATTTTACAATTTTACATATTTCATATTGTACATGATCTATTTATGTGACATAGCATAATGTGGGCAGAGGCTTTTGTGTATGTAAACGTAGATATGGTATATGTAGAAATAACTTTGTGTAGAAGGGAAAAGTATAATTAGAATGTCAGTTTTTTTTTATAATATGGCAGTTTACTAGCAACATGGCTAGCAGATGCAGCGACTGCTATCATACACAGCCTAAGGCTGGCCACACATTATTCAATGTTCTTGTACAATTTTCCTTTAGATTTACCAAAACCATATAATATGAGGTCAAATCTAAACACTTTCAATTTGTATGCAATCAGGCAGGCCCTTGCAATACATAGTTGAAGGTAAATCTAAAGGAAATGGAATAAAATTGTATAATGTATTGCCCGCTTTAAGACTCATGAACACAAGTAGTTTACATTTCGGGCATTCGTCCTTGGGGACATACTGCCCTAAACCTCTGGGGCCCGTGCAGCCCCATCCAGCTGCAGCAGCTTTCAGGCTCTCATAGTTCTACAAGCTACCTAGAACGGGGCTGGACAGTGCACCTATACCTTCCGTCCACATCATAATGCTGGGATTTCATGCACCAGGGCTAAATGAAAAGTGTGCATAAGGCCTTACTGGAGCCCAGAATCAAAATAATTTATGAATATGTATGTTTTTTTACTTCTCTGCACAAATGGTATAGAAAATAATCACCCCCTTTAAAATAAGCCTGAAATGAAGGCAGACACAATTTTTGTTTTATGCAGCAGTATTTACTCAACAACATGTCAGAAAAAAAAAAAATTATTGAGTTGGAAAAAGGATCACCCCCTTGTGTCAGTATTTTGTTGAACAACATTTTGCTTTAAAGAGGAACTGCAGTCTGCTCACAGAATTTGTAATAAAACATAGTTGCCATTCTGAAGCTTCCCTCCAACCACTTTGCAAATTACTTTATATATCCTGTGATTCCTTGCCAAATATACTGCAGAAATCTCCCTCCACTAAGTCTGTCTGCAACCATTTTAACTGTGGGCAGCTGAAGCTGCTGCCTGTTCACTTTCTGGATTTACACAGACACACACAGGCACACCTCCAGCTCTGCAGCCCTCATTGGCCCTTTTATGACTCATCCCCCCTCCCTTCCTGGCAAACTCTCAGGAGAGTGAGAGAGAGCTGTGCATGATATGTCTAATGACCAGACAAGAAACAGGAAGTTAACTGTATAAGGTATTTACTGGCAGAAAAAATAAATGTTTTACTATCCAAAGTTAAAACAACAAGGGCAGAAGATTTAATATATGGAAAGCTGAAAAAATTACTGAAGGTCATTTAGTATGTTGGGATATGTCTCTACTAACTTTGCACATTTAGACTTTGCAATATTTGCCCACTCTTCTTTGCACAACATCTCAAGTTTAGTTAAATTTAATAGTGACCGTTTGTGAGCTACAGTCTTCAAGTCATTCCACAGATTTTTAATGGGGTTTAAGTCTGGGAATCTGACTAGACCATGCAAGGACATTTGCCTTTTCCTCCTTCAACCACTGTGGGGTCAATTTTGCTGCTATTGCCTATTAAAAATTGCTACATAGCAATGTTTTGTAAGTAGATAAGAACTACTATTTTTTCTCTTTTCTACAAGTTCCTGTTGTTAATTCCACATTCCCAGAATGACATTGCCAGTCCTGCCCGCAGACTTCTGAGATATTATCATCATACATCAGGGGTTTTCACGGGTGAAGTGAATCGGTGCAGTGGTGAATCAGTTCATGAGCAATAGCAACAGGGAATATTAGACCCCTTTCACACTGAGGCAGTTTTCAGGCATTTTAGCGCAAGAAATAGCGCCTGTAAACCGCCTGAAAACTGCCTCCCATGCTGTCCGATCGTGAAAGCCTGAGTGCTTTCAAACTGGGGCAGTGCGTTTGTGGAACGTTAGAAAAAGTCTTTTAAGCAGCATCTTTGTGGCGGTTTGGGAGCGCTGTATACCCCTCCCATTGCAATGAATGGGCAGCGCTCCTGAAGTGCCTGAAAAATGCTTTGGGCTTTTCTAACCAATTCTTTGGGGTTAAAAGCGCCCGCTAGCGGCCGAAAAGCGCCACTAAAACGAGCTGCGCTTTAGCGCTAATGCGGCCGCGGCCCCAGTGTGAAAGGGGTCTTACTAGGCCACCAGAAATGCGCTGTCACTCATGCTAGTTTATTTACATGTTGCCATAGAGGCAAAGTAAGCTATCTTCTGCCATTACTATGGCAACATGTAAACAAAGAGGAAGTCCTAATAGAATAAATTGCACATGCGCAAGATGTTACAGCGCATCATCACAGGAATAGCTGATAGATTAAAGGAAGTGAATGGTAGCTGAATCATCTTACTGAAGATGGCTGCGGGGAGGAACGCTGGGGGGGAAGGGTGTTTAGAAATGTGGTTTCTTTATAATATAATGCATCGACACATGGACAAATTGATGAATTAACTTTGAATAGAAAAAGATAATTAAAATATCAATTGGCGGTGCTAAGATCAAGTTTAGTTCTGCTTTAGTAAATTATTTGAAAAGTGCTTCTTTATAGTGTTCAGCCATGTTTTGTTTGTTTTTTTGGGCAAGGATTGTGATTTTAACAATTACAGGAGCTCAGAGCTACTGCATAGGGGAGATGTGAGGGGATTTGAATCAGAGAAAGAGTTCACTATTGTGATGGTGAAGGTGAACAGTAGTAGCTAGGCCTTGCTTAACCACTTCAGCCCCGGACCATTTGGGTGGTCAAAGACCAGGCCACTTTTTTGCAATTCGGCACTGCGTCGCTTTAACTGACAATTACGCGGTCGTGCGATGTGGCTCCCAAACAAAATTGACGTCCTTTTTTTCCCACAAATAGAGCTTTCTTTTGGTGGTATTTGATCACCTCTTCGTTTTTTTTTTTTTGCGCTATAAACAAAAATAGAGCGACAATTTTGAAAAAAATGCAATATTTTTTACTTTTTGCTATAATAAATATCCCCAAAAAATATATATATATTTTTTTCCCTCAGTTTAGGCCGATACGTATTCTTCTACATATTTTTGGTAAAAAAAAATCGCAATAAGCATTTATTGATTGGTTTGCGCAAAAGTTATAGCGTTTACAAAATAGGGGATAGTTTTATGGCATTTTTATTATTTTTTTTTTTTTACCAGTAATGGCGGCGATCAGTGATTTTTTTCGTGACTGCGACATTATAGCGGACACATCAGACACTTTTGACACATTTTTGGGACCATTGTCATTTTCACAGCGATCAGTGCTATAAAAATGCACTGATTACTGTGAAAATGACACTGGCAGTGAATGGATTAACCACTAGGTGGCGCTGTAGGGGGTTAAGTGTTCCCTGCATAGTGTTTCTTACTGTTGAGGGGATGGGCTCTGTGTGACATGACACTGATCTCCGCTCAGAGTACACGGAGCCGAGATCAGTGTCATTGTCACTAGTCAGAGCGGGGAGATGCTTGTTTACACAAGCATCTCCCCGCTCTATACCTCCCTGCGGCGATCGAGTCCGCGGAACCCTCGGTCCGACCCACGGGGAAGGTGGCAGGGTCGCGAGCGCGCTGCCGCCCTCGCGACCACATGGCAGGCATTTAAAGATTATGCCTGTCCGTGCCATTCTGCCGACGTATATATACAGTGGGCGGTCCACAAGTGGTTAACAACATCCTAGCAGCGGTAGGCTTCATGAGGTACGTAAATAGCCTACACCTATAGCAAGGACATTGTTTAATTTTGGTTATCTACAGACACCCCTTATCTGCATAGGGGATAAAGGTAAACTATCCCTTTAATAATGTAGTAGGGTTAATCAAGATGTATGGTTCCCCGCCAGATGCACTATTACATTTTTCAGTAGTTGGATACCATGCTCCATCCAACTGTGATTGCGTATTTTGCAAATGTGTGTTTAAGTGCAAATGGGGATATCTTTATGAAGGACCTGTTTGGGTGTGAAGCTTAGCATTTTTATTGATGAAGGAGATAAAAGAGCTATTTTAAGCTTTTAAATACTTCACTTGTCCAGATCACTATTGTATTTGAAGAAATGAGACCAGAAACTGCTCACATAGAACACTGTTAGTTGAAAGATATTTTACTGCTAACAAGTTATGTCAGTAATTTGGATGAATAAATTGTAGTTATTGTTCTTGATATAAGGGGGTCCTGTGAACAAGAGGAATTTAGATATCCCCTGTCCTATAGCATTTTTAAATACAGATAAAAGGTTTATTGTCCACGTCAATAATTTTTAATTTTATGTGGCTTTTTTATTTAACCTTTAGGAAACAAGATGCCACAGCCTCAACTAAGACATCTGGTAAGAATTGTATATGTATTTTTAGTTACCCTTCCGCTTTATTGGAAACTAGGATAAACTGTGTACAAAGCTGTGTAACCTTTGTAGAATGTTAGACTAAATATTATTTTCAGAAGCTGTAACCCTCAATAAATAATGCTAGCATAGTATAGATTGTTGGTACTCATTAGTGGCTAAACAGTCACATGTGGTTTTCAGCTCCTTTATTTGTTACTAGAAGTGACCCCACTAAACAAAATCCAATCTTTTTATTTTTCCTGGTAACCACTGTCACTAAGACTAAAAGTAGAGGCGAATTCAAAAGTTTGTTGTCACTAGAACAGGAAAAGAAAATAAATCTTCAAGTGGGGAACACAGTGATCAAGAGTATGTAATGCACAGAGTGTAGGGATTAGGAATGCATAATTCACAGAATAGAAGTTTCAGGAGTATGTAACACAAAGTACAGGGGTCAAAACTAATGCACAAAACACAGGGTCAGATGTACTTAAGGCACAGAGTGCAGGGGTCAGGAGTATGTAGCACACAGAGCAGAGAGATCAGGAGTACATAAGGGACAGAATTCAAAATTCAGGAGTAAGGTGGCACAAAAGTGCAGGGGTCAGGGGCACAGAACATATAGATCACCATTGTTTACTGCATTTAGGTCAAAGAAGGCAAGGGTCAAGAATATGTAACACACAGAGCACAACAGCCAGGAGGAGTGCAGGACTACGTAAAGTACAGGCAGCAGGGGCACCAATACATAAGTCACGAACTGCAGGGGTCAGAAGAATGTAAGACACAGGGTGTTGGGGTTCAGGAGTATAAAATGCACAGAGCAAAAGACTCAGGAGAACATCATGCATTGAATGCAGGGGTCAGTAACACACAGACCAGCATGCAAGAGTTAAGAATATGGAATATACAGCCCAATGTATGTAACATATAGCACAGTGTACAGAGTACAGCAGTCAGCACAATATATGAAGTATGGTGGTTCACTCTGTGTATATTGCACCCTACAACTTATATTTTTTACCTCTGTGCTCCCAGCATATATATCACAGTGGTCAGATACCTATACAGCACAGAGTGCAGCATTCAGGCATATATAACATACAGCTCTGCTTACTTTGTGCAGCGTTCAAGAGTACTCCCCCCACACCTAGTCAGCCACAATTTTTTGGTTTTAAATATACCTTAAATGTATACGTATGTATTTATTACAAAGGCAAAGATAAGGAACCTCTCATTTAGTTGTTTTAAAATGAGGAGGTATCTTATATTGTAAAATATTATGCATCTTATATTGTAAATTATTATGTAGATCATACAGTGGTGCTCACAAGATCTTTCTTAACTTTCATCTTACGTAACATATATATTTTTAATAACTTTCTCATCTTCTGTTGGGTTTGAAAATGCAATGGTGTTCAAAACTTCTTGGTTATGCATTTTTTTTGTGACCGTTCCCAGACACTTGTAAAGCAAAAGCTCATAAACACACACGAAAAACAATAGACTGCTCTTTGAAATATGAGAACACAATTTGGAAAAATTGGCAAAGAAAAACGAATTAAAGAAATATAGAGAGGAAGAGTCATATATTACAAGTTAAAAGTATATAAATGCCGTGCTATACTAGTGCTCATTAATCAAATCCATATTAATATAATCAATAATAAATACAAACAGATGATGTGAAAATATTCAGTGAATAAAGTGCTAAAGTGCTTATGGCACAATATAATAATAGTATTCAAAATAAATCAAAATTAAATCACAAAGTCCATTAAACATGCTTCAAATCTTGCTGTGATGAATAAAGTGATATAGTGCTTGTGACACAATACAATAAAAATAAATCAAGAAATTACATAGTTCTATTGTTAAAAAAAAAAAAGAAATTGCATATTAAATCATAAAGTCCATTTAAACATAATCCAAAACTTGCAGTGATGTTCCAAACGTGTTCAAGTGACAACAAACTAGTGCCCCCCCCCCCGAGTGAGTCTGTTCAGCTCAGGGCATGTGACCTCACAATTAAGCTTGGTCTATACATAGTTCACGTGTGTATATATATATATATATATATATATATATATATATATATATATATATTACAAGTCATTCCTCTATGCCTCTGCTCTGGAGCTATACTAATCTTCAGAGTGTTTTTCTCAAAATTACAAACTGAAGTCTAAAATTGGCGAATTTAAATAAAATAAGGCATACAATAGCTAAAAGCTGTGGCTTTTTCAGGCACCAAATAAAAACGAAACTAGTGACTTTTTCCATTCAACAATATATTATAATTAGATAGAATGATAAAATTAAACAGAAAATAGAGTAACCATTCTGTCCTTTATAAAAAATACATACCGGTAATTATATAAGGATTAGTTTAGACTATAATTTGGGTATTTAAGATTTATTCTACTTTTAACATAAATACAATAAATTCAAAGAGAACATTTTATTTAAAATTATTTCGCTGCTTTCCTCTAGTTCTGTTTTAACATGGGGCCAAATTGTTTTTTATATTGATATAACAATATTGTTAAAGATGCTGTTTTTTTTTTGTTTGTTTTTTACATCTTTTGCTGTGTGAAACACACAGACAAAATATATACAATATTGGTGAACCTCCAAGTTACTTAGTGCTATTTTGGGTTTATTATTTGTGTGCAAGCACTAATAATTTAGCACACATTAGGTGCAGTACTCTAATTGCATATTAGCCTATATATTTAAATTCTGTGGCATATGCTATGATGTTAAATGAAGTAATTATTTTCCCTATATCTTTGCAGGAAAAACCATACCAGAATTCTGATGTTTACACTGTGGACTATGGAGTGTTAGATTTTGGGAATAATCAACCCTACAGAAAATCAGCAGAAATATCCATACAGGAGCAAGTAGAATATGCTACAATCATGTTCCCATGAGGGAAGTTGTATATGGGAAAATATATTGACAGATAAATCGACTGTGAATCCCAATGTTAATATGTGATTTAAGTTAATCTGCAAACAGACTTACACTGTGTAAAATTATAAGACCAGCCAATCCTTTTAATGGACTACAAAATCTTATGGTATGACTGGGATAGGAACTGTATATTGTAGCTTAACTGTGTCAGCGACTGATGAGCATTTGTGGTACAACCCATGTTTCAACCTTTTATGTGGTGGGGAGTTGCTTAAAGTGGTAGTAAAGTCCCTGTTGTTTACGCTCTCAATGGACAGCGTGCCATCCATTAAGAGAGCCATGCTGCGGCAGTGACTCCTGCGTATGCGTGGGAGTAACGTCACCGCGGCTTGGCCAGTCAAACAGCCGAAGCCCAGGAACCCGGGAGGAAGACCGGGTGAAGATGGAAGCCCTGTCAGCAGTGACAGCACGTTCTTTTTTTGCAGTTTACTACCGCTTTAATAAAAATGAATGTTGATATGCAGGGATAACCATTGAGGATCAGGCCATCCAAATTATGTTTTAGTTTTTGGATATTTGGACAGATGCTGAGAAATTAAAAAAAAAAAATGTCTTCTTATGTTAATGGTGTAGATCTCTGCACTTGAGTTTCCAACTCCAAGCACATGCCCCAACTTTTTGTTGGGGAATCACACTTTCAGTTTTTTGTTTTCCATTTATTTTATCATTAACAACATGTATGTGGCCTCTTGTTAGAGAAAATGAGAATTAATGACGGGGGAACTCCAGGGGGATGGGAGGTGATCTAGAATATACTATATAAGAAAACCCAAAAGATATTGAGCAATTGAGACCACCAACACCCACCCATATACTCCAATATTGGCTTTGGGTTGTCTTACCCTTTCATTATGTCCTAATTTTATATGTATGTGAATACTATACATTAAAAGGTATATTAATAATTACAATTAAATTGTAAATCACTATAGCAAAGGGACAGGTATTCAATTCACACGAAGGTTACTTGTTCCAGTATGAAACGTCACCATATTCCTGGTAGGAGAGAACTACATAGATGATATTTGTTTACTTGATAAGGTGCATAAGTACATTTTGGGAAAACATCAAGGAGCTCTGTGATTTTTATTTACATGAAGTCAAGCCAAACAGCTAAATATATAGCAGGACAGGTATACACACAATAATTCTTGCTTGGTTGGGAGATGAACTAGTTTACATACAAGCAGTCCTTGGAGCCTAAAAACTGAGATACAGATCTTATATTTTTAACAGAAACTAAGAATAGAAATGTCTTTATTTAATTCTTTTTAAGCTTTCCCAGACATTAAAGAAAAGTAAACTGTCTTTTAAATAATGATGGAGAAACAACTAACTGGTTCTATGCAAGTACGTTGTAGTTGTGGTATAGTTTATGTTTAGTCCCATATTTGTAAAAATGTTGCTATATTTATTAAATATGATTCCTAATGAATTATGGGATCATTCATATTCATATCTGTTCGTTGTATATGTATGCAAGTTATCAATGTTGGCAAAGTTTAAAATAAAGTAATGGTTAAAAAAAAAAAAAAAAAAAAACTTTAGTAGATGGTCCGACAGTGTGGGCAGTTTGTGTCTTTTTGGGACTGTAAAGAAAAGGCTACACCAAGCTACATTCTTTAAAAACTGGTTGCAGATTACAAGCTGGATTACATTATGGTGATTTTTAACTCCCAAAATTTTCAATAGTCATAGTTCCTCTTTCTGTTTACCATTCAATCAGTTAAGCACTTCTCACTTCTGCAATCTTCAAAATATAAAATAAGTGTAAGCAGAAAAAAATCAACCTATATGGTTTGAAGGTCTTGTAATAGCCATGACAGGTTGACAGACCTCGAAAGTGAGATCACCTGGACAGGAAATAAAGATACATTTTTCAAATCAGGAACATACACAGGACTAAGCACATGATAGAGATTTTACATCACACATGCTGTCTATCCAAAACTTAAACCCCGGTCACAGGGCAGGAGTAAGAACATCATGGGCCTGGAGCTATGGATTCTGGTGAGGGTTTTTATAAAAATTAAATACAAAATAAAAAAAAATAGAGAGAGGGAGGATGAGAGAGAGAGAACGGGGATGAGAGACGGGTGATAGGTAAGGGAGGGAGATGCATGAGAATGCGTGGGAGTGACATCAACGCAGCCCGGCCAAGGCAAGTGACCGAAGGCACAGAACCCGGAAAGAAGACCGGGTGAAGATGGAAGCGCCCGGGACCCGTCGGATTGATCACAGCGTAGCGCTGGAGGGCTCTGACAGGTAAGTGTACCCTAATGTGCTGTGCATACTTGTACATTATGGTATAATATGCCTCTAAAAAGTAGTAATGTTAGCGAAGTTCACTACTGCTTTAAAATCATCTGATGACAGTGGGCAGTATGTACAGGAGAGGAATGTGGAGGGTATGATGGGGGCAGTATGCACAGCAGAGGAGTGTAGAGGGTTGACAGTGGGCACTATGTATATGAGAGGAGCGTGGAGAGAAAGACAGGAGGCAGTATTTACATGAGAGGAGTGTGGAGAGAAAGACAGTTGGCAGTATGTACAGGAGTAGTCAAGAGTAATGGGCAGAGATCAGCATATACATTAACATATCTCTTATGGAACCAACATCCCTGAATTAATAATCAATCAGTATGCAGGATATGGGATTTTAATGGTGCTAAATACAAGAACATACTCAACAAATAATGTTGTATATAAAAGTAGAAAAGTATTTATTAATAACAATGAAGAATTAAAAAACTGATAAATACATATCAAAGACTAGTCATAGGTATACACATAATACCCAACAGATGACAGTAATAGATTGTATTCAGTTTGAAAAGGCATCCATTTACCGACAGTTTCGCCTATAATGCTTCTTCAGGATTGGACGCAGAAAGCACTCAATTAGATATAAATAGATTCCTCCAACTTTAGGTGAGAAAATAGAGAAGAAGAAAAAATAAGACAAATCAATCACATTACACATAAATTAATAGCACCTCTTGGTGAGGCAAACATACACGCCAACTACTGAAATGTAATTGGACAAAAGAATTCTCCCTACCTCCATGATTCACAGAAGTGCATACAGCAGGGAAAAGAATCTCTCTCTCTCTCCAGATGCTCATGCATGCATTCCACTCAGCTCCGTCAAGCAGTAATCATATTTCCCGTCAGGGGGGATGGAAGATATATATACAGTGAACTTCTAAGAGTGCCTGAAATATATGTTTTTACGAATAAGTAAACAAAGTTATACTGTGGGGGGCTGCGCATGTCCAACCACAGGCATAAATAAAAAAAGGACAGCACTCACCTCCCTCCTAAAACCAACATGGGAGCCCATAGGGACCAAAGGACACTATATGGATGTCATCATCAAAGAAGACTTCTATCCAGGTTAATCTAAAACGTACCACAAAGGGATCCCCTAAGTATCATACATGAGGCTAAGGTATAACTAAAGCACAAGAAAGTAAACACATTCCTCACCCAAAGTGGAAATCCCAGAGGGCTTGAGTCAATGCCCCACCTGGGGTTCCTTAGAGTGTCTTGCCAACAATGGAGCATACAGAGATGAACCTCTAGGTATACCTATAAACCTCAGAGGAGGTGAATAATGTCCCTATGAATAAGAAGATTGCATAAATGTATCGGTTGTTGCACCTCGTGTGATCATGCACACAATGGTGACTAGATAGCTACCTGTAATAAGCGTCCTGTCCGGCATGGGCTCCCAAAATGATCCCAATATGGCTGATGCCATGTGGGATTTAAATATCCCCCCCCAAAACGCCAAAAAGAGATAGAAGCAGGGAACTGGCACACTGGGCCACAATCTAATCTTTCAAAACATCATAAGAAAGCATTAAAAGACCCTCTCTGGCAATAAGTCTATAGTGATAAAACCATCAGATAAAGGTGGCAACTTGGTAGTAGGGATGAGCTTCGTGTTCGAGTCGAACATACGTTCGACTCGAACATCGGCTGTTCGATCGTTCGACGAAGATCGAACGATTTGGGCCGTTCGCGCCAAATTCGAGTGACGCGAACGGCCCACAATGCACTACGCCATCGCAGTGTCATCCAGGCGCTGTGATTGGCCAAGCATGCACTGTGACCCCGCATGCTTGGCCAATCACAGCGCCGGCAGCGAGGAGAGCAATGATTGGCCACAGGCAGGATGCCTGTGGCCAATTATTGCTGAGGGGGTTTAGTACACACCCCACACTATAAAAGGCCGCCAGCGCGGCGGCCTTGTGTAGTGTGTTCCGGAGCAGGGAAAGAGAAGCATAGGCAGGGACAGTGTCATTTTCTTCCTTTACTAATCCTGGATTCCTTGTGTTTAGGGACAGAGAAGGATAGGTAGGGAGAGTGTCAGTGTGTCATTCTGTGCTAAACCTTGTTTGTAGGGACAGAGAAGGACAGTGAGGGAAAGTGTCAGTGTACTATTCTGTGCTAAATCTTGTTTGTAGGGACAGAGAAGGACAGTGAGGGAAAGTGTCAGTGTGCTATTCTGTGCTAAACCTTGTTTGTAGGGACAGAGAAGGACAGTGAGGGAAACTGTCAGTGTGCTATTCTGTTCTAAACCAATCTTGCTGAACCGTATTTGAAATCCTTGAGTTTAGGGACAGAGAAGGACACTCGGGGAAACTATCAGTGTGCTATTCTGTGCTAAATCTTGTTTGTAGGGACAGAGAAGGACAGTGAGGGAAACTATCAGTGTGCTATTCTGTGCTAAACCAATCTTGCTGAACCATATTTGAAATCCTTGAGTTTAGGGACAGAGAAGGACACTCGTGGAAACTATTAGTGTGCTATTCTGTGCTAAATCTTGTTTGTAGGGACAGAGAAGGACAGTGAGGGAAACTATCAGTGTGCTATTCTGTGCTAAACCAATCTTGCTGAACCATATTTGAAATCCTTGAGTTTAGGGACAGAGAAGGACACTCGGGGAAACTGTCAGTGTGCTATTCTGTTCTAAACCAATCTTGCTGAACCATATTTGAAATCCTTGAGTTTAGGGACAGAGAAGGACACTCGCGGAAACTATCAGTGTGCTATTCTGTGCTAAATCTTGTTTGTAGGGACAGAGAAGGACAGTGAGGGAAACTATCAGTGTGCTATTCTGTGCTAAACCAATCTTGCTGAACCATATTTGAAATCCTTGAGTTTAGGGACAGAGAAGGACACTCGGGGAAACTATCAGTGTGCTATTCTGTGCTAAACCTTGTTTGTAGGGACAGAGAAGGACAGTGAGGGAAACTGTCAGTGTGCTATTCTGTGCTAAACCAATCTTGCTGAAGCATATTGCAAATCCTTGTGTTTAGGGACAGAGAAGGATAGGCAGGGGACAGTGTCAGTGTCTTTGTTGCTAAGCCTCCTGCACAGTATACACCTGAAGGTAGCCCTTATTGCTGTTTTTCCCATCTCCCTGCAGGCCATCCATTAAAATGTCTGGAAGGCAAACAAGGAGAGGCAGACAGTCAGGAGGCAAAAAAAGAGGGCAAGCAGGCTCTGTGTCTGGGGGCAACAGTGCTGGTCGTGGACGCGGTGCATTGTCATCAGCACGTGGCCATGGGACACGCTTGTCCTTCTTTTCGGCAGCTGGACATGTTGAGCCACATCATGCCGAAGACTTGGTAGAGTGGATGACCAAGCCCACCTCATCCTCCTCATCCTCTCTCACCCAGGCTCAGGGTACTGGCAAAGCAGCTGCCAAAGCGTCCTCTTCTCTGGTATCAATGTCATCATTAGTCACTCCTTCCCTAGACCCACCATGTCCTCCTCCTGAGGAGTCCCCCGAACTGTTTGAGCACAGTGTTGGGTACATGCTCCAGGAGGATGCCCAGCGTTTTGAAGGATCTGATGATGATACCCAGCTAGAGGAAGGCAGTAGCGTGAGAGCAGAGAGAGGGGATGCTCAAGAAGGACACCAATCTGGCAGTCATGCTCCAGCAGCTGCAGCATACTGCCAGATTGGCTCCAGTGATGAGGAGGGAGGGGATGATGAGGTCCCTGACTCCACGTGGGTGCCTAATAGGAGAGAGGAGGAGGAGGAGGATGAGGAGGAGGCACATCTCCAACGAGGCAGGATGCCCTTGGGTGGCCAGCGTATGGGCAGCACACCGACGGAATCACACCGCAGAGCTCCGCCTGTGCAGGGCGCTGCCTCTGCCCGTCATTCAAAAAGTTCTTTGGTGTGGGCCTTTTTTCAGGCGAGTGCATCGGATCACACAGCTGCTGTTTGCAACATATGTCTCAAGCATATATCGCGTGGCCAAAACATCAGCCGCTTGGGCACCACATGCTTGATCAGACATATGTTGACCTGCCCTGCAGCTCGTTGGCAAGCCTACCTTAAAGACCCACACCAAAGAACAAAGCGGACCTCTCCTTGCACCGCATCAGCTGGGATCTCCAACCCCACTATACCATCAGTCCTCTCTGAAACCTGCACTGAGAGGAATGCAGGTGTAGAATTAGGTGTGTCACAGCCAAGTACTTGCGGCCACTCTGCTAGCAGTACACCGACGTCCGATTCTAGCAGGCAAATTTCCCTGCCCCAGCTGCTGGACCGTCGAAAGAAGTTCACTCCCAGCCATCCACATGCCCAGCGGTTGAATGCTAGCTTGGCTAAATTGCTAGCGCTTCAACTGCTGCCTTTTCAGTTGGTAGACTCGGCCCCCTTCCGTGAGTTTGTGCAATGTGCGGTTCCTCAGTGGCAGGTTCCCAAACGCCACTTTTTCTCACGGAAGGCGATTCCGGCTCTCTACAGGCATGTGGTAGGCAATGTCTTGGCCTCGCTGGACAGGGCGGTCAGCGGTAAGGTGCATATTACCGCTGACTCATGGTCCAGCAGGCATGGACAGGGACGTTACCTTTCTTTCACGGTCCATTGGGTCACTCTTTTGGCAGCTGGGAAGGATGCAGGACAAGGTGCAGTAGTGTTGGAGGTTGTTCCACCGCCACGCCTCCAAAATGCTACTACTGGTTGTGACACACCTCTCTCCTCCACCCCCTCCTCTTCTTCTTCCTCCATCGCCTCTTCCTGTGGTTTGTCCTCGGAACCAGCGGTGCTCCGTAGGCGTTCAAGGGGCTACGCAAGTACGCAGGCAAAAAGATGCCATGCCGTGCTTGTGCTGGTGTGTTTGGGGGACAGGAGCCACACTGGGGCAGAGGTCCTGTCTGCTCTGCAGGGGCAGGCCGAGAGGTGGTTGACGCCACGCCAGCTTAAGCTAGGAATGGTGGTTTGCGACAATGGCACCAACCTCCTCTCCACCCTCCGACAGGGACAACTGACCCATGTGCCCTGTATGGCTCACGTCCTTAACCTGGTGGTGCAGCGGTTCTTGGGCAGGTACCCGGGCTTACAGGATGTCCTGAGGCAGGCCAGGAAAGTCTGTGTGCATTTCCGCAGATCTTATAATGCCAGTGCTCACCTGGCTGAGCTGCAAAAGGAGTTGAACCTGCCCAAGAACCGCCTTATATGTGACATGCCCACCAGGTGGAACTCAACGTTGGCCATGCTGCAGCGGCTGCACACGCAGCAGAGGGCCATCAATGAGTACCTGTGCGACTACGGCACCAGGACAGGGTCAGGGGACCTCGGGTTTTTTTCACCACGCCAGTGGGGCATGATCAGGGATGCATGCACTGTCCTGGCACCATTTGAGGAGGCCATGAGGATGGTGAGCAGTGACAGTGCATGCATCAGTGACACTGTACCTCTTGTCCACCTGTTGGAGCACACGCTGTGTGGAATAATGGACAGGGCACTTGAGGCAGAACAGAGGCAGGAAGAGGAGGACTTCCTTGCCTCTCAAGGCCCCCTTTACCCAGACAGTATTCCTTCTGTCCCACCCATCGCACAGGAAGAAGAGGAGGAGGAGGAGGATTGTGTCAGCATGGAGGTGGAGGCTGGCACTCAGCATCATCAGCAGCAGTCTTTTAGGGATGATTTACAGTCCCAAGAATCCAGTGGACTTGTACGTGGCTGGGAGGAGGTGGCTGCGGATCACGTCGTCCTTAGTGACCCAGAGGACTCCGGACTGAATGCCTCAGCTAACCTACGCTGCATGGCCTCCCTGATCCTGCAAAGTCTGTGGAAGGATCCTCGTATTCTTCGGATCAAGGAGAGGGACCATTACTGGCTGGCCACTCTCCTTGATCCACGGTACAAGGGTAAGGTTGCGGACCTTATGTTACCGTCGCAGAGGGAGCAGAGGATGAGACAACTCCGGGAGGCCTTGCAGAAAGGTCTGTGCAACGCGTTCCCAGAGACTGGGAGGTTACAAACTCCTGGTCCTGGACAACGAGTTGCTGAGGCTTTGGACAGTCAAAGAAGGAGCGGTGGGGAAGGTGGCCATCTGACCGATGCGTTCAGACAATTCTTTAGTCCGCAGCCCCAAAGTATGATCGGTTCCAGCAACCATCGCCAGCGTCTGATATACATGGTGCAGGAATACCTAGGGGCAAGGTCAGACTTGGACACCTTCCCCACAGAAAATCCTCTGGCTTACTGGGTCTTGAGGATGGATCACTGGCCAGAGCTTGTACAGTATGCAATTGAGCTACTGGCCTGTCCTGCATCCAGCGTTCTTTCAGAACGCACATTCAGTGCTGCTGGAGGATTTGTCACGGATCACAGGGTGCGCCTGTCCACCGACTCGGTTGATCGACTGACTTTCATCAAGATGAACCAGTCTTGGATCACCACCAGCTACCACACACCTGATGCTGATATAACAGACTAATTGATTTTAAAATGTCACATCCCTTCAAGACTGATGCTGATGCTGAGTGCCTGTGCTGTTATGTTGACTGGCTATCCTCCTCCTCCTCCTCAATGATCCGATTAATGATGATAGCTTGGAAGATCATTTTGGTTTATGGGTGCCGCCACCAGTGGCTAAGGCCCAATTTTTCAGCCCCTGTTTAACAGGGGCGTGTAATTACAATTTTTGATGCAATACTTTGCAACAGGCCTCATTGCTGTGCTCCAAGTACAGTATCTGTGAGGGGTTGCAGTGTTGTGCCACCAGTGCCTAAGGCCCAATTTTTCAGCCCTTGTTCAACAGGGGCATGCAATTATAATTATTGATCTAATAATTCACAGCAGGGCCCATTGCTGCGCCCACCAAGAGTAACTGTCAGGCCTTACAGTGTTGTGTCAACACCACCACCACCACCACCACCACCACCACCAAAGGCCCAATTTTTCAGCCCCTGTTCAACAGGGGCATGCAATTATAATTATTGATCTAATAATTCACAGCAGGGCCCATTGCTGCGCCCACCAAGAGTAACTGTCAGGCCTTACAGTGTTGTGGCACCAGCACCACCATCAAAGGCCCAATTTTTACTACCACTGTTCAACAATTATATGTTATTACAATTCCTGATATAATATTTGACAGCAGGGCGTTCCAGCACCCACCAAGAGTAACTGTGAGTGCTTACAGTGTTGTGCCAACACCAACACCTAAGGGGCCAATTTCTGCAGAGTATATACGGCAGGTCCCTACTTTCAAACATCCAACTTACAAACGACTACTACTTGCAAACGGAAGAAGACAACAGGAAGTGAGAGGAAATCTACCCCTTGGAAGGAAAATTCTCTCCTGTAAGAATTAATATGGGAGAAAGGTGTCTCCTCTCTACTGATGCTTTATCACCAATCCTTGTTTCAATAAAAACACCACATTTCAAAAACAGTTGTCATTGGGACGCAAAGTGAGGTGAAATGTTCTGAACAGGGGCACAGACAGCAAAACAAATGTTACAGGGGTGATAACCCTTCCCTATGTTTTCCAAAAAGCTTAAAAATAGGTATTTGGGCTGGAGCTACACTTAAACAATGTAGCTGTTCAAAATTACAAACAGATTCTACATAAGAACAAACCTACAGTCCCTGTCTTGTATGCACCGCCTGTATACGGCTGTTCAGAGTATATAGGGCCTTTTTTATTTTGTGTGCGGGGTTCCCCTTAATATCCATACAAGACCCAAAGGGGCTGGTAATGGGCTGGGGTAGGGGGGGGTGGTGATGGGGTAGCTATGCCATTTTTCTTAAAGATTTTCATCCATATTACCGGGACCAGACATTACATTAAAGCCGCAAGCAGTTTTAAATGGCTTTTTTTTTCTTTAGAAATGTAATTTTGTGCAGGGACAGTTCTAAACACGGGAAACACGTGGCACTTCACAGGCATACTTTAGACACCCCCCAGGTACAATATTTAAAGGAATATTTGACTTTTTTTTTTCACTTTATGCATCATTAAAATGACTGCTCCCGAAAAACGGCCGTTTTTAAAACTTCTTTTTGCATTGATACATGTCCCCTGGTGCAGAACCCGGGTTCCCAAACTCTGTTTAGGACAATAACATGGATAATAGTCGTTATAATTAGCACTTAAGAATTCGAACGTTCGCATCCATTGTATTTAATAGGGTTCTAATGTTCGTGCAAACTTTCGGTCCGTTCGCGGGTTCTGGTGCGAACCGAACCCGGGGGTGTTCGGCTCATCACTACTTGGTAGTGATGGATGTGGGACACTATGAGAGCATGTGTTACAATATCATTCGGAATTCCGAGTGGTATCGTTCAGTGCCGGCCTCACACATCCACTACTATAAGAGACAATACAGAGATATTATCATCAAAGCCCATCAAAGGGCATTATTGACTCTAACACCTTTAAATATCTGGATATATAAAATTTCACCACTCTAACTTTCTATGCGCTTCCAAAAGTGCACAAAAACTTGATTGATCCACCTGGCCAACCTATTATCTTGGGGTACGGTTCTCTAACTGAGAAGGCGAGCCAATTAATCGATGAATATCTATACCCACATGTTAAGGGCCTTTTCTCACATGTAAAAGACACTATTGAGCTACTAAAAATCATTGATGGCCTTCAAGTACCCAAGGGAGCCTGGTTGGTCGCTATCGACATTGAGGCTCTGTACAACTCAATATCCCATGCCAGGGGTGTCAAAGTGGTACGTAAGTTTCTCAATGAGCGGGACCTAGACTCCTGGAAATACAATGACCTCATCATTGAGCTGTTAGATTATATCTTTGTTTTTAAGGGTTCCCAATTCCTCCAGATGCAGGGGGTTGCTATGGGGGTCAAATGTGTCCCCTCCTATGCAAACCTGTACCTGGGGGGGGTGGGAACGTGACCTTTTTTCGGATGAATCAAACCTCATCGATATAAGCCAAATTTTATCTTGGCATCGTTATATTGATGATGTTTTTATGGTGTGGGCGGGATCAAGGGAAGATTTGATGAACTTTTTGGAAACATTACAAATCAACACATACAATCTTAGGTTTACATATACTTTAGACTTATTGAGAATCACGTTCTTGGACATGGAAATCTTCATCAATAATAAAGGTGAACTACTTTGTTCAGGAAGCCCTCGGCTGGCAACAGTCTGCTACATGCAAGCATTTCCCATCCTGAGCAGCTAAAAAAGAGTATCCCATATAGCCAGCTCTTAAGGGTTAAACGTAACTGCACTTTGGATGCTGATTTCCAAAAAGAGGCAGACTTATTGAGTGAACGTCTTTTAGTTAGAAGTTACAGTAAGACCTGTTTAAAGAAAGCCTTTAACAAAGTAAAAAACCTTTAATAGAAATTCATTAATATACAAGCCCAGACAAGAGAAACTAATGCCGCGTACACACGATCATTATTCACGGCGGTAAAAAAAACGCAGTGAATAATGACATTAAAAACGAGGGAACGGCGTGTTCCCCACACACAGTCGTTTTTCACGTCATTTTTTCTGTTGACGAGAAAAACGACTGTCTGTGGGCTCTGCGGCAGTGTTTCCCTATGGGAACATGTTCTAATTTTTCTCGTCGTTTTTAATGCCGTTTTTCTCGTCGAAAAAAACGGCAAAAAGCCCACAGACGATCGTTTTTCTCGTTGAAAGGAAAAAATTTCGTTTTTCTCGACGAGAAAAACGGCCGTGTGTACGCGGCATAAGTACGTCCACGAGAGTCATCACTAAGTTCAACTGACAGCACACCAAAGTAAGAACGATTTACAATAAATTCTGGTATCTGCTAACCGCAGATCAAAGGATTTCGCGATTCATTAAACCATATCCGGAAATAACCTTTAGGAGGTCTAGATCACTGAAAGACACTTTGGTGTCGAGCCATCACACCAATAGGAGCTCAACAAAAGTACCAGTACCAGGGACATATCCCTGTGGGAAATTTAATTTTTGTGGATTTATTCTGGAAGGCAAAAGTGTGGTCCTGCCCAATAATTCCACATGGATACCCAAACACATGACGAATTTTCAGTCAGTCGGAGCGGTTTATATAATGAAAAGCTCCTGTGGAGCTTTTTATATAGGAAAGACAAAGCAGCCTCTTTTCTGCAGGATCAGAGATCATGTTTCCCTGATCGAAAAGCGAAAGATGGAGACTCAGATTAGCCGTCATGTTGGTTTGTACCATGATTTCAATCTTAAAACAATTGGATTCTTTAGTTTGGAACAAGGAGGAGAGATAGATAATAAACTCCTTCAACTGGAAAGTAGATGGATATATTTGTTACAGGCCACTTGTTTTCCTTGACTTAATGAGGGAATTAGTTATAAACCCTTTCTATAGGGCGTTGACTTTTTTATGATAGTGCCCAGTTACCTCAGTTTTGCTCTGTCAAAAGCCCCCCACCATTTTTTGTTTTTTCCTTTCCCTTCCCTTCATTTTTATTTCTCCTTTTATTTTATTTTACTTTTCTTTTTGCCCTTTTTTTTCCCTCCCCAATTTTTCCCTTATCCCTCCCCCACCCCCTTTCCCCCCCCTTTTTTATCTCCCCCTTTCCTTTCCTACTACCATCTTCCTCCCGATGTCCACAGCATGGCCCTCTTTCATCCCTTTGCTTTCCCATATCATCATGTGTGGAGGTGAATGTTGCGCTGGGTGGTTGCCCAGGGTGGGACACATTCCCCGGGAGTTGCTTCAGACACACAATGCCAGCAATATCCCTCCTTTTTGGAGGGGTAACAATCAAATTATGTCAGTATTGTACATTTTATAAGTAATCATGTGTATTTTTGTTATTGTAGATTTCTTGTTTTGTTAGTATCTTTTAGTAACTTTTGGTGTGGTGAACATATTGCCATGTGTTTTTTCAGCTGTCATGTATGTGGACTCAACCGTTCTGACATCTGGTTATGATCTCACTCTGTATAACATCTTTTTTCCTTCAACAGAGGATCTGCTCTCCCCCGGGTGCTCGGATGTGCAATTTCACAACAGGCTCCATTATGTACATATTTCCCGTATGGACGCCCAAGGGTGGTCACTGGATCATCTCACTTCAATGTGAGTATGGTCCGGAGTCTGCCCACCTAGAGGGACCCATGGGGCGTGGCTCCCTGTGTAAGGCGTAAGCTCCCAGCCTATACCATCAATGTCGCCTGCTTACCTATACAATTGCTGTTCAGTGTCCAAACGGAACGTCATTTGGTATATTAGGAGGCGCGGTCAGGAAGTTACATAATTTCCTGCTTCTGGGGATCAGTCCACGCCTTCAGGCCCCTCCCCTTTTTGCATCCGTGACGTGCAGGCACGGCGTGATGTCAGACGCCGCGCTTTTTGGCGTTTCAGGGGGGGGGGGTATTTAAATCCCACATGGCATCAGCCATATTGAGATCATTTTGGGAGCCCATGCCAGACAGGACGCTTATTACAGGTAGCTATTTAGTCACCATTGTGTGCATGATCACACGGGGTGCAACAACTGATACATTTATGCAATCTTCTTATTCATAGGGACATTATTCACCTCCTCTGTGTTTTATAGGTATACCTAGAGGTTCATCTCTGTATGCTCCATTGTTGGCAAGACACTCTAAGGAACCCAAGGTGGGGCATTGACTCAAGCCCTCTGGGATTTCCACTTTGGGTGAGGAATGCGTTTACTTTCTTGTTCTTTAGTTATCAATTCGGATATACCTTATCCTCATGTATGATACTTAGGGGATCCCTTTGTGGTACGTTTTAGATTAACCTGGATAGAAGTCTTCTTTGATGATGACATCCATATAGTGTCCATTGGTCCCTATGTGCTCCCATGTTGGTTTTACAACTGAATGATAGGAGGGATGTGAGTGCTGTCCTTTTTTATGTATGCCTGTGTTTGGACATGCGCAGCCCCCATAATGTATACCTTTGTTTACTTATTCATAAACACAGATATTTCAGGCACTCTTAGATGTTCACTGTATATATCTCTTTCATCCCCCCTCACAGGAAATATGATTACTGCTTGACGGAGCTGTTAGAATATTATTTCAAATTCATAATTCGGCACTTATAGGTGTTCTATTAATATAAGGCAAGCTTGCAAAACATATTTGGTTTTATGATTAATCATAGTAAATTAGGTATGAGTGAATGACCTTGATCAATTGATATGACATAATTCTTCAATCTAAAGCTGATTGCTGGATATTTCTGGTGAAGCCAATTTGAGTATGACATATAAGGCATCTTGGTGTAGGGTGACAAGAATAGATCTCCAGAATAGATCAGTATTTACGTAGTGAGATAAATAATATATTTCTTTATATCTCTTAAGTTTGTTTAAGTGAAGTCTTAGTCATACTAGTATGTATTAGTTAATAGTTATTTTATTGTTAGTAATATATGTTCATATAGGAGATATTTGGTTATGATGATATTACATTGTCAGCACACCACTCCAAGTATAGAGTGCTACATGTGTGCCTGTCAATCAAACTCCATATGTCTCTGAGCCAATATATTCTATTGGTATAACATATTGCTGAAGTTAGCAGAAATTAATGTGTGCCATACAAGGTTCTAAGTTTGTATGAGGTGACTTACATATGTAAAGATATATATAAGCCTATAGTTTGAGATGGGAGGGAGCACAACACACTTACACGACACTTGCACAGCATACTGACACGAACACACATGAAGACTCACTCACTTACTCACACCCACTTTAAAGAGATAACATTGACACCTTTACACTAAGATTGACAAGAAGAACAGCTGAATTACCAGAAGCCTAAGAACGTCATTTCCTGTTCCGGCTTCACTTTGGGAACACTCAGAGAACAGCATGGAAGATGGAGTCTGCAACTAAGGTCACATGCTTTCATAAGCTTGCTACAGCACCATCTATTCTATTTTATATATATTTTCCTACACTGAACTGAACTGTTATACTATTTTTTTCATTGTATTTATGATGCCACCTGTGAGAAAATAAAACTCACTTTCTTTTTAAGTCAACCTGACTATGAATGCTATTCATTCAGAAACGCCCTTAAGATACAAGAATATTAGATAATAATCATATATTCTACAATTTGGCAAGTCACCCAATGCCGTCATATCTCTATTTTCACGGAAATCTCGATCCTTGCTGAGGGGGGAGAGATTGGCGCAGTTTTGAGAATATTCAAGTCTTGAGAAAAAAGACGGTTCAGAACCTATCAACCAAGAGGCGTTTGTGTTGCATCAAATGTGGACAACAGTCCAGTAACAGACGGTTGAAGACGAGAAATTCTTCTAAATATGGTAAAAATTATGGATTTTATTGATGAAATAGCTAGAGATAGCAAGCTAGAGTTTAAAGATGTGTCTTTTTATCCAAATGACAGTCACTTGTGGGCATATATGTACAAAGAATGTTTACAGGCTAATATACAGATTGATAAATCCAGGTTTACTGTACATAAATTACGTAAGAAAATAAGTAATGTATTGAAATTGGTGAGAATATTTAATAAGATGATAGGGTTGTCCCGATACCACTTTTTTAAGACCGAGTACAAGTACCGATACTTTTTTTCAAGTACTCGCCGATACCGAATACCGATACTTTTTTTAATCTCATGTGTGAGTTTTTTTTTTTTTTTTTACTATTTATTTTATTTATTTATTTTTTACAATGCTTTGTTTTTTTAAGGGGGGGTCAGTGTCAGTGTGTGTTTTTATTTTTTATTTTTTTTACAATAAATTTTTATTTTATTCTTTTTTTTTTATCAGCCTTGTTGTGGGGGGCTTTGGTGAGATATCAGGGGTCTTAACAGACCTCTGACATCTCCCCTTTGAGACAGGGAAAGGGTCTAGGGTAGGGTTGTCCCGATACCGATACTAGTATCGGTATCGGGACCGATACCAAGCATTTGCGCGAGTACTTGTACTCGCGCAAATGCTCCCGATGCTTCACCCGATACTTTTTTTTTTTTGTGGCCGGAGAGGGCGGGAGGAGTCAGTGGCTGGGGAGGGCGGGGGAGTGTGGGCGGAGTCTGGCCGGAGAGGGTGGGAGGAGTCAGTGGCTGGGGAGGGCGGAAGAGGAAAGTGCGGGCGGAGTCTGGCTGAAGAGGGCGGGCACAGTCGGTGGACGGAGTCCGCGGGCGGAGAGCGAGTCCCTCACCTGCAGTTGAACCTGGTAAGCTGGCAGGGGTTCAGGGCGCAGCCGCATCAGGATCGGTGACCGGTGCTGTCACATTCGGTCGCCGTCAGCGGCTGAACGTCCCCACGCCCATCTTGGTACACCCTGCACTCGGCTGCAGTAAGCAGCAGCAGACATCTTGTTACACCCAGCCCGAGCTATATGGGCTGGGTGTAACAAGATGTCTGCTGTTGCTTACTGCAGCTGAGTGCAGGGTGTACCAAGATGGGCGTTGCAGCAGTTTTTTTTTCTTAAATCCTGTGTCATTTCCCCCCCACCCCCCGCAGCATTTCAGTGCCAGCCACCTATCAGTACCCACAAGTGCTACCTATCAGTGGAATCAGTGCCATCTACCAGTGCCACCTATCAGGTGGCACTGGTAGATGCCACTGATTGCACTGATAGGTGGCACTTATGGGCACTGATAGGTGGCACTTGTGGGCACTGATAGATGGCACTGATAGTGCAATCAGTGCCATCTATCAGTGCCCACAAGTGCCACCTATCAGTGCAATCAGTGCCCACAAGTGCCACCTTTCAGTGCAATCAGTGCCATCTATCAGTGCCCACAAGTGCCACCTATCAGTGCCACCTATCACTGCCGACAAGTGCCACCTGTCAGTGCCCATAAGTGCCATCTATCAGTGCCATAAGTGCCACCTATCAGTGCCCACAAGTGCCACCTTTCAGTGCAATCAGTGCCACCTATCACTGCCCACAAGTGCCACCTATCACTGCCCACAAGTGCCACCTATCAGTGCCCATAAATGCCACCTATCAGTGCCCCCAAGTGCCACCTATCAGTGCCCCCAAGTGCCACCTATCACTGCCCACAAGTGCCACCTATCACTGCCCATAAGTGCCATCTATCAGTGCCCATAAATGCCACCTATCAGTGCCCCCAAGTGCCACCCATCAGTGCCCCCAAGTGCCACCTATCACTGCCCACAAGTGCCACCTATCACTGCCCATAAGTGCCATCTATCAGTGCCATAAGTGCCACCTATCAGTGCCCATAAGTGCCCACAAGTGCCACCTTTCAGTGCAATCAATGCCACATATCAGTGCCACCTATCAGTGCCCACAAGTGCCACCTATCACTGCCCACAAGTGCCACCTATCACTGCCCATAAGTGCCATCTATCAGTGCCATAAGTGCCACCTATCAGTGCCCATAAGTGCCACCTATCAGTGCCCATAAGTGCCCACAAGTGCCACCTTTCAGTGCAATCAGTGCCACATATCAGTGCCACCTATCAGTGCCCACAAGTGCCACCTATCACTGCCCACAAGTGCCATCTATCAGTGCCCATAAATGCCACCTATCAGTGCCCCCAAGTGCCACCTATCAGTGCCCACAAGTGCCACCTATCACTGCCCACAAGTGCCACCTATCAGTGCCATAAGTGCCACCTATCAGTGCCCATAACTGCCACCTATCAGTGCCCATAAGTGCCCACAAGTGCCACCTTTCAGTGCAATCAGTGCCACATATCAGTGCCACCTATCAGTGCCCACAAGTGCCACCTATCACTGCCCACAAGTGCCACCTATCACTGCCCACAAGTGCCACCTATCACTGCCCATAAGTGCCATCTATCAGTGCCATAAGTGCCACCTATCAGTGCCCATAAGTGCCCACAAGTGCCACCTTTCAGTGCAATCAATGCCACATATCAGTGCCACCTATCAGTGCCCACAAGTGCCACCTATCACTGCCCACAAGTGCCACCTATCACTGCCCATAAGTGCCATCTATCAGTGCCATAAGTGCCACCTATCAGTGCCCATAAGTGCCACCTATCAGTGCCCATAAGTGCCCACAAGTGCCACCTTTCAGTGCAATCAGTGCCACATATCAGTGCCACCTATCAGTGCCCACAAGTGCCACCTATCACTGCCCACAAGTGCCATCTATCAGTGCCCATAAATGCCACCTATCAGTGCCCCCAAGTGCCACCTATCAGTGCCCACAAGTGCCACCTATCACTGCCCACAAGTGCCACCTATCAGTGCCATAAGTGCCACCTATCAGTGCCCATAACTGCCACCTATCAGTGCCCATAAGTGCCCACAAGTGCCACCTTTCAGTGCAATCAGTGCCACATATCAGTGCCACCTATCAGTGCCCACAAGTGCCACCTATCACTGCCCACAAGTGCCACCTATCACTGCCCATAAGTGCCATCTATCAGTGCCATAAGTGCCACCTATCAGTGCCCATAAGTGCCTACAAGTGCCACCTTTCAGTGCAATCAGTGCCACATATCAGTGCCACCTATCAGTGCCCACAAGTGCCACCTATCACTGCCCACAAGTGCCATCTATCAGTGCCCATAAATGCCACCTATCAGTGCCCCCAAGTGCCACCTATCAGTGCCACTTATCAGTGCCCACAAGTGCCACCTATCACTGCCCACAAGTGCCACCTATCAGTGCCCATAAGTGCCACCTATCAGTGCCCATAAGTGCCATCGATCCGTGCCCATAAGTGCCACCTATCAGTCCCCATCTTTCAAACTGTCACATGACATTGAAAAAAAAGTATCGGTAATCGGTATCGGCGAGTACTTGAAAAAAAGTATCGGTACTTGTACTCGGTCTTAAAAAAGTGGTATCGGGACAACCCTAGTCTAGGGACACAGATTCCCCAGTCCCTCTCTCAGCAGCCTCAGCTGCGCTGAAAATGAATGGAGAGAAGACAGCGGCTCCTCTCCATTCATAAACTGAAACATTGTAAACACAGTTTACGATGTTTCAGTTATGTGAATGGACAGAGTCAGTGATGACTCTGTACATTCCGACAAGTAAGGAGCCGGATTTACCGGCTCCTACCTCCGCTCTCCATCCTGAGATACCGAGGGGGTGGAGGAGGGGCACGGCGGCATTGAGGTGAAGGGGGCACGGAGGTGAAGGGGGCACAGCGGCACGGAGGTGAAGGGGGCACAGTGGCACGGAGGTGAAGGGGCACAGCGGCACGGAGGTGAAGGGGCACAGCGGCACGGAGGTGAAGGGGGCACAGCGGCACGGAGGTGAAGGGGGCACAGCGGCATGGAGGTGACGGGGGCACAGCGGCATGGAGGTGAAGGGGGAACAGCTCCGGGAGCATTTGAGCAGCAGACAGGCAATTGGATCAGATTCAGTTTACTTACCTGCCTGAAGACTCGCTCTGGTCTCTGCCACGCTCTCCGCCTTGGTCTCCGCCCTGGTCTCCGCCCCCCGCCCCGCTCTCCGCCCTGGTCTCCGCCCCCCGCCGCACACTTTCCGTCCTGCTCTCGGCCCTGGTATCCGCCCCCCGCCGCACACTCTCCATCCCACTCTCCGCCCCCCGCTCTGAGAAAAAAAAAAGTATCGGACTGGGCATCGGGAGCATTTGCGCGAGTACAAGTACTCGCGCAAATGCTTTGTATCGGTACCGATACCGATACTAGTATCGGTATCGGGACAACCCTAATGATTATCAATATTTTACCTGCCAAAAATGTGTGTACACTAAATCAGACAGAGACTAATAATGTACAGAACACAGGAATACATAAAAATGTGTCCCAAGAGTCTCTTAGTTGTTCTAACTGTGAGATTTTTTGTAATTACATAGAGAATCTTGAAGAGCAATTAGAATCTAAAAAAATGATTTTGTCAGAGTTACAAAATGACAGTAGACAGATTGCTGTAATAACTACAGATGACAAAAAGACTGAAACTAAGTCAAGGCTACAATCTTATTTTCCGGAAAGTTCGGAAATAGAGAATATTGATGCTACAAATGAGATTGAAATTAAATATAAAAACTTATTATGTAGTACTGCAAAACTAAAGTTGCAAATACATGACCAACTTATGAAAGTGTTAAAAGACTTTCCTATTTATGACGTTGAGGCAACTGTATTTTCTAATTGGGATTTATTTGAAATGTTTGCAGATCGTTTTAACCTTTCAAACGATCAACGCAATTACATATTTCAGTTGTGGGTTCCTGTTAATTTTGCTAAACGAATCCATTCACTTGTTAGTGATGACGAAGGTCAGGAAAGACAAAATGATGCGACAGATAGATTGCGACAATTATTGCTATGTATGACCGGTGAGCAAATACCGACCATAGAAATGTTAGATCTATTACAGACTACTGCAGAAGAAGATCCATTTTTGTTTAAGACAAGATTTTGCAAGGTTTATGAAATGATATTTGGAACAGATGATGAAACTGACCCAGGTTTAAAAATAGCTTTCATAAAAAAAATTTAAATACCTTGACCCAACTTCAGTAGCCATAGCACAGGAACGTCAAAATGTAAATGATATAGTAAGCTTCATTGATAAAATTAGGAGACAATTGAATCAAAGCAATCTTACACACGAAGTTGCTATTATTCAATGTGACAAAAATAATCAGGCTGCAGACGTGTCAGAAACGACAGGTCTTGGCAGGAATGACGACAACAGGTGCAGACAAGTGAGGCAAGGAGGCCCCATGACGTGTTTTTACTGTCATGGATCTGGCCATGTGAAAAAACATTGCTGTAAGTTTAAAAGTGACTCACAAATAAAAACTAAAGATATGGAGAATGAAAAATCAACTTTTGAACAACCTTTTTCATGTCAAGATTATTTTGACTGAATTGCCTTATGCCACTGAAGTCAAACAGATCAGTAATTTGACTGTTCACAGCAGTTCAGATAATTTGGCAAAAGGAGCTGTCACTGAAAGAGAGGGTTTATTGCCATTGCCAAAAATAGAATCACACCCGGATTCAATTTCTCTGCCATTACAATATGTAGCACCAATTATTTTGGACGAGAATGGTAGGCCATATATACAATGTTTGCTGAATGGTAAACATATTAATTGTCTCGTTGACAGTGGATCTATGATTAGCCTTACCAAAGAAAACATATCTGTGAAACCCAATTCTCCTATGTGTAATATAGTGGGTTTTAACAATACAGGTAATTCCACTGCTAGGCAGGTATCCAATGTAACATTTGAAGTACCTGGATTAGTGAAAACTAATATTAACATTTGGGTCTGTCAAGAAGCAGAGAATATACTTGGCATTGATGTAATCAATTAACAAAAGTGGGTGATTGATTTGGCTAATAAAAGTATTTGGAAAGATCCATCCAGGCCCAAATCAGTGCTTATTGATCCCTCTGTATACAGTAATGTTGGTTCCATTACTAATATGTCTACAGAACAAAAGTGGCCTGATGTTGATGGAAATTGTGCTTTAAAGGAAGTGGTACAATGTTTTCCAAGTTTGTGGTCAAAGTTCAAAAATGACATTGGAACTTTGAAAAGTACCGAATTAAATATTGAGGGGAAGGATCCAGAACTTCTTAATCAGAGTGAGTTACCACTAGAATCAATCGGTCCACTTTCTGACATTATTCAAGAGTTTGTGCAACTTGGAATTGTAAAGAAAGCTAAATCAGTGGTAAATAACTGTATTTGGCCTATCAAAAACATTGATAATTCATATTCTTTATCAGTTGACGTAAGGACATTGAATAAGCACATCACAAATAGCCCAGTTCTTCCTGATAAATCTAACATAAAGTTAAATTTGAATGCTGAGGACAAAGTGTTTTCTGTACTAGAAATCGCTAATAGTCATTTTTCCATCCCTTTAACTAAAAGTTGTCAATACAAACTTGCGTTCACATTCAGAAAAGAGACGTATAAATTCACTTGATTAATACCTGGTCTAGGTATTGGTGATGGTGTAGTTCATGAAACTATAGCAAAAATACTTTCAAAAATTTCCAGGCCAGACTGTATTTGTCAGCATGTGGATACGATTTTGCTGAGTACTCAGAATATCGATGAACATATGGCTCTTTTGTCTGAGTTGTTTATGATGTTACAAGCTGAAGGTTTAAAATTAAACACGACAAAAGTTTAGCTGATGAAAAGTCAGGTGAAATACCTTCACATGCAAATTAGTCAAGGAAAGAGACAATTGTTGCAAGAAACAGTTAGAGATATTACTGTAATCCCAACTCCAACAACAAATAAGGTATTGCATCAATTTTTGCATAAAATAAATCATTGCAAAGAGTTTGTACATAGTTTCGCAGAAAAAGTTAATCCACTATATAATCTTTTGAGGAATAAAGGTAATATAGTTGACCAATGGGGTCCAAATGAGAAAAATGCTTTTGAAGTGTTGAAAAAAGATTTGCAGGATGCTCCAGCATTAAGTACAATAGAGGTTTGTTCTGAAGCATCGTTTGTTTTGAAAACTCATGTATCTGAGAATGCCATCTCAGTAACGTTGTCTCAATTACAAGAAGGTAAGGAGAAAATAATTGCCTATTTTTCCAGAGTTTTATCATTTTTGGAAAAAACTTTTGAGCCAGGTGTAAAGCAACTACTAAGTGTTTACTATGCAATTAAAGCTACACAGAGCATAGTGAAATCAAACAAAATCATTGTACAGACACCTGACTGCTCACTAAAAGATATTTTTGAGGAAGGTAGTTGTCATGGAAACCCTGTCAGGAACAGACGCCCTGGACTTCCTGGTTCCCGCCCCCGCAGGTGACGCCCTAAGGGCTATTTAAACTCCTCACTTGCAGACAGTCCCTGCTGTCTGCTCTACAGCGTTTATCCCAAGTGACCTGATCTGCCTTGTTTACCTGTATCTGACCCGGCTTCCTGTGACCCTCCTGCTATCTGCCTGTACCTGACCATCGGCCTGTTTTCTGACTTCGGTATTGCCTGATCCTTTTGTGCCTCGCTGCCTGCCAGTTTACCCGACCCCGGCTTGTCTGACGATCCTGCCTGACCTTGGCTCTTGTTCACCTGCTGCTGCCTAGTGGTTCCAGTTTACCTGCTGTGCCTCCCGGTCCGGGTCATCTGCTGAGTTCCTGGTTCCTGTCTGCTCATCTGCTGGTTCCTGTCTGCTCATCTGCTGGTTCCTGTTCACCTGCTGCTGCCTAGTGGTTCCAGTTTACCTGCTGTGCCTCCCGGTCCGGGTCATCTGCTGAGTTCCTGGTTCCTGTCTGCTCATCTGCTGGTTCCTGTCTGCTCATCTGCTGGTTCCTGTTCACCTGCTGCTGCCCAGTGGTTCCAGTCTACCTGCTGTGCCTCCCGGTCCGGGTCATCTGCTGAGTTCCTGGTTCCTGTCTACTCACCTGCTGCAGTTCCTGGTTCCTGTCTGCTCATCTGCTGGTTCCTGTCTGCTCATCTGCTGGTTCCTGTTCACCTGCTGCTGCCCAGTGGTTCCAGTCTACCTGTTGTGCCTCCCGGTCCGGGTCATCTTCTGAGTTCCTGGTTCCTGTCTACTCACCTGCTGTAGTTCCTGGTTCCTGTCCACTCACCTGCTGTAGTTCCTGGTTCCTGCCTCCTCACCTGCTGGTTCCTGATCACCTGCGGTAGTTCTTGATCCTGCCAGGCACTCGTACCCCTTCCACCTCCGTGCTTCCTGTTATACCACCAGGGGCCGCCGGTGGGAGCCGTAAGGGAGGCCTCCCTCTGCTAACCGGGCTCGTCACCGTCAGGTACGTGACAGTAGCAGACAGCCATGTCTGAGCCCGAGCAGGGAGCCTCACCTATGGAGGAACTATGCCGACACCTGGCGGGACTGACCGAGGCCGTTAAGAGCCTCCAGCAAGGCTACACTCACCTGGAAGGACAAGTGCGGGCCCTCACCAACCCCGATGGAGCTCAAGGGGGTCCACGTGCCTCCACTTCTTCCGCCGGGGCAGGAGCTGCGCCCACGGTGGTCATGCTTCCACCTGAACCCAGGGTCCCTACACCCGAAAGATTCTCCGGGGACCGGAGCAAGTTCAGGGCTTTCCGGAACTCTTGTGAGTTGTACTTTGCCTTACAGCCCCGCACCTTTTCCTTAGAAGCTACCAAGGTGGGCTTTGTAATTTCGCTGCTTTCCGGAGACCCACAGAACTGGGCCCACCGCCTGCTAGAACGCAAAGATGCGTCCTTGGACAGCCTTACACTTTTTTTTGACGCCATTGCCCAATTGTACGAGGACCCTCAGCTCTCGGTCACTGCAGAGAACGCCCTGCGGACCCTTCAGCAGGGACGCAGAGCAGCGGAAGATTATGTAGCTGAATTCAGGCGCTGGAGCGCAGACACCAGCTGGAATGACGCTGCCCTCCGTCACCAGTTTCGCATAGGCCTTTCTGACCCATTGAAGGACGAACTGGCTAGGGTAGGAATACCAGAAAATTTGAACCTACTGATCGATCTGACAATTCAGATCGACCGACGCCTGAGGGAACGGAGGGTTGAGAGGGCCACGGGCTTCACCCGGCCGACCTGGATGCTTTCCCGGGTCCCCAGACATCCGCACCCAGCTTCTGCAGCACCCTTGACCCCCTCGTACGATGCTCCTGAACCCATGCAGCTTGGGGTCCTCCGCCCTTCCCTTACTCTGGAGGAACGCCGACGCGCGCACAATCTGTGCCTGTACTGCGGGGAGCCCGGTCACTTCGTTAGGAACTGTCCCCTGAAGTTCCGTAAGTGCTTGTCAGTATTCCCTGCTGTGATCAACCCTCAGACTAAATCCTCCTCTCACTTCGCTCTTTCTATCTCCCTGCAGCTCCCAGGAAGGACCCTGCAAGTCGTCGCAATTATTGACTCTGGGGCTTGTAGTTGCTTCATGGACTCAACTTTTGCCCATACTCAACTTATTCCTCTACTTCCCAAGACCCATGGACTACGGGTTCACCTGGCTGATGGGTCCCTTATCAAGTCGGGGCCCGTGGTCGAAGAGACGGCTCCCCTACCTGTCACTGTCTTCTCCTCTACTGGGGTGCACCGAGAATATCTATGGCTGGATATTATCTCCTCTCCACTGTTCCCCATAATTCTCGGTATGCCCTGGCTACAAGCCCATAATCCTACCATTAACTGGGTCACGGGGGTGATCACGTTTCCTTCCTCCTACTGCCAACGGTCCTGTGGCTCACACAAACCCCCTGGGCCTGCCACCTTAATGTGTACCGACACTGAGGCCGGAATACGTCAGGCCATCCCTGACGCTTACCTGGACTTTCTCGATGTGTTTAGTAAACAGGGGGCAGAGACACTACCACCCCACCGAGCCTACGACTGCCCCATTGATCTACTTCCCGGAGCAGCTATTCTTTTCGGTAGGATTTTCCCTTTAACGGAGGTGGAACAGGGGGCCCTGAAGGACTACATCGATGAGAACCTTTTAAAGGGGTTCATTCGCCCCTCTACGTCGCCAGCAGGCGCAGGCATTTTCTTTGTACAAAAGAAGGACCATACCCTCAGGCCATGTGTGGACTACCGTGAACTAAATAAGGTCACCATTAAAAATCGTTATCCTCTTCCTCTGGTACCAGAGTTGTTCCAAAGATTGGGAGCTGCCGTTATTTTTACTAAGCTTGACCTCCGGGGAGCCTATAACCTGGTCCGAATCAAGGAGGGCGATGAGTGGAAAAC